>OX940930.1:23875856-25103537 GCA_954870645.1 Agrotis clavis
AGAGTAAACTGTATAGCATAAGTTTGGTAGCATTACACACAAAAAAGGAAACTTGCCTTTGCATCTTTTTTTATTCTGAATTCTCATGAAATGAGTCCTGAGGGACTGTCCCATCAGGTAACCGTGACCCTGGAACGTGAAGAGCTAATGAAGGATCACCATGGATTTTAGTCAGTACCAGTCTGACAGTCCCTCCCGTTCCGCCCTGGCCTTGCAGTCTCGACAAATATAACGACAAAAATCGGTTATTAAGTCTAATATATGTCAAATTTCTTTTAGATAGATTTTCGATCTTACACTTTCGAAATAATGTTGAAAATCTATTATAGGAATTCGATAACGATACGACTTAGCGACCGATTTTTGTTGCTATCTAATGTCGAGACTGCAGGGGCTGGGCGGGCTCTCATTTAATGACGTTGCCATGATAAAAAAGTAGGTGTACGGGTACTTCAGCAATTTATTAATCAACAAACTGATTGAAATAAACAATAAGTACGAGTGTTTTCTATCTTTTTTTAACCGACTTCAAAAAAAGGAGGAGGTTCTCAATTCGTCGGAATCTTTTTTTTTTTTTTTTTTTTTTTTATGTATGTTCCCCGATTTCTCGTAGACGCCTGGACCGATTTGGATTTTTTTTCTTTTGTTTGAAAGGGTATACTTTCCAATTGGTCCCATGATCATCAGGTCAGGATCTGATGATGGGATCCCAGGGAAATCGAGGGCAACCTTCAAATTTTATAGGCACATAGTACCATTTTCATATATTTTCTAAAGCTGTTCAAGTATTTGCATCTGTTAATCATCATCTCAGGTGGATGAGCTGATGATGGAAGGTACAACTCCTCTAGTAAGGAGTCGACATCGACTGATGTAGTAAATTATGTTTGTGTTCGCATATCTCCGGAACTACAAGTTCGATTTAAGTAATTCTTTTTATGTTGTACTAGGTATCGTTCAATTTAAGGAATACTGCAAGTTTCATCAAAATCGGTTCAGTAGTTTTTGAGATAGGGAAGGAATGAAAGAGATGTTAACGATGTTATTACCGGTGCTACGGATTCCTTACTTATATATGTAAGAAAATGATGTATTTGACAAGAATTTTGGTTGAATATTAATACTAAAAAGAGTAAAAAAAAAACTTTTTAGAAAAAAATGTAACCGCCTTCAAAAACAACCACAAAAAAGGGTAAAATAACCTACAAAACTTTTCTTTCGGAAGTCGGTGGCAAAAAAACAATGAAATTAATAAAAAAACCACCGACTTCCGAAAGAAAAGTTTTGTAGGTTATTTTACCCTTTTTTGTGGTTGTTTTTGAAGGCGGTTACATTTTTTTCTAAAAAGTTTTTTTTGCATGGTTTTTTCCTTACACATACTTACTAATACGGAAAACCTTGCGACACCTGTTTCGATACCCAACAGTACCCTCACATATTTATGAGACAATTTGGAAAACAATACCACTGTGCTCTCGGGTGTCATAGGTTACGTTCGACAGTACTAACTCAAACGGGTGGCAGGTGGAAGCTATTGTTTCAAATCCCGACAGACTATAGAGAATACAGGCTTAAAGGAAACATGATATTCAGTAGAGGAGAAAAGCTTCTTGAATATCTGTGAATTGTTTATAATGTAGACTACAGCATCTTATTGTGAAGTCTAAGGCCCGGAACCCAGTATCGGCATCGGCACGGCTGAGGATTTTAGGTGATCAAAATCATTATAGACATTAACTTAATGGCGATAAAGTAGAAATTTCCATGATATATGATCGTAGTAACAAAAATACCGCTTCGGTATGCTTGAGGCTACTGCATCGGCAATTTCTACTTTATTGCCATGAAGTTAATGTATAATGCTTTTTATCACCTAAAACCCTCAGCCGTGCCGATGCCAATAGAAGGCGCCGGGCCTTAAAGCAGAAGTAATTTTAGTGTGGGAAAGAGACACAGCTATGCAAGTTGTCTAGCGCCACTTCATTTCCACAGTGGAATAACTACGGGCTTAAAGACGTCATGTTAGGCCACCAGCTAGCGGCTTCGCTCGCTACAACACACGTTCACGTTATATCGTAATAAAATAATTTATGATAATTATGTGTTAATCCAGATCATAAACCATCTGGGCACAAAATTTCTTTGAAATCCCTTCAGTAGTTTATGCGGGAAAGAGTAATAAAAATCCATGCCTCCATCTTTTCAAACTTTCATTTTTGTAATTTTAAGTAGGATTTTGACGCACACTTACAAAACTGGTTAAAATTATTCAGTTGCAATAGGGGGTTTCACTGCTAGTTTTAGCCGTCAGTGGCGCTACAAGCGTATAACGCAAACAACGTTCAAGTGTAGCTTCGAGTGTGTAGTTATATTATCTGTGGTATGTCAAGATACAGTAAATCACATCATGCGCTGGTAGCGCCATCTGAGACGAGCTTTGCGTGAAACCTCCCATTGCAATCAGATTGCATCATCATCGTCATCATCAGCCAATAATGTTCCCACAGCTGGGACACAGTTTTCCTCTCTATGAGAGGGAATGGACCTTAATCCACAACGGTCCAGCGCGGGTTAGTATGTATCACATTTCTATAATTAGATCTATGTCAATGGAATTATCTTATTGAAATTGAATGGTCCGAAAATATCTTTTTCGTACCACTTGCTCAAAAAAGTGACATTCTATGCCACAAAAAGCGTACATAACAATAGTCATTTTTAATCTGTTAAAAACAGGGAAAGAAAGTTGTACTGAATTTCATTCATCCTCTAGGGAGAGAATGTGATTTAAATTTGGAATACTTACCGATACTGAACTACATCAGTCTGTCTTTACAACATTGAGTTTGTATAGAAAGCATTATACAACTTTTTGAAAAAGGAATACGCATTTATTATGCAGTTATGATTATTCAATAAAATTACGAAAACCGAGGAGGCCGTATGAGTTTGATGCCTTTGCTTTTCCGACAAAAAAATATTAGTCGAGGAATTTGCCGCATTTTTGTTTTCTACAAATACATAAACGTTAAGTTTATTTTAATTTATTTTTATAAATAAGTTAATGTTAAATGTCAATGTTTAATAAATGCTTATCTCATATTATTATTGTGTTAATTTTTTCGCAAATGGTACGAAAAGTAGAGTATTTTCCTCGGTGATAAAGCTGTCTTAGTCTTGAGTGAACTTAAATCCCTCGCTACACTCAGGACTCGTCTTAAATCCCTCGCTTCGCTCGTGATTTAAGTTTTTAACCCCCTCGCTTCGCTCGGGAGTAAACCTCGAGTCCTTCATTAAGCTCGCGATTTAAATCGTCACCCGCGACAGATGACACTGCTTTATCCCCTTGGTTAATAATCTACTATTTTTATCGAGGTAAAATCATCAAATGAGTCCGTATTCGTACTTACTAAAATCTACGGTGTCCTTCAATAGCCCTTTACGTTCCAGGGTCACGGTATTTCGATAAATCCCGCGACCCCGGCAGGCTTTGGCCCCTCTAGAGAGGGTGGCCTCGCAATTATGCTGACACTCTTTGAGGCGCGCGTGGAACACAACGCGCCGTCGACCCGGGCATGCATGGTCCATGGTCGGATAGCGAGTCGCCCATTACTCGCCGCCCGCTTGCCCGTTCGAAACTGTCTAACTACAAAAAAGTTAAACATCGGTTGAACACTTGTCTATAAAAAGTTTCGGCTGTATAACGACCCTTATATCAACGTCAAATGCCGTGCCGTCACATGTGTGTTTAGTATGCAGAGACACATTTCATTGTTTTGCCAATGCGTATAGGTAAAATGGTGATGAGTTTCTAAAGTGAAATATGTGAAATAGAAATTATTTTGTGGAATGATTCTATTTATACAATTTGATATAAATTAAACATTCAGATTTAATAGTTATTGTTTTATAACGTGGTCGACCTTGATTGCGATGTGCTCCTTCAGACGAGACGTGAGTGCATTCTTTGCTCACCTCTCCGGGTGTATTCATTCACCGTGGCTCGCCCACTCCCACTTTAGCCTGGCCGTTTTTACTCCTACATCAGCTACTTTGGTAATGGAGCGCAGGGAGATACATATAGGGTGTCCCGGGAAGTGGCATGGTGGATCAAACTGAACAAGGCATGGGAGAGAACATTTCCAATCTTTTTACCTCAGAGACATACGGTCCTATTTTGCACGGTTTAAAAGTTATGACCACTTTTCATGTTCAAATAGGCAGCAAATGTATAGGAATTGCAATTTCGTTAAATACGGTCTCTTATCTCTCTGAGGTAAAAATGTTAGTGGTTACCTCCCGTACGCCCCTGTTTTGTTTGAACCACACTTCCCGAGACAACCTGTACATATTGTATACATTTAGATGATTATATTACTGAAATCGACATAATAGTATACTTAGCTTATTTAAGATATAATTATGTTCTATTATAAAAGAGGTATTAAATGTAAAATTCACAAACAACTAAAGAAGCTCTAAGATGAAAATGTATCATAATAACATCACATGATATTATTATCATGTCAACAAGGTCTGGGTACTAAACAAGGGAGATTGACAACCACCCCTATTTCTTGTTAACAAAGCATGTTATTGCGTTGTTTTCAAGCCAGAAAGTAATTTTCTGGTAAATGAGGATGTGGGGCTGGGTTGAAAGAAACACATAATATACCTAAATGTGTGGTACTTGATAAAATATTATACTACTAGCTGCTACAACTCGGAAATTACCCCACGGGAACATAAATCTTATGTGTTAATCCAGGTAATGAACTATCTTTGCACTAAATTAAGATTTGAGTATTGGGTATTGAGTAAATTTCACCCAAATCCGTTCAGTCGTTTAGGCGTGAAAGAACCACAAACATACATAGTTACATACATTCATCTATCCTCACAAACTTTCACATTTATAATTTTAGTAAGATAAGATGTAATGATGGACACAATTGGGTTGTCATATCCAAATAAGGATAAAAGCACCGCACCAAAAAAAAAAAAAAAAAACTGAATAAAAACAAAAAAAAAAGATAAGATGTACTTCGGTACCTGGTTAGATCTTAAACTAAGATAACGTGGCACTGAATAATTATGCTATTATTATTATGCTTTACTAAAGTCCGGTCACAAAACAGGAGGAATTTCGTACATTGACCTATTATAATATTACCTGTCTCTGTCACTCCCGCGTAAATATAATGAGTCTCGCTTGCACAGATGGCTGCCATTGCATCTTTTCCATTCAAACTTTAGTATTGTTTTCACCGTTTTTTTCTTCGACTCCTGCACGCGTAACATGACCAATTCTATCTCTACTCCTCAGAGAATAGACAAACTTATTTCTTTAATGTTATTTCTATTCAAATCGACTGTTTTTTTTTTGTACAAGTATGACACGATTTGTACACAATTGAAGAATATAAACATTTTATTTTCTATATTTTAAACATTGCCATTCTTAATACGGTAAAAATCTTTCTACGTTCTTTCATTTTGTCTTTTCTTCCGTAGATAAAACTCATTTCTACTGAACCATTCTACGCGTGCAGGAAAGAAAGTGTTTAAAAAACTTTGTAATAGATTTCATTCGCGGTTTAGGCTGCGTTTCCACCAGAGATGTGCGATGAAAATGTGTCGTGCGAGGATGTCTAGCTGTGCTGTGAAAATGTGTGGGGGTTTCCACCAAAGCTGTGCGATGAAAATGTGCCTACGAGGATGTGTAGCGGAGCTGTGAAAATGCGCATTAATGTGTGGTGCGAGGATGCGTTGCGAAGCTGTGAAATGTGTCGACGAGGGTGCGGTGTAGTGGGAGCGGAGACAGAACACATCCCTCGCAACACATCCCACTCACACACCCCTCGCAAACATCCCTCGTACACATCCCTCGTACAAATCCCTCGCTTGTTTTGTATGCGAAAAACTCTAGCTCCGCTGAGCCGTTTCCACCACATGTGCTGACCGAGGCAAGATTCTATTGAATCTTTACAAACACATCCCTACGCATCCTCGCACATCTCTGGTGGAAACGCAGCCTAAATCAGGCGTCAAAGCTGCAACAAATGAAATAGTTCCCAGTCGACTGGCTTTTTCTGTATTAACTCGCTTCATCGTTGACTTTGCTTCTGTCACCTCTGATTAATGATTGGTCCTTCGGAGTCGGAGCAGTCGGGAGTGTTTTTGGTAGTCTCCGGTGGTGGTAGAGATTACCACCCTTCGCGTCACTACTGGGCAGTGGATCGCTGTCCAGAGCAATCCCCATCAAGTGGGGTCCTCCTGGTGAGAGGTACCCAGGAGGTGGAACCGGTTTGAGCTGGGAGCAGTCAGGTGTAGCGTGGTGCAGCAACATCTGGTGGCATCATCCGGAGGAGCGACGCAAGGGAGGTGAAGAGCAGCAGATCGTGGTCAAGCAGAGGGCGCCACTGGTGGTGCAGTACAACAGCGTGCCAATTGTGGTACAGTGGATTGTGCCGCAACCGTGGTGCAGTACAGCGCGTCATCATCAGAGTGGTGTGTCAGTGAGTGAAGTTAATTTGAAGCAAAAATCGTGAGTACATTTGAAATCTTTAACAGGAAGAATAGTTTATTAAATTAATTAAAATCTCAGAAAATAAATGTGATTCAAAACCAGTCCAGTGTACCTAATTTCACTACCCGCTCCAAGTCGACCCTCGGTCTCGTTCATGATCGATGATTTCTCGGCAATAAAGAAATTGAGAATTGATTTCGACTAGAGGTCAAGAGTAAACCTATCCCAAAACAAAAAAGAGCCTTTTAAATAATAAAAAGGTCACTCCTTATTACTGCCGTACTTGAGTACTATGAAAGGACACTTGCTTACCAAATTCTTGCCAAGTTTTGTTATATTCAGAATATCTCATCATCTGCCTAGCCTTTCCCAATTATACTGAAAAATATTGTTACCTGAAGTGCACTTGGCCGTTTCACAGTATAAATATTATGATTACTGATGGGGCCGTATCGTTTGATATGCTAAAAGCGAGCAACAACTCCAATTTATTTTATTTCTAAAAATGGCTAAAGAAATAATACTGAAATTGTAGAAAGATTTTTAGAAACACTTTTTATTGCATTTTCAAGGGTTGGGGACAAGCAATTACTTTAAAGGATTTAAGCGAACATCGCTTTATTTTGAATATTCTCAAAAGCTGCACATTGCAAAGGATTGTGAAACGATTTGTTTCTTCTAATTTAAATTTTGTTTAAAATAAACTTTCACTAGTTTTTCAAAGTATATAATTAAATTCCAACAAAATAAATTGATGTAAATTACAATGATCATACTACAGAATAGTGTTTATACACACATTATGTTTCACAGCTTCATTCGAAGCGATTTATTGTTTACGTGTTGTAGCAGCGCCTCCATGTACCAGCCTTGCACGTAGCAGCGCCTCCATGTACCAGCCTTGCACGGATTTTTAGAGGTAAGTAAACAACAAACTATTTTTTTTTTTTGTTGTGAGGTGTCTTTCATTTCTCTGGCAACACTATCCGTTACCCCTACTACTCGATTTCTCTTTATCGCTCCACAGTCATTTTAATATCATTCCGCGTTTCCGTGCTCAAGCCTTCGCACGTCTCCGCTCCTACAAATAGAACCAGCTCCTCAAAATGGGAAAGAAAAGGAAAGCAGAAAAAACCGAAGAAGAAATACGGCGAAAAATACAAAAGCTGCAAAATAAATTGCAGGCAACAACTAATCGCCGTATTAATTCCTCATCCGAAGACGACAGTAAGTAAAACAATTTTGTGCAAAATTATCAGTGATGCGAGGTTACTAAGTTTGGGTCTCCTCTGTCATTATATAAAGTGATGCGTACTGCTATACTGGGGCTGATACTGTCACGTAAATATTAAGGTATACTTACTTACCTAGGTGATGCGAGGCTACCAAGTTTGGGTTTCCTCTGTCACGACAAAAATAATAAGTACTGCATTTGTTGCAGATTATTCACAACATCAACTAGATGTGGACTGTGCTATGTCACAAAATGAGGAAGCCAGCTTATTTCAAGCCTCACCTTTTCCTCAAGGCTCACCTTTTCCTACCTCGCCGCTTTGTGACTCGCCACGTGGCTCGCCATGTGGCTCGCCACGTGCTTGTTCGCCGCGTCCTGCTTCGCCGCCTCCTGCTCCACCACCGCTAAGCACCGCGCCTTTGTCACCTACACCCGGCACCTCAGCAGAAACACAGCCAGAGGTGATGGAAGACCAAGACTTGGATGAAGACACTCTGCAGTTACTTGGTGATGCTCCAAAAACAGATATAACCATGGGTCCGTCTATTCATAAGGACATTGCCAATCGTTGGCAAGACATCCTTACCAAAGGCTTGGCTAAGGAGGTAAAGGAAAAACTTTTAAAAAGTTACTTCGTGCCTAATAATTGTGACCTATTGCTTGCGCCAGCTCTCAACCCGGAAGTAAAGGCAGCTCTGCAGGACACTTTAGTAAAAAGAGATTCGGCCCTCATGTACAAGCAAAATCAGCTTGGTATAGCATTATCAGCCTTAGCGTCCGCTACTGATATGATTATTTCAAATGAAACGTCCAAACAGAAGCTATTAAAACCCATCAGTGACGCTTGTCGTATATTATGCGACAGTCATTTTTGGGAGACAAAAACAAGGCGTAATTTTGTAATTTCATCCATTAATGTAAATTTAAAGGACGCCTTGCTGGAAACAAAAAGGGGCAGTTTCTTATTCGGTGAAAACGTTACCGACAAAGTAAAAGCCGCTAAGACAATACAGCAATCAGGAGATGCTTTAAAACACGCCTTGCGGCCAAAATACAACAAGCCCAAAGGAATCCCAAAAGGCAAGGGCCATTTAAACTACAACCCTCAGCACCGCAAGACGGACAACAAGCCGAACAATACGAGGCGAGCAGCTCGCCCTGCGTATCGACCGCCGCCACCGCAGCAACCCAGCAGCAGTTCGCGCCGCTACTCGTCCCCGACGAGACCGCCTCATCGGAAGTGACTGATCAGGTACTAATCGCTGGCAGGCTCCAGAATTTTTTCAAAAAGTGGTCCATTATCACTACTGATAAAACTATTCTATCCTGGATCAAGGGGTACCTAATACCTTTTAAATGTTCACCATATCGTACTGATTGTCCTAATGTTTTTCCTAAGAATATTCAAGAAGCCCAAGATTTTGATAAATCAATCAAGAATCTATTAGATATAAATGCAATATCTGAGTGTCATTCTGTCAAAGGAGAATTTATATCGAGTGTGTTTTTAGTGCCAAAACCAAACGGTGACAAGAGATTCATATTGAACCTTAAATGTTTAAACAAATTCGTAGAGACCAAACATTTTAAGATGGAGGATTATCGTACAGCCTCAAAACTTATTACAAAAGACTGTTGTATGGCATCAATAGACCTAAAAGATGCTTACTTTTTGGTTTCTGTACATAAATCTCACAGAAAATACCTCCGTTTTAAATATAATAACACCCTTTATGAATTTAACTGTCTACCGTTTGGTTTATGCACTGCTCCATATGTATTTACAAATTTATTAAAGCCAGTAATGGAATATCTTAGAACCTATGGTATGATATCAGTTATATCTATATTGATGACATTTTTTGCATCGGGACCACTTTTCTTGAATGTCAAAATAACGTTGACTCAACAATAACATTACTAAAAAACTTAGGTTTTATAATAAATACAGAAAAAAGTTGCTTAAACCCGCAAACACTGTGTAAATTCTTAGGTTTCGAATTCGATTCAAAACATATGTTAGGTATTAAAATTACCTGGTACAAAAAAGTCAAAAATAAAAGAATACATTTCTAGCTTCTTAAAAAAGCGTAAACGTAAACTTCGTGAATTTGCTCGGTTGCTAGGTTTGTTAATATCAGCTTGTCCTGCAATTCAATATGGATGGCTTTACACTAAACTTTTTGAACAATTTAAATATTCCTGTTTACTTACTAATCCTAGCTACGAACAGTTCGTTTGGCTCCCCAATAGCTTACATGATGACATGTTGTGGTGGGTGAAACATATTGATCATAGTTCAGTTTCTTTAACTTGTAATCAATATGATTTAGAAATCTTTTCCGACGCTTCAGGTACGGGTTGGGGAGCTTATTGCAGTACTGATGAATGTTTTGGCTATTGGAAAGATAGTGAAAAAACCATGCATATTAACGAGTTAGAGTTAAAAGCAGCTTTTCTCGCGCTTAAATGTTTCGCCCATAAATCTTATAATCTTAAAATACTACTGAGAATTGATAATATAACTGCCATATCTTGTATCAATCGCATGGGCAGTATACAGTTTGAACACTTGCATAATATCACCAAAGAAATATGGCAGTGGTGCGAAAAGCGTAGAATAGATAATTTTGCATCTTACATAAACACAAAAGATAACTATGAGGCTGATCAATTATCACGCATGAAATTTCAGGATACTGAATGGGAACTCAATGACAATGCGTTCAGCCAAATAACACATTATTTTGGATATCCTGAAATAGATATTTTTGCAAGTAGATGTAATGCTAAGTGTCCCAGGTACATCACTTGGAAAAACGACCCTGACGCTTATACAATCGATGCTTTCACCATTCCATGGAAAAATAAACTATTCTATGCATTTCCACCATTTTCACTTATCACAAAGACATTGCAAAAAATAATTAACGATAAATCAAATTGCATAGTAGTTGTTCCATATTGGCCAACACAACCCTGGTTCCCAGTTTTCCAAAAAATAATTTATTCCACACCAATCTATTTTGAACCAAACATAAATTTGTTAACTTCTCCTTTCAGAACGCCTCACAATCTGCATCGCACCTTGAAATTGGTTGCCGCGAAGCTTTCAGGCAAACATTATTAAAAAGACATTTATCTAATAAATCTATTGAAATTATGTTATCATCATTATCTGATTCTACTTATAAACAATATGATGTTTGTATAAAATCTTGGTTGAATTATTGTAATAAACATGGTTATGATTATTCTTCAGTTTCAGTGCCTGTAGTGATTCATTTTCTTACTACAATTTTTGAGAAAGGGGCAAAATACGGTACTGTCAATTCATTTAAATCCGCATTATCGTTGTTGTTAAATAATGTGGCAAACGATGATAGAATTAAGCGATTTATGAAAGGGGTTTACAGATTAAGGCCTAGTAATCCAAAATATAATTTGACGTGGGATCCAACCATTGTTCTAAATTATTTAGCACAAAAATGGCCTAACACAGACCTTGATTTGGAAACTCTTTCCAAAAAGACTATAACTCTATTGGCTTTGGTTACGGCGCATCGCGTTCAAACATTTTCGTTAATAAAATTATGCAACATTCAAGTAAATCCTACTATCGGAATAACTATAGCAATACCTGATTTGATAAAAACATCCAAACCTAATTCATTACAACCAGTTTTAAGATTACCTTTTTTCGATACTCGTCCTCAGATCTGTCCTGCTAAATGCTTAGAAGTTTATTTAAATAACACTCAACTGATTCGCAAAAATGATTTTTTATTTGTCAACTATAAAAAACCACATTCAAAAGTCTCATCACAAACACTAAGTCACTGGATAAAAGATACACTTTGCAATAGCGGCATCGACACGTCCACATTTAGTGCACACAGCACTCGTCACGCAGCCACATCCTCAGCCAATAGACTTGGGAGTCAATATTGACTTGATAAGAAAAACTGCCGGATGGAGTGCAACATCTTCCGTCTTCGCAAAACATTATAATAGGCAAGTTGTAAATGATCCTCATCTCTTTGCCACTACAGTATTATCTGGTGGTCATAATCTGTAACAAATAATTACCATATTAGATCATGAATCAAAAATTAAATTATAATGAACGATAACTAGTTATAGAAATGTATTTAAATTATATAATATTAAAAAGTAATCACTCACCGTTTTATTTATTTTCACATTTTTGTCTCTGAACATCTACAACACGTAAACAATAAATCGCTTCGAATGAAGCTGTGAAACATAATTAAAAATCAAACGAACTTACCAAGTGAAGTTCGATGATAATTATGTGAACAGCTTCATTCGAAGCGATTTATACCCTCCCTAGTATAGTGACCTACCCTACCCTAGATAAAGAAAAATTAATGTGAAATATTTATTAGCTTTGAACAAAATGATATTAAAATGACTGTGGAGCGATAAAGAGAAATCGAGTAGTAGGGGTAACGGATAGTGTTGCCAGAGAAATGAAAGACACCTCACAACAAAAAAAAAAATAGTTTGTTGTTTACTTACCTCTAAAAATCCATGCAAGGTTGGTACATGGAGGCGCTGCTACGTGCAAGGCTGGTACATGGAGGCGCTGCTACAACACGTAAACAATAAATCGCTTCGAATGAAGCTGTTCACATAATTAACATCGAACTTCACTTGGTAAGTTCGTTTGATTTTTAATTATTTAGTACTTATCTTTGTTATTTTCTTAAAAACGGGGAAGACGAGATATTGCCAGAAATACCGAACAAGAATTCAAATTCGTATTTCATTAATACTGAAACATTGCTTTCAAAACGTATCTTCACAATATACTGCATTGGCATCAAGCTCTCAGCAACTTTTTAATTATCATCGTCAAATAACGTTTTGCAGTTGACAGTTTTTTATACGTGTAGGTAGAGTCAGCATCAAAAGTTGCTAACCACATCCAGATTTTTAAAATCGCTGTACACCGTAATAATACGTAATAGTACGGTGTACACCGATTTTCAAAATCTGGATGTGGTCAGCAACTTATGATGCTGACTGTACTACGTGTTCAACAGATTTTTAACTGTTTTTAGTTAGATGTTAACCGTGTTACTACAAAAAGGTTAAGCATCTGTTGAACACTTCTCTAAAAAAACGTAACTGCAAAACGGCCTTATACCAACGTCAAATGCCGAGTGTTTATCAGATGTTGAACTTTTTTGTAGAAAGACTGCATGAGTCTAACAGTCCCTTCCAGATGGCCCATTCATTTGAAGACTTTCAAATACAAATCAATTGTTAAATGCAAGTTATATTAATAGTAAGTCGTCTTCTGAATTTAATACTTGGCAACAAACGCCAGTGCCAACATAAGTACTAAGTACGAAGCTTCACAGTAGAGTATATAATAATAACATGTCTCTTTTCGGTAATAACTAAGTGCTTACCGAGCTATATGAGGGAGGAAGGTCATAACACATGTTATTATTAAAACATGAGTCTGTGGCATGCCAGGGTACGGACACGCCAAGGTACATACAGTGGCGATCAAAATTCCATGCGTACGCTATCAAAGAAATTGCTTAACCTTTAGTGTGACTTATGACCTTCTACTTTCGAGATACACAATAATCCTTCAACTATTAAGTTCATAATTTCAACGCCTAAATATGAGTCCAGTTGGCTCAGTGGTTTTGGCATTTAGGACATAATGCGTTAGGCGAAAGAGGTGCGAGTTCAAATATCACGCAGCAGTTGATAGACTTTTTGTGGGTTTTTACTCGATTGTTAAAAATTATAATTTTTAACACACAAATTTTATTGCGTTTGTTTGGAATTTCCGTGTGTTTTTTCTTGTATTTGTTGGTTAGTGTCGTGTGATTTAATATAATTATAACGGTATTGTTAAATATTCTCAAAATGCAAGCAAAAATTAATATAAACACAAAAATAATAATAATTCAATAACTAATATATAACTTATTTAAAAATAAATAAGCGTTAAAACAAAATAAAAATAAATAAGTTATTTATTAAAAATATTATCATAAAATCAACTAACATTTCAAAAGTTAAGATTCGAACTCAAACTTCATTGATCGTGAACCCACGCTATCGGCACAATCATATTGCTAGATCATTACTAATGAAAGCAATGCAATGGTCACCATCTGTTTTTGTTAGTCAAATATTTTTACTCGTTTCGTTAGTCTAGTACTACTTATTGTCATTTTATTTCGTTTTCAATTTTTACTAATGATGATAATTTATTACCTACAGGGTTTATAATAAAAAAAAACATGTAATAACAATATTAATATATTTTAGTTGAAATTATTATAATTCTATGTTTAAAGTTATAAAACTGCCAAAATTATGAATATTATTACTCGAACTGGATATAATGTGAAATAGATGTCGAAAATCATAGATGCATTTTTTATTAATTAAACAAAATTATGAAATTATTAAAATTAATATTTTATGTATTAAAAAACAATAAATAAGAAAATTTAAAAATTCAAAATAAAAACATTATTATTCTCTTCAAATTAAAATAAGTGGTTTTAACAAGGGTAACTTACGTATAAGCTAATTAGCAATTACAGGGTATTTTTATACATTGCGGACATTTTTAACAAAGTTATCATGACTAAAGCCGTTTATTTGGAAACAGCCAAGGCATCGCGGCCATGAAACGCAAAGGGCCAGTTGCCTTTTTGCGTTCCAGTGCCGCAAAACCGAGGAAGGCGAGCTCGCTATTTGGGTCATCCCGACTCGGACATGTTAGGTAGGCCCTGGAACACAAAAGAGAAGTTGCCTTTTGCCTTCCAGGTCCGCAAGAACGAGCGAAGTGAGCTCGTGACTTGGGTTATTCTGACTCAGACAGATTATCTTAGGCCCTGGAATGCAAAGGGCCAATTGACCTTTACGCTCAAGACACATTTCCATAATATAACTTTTTTTCACTAAATTGAATTTGGTGAAACTGAAGAAACTTGTTATGCTCAATACACCGCGGTACTGGAACGCAAAGGGCAACTGGCCCTTTGCGCTCCAGGGCTGCTATGCTAAAAGGCGATTATTTTGTAACAGTAACGGGGCATAGCGGCCCTGGAACGCAAAGGGCCAGTTGCCTTTTGCGTTCCAGTAACGCGGTGTAAGTTTCTTCAGTTTCACCAAATTCGATTTAGTGAAATAAAGTTATATTATGGAAATGTGTTCTACTTCTGAAATAGAACCACGGAAAAAAATATCCAAACTACATAAAAAAATACCCTGTTACAAGTTATTGAGGTAAGTTTAAGGATCGTTTTCTTTACGAAAAGATGTTTGAAACCATACCTCAATTCTTAATCCTTGAATAATAAGTTATCAAATGATGTTTACGTTTTCAGTCTATTTACAATAAATAAACAAAATTACTATCAATAAAAGGTCCTCGAGACAATCTTAACGTTTTTTTTTTATTCCTTTAAACATAACAGTTTTAGTTGATAGTCGTTGATGCCTTCAATGTTGAGTACACGATGAACGGTTATTAATTTTGTGTTGAATAAGTTATATGGAAACCATTTTCCTTCGTATTCATTCACCATTCCCGGACGTCCCTGACGTCCCTGTTTATTCTTAACAACTCATCTCATCATCATGCCATATCTCATCCCACAGACTCATAGTATTTCGTCACTGGAACAAAACATAGAATACTATTATATTATTTATGCAAAAACAGCTGTTGATCTATTTTACTACTAAGAAAAAACTTTAAAACCACATACTAAGTATCAATCACTTTTTTTACTTTTAAACAAATACTTTTGAATAGGGAACCTTATTTATAAAAATATAATTATTAACATGTGGAATGATCAAAATTTAAATGTTAATACTCACACTTAGTCTGGTTTCATTTGCTATTTGTTTTAAGTTTAATCCACATATTTATGCAGGGCTTTAATGTTCGCCCTCAATATTTATATAAATCCAATTGTTAATATTTCACTGCAAAACCACAGGACAGTGTAACACTTATATGCTGTTTACATAGTCACACAAAATAACAAAGAATCAACAACGTTCAATTAGGAGACTCAAAACGAGATAACATAGTTATGCCTACCGCACAAATCGAAATAATTCACTTTTTTTTTTCTACGATCTACCTACAAAACTTTATTAAACTTAACCATAGATATAGATAGACCTATATCTGTGATTATAACGAACGACCCACAACACTAATGACTTATATTAGTAGTTACACAAAAATCAATTTTAATTATCAAATTCCTACTAAAAAAAATATTTAAATAACAAAAAGAATAAAGTAATTATTAAAAATTAAATTAAATAAAGTATTTGGGAAAAAAAAGTGGGATTCGATCCTCCGCAATCGAACGAACAGAAGTTCTATCCGAGCACGATTACCATTGCGCCAGCATTACTTGTAGATCAATGGTTGAAATTATGAACTATATCAAAAGTTAATTTGATATGTAGTAATAAAACAACTTATATCAAAAGGTCGTAAGTCAAAGTGAAGCGTCAGTCTATTGCTTTGAGAAGTTTATAATTCAGTTTTGAACCTGACTGTACATGCCAGAGTAAATACTTGGCAGGCGAAGGACGGGACAGTCAGTGACCTTAGAGCTTTAAATATAATAGTTTATAGTACCGGTAGGTGTGTAATAATTTTGCATTTAGATATAGCTTTAAGTTAAAAGTTGAATATCGTTAAAAAAATCTCTATTTTACGTGTGTTGTAACAGCTCCGATTTTTTTGATTCTGTCTGTTATTTTACACATCTTTACATAGACATTGTGTTTTTTAAATACTAGTTGCTGTCTGCGGCTTGGATCCCCCTCAACTAAATCATTATGCTTATAACCGTCTAGGGATATTATAAGTTTGGGTAAAGAGGTGTCTAGCTATCTCTGTGCCAAAATACGTCAAAATCAGTTCATTTTGCATTTTTAATATTGGTATTAATAATTGCATTACATTTTGTTTTAAAGATTAAACGCAAATTAAACAAAAATAATTAATAAAAAAGTGAAATAAAGTCTCACTGTCTCATGTCCTAAAAATGTGATCACTATAACTTTGATTACAGCAATGTGTGGTTTCAGAAATTGTGAGAACAACAAGAAACTAACCTAAATGGAAACGGTTCAAGGCTAAGCGAAAGGCTTAGTGGAAAACGATGGCAACAGGTCCGTTTTACGTTGAGAACGAGAAAATTGGCCAAAAAGATTATTTTGGTTCAGATTTCTGTATTACACAACCCACAATACCTACCTATAATTGTAGATGTTTTTTCTATCGTGGTAATATCATAAAATGAGTCCTCTCACCTATGGTAGAGTGGGAGGGACTGTCAGACTTGTACTGACTAAAATCCACGGTAATCCGTCAATAGGCCGTTACGTTCCGGGGTCACGGTAATTCGCTTTGGCCCTTTAAGGTTGGTATTTGTAGACATGATTTTTGTTTTTATTATAAAGTAAATAAATAAACACTATTATATTTTACGTATATTACGAGGATCAATGAGAAAAAAGAAATGAATTTATTGTAACGTTGTTATTTTTATTTGACGTTTTCTGTTCATATTTGTTGTTTAATTCAAAATTGTTTTAGGGCTCGGCTCGGCTTGGTAGGTATGTTTTTTTGTTATTATTTTTGTAGTGATTTTTTGGTCCCCTATTACATGCGACTTAATTGAGCTGTTGGTTCACAGCCGTAGTGTTATGTAATTTACGTGGTCCTTCGTCGTTAAAAAAGGTTTAGCACTCAAAGTCTCTTCAATATAATATTTTCTTCCACTTTCATTAACAACACGTCATAAAAGTCAGACTAATAGACTCATATTTTTCCGCTATTTTCAAATTGAATTATCCTACAAAACACGCTTATACTCCCAGACAAATAAACGTTATTTACCAAAAACAGCTGCGAATAATTTTATTTACTTTTTAAACTTTATTTAGGTAAAAAAAAACTGTCCAAGGGCGTGTCGGACCACGCACAAAGATGGATTTCGTAATTTAAAATGATTTATCCCATAAATAAATTTATCATTATAGCTGAACTAGCTATTGCCAGCGACTTCGCCCGCTACAACTTGAAAATTATCCCCCGGGAACATTAAAATCGGGATGAAACTATCTTAAGCCTCAACGCAGAGTTCTAAAACTATCAGTGTACTTAAGTTCATTCAAATCCGTTGATGATGAACAAAATGAACTAATACTAAAGTAACTTTTTTTCTGTGATGTAGACTAAAAGAAAAATGACTAAAGAGAAATGACTAAATTTCAAACTAACGAGTATTCCTTAATTTGTACTGTAAGTTCTTGCTTTTGGCTAATTTTCATGATTCTAGGTCAACGGGAAGCACCCTGTTTAGATTTTGATCGCATCATCATCAGCCTATAATGTTCCCACTGCTGGGACACAGGCCTCCTCTCTGTGAGAGGGAGTGGGCCATAATCCACCACGCGGGCCCAGTGCGGATTGGTAGATGTCACATGTCTTCGAATTTTTTGGTTCTAGGACATGCCGGTTTCCTCACGATGTTTTCCTTCACCGTTTTGAGAGCAGTGGTGATGAAATAAATTACACAAAGTAATGCGCCTGGCGGGGTTCGAACCCACGACCTACAACTCGTAAGTCGGGACCGATACCACTGGGCCACCACTGCTCTTGATCGCATCGTGAGTGTCAAAATATGCGCCAAAATAGATCAACGAATAGAACAACGGCTATATCTTTTGATTGCATTGACTTAGACCTTGATTTTTTTCTCTACTCCAAATGATTGTAGACTTGATAATTTCATATTAATTTCAGCTTAATACCTCTATGCATTTCTGAGACAAAGAGTCTCTACGGACGAACAGATGAACAGACGGATAACGAAGTGATCCTACAATGGTTCCGTTTCTTCTTTTAAATTACGGAACCCTACAAAAAAAAATTTTGGTATAAAATAATGTTATCGCAGTTTTGCAGAAAAATATACTGAAAACTGAAACAGCTTGTTGCTGAACTGAAAGTTTCAACATTGATTTGCTGTCGTCCAGACTCCGTGTATTATCTACCATGGTGCAGTGAGAAGTAGTAGATCAACAGTACGCAAATTAGATCAGTATGTTTTGTTTTTTTTTTTAAACATTTAAATTCAATGAAGTTTTTTAACCCAGATACGGCGACGGGGCTTTTAAAAGTCCCAAAAAAATAATTTAATCTACCTTAATTTTTCTTGTTATTAAAAATATTTCACATTCATAGTTATGGTGTCACATTGTGTGGTACCTATCAACGTTTGATTTGATGCACTTACGTTTATTATTTGATGCATTTTTTCCAGTTATTTTAGTGTTTTTGTAGAACTCGAGAATTTTTTTTTACGACGACTTTACAAACGTCAGTTTTTAAGATATTTATTTGCGGAATTGGAACAAATCGAACGTTGATATTAACTTTTAGATAAATTACCGAAATAAATACCTTATAACCTTGTTACGAAACAACAAATAAATAACATTTTTTTACGTTCGAAATCGATGGCCTTTTAAAAGCCCTGTCGTATTATGGGGATAGCAAAATATGACTATTTTATTTAGCTCACGACCACTGAAATCATTAAATTTCACATAAATTGTTGATGAGCTAGTGCAATGTAATGAAGGCACTTTATGGCTGTTCCAAATACCCATTTTTCCACTTGTGAATGCCAAGTAGATGTCTCTGATCATCATAAGTCTTAGGGTTAGCCTTAGCTAACTCTCTCCCTTGGGGTTTACAGGCGTTATGTTATGTATAAACTAAGAGGTTGGTACAACATGGTATTACATCCTTACTATCATCTACATATACTGACTGCTGGTAGCTTGGTCTGCAGGGAAGTGCCATATCAAAATTTGCTTAGTTCGGATAGCCGCCTTTCAACATTATCATGTTACTTGAATCTTGAGTAATTACTCTTGTATAGCTTCTTTCATGATATTTAAAATAAGGGCTATATAAATAAAAAAATGAAAAGCCCAAAGGTCCCCAAAATATACCAAACAGTATAATGAAAATAAGAAAGGAGCAGATAAGTTGAACTATCAGAAAACAAGTTTCTATTTACGGCAAGAACTGGTGCTGATATTTTCTGTCATCTGCCACTGCCGACTTATAGCCGTACATAATGCCTAGTAGGTATACAAACGAGACGGCGGAATATATGATCGGTTGATCACTTCGCTTTCTATGGGTCATTTATTAGGAAAGGGTATACTCAGAACTTGTATTTAAAAGAGAGGCACATGTCCGACATCTAGTTCGCATCAACAACACTCTTTTAGGTGCGATGGAATTGGTCATTTAGAAGATAAACAATATAAACAATGATAAACTTATAAATAATTAATAAAAATAAGAACTAACTAAAGTAAAATATTAATTTACTTCCCAAGTACTGTTTTTTCGGTATATTACTCTCAAAATCAGTTATGTCTATGGAAATGTCCGCCTTTCTTTTATTTATAAATTTTAATTTAATTAGAACCTTAGTACTAACATCCTTTGACCACAAAAGATGATTAAAAACTGACTCCAAAATACTTTGTCTCATTAACGATTAAACTGCCATACATATCCGTAGACTATCCCCATATTACGACTGGCCTTTTAAAAGGCCACCTTTTCCTCGTTTTTCCGGAAAACCTGGATTTTTTTTACTATTTTTCCTATCAATTTTGAGTAATTTTAAAAAACATATCCAAAAATCACGATGATCGGAGATGAAAAAAAGTTTCAGTAACAAGTGGGTTAATGAATTATACCTACTGGGTTAATTTAGTCAATTATACTGGGGCCACATTCCTCTTTTTTTAGACATTCGATCCCTTTGTCATTTTGCTAAAAGTTCGTAATCTGCTCATAAATCATTAGTCGATCATTGATCGGTCAAAAAGCATGTTTTATTTTTGTTTTCTCTTGATTTCAATCAAATCTACTCAGAAGCAAACATGAGGCCTAAAGATGGAGCGAGCTCAATCACGCTGTTTCTCACTTTTATTAAATATCTTAGATATAGATAGATAGATGAACCTCCAGATTCCTAGTAGGCTACTGAGAATTAAAGCCAAAAACACGGTAGAATAACCAGCGGACAACTGAGACGCTTCTAACGACACCTCATTTGTTATGTAATTATAAGTAGTTTAGAAGTTATGAGGGAACAGACAAACATACATACATCCATACATACATACCGGTCAAAATCATAACCCTCCTTTTGGCTTTGCCGTAGTCGGGTAAAAATTAGCCCCGTCGGTCGATTCCTACGTAAAACAAGTGAACATCTCCAAAGAAAACATTTAAATGTGTGCGTGGAGCTCACACACACATTTATAAAAAAAACACGGAATCTGGACATGTTATAATCTAAGGTTTATCTACTGTGTCCTGCCCAGGAGGACTATCGGGTAACCATGGTCCGAAGCGTAAAAGTAAAGTAAAGGGCTTATGATTAAAGTGGATTATAACCCAAGTCAGTACAAGTCTCCCTAGAGGGCCAAAGCCTGTCGGGGTCGCGGGACTTAATCCATTACCGTGACCCTGGATCGTAAAGGGCTAATGAAGGACACCGTAAAAAAAAAGTCAGTACAAGTCTGACTAAAATCCACGGTCCCTCTCGACCTGCTCTGGGTGGGAGAACTCAAATGATGATTTTACCAATTAAAAAAACAACCACAAAAAAGGCTAAAATAACCTACAAAACTTTTCTTTCGGAAGTCGGTGACTTTTTTTACTAATTTCATTGTCTCTTTTGCCACCGACTTCCAAGAAAAGTTTTGTAGGTTATTTTACCCTTTTTTTGTGGTTGTTTTTGAAGGCGGTCACATTTTTTTAGAAAAAGTTTTTATTTTACTCTTTTTAGTTTAAATATTCAACCAAAATTCTTGTCAAATACATCATTTTCTTACACATGTGCACTAGAATTGTGTAATCCGTAGCACCGGTAATAACATCGTTAACATCTCTTTCATTCATTCCCTATCTCAAAAACTACTCAACCGATTTTGATGAAATTTGCAGTATTCCCTAAGTTGAACGATAAAAAGACTACAGTCGAATTGATACCCTCCTCCTTTTTTTGAAGTCGGTTAAAAAAAAGGTTTATCTACTGTGTACGCTTATACTGTGGCACAATATCAGTTCACGTTTGCTACTTGTAGCTTGTAGCTGTGTATTGTCACTGAATTCACTTGAAAACCTCGCTCCATATGGTAATATTATTTGTTTGCCGACTTCTAGTATCTAATATAAAACACTTACTCGTAAATTCGGATTAAGTACGGTTATACCAAAAACTTTTAGGAGCTAAAAGTAAGTTATATTGGAATAAGTTTTTGAACATAAAAAAATATTGAATACTGTAATTCTGTTGTGATTGGATTTCCTTTAGAAAATACCATTTTTGTTTTGTCGTGGTAAAATCATCAAATGATTCCTCCCGCCCGGGGCGGAACGGGAAGGACTGTCAGACTCGTACTGACTAAAATCCACGGTGACCCTTCAATAGCACTTAACGTTCCAGGGTCACGGTAACCTGATAAGACAGTCCCGCTACCTAGAGGATACCACCAGATTCATCAATCGTCCGTTCGCAAAGATATAAAAGTTTTACGACTAGGAAACTATAAAAATACGTTCGTTTCAGTTCAATCTAATGATTGGATTATAATATTTTATAGCTGCGCCCACGGGCGCTTGCACGTGCAGGAAATAAAGCTTATTCTATTACTTTATAACAATATTAATATAAAAATGACTACGTCGACTCAGAGACATATGGATGGAATGGCTGCACCCCGTTTTATCACTTTCCTGTTTCTTATGGTGCGTCTACACAGAGCGAGCAGCCTCGCGAGGCATTTGTTTCGCGAGGTAACTGCCTCGCAAGACTGCTCGTTCTGTGTGGACGCACCTATTAACTAAACAAAAACATCACAAAAGGGCTGTTTCTTCACTATTTTAATCGTCATACATTGGGAATAAAGATCATACAAATATTTGCTCCGTGCGGGTATCGAACCCACGACACGCAACGGAACAGCCTTGTCGCTTAACCAACTGTCATACATTTATAGGGTAAATGAGCGAGAGCAGATTATTTATTTATTTATTATAAGGAAAACATATTGAGGAAACAAAAAAATGTGACATCTTGTAATCCGCACTGGGCCCGCGCCTGTGTCCCAGCTGTGGGTACAGCTGGCTGAGCGATCGACTGCTGCACAGCGTGTCGGGGGTTCGATTCCTGCACGGTACAAAATATTCGTTTGACCTACAAGTAGTTGTTCCGGGTCTGGGTGTTTGTGTATATGAGTTTTTATGTTTGTAAAGTCATCCACGATGCAGGAGAAATAATTAGTGTGGGGCAACGTTTTTAGATTAAAAAAAAAAAGGTTGCACTCCAGGAGTGCCGGTAGAAGTGAAAACTTTTTTGTTACTATGTTTTATTTTAAAACTGGAGTAGTACAGATATGAAATTAACTAATTTGAATGACGTCTTACTCATTTTCGATCAGGGTCACGTGACCCTGACGCGAGTTTTAAATTTTTTACCCATTACAGAAAAAGTGTACAACGCCGCTAAAGAAGTTTTCACTTCAAAAAAAGATTGATGATGATGAATAACTACAACAGTTACTATTACATTATCATGATTGTTCCCCTTTATTGGCATAAAAGAACAATCACTTAACTCAACTTTTAATCTACATTTAAACGAGATTACAGATTCAGCCCAAACACATTAAATGTATTAAAACTCCACTGTTCCTCACGGAAAAAAAATCACAAAGAGAAAATTCCCTTAAAAATGTATAACACACTTACATACGTTACGTACAGAACACAAAGTACCGTCAACATAAAAAAGTTGATTAAAACATTTTTGAAGTGAAAACTTCTTTAGCGGCGTTGTACACTTTTTCTGTAATGGGTAAAAAATTTAAAACTCGCGTCAGGGTCACGTGACCGTCAGGGTCACGTGACCCTGATCGAAAATGAGTAAGACGTCATTCAAATTAAAAATAAAACATAGTAACAAAAAAGTTTTCACTTCTACCGGCACTCCTGGAGTGCAACCTTTTTTTTGAAGTGAAAACTTCTTTAGCGGCGTTGTACACTTTTTCTGTAATGGGTAAAAAATTTAAAACTCGCGTCAGGGTCACGTGACCGTCAGGGTCACGTGACCGTCAGGGTCACGTGACCCTGATCGAAAATGAGTAAGACGTCATTCAAATTAAAAATAAAACATAGTAACAAAAAAGTTTTCACTTCTACCGGCACTCCTGGAGTGCAACCTTTTTTTTTTTTTAACAGCTGTTTCCGTCGAAATTTTTACATTGGGTACATTGCAAAATGAACGAAGTTTGTTATTCAAACGAGTTGCGATAAAAATGGCGGAGCGTTTTATTTAATCCCCTGTTTGTGATGCGATTAGGATTAGTATTCGTGGTCAGATTTCCTAATAAATCTTGTTTTTCGATTGAGTTTTGTGTCGCTTCAATTTGTGCGGAATAATACAGTGTATTGGTATGAATAATTTATTTTATTTCTTTGTGAAGAGATACATTTTCCGGGCAAAGTTTTTATTATTTAAAGTCACCTTTTCAATACCTGAGTTTAATTTCTATGCGGACTTACAGTATTTATTTTTTAAAATTAAAAGCTTTATTAATTTAACTTCACTCTCGTTAAGTTTCTCATTTAAAAGGCCAACAATTCAACCACGACCGTAAAAATAATAAAAAAACGAAAATATTCCCCCACGCATTGAAAAGAATTCCTATGCGAACGGTACAAAAGAGAATTTTTGCTTTTCGAACAAAAAGTTGGTTAGTACGGCAGCAGTGAAGTTCGTCGTACGTACAAAGGCGTTACCAGTACTTTGTCGGTGCCATGCCCCTATGTCTGTCTGTTTGTGTCGCTTTCGACTATGTAAGTTTATAAAGGAGGATGTAATGCATTGTTTGACATTCACTGTCTTACTACAAAAAGTTAAACATAAACATCTTTTGAAAACTTGTCTAATAAAAACTGTCAACGTCCAAACGACATTTCACGTTAATACAAGGGTCGTTTTGCAGTTTCAGTTTTTTTAGACAAACGTTCAACATCTTTTTGTGGTAAGATGGATAGTGTTTAACTCAAGAGAGACACCCCAGTCTCGACCTGAGTCGACGTGTGTCGTGGCATGCTCTCGAATATTTTCTTCAGTCCTAAAACAGGTTTCATGCGAGTGTACTTGGTGGAGTGGTGGCCTAGAAGATTATTTAGAAAAGGTTATATTTATTTCTAACTTAGGCGCTGGCCACACAGAAAAGACGTAAGACGCAGACGGGGCGGAGACATATTTTGTCTCTACAGCGTCCCTTTCATACAAAATGTATAGAAACATACAGAAGGGTCGCGTCGAGGGCGCAACGCTAATACATCTGCGCCTGTCCGCGACGCGTCCTCGTTTTACGTCTCTTCTGTCTGGCCTGCGCCTAACTTGCCTAAATCGCCAAGATCAATGAGTATTTAATATTACATATATTCATTGAACATGTATACACGGCTACACATCAAGATATACAAAACCAGTTTACGAGTATATTGACTTTGCTATATATGATCTTTCCACATTAAATGATCAGCGTATACTAGTTTTGCTTAGCTTGATGTGTGTGTGTATGTACTACAGGAATAATACACTACAGAATAATATGACAAGTTCGTTGTCCTTATTTGTCTACCTCAATAATAGTAGCTCACGCATCCAAGTTCCTTCGTTTCAGTTTTATCGAAACCCAATAACTGACAAACAAGGGTTTTAGCAACGTAACCTTTGGACAAAACCTTTTTTTTTAGCGTGGTAAAATCATCAAATGAGCCGAATCCAAAGCGGGGCGGGAAGTACATATGATGTGATGTGGCGATTACAGTCGTTGAAAATAGCTAAGCAGCCATAAATTTATGTTATATTTGGGACAAAGCCTTGGCTAAAATAAAATGAATCTATGACTGTTTTCACGGTTCATGGTCTCTTAGTCTTAGTAATTCGGTATGTTTTTGATTTGTTTTCTAAAAGAGAAAAGGTTCTAAATTCCAATAAATGGATTTTTAAGATTCCGTACCCAAAGGGTAAAACGGGACCTTAATACTAAAACTCCGCTATCTGTCTGTCTGTCTATCCATCTGTTACCAGTCGGTATCTTATAAACCGTGGTAGACAGTTGAAATTTTCACTGATGATGTACTTTTGTTGCTGTTATTACAACAAATGGTAAAAAACAAAAAAAAAATGAAAAGATTGTTTTTCTCGTTCCTTTTGCAACTGATAGACGCTTAAAATATTCAAGAATATTCAGTTACGTTTTCGCACGAGTACCTACCACTCAAAACGCTGAATTTCATAACGAAATAAAATTAAAACTAAGTTGTACCAGCTGTCTCATTAGAGGCAGTTTTCAACGAAATACTCTCCATAGCGAGCAGATCATGAGGCAGGAAGAAAATGGATAGCCTTTGCACAAAACCGCCAAAAATGGGGAGATTTGGAAGAGACTCTCAACATTTTCCTTTCAGTCAGAATTCTTTCAGTTTTTTTACTATCAGATTTGTACTGACTAAAATCCACGGTGATCCTTCAATAGCCCTTTACGTTCTAAGGCTAAGTTTCCTGATGAGACAGTCCCGCGACCCCGGCAGGTTTAAATTTTTTATAGCTAAAGATAGAAAAGGAGAAGAGAGCAGTATTTTGATTTTGCGTATTTTTACGTCATATTTCACCACAACAGTCGCATTAATGTTACAACAAAGTTGTCATATAGACAACTTTGTTGTAACATTGCTGTAGCACTGCTTGTAACAATAAGATTTCTGTTAGCTTGCTGATATCAATGGTATAAAATAACTTTTAAGAAAAGTGAGTGTAATTGTATAAAAACGTGGGAAAAAAATTCGAAACACATTCCTCCAAGTCAAGCCGGAAACATTGAAAGCCTTTTGTATTCAGCATCGTAGAATAAAGATATGTGTTCCGATCATTTCAATATGTTTGAGGAACATTGTCGAAAAAACGGTCGAATATTTTGTAATTATGATAAGGGTTGAAGAGGCGTCAAATTAGTGTCAAATGTAGTGTTCTTGGTTCTAAAGTGGATTTAACTATTTTGACGTGTGGTACTCAAACGTGGTCTCTTAGCTTCATTAGTAAGCTCAAGATATTCCAACGAGCTATCGCTCGTTGGGATATCATGATCGAATCAGAAACGAATAGATTCGTAGATAAATTGCCGTTATGATTCAATGATCCAATGGTTTTTAATTCATGAAGTGAATTATTGCTATGTGGCTTTTATAAGCTCACTCTACTCAAGTGAGTGCAGATTCGAACTGATTTTTATAAAAGTACATAATTGTTTAAAAAATACAATTGAGATCTTTCTCCTTTTTTGGAGTCGGTTGAAAAGGAAATACCTACCTATAAGCTTAGAGTTCAATCATGAAATCAATCAAAATTAAAGCATTTATTTCAAGTAGAAATGACAAAATACAAAAAAAAAACCGTAATCAATAGTCAAATCAATTGCCAGTCTTTAACTTAACAAGAAAATAAATGAACCAACATTTATCACTCCCAATCGAACCTTACAAATTACACCTAAGACGAAAACATTCAAATACTCACGATCATCCGTGAGGCGCATATTCAGTAGCGAATATTTACAGCCTGTAATGGAAGCCAAACAATTTATCGGTAAAGTATGTAGATAAAAATTCCTTGAGTCAATAAGCCGGGGCCGACGTTCCGACGTGCCTGCTCGATCAACAGCATGCCAAATGTTCTGCGCCCCTGAAACTATGGAGTAGGGGTGGGGGAATTGGATCTCTGTAAATATATTTTTATTATGTATTACTAGCTGTGCCCGCGACTTCGTTCGCGTGGATGTCGGACCTCAACAATGTATTTATATAAAGGATTTTTTCTAAAATAAAAGTAGCCTAAGTTACTCCTTATTTCATCAGCTACCTGCCAATAGAAGTCCCGTCAAAATCGGCCCAGCCATTTCAGAGATTAAAATCATTGTAGATGATTGTAGGGTAAAAGCCATTACAAACAGACAGACAGACAGACGGAATAATAATAATAATAATAATATTCCACAACTATCACACAACGCCATCTAGTCCCAAGCTAAGCAGAGCTTGTGTTATGGGTACTAGACAACTGATAAACATATTTATATATTTCTAAATACATATATATTATAGATAAATTACACCCAGACACAGAACAAATGATCGTGCTCATCACACAAACATTTGTCCTGGGTGGTGGAATGACAGACAGACAGACAAAAATTTATAAAAATGTTACTTTGGTGTATGTACCGTATTATTCGTATGCATGTAGTAAAAAAACGGTTATTTCAATATTGTAAACAGACACTCCAATTTTATCTAAATGTATATACGGAGAATAGATGTATAGATATTCCCATTTTCAAAATCGCTTTTATTAAACATATCGGAACGAATCGAACTGAATCAGGCGTATTGAAAGATGCGCGTTTTTTTTTGCAAACTAAGGCCGCCTTTGTTTTGTACAAGTAACTTGTATCATCATCATCAGCCTATAATGTTTCCACTGCTGGGACACAAGCCTGACGTATATAGCCAGCCATAATCCAAAACGCGGGCCCAGTGCGAGTTGGCAGATGTCACATGTCTTCGAATTTTTGGTTCTAGGACATGCCGGTTTCCTCAAGATGTTTTTCTTCACCGTTTTGAGAGCAGTGGTGATGAAATAAATTACACAAAGTAATGCGCCTAGCGGGGTTCGAACCCATGACCTACAACTCGTAAGTCGGGACCGATACCACTGGGCTACTACTGTCTTGTGACTCACAGTTAATTTCTAAGAAATCTCAAGAAAAAGTTACTGGATTATGTAACTTTTACAGTTAATTTTACAGCATATTATGTTCAAAATAAACCAAAATTGGTTAATGTACATGATTTTTTATTTGCTAGGCAGAGTGCCTTAAGAAAATAGGCCATCTCCTTTAACTTCGGTATACTTTATGTTTTCAGGACATACATAAGACAATAAAGTTTTAAAATATAAAGATATTCGCATCGTTTACAATTATTCGGGCACGCGACCATTCCTCAGTCCATTTTTATTGAGCAGTACCTAAGATAGCTAACTGACTATTAAATAATGAGATATTTAGCTAATTGTAAACATTTATTTTCAATTCAAACAATTCACAGATTTCTCCAGTGGTCTGAATACGGAGTTTATTACACGTTTATTTCCAACTCTGAATTACAGGTTTTTTATTAATTAAAAAAGTGCAGAAAGGAACAGTTGTTTTATGAGCTTAGTACTTTTTAATCAGTGTTTGGAAAACAGTACTATAAAAGTAAACTTCACTAGCATTTTTCACTGTATTTCGCTATGAAATACATTGAGTATTTCTAACTGTAAACCATTACTCTAAACCTAGTTTTTTATAGCATTCAAAACAATAAAAATGTAGGTTTCCGAAAAATAAAAACAAAACAATACACAATAAAAGGTTTTCGACTAAATGTTTACAAAAGGATAAAGTTTTCGTCTGTTGTCTTTACATCAGTTTTTGTGGGGACTAAACAGTTTTCTTTACTCAACAATAAAATACTTGATTTTCCTCGACGTATCCGTTGATAGAAACGGATACAATTCGCCTTTTTATTTCTTGTTGAAAGAAACATGTATTTTGGCGCACAGCCCAGCTGGTCCAAAGCCCCGTTTTGGGTCATCTCCTTTTCATTACGTTTAATTAAAAGAATAACGGGGAACTGATGGGTTAATTGTTCGTTGTATACTTAGGTCTGTTTCGTGAGTTGTGTTTGTGATGAAAATCCAGCTTTCTGACATGAACGTGACCTGAATTCGATTAGGTATTATATTATTTCTTTTACTGTTGACTGTGTGGATTTTGTCATTGGCATTTTGATTGTAAGCTAAGAGTCAATTATCCGTGCCAAAAGAACTGTGTGCCCTTTCCAAATCGTATATCTCTATGGAGAAGATCTATTCCCATCTGTCACCAATGGTGACAATCGGGAAAAAAAATCCCGATTGACCCTACTGACCTGAGTAAAGCAATAAAAAAGTTAAAAGTGCTAGGCTGGCATGAGTTCAAGGTAGTCTGAATCCCTGTTCCAGGAGGCGCCTAGAACGTGACCCTGGAACGCAAAGGGCTATTGAAGGAGACCGTGGAGTTTAGTCAATACAAGTCTGACATTCTTTCCCGCCTCTCACGTAAAAAAAAGAGGGGAGCTCGTGGCTAAATAATTACAGCCGCACAGGCCCATCTTCCACGTTAAGCCGTGCTTGCCGAGGTTGGTTTGTGAATGGGTGACCATCTGTCATAGCGAGTTTCCTCCGTGCCTCGGAAAGCGCGTAAAAACGTTGGTCTCGGCTGTCATTTGTAGATCTTTGACAGTCGTTACTGTTAGAAGAAGCTGTAGTCTGACAACCAGTCTGACAGACCCTGGGGTATCGTATTGCCCAGTTACTGGGTTGTGGAGGTCCGACAGGCAGTCGCTCCATGTAAAATACTGATATTCAGCTGCATAAACGAAAAGCAAAAGGCTAGGCAGATGATGAGGACCACGTAAAAAAAAACTACTATTAACGTCCACATCTTGCCAGATCACTTAACGTATCTCTATTCAAATATTTCCATGTTCAACACTGCTCGTTTCCGGTTAGACATCAGAAGTGGTTTCTGTTATAGAATCAAATTAAATGGAAGTTCTATTAATCAAACAGTAACGACGAAAAGCCTCCTCCAATTTGAACACACATTTCATCTACGTTACTATAGAGAACCATTTCCAAAATAGACTCTGAAAGCAAGACAAACATGAAACAGTTACATTACATTTTCAAATGACGTTGCTCCTCTCACTATTTCCACTATTTAAAGCATTTAGAACGACAAACAATGAAACAGTTACATTTTCAAATGACGTTGCTCCTCTCACTATTTCCACCATTTAAAGCATTTAGAACTCTTTTTTCTTAGCAGTAAAAACGGCTTTTACGAGACTTGTAGATAAGAGTTACGACTTACTAACAATGGACAAACTACCTACACTGCTGTTTATACATTTTCTTGAACGAAGAAAACACTTTTTATGTCACAACGTGGTTGAGGAATTTTTAATCTCCTTAACTTTACTAGTCATAAAAAGTAAATATTAAAGAAAGCAACTAATGCTATAAAGATACAATTACTTTCGTCTTATTAACTGTATTTATATTACAAAACTGAAGAGTTTGTTGGTTTCTTTGTGTGGTTCAACGCGCTAATCTCAAGAACTATTGGTTCGAAACGAATCAAACAAAATATCAATGTTGGATCGTCTATCTATCGAGAAAAGTCGCTGTAATATCACGCTTAGACTAATAGGAGCGAAGAAAAAAAAAGCGGATGAACCATGAGGAACAGCTAGTCGCTTAAAACAATGACTGGTACAAAACGATTCTGACTATCTCACTGGAAAATGACAGCCAGGTCCAGCGGTTTTAAGTGCAACCATTTCATCTACTCATACAATAGGTATGTTTGACAGGCCTGTTGGTCTAGTGGTTAGTGACCCTGACTGCCGGAGGTCGTGGGTTCGATTCCCACCCAGACAAATGTTTGTGTGATGAGCACGATCATTTGTTCTGTGTCTGGGTGTAATTTATCTATAATATTTATGTATTTTGAAATATATAAGTATGTTTATCAGTTGCCTAGTACCCATAACACAAGCTCTGCTTAGCTTGGGACTAGATGACGTTGTGTGATAGTTGTGGAATATTATTATTATTATTTCTTTATTCATTTTTTACTCATATCGATTACATTTTTAAATATTTTATTATTTTAATTATTATGTCATAAAGTTGTGGGTGTTTATTTAAATTGTGTGTAACTCTGATATACATTACGTAATCATGATTGGCAGTCATTGTGCTTTTTAGGCTTCCGTAGCAAAGAAGAAATCTAAAATGGGTGCGTTTAACCTCATAAACTCACAAGCACAAACACCTAGACCTGGAACAATTACTAGTAGATCATAAGAATATTTCTTTCGTGCGGGAATTGAACCTACGTAACGTAGCGCAACAGTCAATTTCTTAACCACTGAACCGTACCTTATTAACCTCTTCGTACACAACGCGACGCAAGTTTCCGATACCTTACAAATTTGGTATCCATTGACGCGTGTCTGTGTACGAACCTCTATGGATTTTTATTGCGATAGTCGCCTGGATACCAAAGTCGTAAGGTATCGGAGATTCGCGTCGCGTTGTGGACGAAAGGGCTTATTAGTCTGTATGCTATTAAAACTTTATGTAAAGTTGTTCGTGCCATAATTGACTGGGAGAACTTTGAGAATTGAGCAATTTGCCAATTTACATGAAAAGCTTTGAATTTACGTGATATGAGTTTTAATAAAGGAGTTTACTTTTAGAGGAATCCTTTGCTTTCGATGTTTCATTTATTAAATTTGGTTCTTATTTTTAGGTCTCTAAGCTCCTACGTAGGAAGTTGTTACGTAATATTGTATTTAATAAAAAATATCAATCATCAAATCAAAAAAATATAGGTATACATTATATTTTTTTGATTTGATGATTGATATTTTTGGCTTATTCTTTTTAAATAATTGATTAAAAATAAATGAAACAAAACATTTACTTGCAATAGGAAATAATAGCAACTAAAACCGTTGTAAACTAAAAATAAAATGTTGGCTCTTCTGCCTATAATTTAAATGCTTACTAATGAATTTTTACTTTAGTTTTTGTTCTTCTGATTTATTTCTTTGTTTCAAAACATAAGAAAACAGTTTCCTTTCATTTTTGCACAACGTTATATATTTTTCATCATTTCCCTACACCTTGCCACAAAACCCAAAGGAAGAGTGATTCATTTTAATCCGGTAATCACTCAAGGAAATTCATACAAAAAATCGTTTCCATAATCCCTAAACATAAATAACTCCAAGATAATTTATCATCAGTCTTTACCCTCACAAATAAAACGAGGCAGATGGAGTCTCCTGAAAAACATAACTTAAACGTAACTTGAAAGGACCGATTTTGAGATAGGATACAAAATCTCACCTGCCTTGATATAAGTTTACCTTTTTGCTCTGGCCACGACCTATTCAACGTGGCGGTTACTGAAGGCATGTGAATAAAGGGCTAACCACACATTTCCGGGAACTCGTCCCGGCCGTGTTCCGTCAGGGACGGGACGGGACGATTTTTCTGCAAGTGCAACATAAACACAGAAAGGTTCATAGAACTTGTACGGCAGAATGCTATACTTTACGATCTTTCTAATCCACATTATTTGAATTCTAAGAAGAAAAATATCATATAGGAAAAGAATTAAAGTGTGAAACAGATTACACTGATACCGATTTCTCTGATATGTGTGAACACGGATGACTGATGGCACGTCCCTGACGGGAACACTGAAACGGACAACTCGGAACACGGATAGCCCTGACCTGAAAATGTGTGGATAGCGCTTAAATTGTGATCGCGTTCGCGTTGCCATTTGATACGCAACATTCGTTAACTGGCACTTGGAAAAGTTGGGACAGTGGCTGGAGCGGTACACGGTGGGCTTTCAATGATAGGTTTCACGCAAAACTCGGCTTAGATGGCGCTACCAGCGCATGATGTCATGTCATTTACTGTATGATTAACTTGACATACACTACACCACGGATAATATAACTACACACGCTCGAAGCGACTCTTGAACTTTGTTTACGCTATGCGCTTGTAGCGCCACTGACGGCTAAAACTCGCAGTGAAACCCCCTATAAGGAATTAGACTAAAAAAAAAGTTGTCCGTCAGTTGAAAAATATTTGATACCTATTTATTCTTTTGTTGCATAAATCAAAATTAACGAAGATATATACGATTCTTAAAAATTGCCAGTATGTCACAAGCGATTACAGTTTTAATTTGCTTCTGACATCATGAGCCCCCATTCTCGAACTTGGATGCGTTATATCTCTGTAAATAAGCATTGATTTAACGATAGAAAAATTACGTGTCTATTATATTTTTAAACTCTATGTGACGTGCAATTTTCACACAGTGGGTAAATTCAAGTTCGGCTTAGTTATAATATTACTTTACTTTCAAAAATTGTTTAGTTTTAAGTTCATTTCTTTCTTTGTTTCTGTATACTGTGTGCACTTGTGGCGTGTGCCAATAAATGTTTTTTCTTTCTTTCTTTCTTTCAATTTATTGATGTTTTCAACATTCCTATATTCTTGCAATGACAATATTTCTCAATCAGGTCAGGCACAGGTTCTCGTTTCGGGTTTGGGTATTTGAGTTAAATAATTTTATAAACTTAGCTAACTAAAACAAACTTATTTCATATCGTGTCGGCACAAACAGTGTCGTGGACTGGTGAACACTGCAAGCTCTAAGCATTTTTCTTTTATCCGATTTCGTTGTCAGAAGTCGTGTGAAATGTGGCCTAAGGATTACGTCTCGAAGACCCAAAGTCCGGATAGAGGTTTACCTATGCTGCCCAGACGCTTCTGAAACTGTGTCATGGAAATTTCGTGGTTTCAGGTATTTTGGAATATTGGATTTGAGATAGAAATTGAGATTTCAGTTTGAGCCTAGATAGTTATGAGTTGACAGGCTTTGGCCCTTTAAAGCCCCGTTAGGTAGCTGACAGCTCTTTGAAGCTGGAGTGGAACACGAAGTGCCATCGACCCGGGCGCGTATTTCCAAAGCCTATACTATATTGCAGTCACGAGTCGGACTCTAATCGATGAGCTTTTGTGTGTGCATATTTCTCAACAATACCTAATCTATCTCAGTAAAAAACTTGACTCAAATAGATTAGCTTTTGTTTTGATATTTTCAAAGAAAATGCACGGACAAAATCTAGTAACATTTCAGTCACGCACGAGTCAAACTCTAACCCCCTTTTTAATAAACGTGGACTAAAGTTACAACCAGGATAATCCTCGGATTAACCATACATTTTTTAAGGATAAACCTTGGCGTAACTTTAGTCCACGTTTATTAATAAGGGGGTAAAAGACGAGGTTTTGTTTATGCATGTCGCAGTGAAATGAGGAAATCAGGGATTTCACGAAATCCAATTATCATGAAAAGTATCTAGTGATAATTATGACAAAAAATACTAATATAAAGTTAGAGATATTGTCGTTTCACTTAACTAAGTAAAATGTCAGAAAACGTCGACGGAGCACCGCTTCGCGGTGCTCCTACTTCTGGGTGGTTTAAAAAAAAATAACCACGAAGCGGATGGCGGGGTCTTTCAGACCCCGCCATCCCCTTCTAACCTAACCTGTCCGAGTCGGGGTGCCCACAGTCGTATTTACGATATTCAAGTACTATAAAATTTAAGAAAAGTTAAATTCCGAGGTAAATTTACTTATATTATAGCTAGTGAGCCTCTATTTGAGATAGATTAGGTATTGTTGAGAAATATGCACAAACAAAAGCTCACCGATTATAGTCTGACTCGTGACTGATAGTATAGGTTTTGGAAATAGGCGACACGGGCATGGTTCATGATCAGACGGCGAGTCACCCATTAGTCGCCGTCTGCAGTCTGCATGCCCGCGAACAGGCTATTCATTTTGGATTCAGTCATAGACAATAGCCTTTACGAACGAACTATTGAACTAAATACCTTATTTTTTTTTTTTAGCGTGGTAAAATCATCAAATGAGTCCTCTAACCCCGGGCAGGGCGGGAGGGACTGTCAGACTTCTACTGACTAAAATCCACGGTGTCCTTCAATAGCCCTTTCTGTTCCGGGGTCACGGTAAGGAGAACTAAATACCTTAAGAAAAATGGCGCAAATTAGAGCGTATAGATATGTTTTTTAAAAGTAACACACACAATCATAAATACCATAGGTCCTCTAATCGAGAGCTAGCAAAATAATGGAAACAGCAATCTCATACAGAATACCCGTAGTGATTTCCACTCGAACCCTGCTCAATTTTTCCCGACTATTTTTGATTTGTGTGAAAACTCAACGTAACCGGATTCCGATACCGTGGAAGATATTTTTGGAAAAAATCAAAGCCCAATCAGTTTTGAGTTTTGTGCAGTGTTTTCTGATCTGTACCGGTCTTACGGTCAAAGATACACGTATGCTGCACAATCTACATCGTGTAGATGAAGGTATGGTACCTTACCTATGAGCATGTGATCAAGGCTCTCTTTGACGATAGCATGAAATAGGATTGGGCAGGCAAGCGTCTACGGTAGGAACATCAAACCTGGGATAATTCCGGGTATCTATCTCGATCAAAGGCGTTCACTTCACGCTGCAGGGGGTCTCTAAACTTTAAGCATGAAACCCTTGGTTTCGGCCTAAATTACGAACATTTATGTCCCATGACATCAAGCCCGAACTAAGAATGAATGATATTATGATTTGACAGATAACTCCTTGGAGTCCGCGCCACCACTTGATCTTCGGAAAATTCGTGGTATCTTGAATGCAATTTGATGTAATATGTTATAGACACGAGCGCCGTGTCAAAAGAACTTCAGTCGTGGCGCGGTGTCTAAGTATTGTCCGTCCGCAAATTCACTATTAATAAGTTTTTGACGTAAGTTCGTACATTCGTACATCCGTATCCGTACGCATGTCTTCGTTAACAGACATAGAAAGTAGACCCCCAGTACTCGTAGGTCAAAAGTACAAATAGGTAGGTAGGTTGCGTGTCAATATTAGTTTGATTCTAGATTTTTTAAGTACTAAGCAGCTTTTCTTTTTATCAAATTATCCGGTAGGAGCTGTCAGACTCGTACTGATTAAAAATTACCCCCACTGCAGTTACCCTTTGCGGTCCAAGCCCTCGGAACCATATACCTATAGTAACGGGAACCGCGAATACCTTGGCGTCTGTATTTAGTCAATTGCAAAACGATAACTGTTTTGTTAGCGAGAAAAGAAAATTTATTAAAGTATCGTGTGTAGATTAAAAATTGGAAAACTTATGATATGTTAGGGTAAATTCGTTAGAGATGGCCGTACGGGAGAGATTGCCAATCGAAATATTTCGGCAACAACTCGCTGGATATCGCTGTAAATGCCAGGTCCGCTTCACATCGTGCACAAGTACAAGTGTAAGTTAAAAGCATTGAGAAAAAAAGATAAAAGAGAGTAAAATCCAACATAATGTTTTCAAACTACCGTAATATTTCTTTAAGTGTGCATATTTTACAAAATTACGATGTAATTTTCTAATAGTAAGGATTTCTTTTACATTTTCTAATAACTTCATGAGCGTGTTAGAAGTATATAGATGTTGGTGTGATTAATAGAATGTGTATCTCTGGTCTTATTGATATTAATATCGACTTTATTCTCAAGTATTATATATCAGGATGGTTAATGTTATTTATTTACTGTATGTAAAGTATCTCTTATGACTTTTGTACAGGAATGGGTTTATAATGAAAAGCACAAAATCAAGACTAGGTATTTATTACCAAGCTACCTCCGTTCGCAAACCCTAGGTCCTCGTGGAGAAGAACGGAGAAACAAACTCCACGGCAACATATTTTATCAGTACACACAGTCACACATTTATAAAAATACATCAATATTCTCATAATAATAAATATCAATTAACTTACATTTTCATTGTAGAACATTAGAACACAAATTATAACTTTCAGCATCACACACTTGGATTCTCAATTATTTTAGCACATTAATTAAACAGAACAACACTCAGAGCACAGCTTTTACCTTATAAAACGATTGGATAATAATGACCACGAATGTGAGGGTACATCTGTTTTTATTAACTTAGAATTGTACCACTTCCAACAAATATTGCCGCCATATTAATTGACCAATGGCAGATTGTCATACAATTTAGCTAAATAACTAATGAAATAAGTAATAATAAACAAATCCTATGTAGTAGAACCTTTTTAAAACTTGATTACATCCTTTAGAAATTTAGTTATTATTTATTTTTCACCTTTATTAAATTCGATACAATATTTGACTAACAACTGTTTTCGTTCGGAAATCAGTTGATCGTAGTTTTAAATATTTTTCTATTAATAATTACATAGGAGCTATGAATCATAAAATCATAAATCTAACACGGCCATTCTGACAATACTTCGTTCTCGAAGTTTATACCTATTTGATAAAACATATTTTTAGTCAATTAATCTTAATACACATGATTTAACATTTATACACAGTACATGATTTAACATCAACATACATTATGCATCATCACATATTATATACACGTAGTACATGATTTAACATCAACTTGCATTATACATCATCACATATACACAGTAAGTACATGATTTAATATCAACACAGTTTTATACTATCGGAATAGCCACAGGTAAATCCACAGGCTCAGTCTAAGTCATAGGTTGCAGTCTCAGTCATGGCCACAGGCACTGGCAACAGGCACGGGCATAACTATATGCCGACGGCACTGGCGCAGTATCAGCCATGGGCACGGTCATAGTCATAGTCATAGCCACAGGCACTGGCACTGGCCCAAGTATTGGCACGGGCACTGGCACAGCTTCAGCCACAGGCAAAGTCATAGCCACAGGCACTGCCACAGGAATATCCACATGTACAGCCACAGGCAAAGTCATAATTATAGCCACAGGCACAGCCACAGGAATATCCACAGGAATATCCACAGGCACAGCCACAGGCAAAGTATAGTTATAGGCATAGCCACAGGCACAGCCACAGGAATATCCACAAGAATATCCACAGGCACAGCCACAAGCACAGCCAACAGGCACAGCCACAGCCACAGGCACAGCCACAGCCAAAGGCACAGGCACAGGCACAGGCACAGCCACAGGCAACTTATTAGTCACAGCCACAGGCACTGGTACAGGCACGGCCACAAATATTTGCACCGGCACTGGCACAGCCTCAGCCACAGGCACAGACAGTCATTTTATTTTATTTAACTCTGGCTTCAAGGCCCATATAAAATATAATAAAGCACAATATGACACGTGTCTAACATAAAAGTACAAGACACAACCAAAAATAAAATAACACTCACAAAGATTTTTAGTTTGCTATGGTTTGATCTTTAGATTCGACTCAGGCTCGACTTTTTAATTTCGAAACGTAGGTACACATCAGACAACATAATATCTACTTGAATCAAAGAATTTGAGTTTTATTTTCCAAAGAAACTTACTGCTCGGTCATTCTGACAATTATTTTTATCATTCCAGTTGAGACCTTTTCAAAAACACGACTCTAATCGATGAATCGATGTGCAAAGCTATACTTTTAGTTTTAAGGCTTGGCTTTAAAATGAATTTGAAATCCTTCCATCAAATTCTACTTTCATATCAGTCAAGATCTTATAACATAAATCAAACTTTCAATTAATTATTTTATTAATGTCAGAATGACAATAAATTCATTATCAAATCGTCTTTTTATTTTTAGCAGATTGAAAAAGATAAAGTAATGTTTACAAATGTACCCACTAATTGCAAAAAAAAGTTTTTTTTTTGTTTTGTTTATAAATTAATGTACTTTTTCTTATGAAAATGACCTTTAGTTTATGATCTGTCATTGAACAGAGGATCTACAAGCACTTTGCTTTCTAAGTCAAGTTTAAAGTATGTTTACCTCCAGGAAAGCTATCTATCTGTATTTTGCAAATGAAAAACAGAATCAATAAAGAAAAACCTCATTAGTCTTAATCTTTATCAATTTGTTCCTTTTACTCAATGCTGTAACAACTTGTTACCGTTTTTTTTTTGTAACCTGTTATCAGTTTTTCATAATTTTTCACTTTTAATTTATATCCCTCCCCGTTTTTTTTTTAGGTTCGTTACATTTTTAACGAAGCTTAACTTTAAAAAACAATTAAGAAATAATTTTCATGGTACAAATCTCTCTGATCTTTACGACTCGCTTATAATTAGATTGCAACATATAAACAGAAGCCTCTGAAGGCCTTACCGACATTAGACAATAAATCATATTGTGGTGCAGAAGTTCTCGTTCCGTTATCCTCGGCATGGCTTCAATCCTTTTCAGCAGCGTCGCAGTCCCGCTGTTCGAGATGGCAGCACGTTTTCATCGCCCTTCCAAAAGACGATTCGTCCACCGGATGTCGTCACAGCTTTCAGCAGGGACGTGCAGATTGATAGCTCCAACGTTGATTATGAAAAACAAAATAAAAGTTCAATAAAATTAATAAATAGGTTAGGGCACAATCCCACTTCTGATGTTAGAAGTATATATATGTGGGTGGGATGGATAGAATGTGTATCTCTGGTCTTATTGATATTAATATCGACTTTATTCTCAAGTATTATATATCAGGATGGTTAATGTTATTTATTTACTGTATGTAAAGTATCTCTTATGACTTTTGTACAGGAATGGGTTTATAATGAAAAGCACAAAATCAAGACTAGGTATTTATTACCAAGCTACCTCCGTTCGCAAACCCTAGGTCCTCGTGGAGAAGAACGGAGAAACAAACTCCACGGCAACATATTTTATCAGTACACACAGTCACACATTTATAAAAATACATCAATATTCTCATAATAATAAATATCAATTAACTTACATTTTCATTGTAGAACATTAGAACACAAATTATAACTTTCAGCATCACACACTTGGATTCTCAATTATTTTAGCACATTAATTAAACAGAACAACACTCAGAGCACAGCTTTTACCTTATAAAACGATTGGATAATAATGACCACGAATGTGAGGGTACATCTGTTTTTATAAACTTAGAATTGTACCACTTCCAACAAATATTGCCGCCATATTAATTGACCAATGGCAGATTGTCATACAATTTAGCTAAATAACTAATGAAATAAGTAATAATAAACAAATCCTATGTAGTAGAACCTTTTTAAAACTTGATTACATCCTTTAGAAATTTAGTTATTATTTATTTTTCACCTTTATTAAATTCGATACAATATTTGACTAACAACTGTTTTCGTTCGGAAATCAGTTGATCGTAGTTTTAAATATTTTTCTATTAATAATTACATAGGAGCTATGAATCATAAAATCATAAATCTAACAAGCGCAGCTACATTATAACCTCCAATTTCTTGCCGTATTACATACACTTACTTTCTTAATGGGTGTGGCCTTCTTTCCCATAAGATAAGGAGAGATGGCCATGCAAAGTTGGGAAAACATGCCAATGACCAATAATAACAATATCACGATTTTTTGATCTAGACAAGCCGATTTAGGGACATTGTTGCACGATTTTTCGAAATTTGATAAAAAAACTTCTACATAACGTTTTTCACCGAAGATTGGATTCAATGTATCTTGTCCAATCTTTGGGTTCATGAAAATTGTACAATGTGTGACGATAAGTGCATGCTGAGTACGTATCGCCATAGGTACAATCATAAAAAAACATGTGGTTCAAAAAAATAAAGCAAATAAGTAACAAGGTATGTAGACATAGTACTGGTCATCACTACCTCACTCATATGGCCATCTTACACGGGCACCCTGGGAGAGATGACCAAACGAGTTTTATTTTTACCCGACTACGGCAAAGCCAAAAGGAGGTGTATGTATGTATGTATGTATGTATGTATGTATGTATGTTTGTCTGTTCCCTCATATCTTCTAAACTACTTATCATTACATGACAAATGAGGTGTCGTTAGAAGCGTCTCAGTTGTCCGCTGGTTATAGGGTAGGTGACGTGTCACCAAATCCAATATGGCGCCCTCTAGGTGATGTAAAGTCGTGACCGAAAAAAAAAAAATTTCGCACAGTATCGACATGGGTATCAAATTAAAGGGCTTGATGTGCACATTTGAAATATATATACATTATATAGCTTTTATATATATAAAAAGCTACTTTGCCTGTTTCTAACAGTGTCAACATGGGTATCAAATGAAAAGGCTTAATGAGTACATTTGAAATTTACTCGCTACTCTGCTTTTATTATTGTATACTTATCAAATAATTAATAATATACCTAACCCCAAAAAAGTGTAAATAAAAAATAAGTTAAAAATAACTAAAACCCGACTACGACAAAAACGTGCACTGAAAAGTATAAAACAAGAACAATATTAATTTGACCGAAATTGTGCTAGCCGTGGTCGTGTGCCACCTGCGGTTGTTTCACACAATCTTCATTAGGTAGGTGGCACACGACCACGGCTAGCACAATTTCGGTCAAATTAATATTGTTCTTGTTTTATACTTTTCAGTGCACGTTTTTGTCGTAGTCGGGTTTTAGTTATTTTTAACTTATTTTTTATTAAACGTATTTTTGAACATGATCTCTTTAATTAAAACGATAAGTATGCCAATAATGTATAAAATTAATGTTAAAATTATGAAAATAATTATGCCAAAACTAACAAGGTAAAGTATTTATTCTTATTTCAGCACACCTTTTAAAAAACTATGGCCAACTCTAACGATTTTACCCTATATATGCTGTGAGTGTGCAACGTGTCAGGGGTTCCGGGTCTGGGTGTGTGTGTATGTGAGTTTCTATGTTTGTAAACGCAAGCACGATACAGAAGAAATTCCTAGTGTTGGGCAAAGTTAAAAAAATCTATAAAATATAAATAAGACACTTGGATTGTTTCGAATAATTATAACGCTGTGTATAGATAAGTCTTAGCACCAATAAATGGAACACAATTCTTTGTATCTATTTAAAGTATACAAGCACAATATTAATTAAACAAACGAAGTAATTTACAGCCAGACTCTTACAAAGAATACGGAAAAGCATAAGAGCTTTTCTCCAGAAAACTACCCAATAATGTGTTTACCTTAACATACTCGTATTTATTCTCTGCGTATTTTTCCTATAATTCGCCATTACTAATAATGTACCTGTTATCTATTGTCATGATCATAAGAATGGGTACAGTCATAAGCACAAATAACTGAGCAATAAGTTTTCTTATATTCAAAGGCGATTTTATCGTGGAATAACGACTAGGTACCTACATCACTTTGAAATAAGAACTTTTTCATAATAGTTTTATTTGGGTTCCTTCCATAAAAATGGTTTTAAATTATGGAATCAGGCGTTACTTTGCGGAAATCCATGACATTAAATGTTATGAAAAATATCTAGTTTTAATTCCGCGACAAAAATCCAGGCTTGTTGCAGGATGCAATCCCACCCTATGCAATCATGCATATGCACATGCAGCAAAGGAACATGCATATGCACAAGTGCAAGAAACAGAGAAACAGCGCTCGGCCTCGAGCTTGAGGGCTTTCGAGGCCGAGCGCTTGTCGAGTCAACATCTCCTGAGGATGCCCCGTGGAGGGGCGAAACACGTGTCGAGTATAGGTTTGATTGCATGGCATGTTTTTCTGTTTCTTGCACTTGTGCATATGCATGTGGGCGGGAGGGTGGGTCCTTTGCTGCATGTGCATATGCATGATTGCATAGGGTGGGATTGCATCCTGCAACAAGCCTGGATTTTTGTCGCGGAATTAAAACTAGATATTTTTCATAACATTTAAAAATGGTTTTGTTACAAAATGAAATAGGCTATGATGTTGCTGTATATAGGGTGACTGGCAATTAGTGTACGATACTTAAACACGTGATTGTGCTCATCATAACAAACAATTTTTATTATGGGATCAAAGCCGAAATCGTGAAAAAAAAAATCAGCTGCTGTTCAGTACATTTATGTTTGTCTAATGTACCTACTGAACAGCTGATATTTTTTTACGATTTCGGCTTTGCTCCCATAATAAAAATTGTTTGGTATCATGAGCACAATGACGTGTTTAAGTATCGTACACTAATTGCCAGTCACCCTATAAATTGACCATATCTAAACAGTTCGTCAGTTGGAGTTTTGAAAAATAATGATTATAACCCGGTTCATTGAAGAAAGGAATCTAAAATGGCAGCTTGTACTTGCGTTGACAGATAGTACAGTCAGCATATAAGATTTCAATTTAAAGTTTTTTTCAAATTAAAAAGAATATAAACAAGACTGGATCACAATAATTTCTCAAACATAACCTAACAATAAAGAAAAAATCAACAACAATAATCAACAGGTAACAACGGAAAAATAACAAAACTATAGTAAATATTCTTAAAAAAGATCACTGAGCGCGTCAAGACATCAAGACTATTTTTTTTTCTGCTTGCACTACGCGCGTTATAAACTTGAAAGTTTGTTTGAATGGATAGATGGATGTTTGTTACTCTTTCACTCAAAAGCTACTCAACAGATTTGGTACTCAAATAGTTTATAACCTGGATTAACGCACAAAATAGTGTTTTATCCTGATTTTATCTTCCCGCGGTAAAAAATGGAGTTGTACCGGGTGAAGCCGTGGCATCAACTAATACGATGTAAATTTTCTCGATTATTACTCGTACCTCTGCTTTATTTGAGACCTTTACACTGGGACAGCAGACGACAAGCATTATTATTATAACTGTAAGCATAAAAGTGTTCGTGACTGTACCTATTCTTCATTACGAAACTAGTAAATCGAAGGTAGGCTCAACTTGCCGGTGAGGTAAACAAGGTAATTACAGTAAACGATACAGGTGATGTTCAAGAAGTTGCGCAGTGAAGAAATTAGCAAAAAGGAGCCAAGTGTGAGTAGAACTCGCGCACGAAAGGTTCCGTGCTTATCTATAAAAACGGCAAAATAATATCACGTTTTTTTGTATGTTAATGCCCCCTTAAATATTAATTGTATCTATTCTGTTTTTTGGTATTTCTTGTTATAGCAGCAACAAAAATAAGTACATCATCTGTGAAAATTTCAACTATCTAGCTGTTACAGTTAGATAGTTGAAAGCCTGGTGACAGATGGAAAGCGAAGTCTTAGTTATATGGTCCCCTTTTACCTTTTAGGTAAGGAAACCTAAAAATGAGCTAGTATTAGTTTAGTAACGTTCTCCCTCATTTTATATTTAGTAGTATATGGCTAAATAGGTACTTCACACGGTAGGCCGTGCGCTGCGTTAGGGGTGTGCACGGCGCGCGGCGCGGGCGCCCGCGTGGCCCGTGCTCACGCCTAACGCAGCGCACGGCCTAAGGTACAGAAAGCCTTTCGCAAAATGGCAAACGAGTCGCAAAAGTACAAGTTCTGAAAATGGCAAATTCTCGAAAACACTAATTCTCAAAATGGCAAATTGTTAAAAGCCTGTTTCTCTAAATGGTAAATTCAAGAATTTTAATTGATCATCATCCATTTTGAGATAAGAGAAACCTATTATAACCTTTATAATATCACTTTGTTGTTTGTCTGTCTCAAATGTCAAACTTCTACCTTTCAACGTTTTAACTGTACAAACTAACATTACAAATTCTGGTCAAAACATGTGGCTTAGCCGTTTCTTAGAAGCCAAAGTCTTAGAAGTCTTTAGGGACGCTCATTTTGGACTCCAAGACGAAATGGTTAAGACCTTATCAAAGGATAATGTCTGATTTATATGAAGACTGATACCAAAACAAAACTACATATAAAGACCTAATAAAACTTGGTCTACAAAGTAAATTAGGTAGGTGAGTCCTGTTGCTAATTTCATTCACTTTTATGTCATGATTCAGTTAATAGCTAAAGTTCTGATTACACGATATACACACACACCAAAAATAGTTTGCGATTATTTTGAAAAATCTAAATCTATTTTGTAACGTTAGATTGTATTTAATCTTCTTTTTAAATTATTTATTAAAAAAAATAGATTTAGTTTAGTTTCATTACATTCATGACTTTTTTCTTAGCCTGTACTGTCCCACAGCTGGGAAAAGGCGTGCCACAATTCCTTCAAGGAAATCTTTCTTGGGTCACTTAGAACCAGCCCTCATGGTATGCGTCCAGGTCGTCTCGCCATCTTTTCTTTTTAACCCAGTTACGGATAGGTAGATACCAAAAATTATGTTAATAATAATAGGAAATATTTGGGCTGTGGAAGAAACCTAATTTCACCAAGGTAGTATCCTAGGACCAGTCCAGACTTCATTAGTTTCGAACATAATTTGGAAGAGTTGGTGTAATAAGCACGTAGTACTTACATTAGGAAAGTATTCCGTTGGAAGATCCTGTACCTGTAATGAGAAAAAAATTAAGTCATTTATTACATAGAAAAAATCGCAGTCTTACATGACATCTAAATTATTTATTTATTTGACACTTCATGCAACACAAGATACATTTAGGCAGATTCAATGACTGAGGCATTCTCTACCAATCCAATAAGAATTGACAGAAAAAAAAATAGATTGTGAAAGAATAAGTCCAGGACGCCATTATTTCTTTCTACACTATATTATATCTTTTATCTACTATCATACTATTAATCCTCTTTAAAAGAACCTATAACAATTAGCTTATTGCCAACATTAAAACACTCAATGATATTATGATCATTATATCATCCAAACGCGTAATATTATGAATTTCAAAAAAAGAACATTCTCTTTCAATCCCACATTCGTGTTTTAATACCCCTGATTATACAACAGTTGCATAAAATTAACTATTATATTTTAGCAGATACAGTAATGTTTATGCATTATACTCGTAAAAGGTATTTTTAGACATGCTTACGTTTGAACGACTTTAAACAATAATAATAAACGTTTTGTTGTTGATGTTTGGCTCTGTTAATTATTCAGTTCGACAAAATAAAAAACGGCGAAAGTTCGATGTACAATTACAAGTAAATGCTCAAGTCTCAGGACTATAATGCAAGTGTTCACACTACTTTTCAAGCTAAAACGCTGCCAACACACTAACTCTAATATATCCAATTTCAAGCCAAAACATTTGGTTCTGGAGTAAAGCGAGCTATAACTCAGTTCAGCTCAGCTCAGCTCCGCTCCCAACTTCAACGGCTTAATTAAACAACAAGCGATTACTTGAGAAGTTTTACGGATTTACATAATGTTTACGCAGGCACTAGACTTTGTAATAATTTCAGGACTGTTCTCGATTTGTTAGGTACTTTGTTACGACTGTGATTGAAGGAGTTTGTCGTAATTAAGACTATTTCGTCCTAATTCGGCGTTGTTTTTTTAGAGGGATTTTTTTTCAAAAGTAAAATAAAGTGGTTTGGAGTAAAATAAGTTCGGTCGGGAGTTAACAGTGGACGCATGAAATAAAAATACTCGTTTGTCCAAAAGATGCTCTGGCAGAGAAAAAAACTTAATTTCATAAAATTCAGAAGAATGTGGTTCAAGAACAAACAAATGAAATGTGTCTTATACAGTAGAATAATATTTATTTGATATTGAACACAAACAGATATAATTTTAAATTAAAAACACTATAAGAATTTCGTTGAGCATGTCCACATCAAAAGGGTTACCAACTCAGCATTTGTTGGGCGAAAGCCACCCAGCGTTGGTTTTCAGTTAGCACAACGCAACTAGTAGGACAAAATATGTAGTAGGACCACGAGAAAACGCCCGCAGTAACATTCGGATGAGGGTAGAAAAATAAAATCTATAGGTACCAATATTACAAAGCAGAAGAGTTTGTTTATCATTTTTTTTTTTAAAGTGTTCAACGGGTGTTTAATTTTTTTGTGGTAAGACGGATAATGTTAATCACCAAATCCTTTTTTTTTATGGAAATCAAATTGTTATTTAATTAATGCGTTACTTATTTTTATAAACACAATTATTTTTGCGCAGTGTTTGGTTGACTACTTCATGAAGGGCCCTACACATAACCCGTGTCGGTAAACGACAGTTTCTTATGTAAAAATTATATCAGGTATGTACATACATCAGTAATCTTGATCATAAAACGCCACTCGCTCCATTACCCACGACACAGGCTGTCACATCGTAACCGTTTCAGTTTGCCGGTAAATCCTTGTCATTTGCGTAGGAGTGCGCCTAAATACCGTATGTGATGAAATTAAGCGGGGCCTTCTGTCTCACGTTTTAAGGTACGTTGATGTACAAGTTTTTAATGGAGGGTACTCTCTTGTTTGAAGGAAAGTTTCAGAATGGATTCTATACACCAACGCCACATATGAACTGAACTGTACCTATATTATTTCAGTAGGAAAATCACATCTTGATTTTATTCACACATTTTTGTTAATATCATTATTTTTTTTAAACATTATCTAATTAAAGCAAACAAAAAAAAAAATATGACAATTACTTCACATTCGAATATAAATAATCGACACAAAACGTAGAACAATATTTATAGGTAGGTATTAATGTTTTTAACACTGCAGTATAATGTGTAGTGGGTAGCATTTTTGATAGTGAAGGAATTTTGAAATCACTGGATCACTTGACTCTATGTACTTCGGACTTACATAAAAAAATACAAGCTATTTGAGTCTTCAAATATCAATTTGGAATCTGATAACTCTTAAGTTGCTGCTCAAAGCCTTAACTAAGTATATTGTCACGCGATAATTATGTTACTAGACAATCAAAACCAAGTTATAAACACTTACGGAACAAATTAAAATCGATTCCAAAGATTCACATCAAACAAAGATATCTTCTGTCCTTCATCCTCTCTCCACTTGACTTCCATCTCTCCAAAGATAAGCCGATAACTCATTTCATCTTTCTTTCATTCCGAACAGAGGAAAAAGTAATCACACTTTTTAAAAGGAGTTTACAATAATAATATAATATTTTGAATTCTTTTTCCCGAGATGTCTGCAGTCAATTACATTTAATTTACGAGTGAATTATTATTTATTTTTTTGGAGGGAAGGAATCTGTCGATTTCTTTCAAATCTTCAATTCATTTCCACGTCGTTGTTTTCGATAAAATCTGTACATTAGTAATGCGAAAACGAGTAAACACACACACATACAGAGATAAAGACTGTCTATTTGCTAAGCAATTTATTGTACGGCAACGAAAATCCTTACTTGTTCGAATGTTATTAATATAAGCAAGGGTAAAACCAAATAGAAAAGGGCGGGCCATATATTTCGTAGACCACACGGAATATGGGCAGAAAAATCTTCGATGGAAGCAAAATCTTGGAATAGGAAAGAAGTATTTATGGGGACAACTTGGTTGACAGCCTGAGTGGTCAATAGTTGACGTTATAATTACTTATTTACTTACTTATCAGCATTGGGGATTCCCCACTGCTCAACTATTTGCAGTTGAACACTTACAATGCGATAGATATAGACTATCGGATCGCTTTTGCTTTTCTATGTGACTGGATTCAAACAATTCCATACATTACAAATAAACACGGATCGGATCGCATTCGCTTTGCCTGTCTGTTTAACAATTATAGCTTCTTTTTTGAGCGCGAATGCGATCCGATCCGTGTTTATTTGTAATGTATGGAATTGTTTGAATCCAGTCACATAGAAAAGCAAAAGCGATCCGATAGTCTATATCGCATATAGACTATCGGATCGCGATAGTCTATATGCGACTATCGCGATAGTCGATATCATTTTACATTATTTTAATAGCTTAAAAATAGTGTAAAATGCTGCAGCCGGCTAGACTAAAATAAAGGCTTTAAATTCGAAGACATAAAAGCACTAGAAGTGTTCATGAAGTCCCCTCACAGTTGTAATCCCAACGGTAATTGGGTACCTACAGATTCCTCAAAAGAAAGGTTCGAAAATTCTCGGTTCCAATTTGATGACAGCCGAAATACCTATCGGACCTACCGTCTAAGTGCTTACAGATTCCGTAATAGCCTGATTCTGAAGTATTTCACGAAATTCGTAAGACTGAGTGTAAAAATGAAATAAACTGGCTCGTTTCTTGATTTGTCCTGTCAAGCCTTCTTCACGTGATATTGAATTTCTCGCCTCTTTCTCGATGTTCGTGTCATACCTTATTCACTGTCTGTGTTATATACAGAAGGAAGTTTATTCCTTGATTTCTGGGATTTCTGAACTTATTTTGTGCTATTTTTAACAATCCAAAACAAGGTTTCTAATCAGGAAAAGTGCTGAAAGAGCCCTCTGGCAGTTTGATTACTTTTTGTGGGTCGTAGATTGTACTTTGTTGTAAATTTTTGTGTTTGCTTCTAAAATAACATTGTTACCTATATAACACTACAAATGTATGTAAAATGTTATATAACAATATTATATAACATGACCACACTATGAAAAATGTTATATAACAATGTTATATGATGTTACATAGTCTGTACGCACCGTTATAAACAGTGACTATTTCATTAATAGTTTATTTATTTTATTAAAATTAATATATTTTTTTAATTTTTTACAAGTTAAATCAAGTATATTGTAAGACACGCATTACCAAAAAAATTGGCAAAAATAAATAAAAATAGTACCTTTAGAATCCTAATATCCATTTTAAACATTTATTATGAAATATCGTCAAAATTACGACTGCAGGTCTTGTAGGTGTTACTGATTATTATAAAAATCATAAAAAATAAGTATGCGCGGCAATATCCAAAATATACGTAACAATAATTTAAAAAAAAATCGAAATACCGCAGTGGTTGTTTACACCGAAAATAAAAGAAAAATCGTCAAATTGACGACACTGGCCCTTGTTGTGTTTAGTTAGTAAAACTTTTAATGGTGCTCTAAAAGTGTACGACAAGTTTTGTAAATGATTTATGCTTATAGTTCAACAAATAAGTGGACTACAAGACACTCAACAAAATTACTGAAAAAGTATTTTCTCTGTTGTCAACTCTCGATTTAATTGAAAATGCCTCACACTAGGAATTTCTTCCTGTATTGTGGGTGCGTTTACAAACATAGAAACTCACATACACAAACCCCCAGACCCGAAACAACTACTTGCAGATCATACAAAAGGACAATGGGCAAAAATGTATGGAACTTGGTCCAAGATCCTCCACTGATGACACTTATGGTAAATGAAAGTATATGGTTGTGACATCATTCTGGCAGGAGATTATCAAAATCCGTCCTGGAGTTCTTTTTTTATTTCCATTTAAGTGACTACTAACCTAACCTAACCTTACCTATCCAAACCTAACCTAACCTAACTTTTTTCGTTCAGCTGTAAATGATGCCCGACGCATATTGAACCATCTGAGAAGGCAAATCAAATCAAATCAAATCAAATCAAATCAAATCAAATCATTTATTTCTTTGCAAACATGGGTATAGTACATAGATGTTATTTCTTTATAATTAAGTTCTCCACATTTTACCGACATGGGTATGCAAACAGTGTACAATATGTTCATTGGTATATCAAAATTAGGTACTTAGGAATAATTTATTTAGGAAATTATATGTCAGCCCAACAAGAATTACAGAAAAGTCAAAAAAATAAATTAGAATATTACAAGCATGTCAAACCTTAATACTATAATAAATTAATCAATTCAATCAAAGTAATATTATGTATGTCCATCAGTAAGTGAAGGCGGTTGGCTTATGTGTGACTTGAACCCACTAAAAATACCAACGACACCATAGATAGCTAACCTAACCTAACTTTTTTGTTCAGCTAAAAATGATGCCCGACGCACACTGAACCATCTGGGAAGGCAGTTGGCTTATGTGTGACTTGGACCCACTAAAAATACCAACGAGCCCTTAAATAGCTAACCTAACCTTAAATAGCTAACCTAACCTAACTTTTTTTGTTCAGCTAAAAATGATGCGCGACGTATACTGAACCATCTGGGAAGGCGGTTAGCTTATGCGTGACTTACACCGACTAAAAATACCAATTAGACCTTAAATAGCTAACCTAACCTAACTTTTTTTGTTCAACTGTAAATGATGCCCGACGCACACTGAACCATCTGGGAAGGCAGTTGGCTTATGTGTGACTTACACCCACTAAAAATACCAACGAGACCATTAGCTATCTAAATAGCTAAGCTAACCTAACTTTTTTTGTTCAGCTTCAGCAGACCTTAAGGTCTCGTTGGTATTTTTAGTCGGTCGAAGTCACATTTAAGCGAACGTCCTTCCCACAAAAAAGTTAAGTTAGGCTAGCTATATAAGGTCTCATTTGTATTTTTAGTCGGTGTAAGTCAAACATAAGCCAACCGCCTTCCTAGATGGTTCAGTATGCGTCGAGCATCATTTACATCTGAATAAAAGGTCAGGTTAGCTATTTAAGGTTTCGTTGGTATTTTTAGTGGGTGTAAGTCACACATGAGCAAACCGCCTTCCCGGATGGTTCAGTATGCGTCGGACATCATTTACATCTGAATAAAAAGGTCAGGTTAGCTATTTAAGGTTTCGTTGGTATTTTTAGTGGTTGTAAGTCTCACATGAGCCAACCGCCTTCCCAGATGGTTCAGTATGCGTCGGGCATCATTTACAGCTGAACAAAAAAAGTTAGGTTAGATTAGCTATTTAAGGTCTCGTTGGTATTTTTAGTGGGTCCCAGTTACACATAAGCCAACCGCCTTCTCAGATGGTTCAGTGTGCGTCGGGCATCATTTACAGCTGAACAAAAAAAGTTAGGTTAGGTCAGCTATTTAAGGTTTCGTTGGTATTTTAGTGGGTTTACGTCACACATAAGCCAACCGCCTTCCTAGATGGTTCAGTATGCGTCGAGCATCATTTACATCTGAATAAAAAGGTCAGGTTAGCTATTTAAGGTTTCGTTGGTATTTTTAGTGGGTGTAAGTCACACATGAGCAAACCGCCTTCCCGGATGGTTCAGTATGCGTCTGACATCATTTACATCTGAATAAAAAGGTCAGGTTAGCTATTTAAGGTTTCGTTGGTATTTTTAGTGGTTGTAAGTCTCACATGAGCCAACCGCCTTCCCAGATGGTTCAGTATGCGTCGGGCATCATTTACAGCTGAACAAAAAAAGTTAGGTTAGATTAGCTATTTAAGGTCTCGTTGGTATTTTTAGTGGGTCCCAGTTACACATAAGCCAACCGCCTTCTCAGATGGTTCAGTGTGCGTCGGGCATCATTTACAGCTGAACAAAAAAAGTTAGGTTAGGTCAGCTATTTAAGGTTAGGTTAGCTATTTAAGGTCTCGTTGGTATTTTTAGTGGGTCCCAGTTACACATAAGCCAACCGCCTTCACAGATGGTTCAGTATGCGTCAGGCATCATTTTTAGCTAAACAAAAAAAGTTAGGTTAGGTTAGCTATTTAAGGTTTCGTTGGTATTTTAGTGGGTTTACGTCACACATAAGCCAACCGCCTTCCTAGATGGTTCAGTATGCGTCGAGCATCATTTACATCTGAATAAAAAGGTCAGGTTAGCTATTTAAGGTTTCGTTGGTATTTTTAGTGGGTGTAAGTCACACATGAGCAAACCGCCTTCCCGGATGGTTCAGTATGCGTCGGACATCATTTACATCTGAATAAAAAGGTCAGGTTAGCTATTTAAGGTTTCGTTGGTATTTTTAGTGGTTGTAAGTCTCACATGAGCCAACCGCCTTCCCAGATGGTTCAGTATGCGTCGGGCATCATTTACAGCTGAACAAAAAAAGTTAGGTTAGATTAGCTATTTAAGGTCTCGTTGGTATTTTTAGTGGGTCCCAGTTACACATAAGCCAACCGCCTTCTCAGATGGTTCAGTGTGCGTCGGGCATCATTTACAGCTGAACAAAAAAAGTTAGGTTAGGTCAGCTATTTAAGGTTAGGTTAGCTATTTAAGGTCTCGTTGGTATTTTTAGTGGGTCCCAGTTACACATAAGCCAACCGCCTTCTCAGATGGTTCAGTGTGCGTCGGGCATCATTTACAGCTGAAAAAAAAAAGTTAGGTTAGGTCAGCTATTTAAGGTTAGGTTAGCTATTTAAGGTCTCGTTGGTATTTTTAGTGGGTCCCAGTTACACATAAGCCAACCGCCTTCACAGATGGTTCAGTATGCGTCGGGCATCATTTACAGCTGAACAAAAAAAGTTAGGTTAGGTCAGCTATTTAAGGTTAGGTTAGCTATTTAAGGTCTCGTTGGTATTTTTAGTGGGTCCCAGTTACACATAAGCCAACCGCCTTCACAGATGGTTCAGTATGCGTCAGGCATCATTTTTAGCTAAACAAAAAAAGTTAGGTTAGGTTAGCTATTTAAGGTTTCGTTGGTATTTTAGTTGGTTTACGTCACACCGAGCCAACCGCCTTCCCAGATGGTTCAGTATGCGTCAGGCATCATTTTTAGCTAAACAAAAAAAGTTAGGTTAGGTTAGCTATTTAAGGTTTCGTTGGTATTTTAGTTGGTTTACGTCACACCGAGCCAACCGCCTTCCCAGATGGTTCAGTATGCGTCGGGCATCATTTTTAGCTAAACAAAAAAAGTTAGGTTAGATTAGCTATTTAAGGTTTCGTTGGTATTTTTAGTGGGTGTACGTCACACATAAGCCTTCCCAGATGGTTCAGTATGCGTCGGGCATTGTTAACAGCTAAATGAAAAGTTAGATTTGGTTAGATTAGGTAGTCACTTTTAAACGGAAATAAAAAAAGAACCCCAGGACAGATTTCGATAATCTTTTGCCAGAATGATGTCACAACTATGTTCTTTCATTTCCCATAAGTGTCATAAGTGGAGGATCTTGGACCGCTTTTGCCCATTGTCATTTGTTCCGTGCGGGGATCGAACCCGCGACACGCTGCGCAGGGGTCGATGGCTCAGCCACTGCACCAACCGTCTTGTCAATCGTATTCTACATAAAGCGGCTGCTATATTAAATCCACAACTAAGTTACTACGTAACGTGAGATCCCTTGGGAAGACTGATTGCCAGACGTTCAGCCTACATATCACAAGCATTATTTGCGAATATGAACAGTCAAGGATCGGCACGGCACGGCTAGCGCATTGGCTGAGCAATCGCACTGCTGCACAGCGTGTCGATGGGTTCCATTCCCGCACAGAACAAATATTTGCTTGAAATACAAATAGTTCTGGGTGTTAGTTTCTATGTTAGTAAACGTACCCAATCATACTGTCAGACTCGTACTGTCTAAAATCCACGGTGTCCTTCAATAGCCCTTTACGTTCCGGGGTCACGGTAATTCGCGAGTCCCGTGACCCCGGCAGGCTGTGGCCCTCTAAAGGCCATTACGACAGCGTAATGCTGACATAATGCTGACACTCTTTGAGGCGCGCGTAGAACACAACACGCCGTCGACCCGGGCATGATCCATGATCGGACAGCGAGTCGCCCCTTATTCGCCGCCCGCATGCTTGCGATACACAGGACAGTTAGTGTATAAACAAAACCAAGAGTCTTTTAATACACATTTTACAAAATGCAGACAATGTGATCCCGTTCTAAACAACAACTTCGCCTCCGCGACTAGCCCTTGTAACTCTGTAATCAAACTCAACTAGCTTCCCTCTCTGGTATCCAATATGCCAGAACAAGACGTATTCCCTTTCAACTAGGGATGCACAGTGTTTTAGCTTTTTATCGATACTTTGGGTCGATACGATTTCGAGATCGTGTTTAATGACTTTGATTCGTTTCCCCATGTAAAGAAAGATTTATTTGGTATGTTTTTTTTTGTATATTCGGTGGTTTTGCACTTGACCTAAGTCTAGGTCAGGTGTGACAAAAACAAGGTCGACAATGGAGCGAGCTTACCCAGACGAAGACTGTTCACTTTAACTTTGAAACAGATGCAGGCAGAGAGTTCTACTAATTCCTTCGCTGTTCGCATTATAAGAGACGTTTGGAAACGCTTAGTTCGAATTGGTGGAATAGCGATAAGGTAAGGATGATTTAATTTGCCGTGCATCTAGATGTGCGATGATAGAAGGGGGCTAGCGGGATGAGGTCGTGGAGTTCTTGGGCACACTCTTCGATCTCACTTTGGATCGATACCAATACAATTCTAAGAGACTACTCAGAATTCGTTTATTGTTCATTGCGTCTTCATTATTGAATCATTTGTGATTGAGTTATACTTGACAGTCTGGTATGATACAATCCGATTTGTATCGATACTAAATAATATAGAATATTCCCTATTCACTCTCACAGGGAGGGAGGCTTGTGAGAATCATTGTATCCATGTATAGGCTGATTGTGCTTTGTACCGTATCGATACACAAAACATCTGATCCTCACACGGGTACATACACACATCAAAAGTGTCTAGGGATCAACATATATTTTTGCAATAACTTTTCTCCTGATTGATATTAATTAAAATGTTCTTTAAGGATTCATCAAATAAAGTGTTATCATTTGTCACAGTAACGATAAACCAAGTCACCTTTGCATTCATAAAGAAATTTGCCATTTTCCTAATAAAGGGATTTTTGACATTTGAACCACTAACATTAAAGTTCGAAAAAAAGACTGAAATAACAGTTTTCTTTAAAATTTTATTGGGTAACTTAAACAATTAATAATCCGTGTTTCTACCGCGAACACTAACAACACAAGAACATCGGTTTGGCATACTCAAAATGAGTTCATCCAAATCACGCTGTGGAATGGCCGCCCATGTTCGTTGCAACAACAAAAAAAGGTCTTCTTGCGACTGGATACCCTCCATATTCGGCAGAGCTCTTCTCTGTAGCATATCCCATGCATGCTCAATCGGGTTCAAGTCTGGCGACTGAGCAGGCCAGGGCAGGACATTGATGTTAGCTGCGGCGAGAGTCTGTCTTACAACTCTTGCGGTGTGCGGTCGTGCATTATCATGCATTAACTGAAATAAGGAACCGATTTGCACTTGTAGAGGAACGATGACGTCTGATACAATCGTCTCAGCATAAATTTGAGCGTTGAGGTTGCCTCTGATCCAAATCAACTCAGTTCTTCCGCCGATCCAAATACCCGCCCATACCATGATGGTTCCACCACTATAAGGATGGACTTCCTGGCAGGATTTTAATCGCTGTTGGCGTCCAGGGGTTCTCCAGTGTCGTATACGTCTTGTATCCGGTCTCATACCAAAACGAGACTCATCAGAAAAGCACACGAAACGCCATTGTTCTTCTGCCCAATTTCTGTGTTCAAGAGCCCATTGATATCGAATCCTACGATTGTGCATTGCTATAGGTGGTACCCGTAGCGGTCTTCGGGAATGAAGGTTCACTTCATGCAAGCGGTTTCTGACTGTTTGGTCGCTAATTAAGTTCCCTGAAGAGTGATGAAGCCTCACGGCTAACATCATGGCGGTTATTGTTGGAGCTCTTCGAGTTAAGATTTGAATGTATCGGTCTTGTCTCCGTGTGGTGCAGCGATACCGTCCTCCATGGCGCTCAGCCACGGTACCAGTGCTTCGGTAACGTGTCCAAAGTCGACTGATAACACTCTGACTTGTATTCAGAGCTAAAGCCACAGTACGTTGCCGGGAACCAGCTTCTATCATTCCCACGGCTCTGAGCATTTCTTCCCTGCTTAAATGACGTCGCCGCTCCATAATAACGTTGGTTTTAATCAGTAGTAGGGAAACAGTAGCACTAATAATGTCTTCAATGCGTTGTATGTTTTATAGGGAAAATATTGACAGCTGATTTTCATCTTTTACTTGAATTTGATTTACAGTTCCTGATTCAAATTATGAAATGCACCAAAAAGGATCCATATAAATTTATAAAATCATAAATTTATTACAAAGCCACATCTCAATCTCAAGAAATCCGCATAAAAATGCTTGATCCCTAGACACTTTTGATGTGTGTATTTGAATATCGAAGATGAAAATATCTACGCTTAAAATATCGATGTTCAAAATATCGAAAAATAAATATCGAATGACCATAAAATCGAAAATTAAAATAGGTATCGAAAGTTTAAAATATCGAATGATTAAATGATCTACGTCCAATATATCTAAAATCTAAATATCTACAAAAGTTACATCGAAAGATCTAAATATCGAAATACAGATTATCTAATGTCCTAAATATCGAAGTACAGATTATCGAATGTCCGAAATATCGAACCTAACAAGGTAAGTCGACGGAGCCCCAGCGAGCGAAGCGAGCTTGGGACTTGGGGCACCCCGACTCGGACAGGTTAGGTTCGAAGAGGGTGGCGGGGTCTGAAAGACCCCGCCATCCTCTTCGTGTTAGGTTACTTTAAACCTTGCAAACAGAAATAGGAGCCCCGCGAAGCGGGGCTCCGTCGACTTACCTTGGTAGGTGGTTATTTTTTTCGATATTTCAACTAGTAGGTAGTTTTAACGTAGATATTATGAAATTAGATATTATGAACTGCGATGTATTAAACGTTGATATTTTGAATTTCGACATACCGTCTTTCGATATTTTGAATCATTCGACATTTAAATCAGTCGACATTTTAATCTTCGACGTTTTAAGCGTAGATGTAACATTTTTCGATATTTTGTTACAATCGATATATTCATTTTCGATATTTTGAACATCGATATTTTAAGCGTAGATATTTTAATCTTCGATATTCAAATATGTACCCCCTCTCACCTCACTACTCCGAGACGGTGCAATTAAGGTGGTATTGTCAGAATATTAAACATCGACAACATCGTTTAGTTTCTGTTCAACATTGCACTTTATTTTAAAGGAATTGCATTTAGTTTGCAATGTTAAACATGCCAGTCAGGTCGTGTCTTGCTGTAGCAGCTAATTGTATTAGGGCATTGCCCTTTGATGGATGAGGCGTTCTCAACAGTGTTTTGATTAAAGGCTACTTTCTCTTAAGCTACTCGATACTGTTAACTGAAAAACGTAGTTAGAATAAGTGTTTTGGTGAAGTGAATAAGTACCAGACTTTGTTACAACATTTAGGAAGTTATTTAAGTTATAAATTTAGTAAATACGGAGGAAGAAATCTACCAGTGCTTTGCAGTGCAGTGAGGGTTTTTGTTATTTAATTTCTTGATTTTTAACAAAAGTTCCGTGACCCTGAAACATAAAGAGCTATTTAAGGAACACCGTAGATTTTTATCAGTGCTAGTCTGACAGTCCTTTCCGCTCCTCCCAGAGCCCAGGTACTCATTTGATGATTTTACGAAGATAATAAAGGTTTAAAAGTATGCAAAAAATATTGTTTTACTTACCGACAAAAAGTATAACAACACATTATTTCAATGAGGCATTTATCAACACTCATCGTTCATGTGAAATTCTTTTTAAGGATTGATATGTGGGTCGCGGGGCCAACGAATTACCGTGACCCCGGCCGTAAAGGGCTATTGAAGGCAGAGGCGGCCTTACCCATTGCGAGGCCCCGGGCGGCAAGTCTTTGCGAGGCTCCTTGCCCTTTATAAAAAGTATGTGATGCGAAACTGAGTTTGGTTGTCATGTTTCAGGACAAATGCTAAAGTTATACAATTAAAAAAATGTAATTTGAGTTTTAAAACATTCTACAGTTTTAAAGGAACTTTGAACATCCGTGTTTGCGTAAAATGGAGTAGTTCTGATTTTTGCAGACTTTGTTTGCCTTTTTGGCGATTATTACCTTAAAGTCTTAGTTTACTACATTGATGAAACTTAAGCACGACGTTTTTTTGAAGTAGAATAAATTTACTACAATATGAGACTAAAATGCAGGTTTCTGTAAACCCAAAAGCTTCTTAGTTGGCGCTTTTCAAAAGTATCTGAAATCAACGTTTTTTTACTACAAATGTGAAAGAGGCATCTGATATCATGTCTTCAATTGGAATGTTTTCCAATTTTATAACTTTTTTCGAAAAAGAACTTTGAAGCGGCTTAGGCCGCACTACGGTTAAACCGCTGTTTTTTTGGATGGCGTGATTTTTTGCCCCTTTTTTTTTAGCATGGTAAAATCATCAAATGAGTCCTCCCACCCCGGGCAGGGCGGGAGGGACTGTCAGACTTGTACCGACTAAAATCCACGGTGTCCTTCAATAGCCCTTTATGTTCCGGGGTCAGGGTGAGGAAATAAATCCCGCGACCCCGGCAGGCTTTTGCCCTTTCAGAGGGGGCCCCGTCATTTTTGCTGACGCTCTTTGAGGCGCGCGTGGAACACGACGCGCCGTCGACCCGGGCATGGTCCATGGTCGGACAGCGAGTTGCCCTTTACTCGCTGTCCGCATGCCCGCGCCTACGGTGGCCGGAGATCGTCTGCCGACGTCCGACGCCGCGGGCATCTTTCACTGCGGTTGGGGCGGAAGGAGGACGCTGTCCTCCCTCTCTCACGGCCCGCCTTCACGAGCATTACTGCTTCGCAGAAGGAGGCGACCGCTTCCCACTCCGTCTCGCCCCGCAACATGGCCGCAACCAATGCCCGGCCCGAGAGGTCTTCGCCTATCGCCGCCGTGAGGACACGTCGGTGCTCTGCCCAAGCGGGGCAGTCTTGCACCGTATGCTCTACTGTGTCCTCCGGGCAATCTTCGCAGTGGTGGCACCCGGGCGTTTCCTCCCTCCCTATCCGACACAGGTACCTCCCGAAACTTCCGTGTCCGATGAGGACCTGCGTCATCCGATAGGTCAGGACGCCGTGACGTCTCTCCAGCCACTCCTCAAAGAGGGGTCTTACCGCCGCGATTGCGGCGAGCCCGGGGGCCTCGCGCTTAGAGATTTAATAAAATAAAATGGCATGTATTTAATGCGGCAACTAAGTATAATGAATATAGGTTGAAAAAAAAATAGAGTGGGTACCAAACATAATGGGTTGGCAGCTAATAAGGAGTATCGTAGTAAGTAAAAGATGGCATATTAATATATCAGTTATAAGCTCCGTTTTAATTTAAACTAGCATCAAGTTTTTCTTTTGGGAACTGAATTAATATCTAAGCGAAAACTTAATGATGAAAATAAAATAGAAAATGGGCATACATAAATAATACAAATCAGATTCTATTTAAAATTGTTTGTATGAAGAATAAATATAAACTAGCTTAAAATTGTGTGACTTTTAATAGCTTTGAATTAGTACCACCTGCCAGAATGCTCGACGGAGCCCCGCTTCGCGGGGCTCCTATTTCTGCGTGCAAGGTTTAAAGTAACCTAAAACGAAGGGGATGGCGGGGTCTTTCAGACCCCGCCATCACCTTCGAACCTAACCTGTCCGTGTCGGGATGCCCCAAGTCCCGAGCTCGTTTCATTCGCTCTTGCATCCTAGGTCAAATAACTGATTACTACCTGTCATGCTGGCTCACAAAATAAACAAAACTAAACACTAACGTGTTAGTTGCACACATTACCGGCGAATGCCACCCTACTAACATTATTAGTCGCCAAGTCATTATATACAGCTCCTCGCCTAATATTTCAATTGACTGGTATAGTTTATTTGCTACCTAAACGCAGCTGCTAGTTTTTAGTTTTTATAACACCCTTAATTTTGAACCTTACGTAATATAATAGTCGCGAAAATATTTAATCGCTGGCAAGTTATTTTATTTGTTGCAAACATTTAGTCGACTTTTAAGTTATTAGTCACTCGGAAAATAATAAGCTAAATAAAATTGACAACGGCAATCTCAACTTTGTTACCACTCAGTAAAGCAGTATAATTTAACTTCTACTACTATTTCTAACTGAGAACTGATAGAGCCAAAGCTGATGGCGCCGACGATCATATTTAGGTCTAGCAATTCCGCTTCTCGCGCGAGGCCCCGTAGTTGCATGACAACTTGTTTACTTTTTATTTCTAACTGTGAACAAAAAGAGGCAAAGAGGCCTCGCAAAGCGATCTTATCATCAAGTCATCAAAAAAAGGAGGCCTCTCACGCGGTGATCCACACGACGGGCTTAAAAAAATCAGAAATCCGCGCGATATTTTTCATCCTCCATCAACGAAAAGGGCCTCTCAAATGAGTCTTGCCCCCTCCAAGATTCGGTCTCGCTACGTCACTGATTGGGCCAACATCATAAACAAGTCTGAACTACCAGATTTAACCTAAAATAGCCGTACGTTCAGGCGACAAAATTATTGTACTAGAAATAAATATTTACAAAATTAACCAACTCTGAGATGATAAATAAAAAAAATAGATGGTTTGATTTTTTCTAAAACTAAAATCTTATTTAATTTTGCCGTTATGATTGAATTGAAACTAATTAATCAAAATCAAAAGTTTTTAATTAATAAAAATTACTAGTTTTTTCTTTTGCTTGCCTTGTTGCGCGAGGCCCCCTGCAAGCGCGAGGCCCCGGGCGGGTGCCCTGTTCGCCCCCCCCTAAGGCCGCCACTGATTGAAGGACACCGTGGATTTTAGTCAGTAGAAGTCTGGCAGTCCCTCCCGCACTGCCCTGGGTGGGAGGACTCATTTGATGATTTCACCACGATGAAAAAAGGATTCATACATATGTGATGTAAGTACCATGAAACTTTACCTATCATACTTCAACATGAAATCCATCAAAAACATAAAGTAGCTGTAAGGGACCACGGTCAAAACAAAGCCTAAGCAGCTTTCATACAACTTTAATTTAATACCGACAATGTTCTTTATCATCAAAGTAATCCAAACCAAGCGTTTAATAAAAAATAAAAACTCTAAGCAATTAGAAGTACAAGTTTGAAGCTTACAGATTCTGCAAAATGTCTCTTTTAAAATTAATTGGCAAAATTTATCTTTCTACCATGTCTTGAAACGAGGCGCGGTAATTAGTGTATCTTTATTGCTGCAGCAGATGTCTTTATTCTTGAGGTTACTTTGTATGTTTTAACTTTATTGTTTTTATGAGTTCGCGGAGGATGAAAACTTATCTTGGTTAAGATAATGCCACGGAATCAGGCGATGCGACTTGTGTCAATGTATCAAGCGACTTGTTATTTGTTTGAGATTTGGGTTATGGTGCTCTTAAGGTCTAGATTAGGGGTTTCCAAACTGTGCTGCTGCCGCGTCGTCCTGGTGCGCCGTAGAGAGTATAGAGGGGCGCCGTGAGACGCGATTGTTGACCATTCTCCGGCTCGATATTGCGTGAACCCAAAAATTCTTTCTATTTACAAGATCCAACAGAAAGAAGAAGATCGTCTCATTGAACTCTATTGCAATTTTAAAACCAGATTCACGTGCTCTGATTTCGTGGGTCTACGTTAGCGTAGCGCGATAGCGCCTTAAGCGTGTTAGTCGTGGCGAAGGGGTTAGGAAACAAGAAATAGCAATTCGTATACTTGTTTGTAGTCAGGTGTAGACCTACGATTCGCGAATGGCTGCGAAAAATGTCTTCATCTGATTAAATTGATAAAGTTTTAGCTTTAACAATGTCTTAGAATGAAGGGTGATAATTAGTGTATCGTTATTACTGCTGGAGACGGCTTGAATGTTAATGTTACGTTGTAATTCTGAAGTTTATGTTGTCTTTTATGAGGTGACGAAGTGTGGAAGTTTGAATTTTTGAATAAAATGGTATGGAAACTACACTCCAGATTTTCAACTCCTAAAGTCCATGCAAAAATATATGTAGTACATATACTTTCCCAAATTTCAAATTGTATGTTTTCAGAAATTAGTAAAATGAATCCTTACAATAATTAACTTTAAAACCAACCATTTCTTTGGTAACAAACCCAAACAAGGTTCGCACACCCAAATTAAATCTCTAACCTAAATAATATTCTGCTTAGTTACTCCCAAAAAAACATAAGAAAAAAAACCGGTGCCATAAATAATTTCCCCTAAAAAGGCGGAGACGATTACGTTCCGTTTTAAGAAACCATTTCCTTGGCATCTTAAGACAAAACGGTTCACAATTTATGCTAAGATAATTTACCCGCTGTATTTTGCCCAGTTCTTTTCTCTGCTAGACCGGATTCATAATCTGAAGATAGATCGTACGATAATCAGAAGTTGAGGAAGGAGAAAATTTACGAAGTTTTATTTTAAGTTCTATCTACCTGCATAAGAAAATTCTTCGGGCGATGTCATATTTTTCCTAAGCAAAAGTTCAAGCGAATAAAAACTTTTAACTGAAATTATTGCGAAGTTTTCGAAAATATAATCGTAAAAAGAAAAATGTTTGTTATAACTCTGTGTGGAGTTATTTTTGAAACTCAAACATATCAGTCCATGGTCGCGTTTTTCCTTTTGGAAATATGGCTGTGTTCTTATTAGGCGAACAGTGAGCTGTTGATAATGACATTTGAAATGGTGAAATGATATTTATTTTTGCATATAGGTTATAAGTTATTAAAAACACTTACGCTGCCTTCACATTTGGGCGACAGTCGCGCGACAGACGCTGCTTATGCGCGGCTGTTCATATAAAATGTAAAGGAATGTGCAGCTTCTGCCGCGCTGCTGTCGCGCTGCTTGTGACGTAATGTGAAGGCGCCCTTAACCACGTCGTCTTTTAACAAACTATATATAGTAGAGGCCGGTATTTCGTACTAAACTTGACTACTCTGAGAAGAAACAGCCGAAACAAACTTAGAGGTCACTGTCTCTTTTAAAGTTCAGACATTTGGTCTTGTCATACATATGAACGGTGAATAGTTTTGAAACTCAAAATTGAGTGAGTAACGGGAGCAAATTAGCTGCAAAACGCTGGCAAACCATATCAAGTATGGCAGGCTAACTCATCTTAGCGTAACTTCTCTGACTGAAGTAAATTTTACTTGTAATTTTCGTCTTGAATCACTATAATAATTATCTTTATAAAACCGGCCAAGTGCGAGTCGGACTCGTCCATAAAGGGTTCCGTAGCAGCAAGTAACATAATATAAAGTTCATGTAGTTGGTTGTAACTTCCAAAAGTGTTTTGCGGTTTACGATTAATGACGTATTAAAAAAAAACTAATTACTTGATCTCGTTCAAACCAATTTTCAATTGAAGTTTGCATGGTAATGTACAGACGCCAGCGCATTCAGCTACCACAATCTGTCAGATTTCTTTAATAGAATTCAACCTTATCACAAAGTAGAAGGCAAAATCTGACAGATTCGGGTAGGTTGACCTGCTGGCTGCTGGTTTTTTTAAGTTTCATCATTCTCTTATTTTAGAAGTTACAGGGGGGGGGAACCAACATTTTACCACTTTGGAAGTGTTTCTCGCGCAAACCGTACAGTTTAGAAAAAAATGATATTAGTAACCTCAACATTATTTTAAAGACCTATCCATAGATACCCCACACGTACGGGTTAGGTGAAAAAAATTTTTTGAATTTCAATTGTAAGTATGGAGGCAACCTCCAAATATAGTTTGATTTTTATTTTTGTTTTGAAAATCCTAATGCGGTTCACATAATACATCTACTTACCAAGTTTCAACAGGATAGCTCTTATACTTTCGTAGAAAAGTGGCTGTGACATACAGGCGGACAGACAGACACGACGAATCTATAAGGCCTTTGTCAAACAGACAGGCGATAGCGAACCGAACCGAATCATGTCATACAAAAATGCGAAAGCGATCCGATACTCTATGTGACAGGCTTCAAACAATTCTATACATTACAAACAAAAACGCTGCGCCACGCATTCGGTTCGTCTGTCAGTTTGACAATAGCTTAAGGGCTCCGTTTTTTGCCATTTGGCGACGGAACCCTAAAACAGCATCAAAATCCGTTGCGTAGTTTTAAAGATCTAAGGCTAGGGACTTAGGGACATACAGATAGCAGGAATTGAGCTTGTTTTATATTATGTAGTGATGACACGGTCGACACAAGACTACCAGCATCCGCCTGAATAGATCACATTAAAATTAATCTACTGAAACTCGTACAAAGTTCCTGATTGGCGCTCACTAACTCAGTAGGCAACGCCGAGTGAATATATGGAGCAAAAGTAGGGTAAATATGCATGAATACTCTTTTATGGAAGTGAAAAAGTTTGTATGGATTTATTTATTGGGCAATAGAACGGAGATAACAAGCTCGTTATTGCTTGCTTTATTTTCTTATAACTTAGAGTACACTTAAAAGTTTGACTAACTGTTAAGGTTACTTCATTTAGTCACAATATTAACGTTTTTCACTGGTAATTAAATCGTATCTACCTTAGATATTAAATAAACAAAAATAAAATTTATAAAACAATTTCATCTCAGAATGTATTTAAGCAAACATCCATCCATCCATACGTAGGGGAAAGGTGTACGAGATGATCCGTTGAGGGAAGATGATCCTTTGATATTGCAACGAACCCAGTAGCGTCATCTAGTTGTTTTTAATGGTAAAACGTAGTCCCCGATATTCCCCCGCCTCAGTCAAATGTAGTGGTGTCGAGAGTGACAATTAAATTTTTTGAGAAAATAAAACAAATATTCCGTGACTTTGATCTAAGGTAAGGGTGAGTTGAAGTTTATATCTAATTTGTTCTAGGTACTTTATTACTAGGCTGTGGTATTAGTTAGCTTTGAAAATTGCTCTATTTTGTTTTTTTAATAGCATGGTAACAGTTGAAATCACATAGTTTAAGTTATCGAACATTGAATAAAAAAGTTTATGTTGGGGCAAGATGATTATGTTACCGGTGTACAAGATGATCCCCACGGATCTTCTTGTAAACCGGTAACATTCCTACTATTACGGGGATATTTTTAACCTTTGTGTGTTATTATGTTTAAGTTCATATATTTTTGGTTTAAGACTATGCCTCGTAATTATAAAAAATAACTAAACGCGGATTGTGGTCAGAATACTCCATGATCAAAGCACTGGATGCTGTTAAAAATGGCATGCCATATAGTACAGTTTGGATTGCCTGTATTATCACTAAAAACGCGGGCTAAAGTCAAAAATAAGGTGGCTGTTAGTACAATCAAATATATAGGTGAAAAAATAAACCGAGATTATGGTTTTATGTGCGTTATTCTCTTCCTGGATCCTGGGATCATCTTGGACACCGGGGTGTACAAGATGATCCTTTGACAAAGTTTTAAAAATGTGTTTTTTTAATAGAAAAGCATCTAAAAAATTAAAATTTTGAGTATGCCAACAATAAGATAAATAAATTTACTATGTATATACGTATTTACATTCGCGCTAAGTAGGATATCTTTTAATCTACAAGCAATCTCCCTTAAGGGAATCATCTCGTACACCTTTCCCCTACATTATTTTCCTCACAAGTCTTTCACATTCATTTAAGTAAATAAATTTAAATTCTGGAGCTACCTTTTATTTCTCAACATTATTTTGATACTAGAAAATGCGCCACAAGAAGGTAATATCTTTAACATACAAATATGAAGATAATAATTTACCAACCCGGAGGGATTTCATATAAATCTTGTATCTTGTAAGCGAGCTCCTGTTTTCCTTTAATTTCGTCTTCGAGATAAATAAATTATATTCTCCAAGGTTCAGGATGTTTTGTTTTTATTTTAAAAGGAGTTTTAGGGATAAGTTTATGAAAAAAAGCCGGCCAAGTGCGAGACGGACTCGCATGCAAAGCCAAGGGTTTCGAAAAAATCTCAATTTTGTAATTTGTCACTTTCAAATTACTACACTTCTTTGTTTACCTGTAATCTAAATAAAAAGAATTTCGCTCTCAGTAGTTTTAGAGATGGGGTCGGGGAAATGGTCATAATACAAATTGTGAGTTGGTAACACTAACTCCTAAGTTACATTATTTTTCACCTCACCCGCTCGGAAAGATTCTATTTCTCATTCAAAATCTGAGCGCAAAACTCCATTTTGTGCTCTAGAGCACAAAGTGTTGTTTATAATTCGAACACGTCTTATATTCAATTGTTTTCTACACTGACAGGCGAGCCGCCCCCATGTATTTCCTCGCTTAGTGAGGTGAAAAGTTGTGTGTTGCACTCGGCAGCAAAGTTTTTCTGCGTCTCGTACCTTTGAAAACTTCGCATCGCTCAGGATTCTATATTTGAACCGCTCGTTTCTCTCGCGGTTCAATCTTAGAATCCTTCGCTAGCTCAGTTTTCAATTCAAGTACTCGCGCCAAAAATCAACTTTGCAGCCTTGCATAACAAATAACTATTAATTCTTATCTATTGAACCTTTTATCTATTGAAGTTGAAAATATGAAACTAACTTGAACATTAAAGTTTTTAATGAAAAACAAGTCAAAAATATTTATCAAAATAACTAGTTGCCAAGAATTGGCAGATTTTTTGCCACAAATAATTTGAAAACTAGAACGCGCTGTCATCGCGCACTCGTTGTATAAATAAAACAAAAATAGCACTAAAATGGAGGTAGCATTTTATAGTGTCTGCTTTCTCCCATAGAGAAAGATAAATCCATTCTGGTATTGTGGACACCATTAGTATAAATACTGAAATATTTAGCTAAACTTTCCACTAAAAGCCGAGATATACATCAAATTTTAATAAATTTCATTCCTTAAATAAAGGTGAGACGAAAATAGAAATATAGGCGAAAAATTAGTAATTATAAACATTTTTGTTCCCTAGTGATATTTCACACTGATTGTTTTCTAAATGAAATCCTATTTATGTGAACAGATTTTAGTGATTAATATTCTAAATAGTACCCTGTTAATGAAAGATGGGAGACGTAGGTAAGGAACCAGTCCCACTGTGGAAGGGTAGCGATTAGCTTATAAATCCAAAACTCTCCGCTTTTGAAATCATAGCCCAGCGTCGGCCTCGCACCATGCAACCATGCACCTGGAACGCATAGGGCAACTGACGGAACAGGATGTAGTTAAGTCAGTGAGTGTCATAGTCCGCTCGGCTCAGGGCGGGAGGATTTTTTTGATTTTACCGAACAAAAAAACCTTTAAGCCTTTGTCAAACAGGCAGGCGAAAGCGAGGCGAACCGATTCCGATCCGATTCCGAGGCGAATGCGAAGCGAAAGGAGACGTCAAACAGGGTGCAGCGAACCGACGTTTTGTATGAAGCCAGTGCCGAATATATAGCGATCCGAAGGCGAAGCGGAGCGTTTTTGTTATGTCATGTATGGAAATATGAAGCGATATCGCGCCGAAACTGAAGTCGTCAGAGACCACGTCAAACAGAAAGGCGTGCCCGCGAAGCGAGGCGTGACAGTTGTATTAGCTGGCTTTATATGAACGACGTCAAACAGAGCAAATACGAAAAAGCGAGACCGAAGCGTGCACGTTGTTTGTGTTGCCAGATTTTTCTTTTTCTTCATTTTCTTTCTTGCAAAACATCGCTAATTTATTGAGAAATTTCATAGAGAAAACTGTTTGAATTCTTTTTATTAGATAAGGTGCGCTAATCGATGAAATCGACTCAGTTTTTTCAAGTTTTCTTCGCGTGGTGTAGACGCCAGCAAATCAACCTACAATATTACCCAATTGGCATCGGCTGGCTTTTGCCTAGTCCACTAAAACGCCAGCTGATGTCATCACTGGTTACCACTGTCAAAAATGCAGTTGAAGTGGTATAAATGCTGTATATTTTACGCCTTTTGAGGGTCCCCGCAACCACAGCAAATGCGACAGCACAGCCCGCTGTGCTTGCATATAAGATAGCGCAACGGTGTCGACACAAATACCGCCACACACCAATGACCCTCCCGCCTTCCAATATTCCAAAGTCATGTCATCTGGTCTCTTCCCAGTGTCACGAACTGACCCGTTAAGTTCTAAACCCGTTGGTAAGTCGGCGCTGGCTGGTAGTGGCCGTTTTGCAACACTCTAATATAAAAATACGTAATAGGTGTACTATGTAAAAATAAAAACAACATTTTCAAAATTGTTTATTTAATCATCTTTATCAACAATATCGAGGAATCCTGCCCATACAGTAATATTTTGTTAATGTCTAAAACATTACCATACCTACTATTTTTTGGCAATAATTATGTTTCTTGAAGTATTGAACTGAATAGTCTTAACTTTTTATTAAATAGGTAAATATTATGACAATCGCGTTGTTTCCAAATAGGTCATTCTCCAAGAATCAATTGATTAATAATTCTAAGGTATCGTGTGGCAAAGTCTTGCAATAAATCATCTTCCTCCACTAAACCCTCCGTTTGACTAGGGTACTTTTACCAGGGATAAGACTCTCGTCTAATTCCATGTCCTCATCTTCAACACAAATACTGATACTGATAGAGCGAAGCTTCTATGCAGCTCGGAGAGGCATAACAAAGTGTTCACTGAATTTGTCATCCATATTCGTATCTCTTCAAAGTTAGAGTGAACAGGCTTTTTCTGGGTAAGCTCGCTCCATCGTAGGCTTCGTCTCAGTCACCTTTGCCTAGCTATGCTATTCTCAATAAGAAATCACATCGCTGGATCTACGATGTGTTTTTCGACGTGACACGACGACTCTCACCGTTCGCACCTCACGATTGGTTAGGGATTTAACTGATAAAACCTTTCATAAATAAAAAGTTTAGATGTGCTTAAAATTTACATAATATTTAAGATTTAATAGTGACAGCACTAATGACAAACAAAATTAAGAGTAATACATTCATAGACAAAATGAGTAAGAACTTAAGAAGTTTCTATATCATTCTCCCGCACTTATTTCTGAGCGCTCCATCTGCCTATTTTTTTATCTGAGTGTATTTATTAAAACATCTGTGTTCTGTTATGTAGTGATCAAACAATCGAGTTAAAATAACTAGTTTACAAATAATAGGTAATCTCATGACTTCGGTTAATACCAGTAAAAGATTTATAACTCGGAACACTTTAATATTGATACACAACAACTTGTGAGCTTTGTTAATGTGGCGTAACCTTTTACAAGTTTTGGCGTGAGTCACATTTCATTTACATTTTGACAACACTATCGGCTACAACACCCTCGAAAACCATGAAAACGACACCCATGACATAAAACTTGATATGTTTTGCAGCCGCCATCTTGGGTTTCTATTTTGACAGCAATATCGACTTCAACACCCTCAAAAACCATGAAAACGACACCCATGACATAAAACTTGATATGTTTTGCAGCCGCCATCTTGGACTTACACTTTGACAGCACTATCGGCTTCAACACCCTCGAAAACCATGAAAACGATACCCATGACATAAATTTTCATAAATTTGCGAGCGCCTCAAAGAGTGTCAGCATAATGACGGGCCGCGACCCCGGCAGGCTTTGGCTTTCTAGACTTAGTCTTAGAGGGCCAAAGCCTGCCGGGGTCGAGGGACTTACGAGCTACCGTGACCCCGGAAGGTAAAGGACACCGTAGATTTTGCTCAGTACAAGTCTGACAGTCCTTCCTGCCGTGGATGGGAGGACTCATCTCCTTTAAAAATAAACATGCGGTTTTGACATACGTAGTATTTCTATGTAGTCCTAGTCTGTGGCTTTAATATCATTGTGCCACACCGTTTATCATAAAGGCCTTGAAGTCATGACAAAAAATATTTAAAAAAAGAGTGATACCGTAAACTTGTCACAGATTGACGTTTATTTCAATACCTATTGATTGTTTATTTATTTCTTGATTTCATGTTTTTCCGTGATTCTCTTAAACTGCGTAAAGTAATGATCTAATATTAAGCAACAAGAAAATGTGCAGCTGTTGTGTGTGTGCACATACTTAGTTCTCCAAACAGCCACAGTATCCGAAAAGAAATTTAGTTTTGTAAATAATATTCATTAAACTTAACTTTTTCTTTGATCTGAGTGTTGACCAAACACACATTTGTGACTGTCTTTAGACTTGTAACAGTTATCAAGATACGGTTAACGGATTATTCGAAAACTGGATTGGTTTACTTAAGGACAACAATACCTAAGTAATATTTTCATTGAGGAAGTACCAAGTATCTTTGATTTGCATTGGCCCAGCCGCCGTTTTGTTGAAGATGAGAACATACTACATCAAAACGAGGATTAAAATGATGATATTTGCATGCCAAGACTTTGTGTCACAATGTCTTTGAATTAATGAATTGACTGCCGAAGCATGATTTCAATGTAATAAATTTATCATTTCAGGCCTATTTTGGAAACAATAATGCTATTATCATAATCATGTTGAAAATACTGTTCATTCGTGCGTATTCTGTAAAAAAAAATGTAATGATTGTGTGTTCTGTATGGTAATTTGTTACACCATATTATATAAATAAATAATTGAATAATAATTATGTTGTTTGGTTTTTAACCGACGAAAAAAAAAGGAGGAGGTTCTCAATTCGACATGTATATTTTTTTTTTTTTATTTTTTTTTTTTATGTATGACCACGCATAACTTTTCCTAACGTGGTCCGATTTCAAAAATTCTTTTTTTGTTAGAAAGAGTATATCTCAAAGTTGGTCCCATTTCAATTTCAAAACTAAAATCGGCCTCTAAGGGTAGAAAAAAAGGAATTAATTGTCAATCTTCCTACAGAATTTTCAATTATGAACCGATTCTGTTGAAATAAAGTTAACAATTGTAGTTCTGAGGACATATTATATAGCAGAGATGTGGAGAACATAACATGATGGCGTCACCATCATCAGATCAACTCCAGATCCCTGTTATTTTGTGAAGTCAGTCCCAAGAGATCGTTAACAGTTAACAACAGCTATATCGTGTTTGGGCTCGTTTCACTCAGCTTGATGAGAACTTTAGACCTAGCTGAGGTATCATTGCCATCGAGGGTCTGAGAATGGTGACGGATAGCAGGGGCAAGAGGTCCTCAACAGATAACAGCACCTTTATCGTGTTTGGGCTCATTTCACTAGTCTTGATGAAAACTTTATACCTAGCTGGGGTATAATTGTCATCGAGGGTCTGAGGATGGTGACAGAGGGCAGTAGCAAGAGATCCTTAACAGTTAACAGCAACTATATCATATTTGGGCTCATTTCACTCATATTGATGAGAACTTTAGACGTAGCTGGGGTATGACAGTCGTTGAGAGTTTTTAGTTACAGAAATTGACACGAGATAGGAAACTCAAAAGTAAAAAATAAGTCCTTTTTAAAAAAAAAATCAAACCGACGAAACATCGAACTGAAAAGCAAAAAATAAATTTTGAGGCGGCGCCAAAGAAACAATCAATGAATAGTTACGACGAGCTATTCAACCACGACAACCTATACAACGAGCTATTCTGCTCTTCGTATAGTTAATTTATATGTTTGTTTGTTTGGCGCCGCCTCAAAATTTATTTTTTGCTTTTCAGTTCGATGTTTCGTCGGTTTGATTTTTTTTTTAAAAAGGACTTATTACATGGTGCCCCTATTACGTACGTTAGTTTTTTTAAAGAGGATATCAACGAATACCGCGGTACTAGGCACTGATCCTCTTATTTTATAGTTTATTCTGTAAAGGTGTTATTATTGCGCAGCACTGTTGCCTGCTGCTGTACTATACAGGTAGTTAGTTGTGACATAACAACATAAAAATACAAATTACAACAACAAAATGTATTTATAGATTTCTTACATAAATAACTTCATTTAAAAGAACTTGTACGCGTTATTCACTCAAGCGGCATGAAAATACAACCGCTCATGATCTTTGTTCATTACACGGATATTTCTAATGAGAGGTGTTTTGGTCAGTATGTTGGGCCTGACCACCGGACACAGCAAGCGGTGGCGCGTGCCGCCTCCACCTCACAGCTCCCTCAACGTCACTCCCGGGCTATGTGCTACTCTACGCAGTAGCTTTACATAGTACCAGTGAAAGTAAATTCCGTGCGCATCCTGAGCTTGACGTCAATATCCAGCGTGATGACCAAACAGATTTCACCAGAAGCGTTCGCTCCACTCATCCTCGGTCAAGATATGATGCACGTCCTCGATTATTCCACATTTCTCACAATACAGAACAGCTAATTTGTAAATAATATTAGTTTTTAAATAGGCATGACAGTGTCACTGTGGCACTGTCAAGTCTCGCATTCGCCTCGGAAACGCCTCGCTAACGCTTCGCTTCGGAATCGCTCTATGTTTGACGTCGTGCATACAAAGCCAGCCATTACTAATAGTCCGGCAACGCTTCGCAAACGCCTTCGCCACGCCTCGCTGAGTTGTAATATCGCCAACGCATTCGGATCGCTAACGCTATCGCATCGCTTTCGCGTTTCTATGTGACTGGATTCAAACAATTCCATACATTACAAATGAAAACGCTTCGCTTCGCTTTCGGCACGCCTCTCTGTTTGACAATAGCTTTAGTCTATACATTCAAAATGACTTGCTGCTACCAATGCTCGCTTGTCGCTAATCGTCGACGGTAAGACAAAAGCCTTAGCAAAGCAAAACTTAAAATATGAGCCGAGTATATTCCTGTCCAACTTCTGCAATTGTGGTACATGGTATAGCTAAGTTTGGCAATACTTATTAGTTATTATGTGAAGTTTCCTTGCATAATTTTGAATATTAAGTTACGATACTGGTATGTTTTCGAGATAGGGAGAACGTAAACGTTAATATTAACAACTTTTCACTGGAGTCAGTCAAAGATTTCATAGAATAAATATAATTTACTCTTAATGTGGTAAACCACAATGGTGAAAAGTACTACTGGGGATTATCAGACTTGTACTGACTAAAATCCACGATAATCCTTCAATAGCCCTTTACGTTCCAGGGTCACGGTTACCTAACCCGCGATCCTGACAGGCTTTGGCCGTCTAAGGTGAACCACCTCAGACAGTTCTTTGAGGCGCGCATGGAACGCGACTCGGGCATGGTCCATAATCGAACGACGGTCACCCATCATTCACCATCTGCATAACCGCGCCTACGTAGAAATCGCCTCGCGGCGTCCGTTGCCGTGTGCTTCTCCCGCGGCGGTTCATATATAATTTACGACTAAAATAACAAATGACTTGGATAAAATTCAGCAGACAGATAGCTCCAAGCGAAAGTTACGACTTCTACAAGAAAGTTTTAAAACATAATTCACGGTAGATTAAATTTAATAGTACCTACTGTAATCTTGGCACAACAAATACCTATATTTCTTAGGTACAGGTGTTGTAGACGTTATGACCAATTTTAAAACAAAGGGTTTTCTAGAAACGTTTCTATTTAGAGGACTGCTGGATATTTGAAACACCTGTTTGCTGGAAATGCTTTCCAATAAGAGCCTGTTACAAATTGTGCTGTAAGGAATGTAAGTTTTGTATTGCAACGATGGGAGCTATGTACTAAAGCAGAATCAGGTAGGTTTCCCTGTTCAAGTCTTCACGCTGTATGTCTGTAATAACAGGCAAGGTGATGGAAAAAAATATTATATAAATACCAAAAATATTTGACCCGTATTTGAAACCGTCTTCGGATGTATTTACCCCGATTCCTCGATTACGCCCGGACAGTTAAGCTACTGCATAGCTTCTGCCATGAGCGCGGCGAAGCGTGGCGACCGAATCAAGAATTGTCCCAAAAACCTAATAACCTAACCTAAAAAATCCTAACGAAAAAAACTGACACCACGCATCGTCTAACGTCGTTTCAGTTCGGGAGACTTCGGCTATCATAAAAATATCCGTCAAGACAATTTTACTTATATATAATTATAAATTTAAAATTTTATAATTATATATAAGTAAAATTGTCTATATAATCTCTATGTCTATGTCATAAATCTATGTATATAATGTAAATCTATGTCATATATAATTATAAATTTAAAAAATGGTTATGCAGTAGCTTCACCGCGGCAGTCTCCGAGTGTCACATGTTTTTTTTTATGTTTTACGTTGTACTAATGTAACTGCCGAATTGTCTTGACAAAGGTGAGGTACCTGTTGAAAATTTCTGACAATTCGATAAATATGTCATCCTGTCGTGACAGTATAGGGTTCAATATAATAAAGATAAGTTTTTCCAGACAAGTTTCCATTTGTCGCCTGTCAATACTGTTTAATAAACTGGAATATGTCAAATTGCCAGGACAAGTCAACATATTTGTAGATTTTCAACTGCGACTTTGTTAGTGATGAACAAAAATTTGTCAAGTTCTCGAATTGGGGGGTGCTAAGACAGGGGGGTGCTAAGACAGGAAACCTCCACGTGCGCCCGTGGACTGGAGTTCCCTCTCGGATACGTCCGGGGGGAAGACCAGTTTTTCGGGCCGGTGCGCCCTGGGATGCGGGCAAAAACTCTTTCTTAGGCACTGTGTGCCTAAGGGGTCTCTTTGCCCGTATGCGAATAGCCTGTCAGGTGGACGCTCCAACGCGTGTCCCTCTGAATAGCAGAGGGCACAGCGGCGGAGCGGGCTTGCGGACGGTGAGTAATGGGTAGCTCGCCGTCCGACCAAGGACCAAGCCCGGGTCGGTGGCGCGTCGTGTTTCGCGCCAAATGCCTGCTGGGGTCGCGGGTTTTTTCTTAACCCAGGATACCGTGGCCCCAGAACGTAAAGGGCATCCGAAGGAACACGGGTGGATTTTAGTCAGTAAGAGTCTGACAGTCCCTTCCGCCCCACCCAGGGCGGGAGGACTCATTTGATGATTTTACCACCTAAAAAAAAAAAAAAAAAGTTCTCGATTTGGCACCTGTCGCCTGTTACCTGTCATTGTCGCGTTTTTTTTATAGGCGTCTGTAGTATCTGTCTGTATCTTCTTGTAAATATTCTCTTTATTTAGATAAGTAAAGTCATCAAAATGAGTCCTCCCACCCAGGGCAGAGCGGTAGTCCCGCGACCCCGGCAGGCTTTGGCTCTCTAAAAGGGGGGCCCCATCATTATGCTGAAACTCTTTGAGGCGCGCGTGGAACCTTACTTGCCGTCGACCCGGGCATGGTCCATGGTCGGACAGCGAGTCGCCCATTACTCGCCGCCCGCATGACCGCGCCTACGGTGACCGGAGATCGTCTGTCGACGTCTATCGTCGTGGGCGTCTCCCACTGCGGCTGGGGTGAAGGGAGGACGCTGTCCTCTCCCTCACGCGGCCCGCCTCCTCCTTCGCTAGCATGACTGCTTCGCAGAAGGAGGCGACCACTTCCCACTCCGTCTCGCCCCGCAGCATGGCCTCGACTATGCCGGGCGCGAGGGGTTTTCGCCTATACTTTTCTTACTTCCTTTTTATTACCGTCATACATATTTTTTTAGACACACAAGTTCAAGGTTTCTAATAAAATGTTATACTGAAATGTCCAAATTTTATGCAGATATAAAGTAAAACATAACATACGTATCTTTAGTATCTCTTAAGCAAACAAAATCGTTTATTTCCGTATATACATGTCCTAACGACATGGTACTAAGCGTAAATCGTGAACTATCGTAAAAGCTTTCCGTATATAAGATTTATTTATCGCAGAACTTGGGTTATCACTGATTTTATATCGACGATAGAAACGCGGAATTTATGTCCTGGAGTGGGGGAACTATCCTTTCGTCTGTACCCTTTTAGGTGAAGGAATAACACCTTGGTATTATTAATGTAAAGAAATAAAATTTCCATATACATATTTTTATTTTCACGGGATGGAAAATCTTTGGTGGTTTTTCTTTCAAATTACCTACCTCAGTTGTCTTTTTGCTTTCAATCATCAGCCCGGCTTTAATTCAGTATCTTTTTATTGTTGAGGAAATAATTATACAATATACACAAAGCATGAAAAGAAAAGAATTTAGTTGTTATCGTTGTTATTCAATGGATTGACTGGCTTGTTGGTCTAGCGGTGAGTGACCCTGACTGCTATGCCGGAGGTCGTGGGTTCGATTCCCACCCAGGACAAATGTTTGTGTGATGAGCACGATCATTTGTTCTGTGTCTGGGTGTAATTTATCTATAATATGTATGTATTTAGAAATATATAAGTATGTTTATCAGTTGTCTAGTACCCATAACACAAGCTCTGCTTAGCTTGGGACTAGATGGCGTTCTGTGATAGTCATGAAATATTATTATTATTGTACAATATTGATTACTCTACACTATACATACACTACTGATTCCAATATCTTACGAAACAGCAGCAGGTAGTCAGTCGACCATCAGTTAATTCTCTTAACAAAAAAGCGATGATGTAATAAAAAACTTTTTGAAAAAAATTAAACCGTTATCCAAAAAAAATCTTAAAAGGTATAAAATAACTTTTCTTTCAAAAGTAGATGACTTTGTTTTTAATTTCTTTGTCTTCAAGTCGGTGTTATTTTTTTCAAAAATTTTTTTATATAAACTTTTTTTAGTTAGTTTTAGGATCTTCTTCTTTGTCCTCGCCTCATCCCGTTACGCGGGGTCGGCTTTCTTAATCTTGAGGCGCCATCTATTCCGCTGTTTAGCATCGTCGTCGGACAGGCCACATTCCTTCATGTCGTTCAGGACTTTTGTCATCCAAGTTGTCTGTGGCCTGCCCCTCCCTCTCTTTACTGTAGCCATGGAAAGGCACTTTTTAACAACATGGTTATCGGGTCTTCGCAGCACATGCCCATACCATCTCAATCTGGCCTCGGTAAGTTTTTCAGAAATAGGTGCAACTTTGAAACTCCCCCTTATGTGTACGTTATGCACTTTATCTTTGAGCGTAACTGCACCAGCCCAGCGTAGCATACGCATTTCAGTGGTATGAAGTTTTTGTTCTTGTATTTTCTTCGTAGCCCAGGTTTTACTACCGTAGAGTAATACTGGTCGTACAGCAGTTTTATAAACCTTGCCCTTAGTTTTTACCGGCATTTTTGTGTCGCATAAGACTCCCGTTAAGGAACGCCATTTATTCCACCCAGAAAGAGTTCTCTGCGTGATGTCGGCGTCTATCGATCCGTCTTCTGCGAGAACCGAGCCAAGATATTTGAAGGCCTTTACTCTAGGCAGGGCTTTACCATCTAGCATGATGTTTACACTTGATAAGTTGGATTTATCGGGATTGAAGTTGCAGACCATGTACTCGGTCTTCGTTCTACTTATTCGCAACCCATTTAGTTCGAGAGATCGCCTCCACTGTTCCAGGTTTTCCTGTATGTTCCGTATGTTGTCGGAGATTAGGGCCACATCATCTGCGTAGAGAAGATTCCACGGCGTAGGTTTCTGAATTGTCTCAGTAAGGTAGTTCATTGTGATATTAAATAGCAAGGGGCTCAGCGCACTACCTTGATGAACTCCTACTTTAATGTCGAAACTAGCTGATATGCCGGCTGGACTCCTTACACTAGTCTGCACGTTCTGATACATGTCCATTAGCAGTCTGACATAGTATTCAGGCACATTCTGAGCCCTGAGAGCTTTTTTTTTTTTTTTTTTTTTTTTAGCGTGGTAAAATCATCAAATGAGTCCTCCAACCCCGGGCAGGGCGGGAGGGACTGTCAGACTTCTACTGACTAAAATCCACGGTGTCCTTCATAGCCTGTTAGGTTCCGGGGTTACGGTAAGGGAATAATCCCGCGACCCCGGCAGGCTTTGGCCCTCTGAGAGGGGGGCCCCGTCATTATGCTGACGCTCTTTGAGGCGCGCGTGGGACACAACGCGCCGTCGACCCGGGCATGATCCTTGGTCGGGCAGCGAGTTGCCCTTTACTCGCTGCCCGCATGCCCGCGCCTACGGTGGCCGGAGATCATCTAGCGACGTCCGTCGCCGTGGGCGCCTACCACTGCGGCTGGGGCGGAGGGAGGACGCTGTCCTCTCTCGCTCGCGGCCTGCCTCCTCCTTTACGAGCATTACTGCCTCGCAGAAGGAGCTGACCGCTTCCCACTCCGTCTGAGCCCTGAGAGCTTGCCATATCAAACTTCTCGGCACACGATCAAACGCCTTTTCGAGATCGATGAAGACCATCCATAGGCATTGTTTGTTTTCACGAGCCTTTTCCATCACCAGTCTGATTGCGTGAATCGCGTCTGTGGTTCCTTTCCCCGCAGTAAAGCCAAACTGATTTTCTGTTACATTTGTAAGTTTTAGGAGGCGTTCGCTTAGGACACGTTCCCAGATCTTGAGGGTATGTGATGTGAGTTTTATGCCACGGAAGCGCATTCTCGAACATCTCCTTTGTTCTTGTAAAATGGCAGCAGTACACTCCTTCTCCAAGAATCTGGCATTGTTTCGCTTCTCAGGATTTCATTGAACAGCTTAGTGAGCCATATCACTCCATCGCCGTTTAAGGCTTTCCAGAGCTCAGCGGGTATATTATCTGGTCCTATCCCTTTACGATTTTTCATCTTGGATATTGCTTTCATGACCTCTTGTGTAGTTATTTCATTTACAGGTCCTTGTGACATGGGTGATTCAATTTCCGGCTGTCTTGGAAATTCTTCGTTAAGAAGCTCCCGGTAGTATTCGTACCATCTCTTACAGATTTCTTTGTCGTCGGTGAGTAGCGTGCCCTCCGCGCTCCTAATGTACTTTGTAGCTTTGAAATCTTTGGAATTATTATGTCGCGTTTTTGCTATTTTATATATTTCATTGTCAGTCGCTACTTCTAAACGCTCGTACAGGTCTGAGTCGGCTCTTTCCTTTTCAATGGCTACGGTTCTTCTTGCGGTTTTCCTTGCTTGTTTGTATAGTTTTTTATCCTCGTCCGAGCCGGTTTCTTGCCAGATCTTAAACAAGCGCTTCTTTTCAGAGACACTGTCTTTGGTATTCTTGTTCCACCAATTTGTATCTTTGGCATTGTGCAGGCCTTCTTTGCTGATTCCTAGCTCACGCTTAGCTGCAGCGACACAGAAATTTTCAAAATGAGCCCAGGTGGATGTTGGATTATCACTTTGGGGGAGGTTTTTACTCAGATAGTCCTCTACGAGCTCTATCAGTGCCCTGCCTTTATTTGATGCGAGTTCGTGCCACTTAATTCTCTCTACTTTCGGTCTCTTGATTTTAATAGGTGTTTTCAATTTCAGCACAGTGAGTAACAGCCTATGTTGGGACGTGAGTGGTTCCCCAGGTATAACTTTACAGTCTTTAATTAATTTTAGGTCATGTCTGTTTACCAGAATATAGTCAATCTGAGTCCTTGAGCCTCCACTCTTATAGGTTATTAGGTGCTCTTCTTTCTTTTGAAAAAAGGTGTTCACTACTGCCAGATTCTGAGATGCCGCGAACTCCAGGATGGTAACCCCATCGTTGTTTTGCGTTCCATATCCGAAGCCCCCATGGCATCCTGGCATCCTTCAAAACTGCCTCGATTTACACCCACATGGCCATTTAAGTCGCCACATACTATTTTTTGTTCCGTTGCAGGTATGGTGGTTAAAAGTGTCTGTAGATCTTCCCAGAATTCTTGTTTCTCTATTTCTGGGCAGTTCACTTGGGGTGCATAGACCGAGATGACGTTTAGGCATGCTTGTTTTTGAAGGGCAAGTTTTACAGACATAATGCTATCATTAATCCTGTTTATTTCAACGACATTCTCACTACGATGCTTGTCCAGTATGACTCCGATACCATTTCTGGTGTTCTCTATTCCGTTGTATATGAGTTTAAAGTCATTTCCGATTTGACGTGATTTAGCACCTTTCCATTTTGTCTCTTGCACACAGCAGATATTTATGCGGCGTCGATCTAGAATTGCACTCAGTTCGGCACTCCGTCCTGTCATTGTACCAATGTTCCAAGTACCAATCCGCAATTCGGACATTGGTACATTGTTTTGCTGTTTTGATTTTCCGTCGCTTTGGGTGGACGCCCTAGTATTAGTCGCATTTCTAGCATCGCCGTCACTTGAGGGGGACGCCCTATCTTTATGCTTCATTCCTTTTCTGTTATGCCTCATGATTAATATAAAATGTTGGCTATTGGGTTTTACGGTCGGTTGCCACCTGACACCAAGGTCTTAATCTTCCTGGAAGACTTGAGAGCCACCGTTGACCCCTATGGGTTCATTCGCTGCCATCTCTTATGAGCACTCAGACCCAAGAGCTCATCACAACCGGGGACTTCTACTCCAAATAAGTCAAAGGAACTCTCCAGCTGGGTTTTGTAACGGAGTTGTCTCTCCGGCCTTTTTGGTCCGCGGGAGCTATTTTATTTCGCTCCTACCCTTCAGCAGCCAAGACTACTGACGGGCTTTCCCCGATCTGCCACCTGGGGACGCGCTCTCTAGGGTTAAGGCTTCCCCAAGAGTGTTAGTTAGTTTCATGTTAGTTTCATGTCATTAGAGAGTTAGTTAGTTTTAGGATACATACGTATTATTATGTTGTGTGATTGCATTGATAGCAGCAATCGTCGATAATTTGCTGTCATTCATTGACGATTTCCCTCCATTTCTCCAAGATCGGATATTAAAGTTCTTTAGTGTAAAATGGTCTTTATTTTTTTTTAACCTTTTGCCATACAAGGCGGGCGTCGATGCCAGATACGCGTTTATTTTTTCACCATGTTTTAGTAAAAAGGGAACTACATTCCTGATGGAAAAATAGTTACCTTTGAAAACGTACAGGTCAAAGGTTAGATTGAACGTGCACATGTTTCTGGAATTTTTGTGGTATCTATTTGTTATTATTTTCCACGAGGAACGTGAAAAAACTGATTTTAAATAAAAAAGGCGCATGTAACGGTTAAGATTGTGATATAGGTACCTGTCAATTGCAGGCAATTGACAGGTACTCGTAAGTCATGTAACAGGTTACATAACTTACGAGTATATCTTCAATTTGAAGCTTTTGAAGGTATTAGCATAGCGATGGAGCTTGATTCCCATAAGGAAAAAAAATATTGCTTGGCCTATATCATAGGCATTCATAATACAGCTGAAAATGAGGCATCAGTTTATATAAATAAAATTATCTCACACTGACAGATGTCAGATAGCTAGCGAATAATTTTACTCCCTCAACACGCAGACGTAAATATTTTAGATACTGTCACAGTTAATCAGAACATTACCTACGCTCGAATTTTAGTATTTTCCAGAATTTTCTTTGTATTTTCTGGCTTGCCAAATGTATGTACTGTACATAATCAAGCAGATAAAAGGAACACTAGCAAAATCTAAAATATATAAAAAATGGTATCAATAACTCTCACAGTAGCCCGCAAGACATAATAACACCATATGGGGCCTGTTTTGTAAAGCTGACAATTCGACAAAATAAGTGACAATTCGATTTTTTTGCTCTATAAAAAACTTACAGGTGACATAATTGTCACCCGGAAAATTCACAAATATATCGGATTGTCGCGACAGTAATTTTTTCTGTGTCGATTTTTGACATATTACTATGTCGAATGTCAGCTTTATAAAACAGGGCCTTGGAATTATCACAACACATCGTTTAACCCTCAAAATTACAAAGACCAAAGTCGTTACCATACCTAGCAATGGATGTTTACACTAATGTTGACCTGATTTGGTTTAATTTCTGTTAGAAAATAAGCTTATGATGAGTCAAAATTCAAAGCCGATTGCACGTTACACTCTGTTGCACTTTACCCGAAAATATAAATTAATTTAGCAAAACATGCGACTGTGATCAACCTAATTAATACATTTTTGTTCAGCAATGTGGAAATAATGAAATACTAATTTCTTGTCTATCTAAATTTCATTCACCTTTAAGTCCATTTAATGCTCCATTTAGCTAAAAGATAGCCGTGCTTCTCGCATTAAGACGACCCACGGGCTATCAATTAGTTGGTGAAGTAAGTTAGTGCATCGCAGTCATTACAACTAATGGTCGATACATTACAGGTAGAATATATTGTACTGTACGGAATGCGCTAACACGTGGAACACGCAAATGAGTGGAACTAATCTAATGAAAGATGTTAGAAAGCCATATGAAAAAGGAGGTCTATGTTGAGCAGTGGCCGGGGTTGCGGGACTAATGAATTACCGTGATCCCGGAACGTAAAGGGCTATTGAAGGACACCATGGATTTTAGTCAGTACGAGTCTGACAGTCCCTCCCGCCCTGCCCTGGGTGGGAGGACTCAGTTGATGATTTTACCACGCTAAAAAAAATTTTGAGCAGTGGACGTCTTTCGGCTGATGATGATGAAGCCATATGGAAAAATATTGTATGTATGAAGAAGAAATTTTATATTTAGGGTGATTTTTACACAGTGAAAATACATTATAAAATTATTATACGTAGAAATTAATGCATACTTCGCGAATTTTGTTTTGAAAAATTCGAACGAAGGGTCGCAGGTCCAAATCCTGCTCGCATGTCTTTTAGACACTAAAGCATGATTTAAGAAAAAAAAAAACGGATAGTTCAAAAAATAACTTGGTAGTACAGTCAGCATTGAAAGTTGCTGACCACATTCAGATTTTCAAAATCGCTGTACACCCTTATACGTAATAAAACATGGTACAGCGATTTTGAAAATCTAAATTTGTTCAGCAACTTTTGATGCTGACTGTACCTACGTGAATTTAAACAACCGAATGTTATTTTTATGTTTATAATCTGTAGACCTAACAACAGATAAAAAACCACATCGAAATCCGATACGAAATTAAAACTTTGTCACCCTAACTACAACTTTTCATTACGTGACCAAAGACCTGTGACCTTCGAGAAATGAATCTACCAAAACCAAATACATACAAGGTAGGTATACAAGAAAGATTTCCCCAGAGAACATAATTAGTAAAGAATGAGCGAACTTAGGACAGTGTCCTCTCACCTTTTAATTAAATTCATTTAATTTAGGACCTTGGTTTTCCAATTAATTTCAGGGTTCAGACGAAAAATTAAAGATTGAGTCTAAATAGCAGTAAACTTTTTTACGTTCTTTCCGAGGCACAGAGGAAACTCATTATGATGATGTTGGCGCAGTGACTGAGCGATCAACTATTACGCCGAGTGTCGCGGGTGTTTGTGTATGCGAGTATCTATGTTTGTAAACGCACTGACGCCACAGGAGAAATTACTAGAGCGGGCAACGGATTTTTTTTAAAGAAAGACAACAGACCAACCTCGATAACAGCTCTTTGACCTTGGAAGATCAACCACAGTGGGTGCCATTTTGCAATGAGTTCCGCCAAGAAAGGTGACATAAAAAGCCTTAAAAGATTATGCCATAATAATATTATCCTTGAGACACGTTAACCTTCACAGAATCTGTATACCGTTAAGTTGTTTAACACCATTATTTTTCAGTACAAAACTCCATGTTTTTCTTCATTCCCTTTTGTACCCAAAGACCTTTGCGACAACGAATTTTGTTTAAAATTTTATCCCCTCGACATTTGTATCTCTTTCCTTTATCTTTCTGCCTCATAATCACAAATAGACATTTTTCCTTTAACGAAACCGTTTCGCAAATTACTTTGGGAGATTAAACAGAATTCTTTATTTGTAAGGTTTATTAATTAGAAGTAAATAATTATCATGTAAATCCCGGTTTTAAGGATTTCATTAAAGAGAGGCTTTAGGTATTAAATTAATGAGTTTATTTTATTTTGGTTAATTGAAATAAACTACATGAATTTAATGATTCACAACTAAATAAATGTTGCTCAAACGAATAAAAATGAGTTTATGGTTTTACTTGCCCATTATTTTTCATTTGGAATGGGCAACTACTTTGTCTTCAGAGTAGGAAATTTAAACGTAAATACGTCTACTTTTTTCGTAAAACGTATCTTCATTCATTGACATCATTTCTGGTAAAAAGCACAAGTCGTATCATTGAAAGATTATTAAGTTTATCCACAAATTATGTTGAAACAAAACCATTTTAGAACTCTTCAGGGAAAACGTCACGTTACTCGTATGAACGTGACACTTGTGTAATCTCAAAATTCATAAACTATGCCATCACTTTTAGCAGGCATTCCCTATTCTTATAATCAGTATATTGTATGGCCCCCAGGCTTATTTGGCAGAGTCAACTAGTGAGGCTTAGTATAACCAGTGGCTTAGATGTTAGAGCTTACTGTAATTTTACCCAAGGCAAATGTTAATGTAATCTTTATTTAGTTTATATTTTAGTATTATAAACGCGAAAGCAAGTTTATTTTTTTAGCTTTTCACGCCTTAAACATTGAGCTGAACGTCCTAAAGTTTTGCTCATATGTTGCCAAGGTACCTTTTATCTTGAAAAAAAAAAAGACTGTTCCGAAGAAAAAACAAAAATAACGTTTATATGATATTAATAGATGGCGAAACGTGTACCATCCGAATTGATTGTTAAAATTTAAAAAAAACGCAAGCGAAGCCGATAGCAAAGGTTAGTGTTATAGTAATAATTTATACTGGTTTTGATAGATGACACGTAATATAAGTTTAAGCCAGTGTACGAAACTTTAGCACTCATTATTCACCACACGCCCTATAACACAAACTAGCACAAATTGGAATAACTCAATCCTACAAGTTGTGACGTGCGAATATTTCACATGTCACGATAGAACAGAGGCTTTTGATCTCACGGAAAATGACGACAACGTCTGGATGAGTCCTCCCACCGGAGGAGGCATGGGAGGGACTGTCAGACTTGTAAGTTGACTAAAATCCACGGTGATCTAACAATAGCCCTTTATGTCACAGTTACCTGATGAGACTGCTAAGATTCCCACTGCTAAGATTTTTTTTGAAAAAGAGTAAGTATGGAGTTTCTTGCCCATTCTTCTCCATACAACCTACCTTAGCGAATGGGTGTAGAATCAATCCCATCCCTTCCTATTTCCTTTAAGGCTGCATATTCTGAAAGTTGGCAACGTCGCAAAAAGCTGTCAAATAATTACAAGTTTTAATTAATTTGGCAAATTTTCTGTATGAAAACAAGAAATATCGCTCTGTAGTGCACTAAAAAAATGATATAGGAATGCAACTAAAACACTGAATTTGATGTTGTAACCGTTTCCGGTGTATAAAAGGCATTTGGAAAGCTTCCAAATGCTTTTTCTACATCTAAAACTATATATTCGGTGTTACGATATTAATTATTGCATTCCCTTATCAATTTTTTAGTGCACTACAGAGCCATATTTCTTATTTTCATACAGTAACAATGCTAAATTAATTAAAACTTGTTAATATTTGACAACCATTTGCGACGTTGCCAGCTTTCGGAATATACGCTCTTAAACTTATTAATCGACGTTCAAAAGTGCCTCTTTGATGGCCTAATTGGAATAAATGATTTGACTTGACTTTGACTTTGATTTTTTTATCTAGGCCATGCATTCCCACAACTGCACAAAACCTTTGCTTTGTTCCAATTTTCTGATACCATGTCTTTCTAGAATCATCTTTTCCACATCACTTCCAATCACTTCTGAATGTATTAATGGCTGCCTTATACTCGTAACATAGGAAGAAATTCTTAGCGTGAGGCACCGTTTATTGAAATATTATCTGTGAATCATACAAATCCAAAGTTCAAGTAACCCAAACCTCTTTCAGTGGGCGTTACGTCAGTACTATTCTGACAGTCTCTTCCGTCGTGCCCGATTACTCATTTGATGATATTACCACGTTAAAAACCCTAATCTCTTCAAAGTTAGAGTGAACAGGCTTCTTCTGGGTAAGGTCGCTCCATCGTCGACCTTGTCTTACTCACTCCTGACCTAGACTAAGGTCAAGAGCGAACGTTAACGTTAAAAAAGATCGAAATTAATCTTTACTTCTTTACATCATTATTTTCTGTTTATGCGAAACCCGATAGACCCGTGTCTAGTATTTCTGTGTAAAGAATCTAGGTATGTACAAAATTTCAAAACTGTTTCATGAAAAATCACAAAGTTAAAACCTGGTTGTCCGTTCAAAAACATGCTCATTTCGCGGTACCCCCGCGAAACCCGCACCTACTTTGTCGTATAGGTACTCATTGATAATAGTTTGGCAATAGTTACCTAACCGTACGGTGATTATATTTTAATTAACTACTGATAAGTTTTTTTTTTGGAACAAAATACAACGTTGTTGAAAATATTGGAATCGATTCCATTATTGATTTTGAACAAACAATATGATGCAGGTTTCGCATGTACTGTACTAAAAATAATGTTATAAGAAGATTCAATTTTTACCACCCAGACAAAAAAAAAATATGTCGCTCCAACATGAAAGCCTAACGAAAATTCGATGGAAGATTACAATCAAAACTATAAACTAAGTGAAATACCTTGAACTAACTACATTCAATAGCTTATCGTGTTTGTGAATCTATTACCGTTATTAATGTTCGGTTGGTAGCCCTTTTCTCCAAGTCGGTGCTTTAGAGTACCGCTAAGTATTGTACAAGGTTGGATATAGATTTTTATTTTGTTTTTATAGTTGATAAAAGCGAGCTATAACATATTAATTGACGGCAGCGCAGAGGCTGAGCGATCGACTGCAGCTAACTTCAGCTAACCTTTTTTTTTGTTTTCATCAAAAATTTGTTCTCCCGTCCAGGGCAGAGCAGGAAGGACTCTCAGACTTGTACTGACTAAAATCCATGGTATACTTCAATAGCCCTTTACGTTTCGGGGTCACGGTAGCTCGTTAGTCCCGTGACCCCTACAGGATTTGGCCCTGTAAGGGGGCCCCGAAATTGTACTGACAGCGCGGAACACCACGCTCCGTCGACCCCGTGGTCCATGATCGGACAGCGAGTCGCCCATGCTGCAGATAATATGTAATTCTCTTGAAATCTCATCGCTGGACTCTATGATGTGCTCTTTGACGTGACGGCTTTGAAATCGTTCAATCGAATAGCGCTGCGTCTCACCGCTCGCGCTGTACGATTAGATAGTGTCACTGATAGTAGCTTAATGAATGGCAAACTTTAGAAACTTTAGACAGCGCCGTATTAAGGCTGTATTTATAGAGAATAGTACTTCAATGCTACGTGTTGCAGGTTCGATCACCACACTGAACTAATAATTATTTTTGTATAACCTCCAAGTAGTCGTGCCAGGTTTGCGTGTGTGAGTGAGTTTCAATGTCAGAAACGTTTTTTAAAAAAGCAAGAAATAAAATAATCTTTGCACAAAATACTTTTTCTGCTAAGCAAAAATGTAAATGGAAAATAAAAGAAATTATTAGGCTTAGAAAAAGGTTTGAATGGCGATATTCTTTTACCTTATAAAAAGTAATAGGCGGAAACCGTAAAAAGAAACTGTAATAGCGAACAATAATAACGTCTGTAAAATCTCTGAGATGACGGTACTTACAGGTTTTTTCGAAGAATGCTTTAATGATGATATAACTACATTGTAAAAGAAAATTTCGATAATTATTCTACTAGAATATCATGATGATCATCATAACAGCCGTAGGACGTCTACTGCTGAACATGAGCCTTCCTCATAGATTTCCAATAACACCGGATGGAAGCGGCTTGTATTCAGCACGATCCTATGGTCTTCATCAAATCGCCTGTCCACCTTATAGGTGAACGTCCTACGCTTGCCAGTGCGTGATCTCCTTTCAAGAACCATACGGCCCCATCAGCCATCAGTTCTGCGTGCTATGTGGCCTGCCCACTGCCACTTCAACTTGCTAATCGCTCGGCTATGTCGGCAACTTAGCTTTGTCTAAGAATCACCTCATTTCTGACTCGAACCGAGAGAGATTCCGAGCATAGCCCTCCATGCATCTTCTCTCTTCTCTTTCATCTCTCAACACGTCTGGCTTGGTTTAATCCCGCTTCTTATCAGCCCGGTCTGCATTTCTGTATTTAGAGATACTCAAAGAAGTAATGGACAAGTTTTCAGATGATAAACGCGACTGACGACCCACTTTGCGACAGTCGGTCGAGCTCTGTTACCGATACACATTTTTCCTTTCTCGAAACTTTATTAAATAACCATAAAACTTCATTACAATCTCAAAACTTGCCTAGACGAAACAGTTTCCAAATAATTGAACCTTCAACTCAGCAGTAACTTTGAAAGAAATCGTTTGTGTAAATCAGATAGATTTATTGCGTCTTCTTGTTAACTTTATAACCTAGTTTACTGCGCACGAATAAACTTTTTTATAGCTTATTAACGTCAATGACTTGATGGTGACCGCTTGTTTTTTGGTGGAAGTAATTCTATTATAGTTTTAAGCTTAAGTTTGTGAATAATAGTTTTGGATCGCACGAAAAAAATTCAGGTGTCACCACTAAGGACCAGTTATTTGATCAGTAGTTAAGCTGTGTGCATGTAGGTAGATAATAGAGCTAATATAAAGCAAGTGTTGCTGGATCAACTACATAAAAAATCCGTAAAATGGCACTGATGAATAACTTTCTAGTTTTCATTGTGATCATTCCAGCACGCACGCACCAAAGATTTTATGGCAAAGTTTTTGTTCCAACTAACTTATAATTTCATTTGTATCAATGTCAGCAGTCAGATGGTACCACAGATATGGACATACACTTAGATACAGCAAGATCAACTACACACTAAACGACCATTTTCACCCTCAGCCGGTGTGCCACGCTAGACAATCGTCAGTAAAAAAAATCTTATCATTGACAGCCGGAAGACGTCCACTGCTAAACATAGGCCTCCCCCTTAGACTGCCACGCCAAACGACAATTCGTCACTTGCATCCAACGGCTGCCTGTGGCTCTCACAAAAAATGGTTTATTGTGGTGTGACACATAGTTTCTATTATATTTTGTGTTCCTATCTCTAAAGCCTGAAATTAATATTGTATCTCAATCCAAATCCAGTTAATTTTTTTTATTGGTATATTTTTATGACTCGGAATTGGCCAATTCGGTCGTTGATTAGTTACAGACTTTAAAGAGAGATTCTAACGTTGGATAAGTTAGTGCTTGTGACGTCAAAGCAGTTAGTCAAAATATGGCACAAAATCCAAGTTTCATACAGATTGTGGTTGTTAAGTTATACTTTATATTATCTATATCTATGGTTGGAACAAAAATATAACTGTGTGTAGGTAGAAACTAGTTCCACATTCATCAATGGACGCACGAGTAACTTTCCTAGAAGCGACAAATTTTACACGTGCCCAACTACACGATTGGTTTCAGCCATTTTAAGACACATAGGGCCTGAAAAATTACCTGAATCGAGAATAAAACACCCTCAATTCAACACTAAATTGAATCCAGACCCTTTTAGAAAACTTATCGCCGTGTCATTTATAAGACGTTTTCAAAGGAAATACTTCAAAAAATACATACTTCGAAGTGGAATTGTGTAGAATCTAATGAATCCCGATAACAACTCCCAATTTGTCCACTAGTGGTGAACAGCGAAACTTTTCTTAAAAACATTCTATCTGACCACCCCGGGGAGAAAAATTAATGGAAGATTTTATAGAAAATTACCGCCTGGGAACAGAATACGTCTTAACAGTACTAAGTACAAAAGTGTAACTTCCCAAAAACAAACGAATGTTAAATCTATGCTCGAGAGAATAAAGTACATTTAAAAACAATATGTACGGAGCGCGTGCGAAACGGGCGGCAGCCTACTGTGAAACCCGTCTACGGTGTGCCCACGTGTGCTTGCAGTTTCAAACCTACACCGCGGAGTGCGCCAGGCCTGGACTGGGCATCATTGGTGGAAAGTGAAACATATATAAATACTAGCTGACCCGGCGGTATAAGGAGACGTCTTTGTTCTTATCAGCAGAAGTTTAACGTCGACTAGCTGCCGATGATGACGATGAATCAATTTTGTCTTAGGGGAATAAGTCAGTAGTTTTACATATCTTAGAATTATTAGTTAAACTATATCGGCTTCTTTCTGCACCGTTTTGATAGCAGTGATAAAGAAATAAACACGACAAAGCAAAGGAATTCCTTGGTCTACGTACGACCTAGAATTTATTTAGTAGTTACTGTAGAGTAGGCAGCTGTACGTTAACAAAAAATAACCAAGCCCGCTCTCAAACTTTTCAGAACCTTGTATCATCTTTTCACTGATTAAATGTGACTTTGTCTTGGCCCACTTGGCTAAAATAATTGAAGTTTCTCCGAAAGTGACATTTAAACCGGCCTAAGAGAATCATTACTTTGTTTTCTTTATCAAAATAAAGCGATAAATCTGTCTCAAGGATATTAATGTATCTTCAAACTTTTGAACAACTGAAATTTGTTGCGTCATGTGGTGTAAGTGATACTAGTAAAATCAGTTATTTTGCATAAGTGTCATTTTAAGTTTCATTTATTCTGTGTAGCGAGTAATGGGCGAATCCGACCATGGACCATGCCTGGGTCGACGGCGCGTCGTGTTCCACGCGCGCCTCAAAGAGTCAGCAATATGATGGAGCAATCCTCGGACACAAATAATCTGAAAATAAGTTCTTCCACTTCAACTGAAATATTAAGATATACGACTTTCAAGCTTTAAGGTTGAAGGTTCGAAATCAGGTTGATAATTTACTCTGCAAAACTTGCCATTTCAGCTTTTTTCGTGCTTCAAACCGGTTTATTTCCTGAAGCCAAAAAATCCAAAACTGGTCATGCATGTTGGACTACAGGATTTTCTCTTAAAAAGAGGGGGCCTGTGTCATAGGCCCAGCAGTGAGAACTTATAAGGCTATTTTATCCCAACACAACTCCATCATCAGACATTAAGAGGCACTGTATGTTACCATTCCTACGATGTTGCTTGTTCATTAATTCGCACTTAGCGTTTCCGAACGTCTTAATGCGCTCAACAAAGGCACTCTTTTGTTGCACGTAACTCTCCACTTGCAAAATCTCTTTAAAATTGGAGTGAACATGAACAGGCTTTGTTTGAAGGCTCACTGCATCGTAAACTTTGTCATGTCACCTATGACATTCAAAAGCAAATCCAAAATTTAAAAAAAATGTTGATCCTAAATTATCAGTAAAAATAAATATAAATCACACTTCAAAATCAAAGCCTTACTCTAAAATTGAAATCGTACCAACATTCAAATTCGCACCGTAATGAATTCCTCCAATCCGCCATTTCTCAGCTCTGAATCTTAAAATTTTTCATTCCAATGTCATTTGTAAATGTCGTTTTTACATCCAAATTCGAAGGTATGAAGATGAATGAAATTCTTGTTCAAAATTTCTGAAATCTGCTCATTTTGATGAGATTTTAGGAATTTGATTTTGTCCAGTGATTAAAACACTGTTTGTGCATTTGCTTTGAAATGTTACGAAGAGTACTGCCTTTTGTAAGCTGCTTAGAGCAATTTTCGTTAAGGACATCTCATCTCTAAGGAGGTCTGTCTGTCTGTCTGTCTGTCTGTCTGTCTGTCTGTATAACCGTTATAGAAACAAAAACTACTCGACGGATTTTGACGAAACTTGGTACAATTATTTTTCATACTCCTGGGCAGGTTATAGAATACTTTTCATCACGCTACAATCAATAGGAGCAGAGCAGTGAAGGGAAATGTTAGGAAAACGGGAGAAGTTACTCCATGCACGCTAATCTTCGGAACTACTGGACGGATTTGATTGTTTTTTTTTTTTTTTTTGATGTATAGCTATTAAGTCTGGGCAACATATAGGCAAAAATTTATCTTGGAAACTTGAACACCTGATGCAGAACTGCAATAGATCAGCTAAACTATAAGAGATACATAAATAGCGCAACAGCAAAAAATGTTCCACGTGATGAGCACTTTCTGCTGAGAAAATATATTTGAAGATATGGAACACCTGATGTGGAACTCCAAGAGCCCAGCTAAACTATTACATATACAAAAATGACGTCTTAGCAAGAGATGTTCAGCCTGATGAGCACTCCCTGTTGTCGTATAAAAACTGAAGATCTGGAACACCTGATGTGGAACTCCAAGAGCCCAGCTACACTATTACATATACAGTAATAACGTCTTAGCAAGAGTTGTTCAGCCTGATGAGCACTCCCTGTTGTCGTATAAAAAATGAAGATCTGGAACACCTGATGTAGAACTCCAAGAGCCCAGCTACACTATAACATATATAGGAATGACGTCTTAGCAAGAGTTGTTCAGCCTAATGAGCATTCTCTGTTGACGTATGAAAATTGAGATCTGGAATAACTGATGTGGAATTCCAAGAGCCCAGCTACACTATAACATAAATATGAATAATATCTTAGCAAGAGTTGTTTAGTCTGATGGGCATTTCCTGATGACTTACAAAAATTAAGGATCTGGAACGTCTGGAATCGGCATGCGCGTCCCGTTGTTTTCACGTCCCCAGGCTCTAAGAATTCGACATCAGACGTTTCAGATCTTCGATTTTGACGACCCCATTGTCGCTGGCATAAGCAACAGGATCCGCGTACGAAGTCGCTGGCAGAAGCTAGTAAATAATAATACTCACAAATGACATGATGAACAAATGATGCGGACGTCAACCGAATTGAACTTGACGTGTCCTTTCAAATTTTTATTTTCCTTTATCCCACAGGAAAATAAAATCGGGATAAAAACTGTCCTACTAATTATTAAGTGAATAAGTTTACGATGTGTGTACTAAATTTCATACAATTTCGCTCAGTTTTTTTTTTGCGGGATAAAGTACAAACTCCATACAATCATCTAAACAAACTTTTTTATAACATTAGTGGGATTGAAGTAAGATTAGTAAAGCCTTCAAAGTTTCGTAGTTTCCCCAACAAACTTTTAACTTTTGTATTGCTATCTCCGCTATCTGTATTCTAAAACAATTTAATCCATCATTGAGGTGAACGTAGCGGAAGGACCGACCACTAAGACGGTCTTAAGGTTACCTCTCAACAATCTAATCCAGCTCATCGCTTTGTAAGAGTCTTGAGAAATGTCTGAAGGATTATAATGAGGAGTTGAGTTGTGGATTTAAACTGTTCACATAGTTTTATGAAGGTATTTGTCTGTTTCGTGTTCATTTTTTTTATCATAAACTTTTCTATACCTACACCAGATTTAAACACCCTTAAGTATTATTAAGGTGTAGACATAAGCCAAGGTAGCGAGACTGCTTCATAAGGGAACCGTGACCCTGAAAAGTAAAGGGCTATCGAAGGATTGCCGTGTATTTTAGTCATTACGAGTCTGACAGTCCCTCCCGTCACTCATTTGATTATTTTACCGCGATAAAAAAGGGAGTAGATATCCTTCTCGGGATCATCTGTAAAGGTTACCGTGACCGTGAACGCAAAGGTCAACTTAATGAATACTGAACACAATTGAAATGTTCAATATCCTGAAACCTAAACTATACATGTGGGGTGCCTAAAGCTCCTTCGGTTGGGTAAACCTCAAACTTTTACTTTTGGGTAAAATCTGAATAATTACTCAAAATGTATATAATGAGTGATTATTTAAACTTAACCCAAGTGGCGTCAGCTAGTCGAAACATATTTAACAACATCGACTAGCATTAATGAATGAAATGAAATGAAATGAAATGAAATTGTTTATTTGCCAGATTTGCATCCACATAATTATAAATGATATATAACTATACATATTGAATTATTAAATAATAAATAATACACAATTGAAATAAAATAAAATACAATAATTTAACCAAGACATCATGACGCCGCAAATTAAGTTATAGGCGCATGGTAGGTTTGCCACCTATAATGTAAGGGGCTGTGATCCCAGTCTCGCACCGCCGCTACCAAGGAGTTAGCGGAACGGTGTATGGCGGAGCGTGCGGCAGCCGTGCGGCTCCTCAGCAGCGCCGGCCAGCCCGGCGCGCGGCCCTCGCTGAACATGGCGCTCGCACTGCACCACCGAGGCAGGCGGAACATTGCACGCCATGCGTCGTTGTATTGCACTCGCATGTCACTCAGAGCAGCCTTGGTGTAGTTTGTCCACAATTCGACTGTGTAGACACTCGTGCAGTAACTTATGAATAGCTGTGCTTTCACTACGTCGCTACAGCGGCAGCGGGTGAACCGCCTGGCCAGCATGTTGCCACGCACCGAGATGGCTCGTCTCTGCCTGTCTATATCGGCGTGATCTGACAAATCAGCTCTTATAATATGGCCAAGGTATTTTACCTCGCTGACTTGCACAAGGGCCGTATCATACAGGTTAATGAATAATTTATCATTTTGACAAGTCAGTTTAGTTATTAAACGACTAGCAATTATGCATCATAACGGTTTAATTAGTTTGACTGCAACAGTATATGTGTGTTAATTTTTCGACTGGGCGTGGATGGCTGTATTCGAAACTATGAGGAATATAGAAAAATACTGAAAGGAGTCTCGCGGACGATTTTGATGAAAACAAAAACTGCATCATTTGATTTTTCAAAAAAAAAAACAACACTTCAATCATTAGGGTCTTACACTTAAGTACAATAAAGGAGAAATTTCTAGAGGAGCTCGATTCTGGTTAAGGCGCATAGTACCCTCAATGACCTTGAGCATCAGGGCGGAGCTTTCAGCACACTTTCATATCTGCACCGCACAAAATAATATGTCCCGAGCATACTGCGATACCTCAAAACGATATCATGGACTATGCAGCGAGGCAGAAACGACTGCCGCGGGCCGCCTTCGCCCGGTTTTTATATATGGAAATCTCAATATTTAACATATTCTTTGTAAAATATGGACTGATTTACATGAGCGTTACTCACTTTGTAGTAAATTTTAACACCGATTGATCTATTCAAAAATATTTTAAATAAACGAAGCGGTTTATTTAAAATATCATTTATTTGAACAAAATAGCGTCTTGTTAAATATTTTTTTACAGCTCAACTATTTGTCATAAGAAAATAAAATTTACTCACATTGTTGTACATGAATCTACAGTAAACATATATTTTTTTTCAATCTTTACACCCAGCCGTTAATGAGGAACATGCTTTACAATGTAACGATTTTACGGCTTAAAAGGCGCGAAGGCCCTTAAGCCGCGCTTTCCTCCGTGCCTCGGAAAGCACGTAAAGCCGTTGGTCCCGGCTGTCATTTGTAGATCTTTGACAGTCGTTACCGTTAGTGAGAAGCTCTTAAGTCTGACAACCAGTCTTACCATGGGGTATCGTATTACACAGTTACTGTGTTGTGGAGGTCCGATAGGCAGTCGCTCCATGTAAAATACTGATATTCAGCTGCATGTGGTTCGACTGGAAGCCGACCCCAATATTGTTGGTAAAAGGCTAGGCAGATGATGGTGATAGGAGAAATTCCTAGAGTGAAGCAACATTTTTTTATACCTCTTTCATTATTGACCCGCAAATAATTCAGTGATACAGCATTTACTCTTCCCAAACCTTGTCTTCTATTTGATTTCTGCCTGTACCGGACACAAAGACAAACGAGCTAACTCAAAGGAGCGGAACAGTCAAGTGGATCCTGAGCAAAAATCTCAGTTGTTTTATTGCTTAATTTAAAACAGGCTTCCTTGCCTAGAACACAAGAAGTGGTAATTTTTAGGGTTCCGTAGTCAACAAGGAACCCTTATAGTTTCGCCATGTCCGTCCGTCCGTCCGTCCGTCTGTCCGCAGTTTAGCTCAGAGACGCACAGTACTAGAGAGCTGTAATTTGGTGTAAATATACGGATTTGTTGTGCCGAAAAAGTGGTAAAATAAAATCTCGTAAAATATTTTTTTTTAGGGTACCTCCTGTACACGTAAAGAGGGGATGTTTTTTTTTTTCTCGCGTACCCCTTAGTGTGGGGTATCATTAAATAGGTCATTAAAAAATATTGATAGTTTCCATTAACAATTTTTTGATAAAAAAAATCGTTTGTGAAATATTAAGCTTTAAAGTGCTAAATTTTGCTCGACTCGAGTGTCCCCCCCCTCTAGCAGCTAAACGGTTATGTTTGGGGGTGTGAAAAAATTCACAATAGTAATATGTGTAACGAAGTTTAAAAGAAAATTATCATGACTAAGTAGGCTTTACAACTTTACGAGTAATAGTCGACCAACTTATAAAATGTACTTGGATAACATATTTTCCTAAACAAAATGTATCGGAGAACATGCTCTTCAACTGCAAATATAAGTTTGTCAACTTTATTTTTACAGCTGTAATAGGTATGTTTTTACGGTATGTTTTTTGGGGATAGGTAGGTTTTTATCGTCAACTATTTTTAACTTACTTCAAAAAAAGGGGGAGGTTCTAAATTCGTCGTAATCTTTTTTTTATGTATTTTACCCGATTTCTCAAAGACTCCTGGACCGATTTTGAAAATTCTTCTCTTTAAAATTAAATTCAGCGAATCAGTTTAGTTAATTCGCATAAGTATTTTGATGGGCAACTACAGAACCCTACACTGTGCGTGGCCTGACACGCACTTGGCCGGTTTTTTTTAAAAGGTTAAGGTCAACTTTATAAATCACCTACTCATTTTAAAACTTCCTCGAAATACTTGTTAAATTCTTCGAAGCAGTAGCCCGCTCTTCTCCATAGAGATCTACGCTTTGGAATGGGTAACTATGTATTTATAACTTTCACAGTAATGTAATAAAAGTACTTGACAATTCTACGTCTTTATTTTTAATATTTGAAAGCGCTGGCTGGATCAAGCCGCTCAATGATTTCAAATATTAAAAATAAAGACGTAGAATTGTCTAGTACGTTCTAGAAGAAAAACAAGTTGTTATGCGTGTGTCAATGAATACAATTTTTAATTCGCTAAAATAATCTTTTATTTAATAAATCACACGCCGATCCCTACAGATGCAGTTGATGAGCCAAGTTGTTATGCGTGTGTCAATGAATACAATTTTTAATTCGCTAAAATAATCTTTTATTTAATAAATCACACGCCGATCCCTACAGTTATGTCTTGTGACTATTATAAATTAATTCAACCTACAAGTCAAATTAATTTGAAATTAAATTTCATTTCTAGACTACATCTTTTCAAATTCGCCGTAGTTTTGCTAATACGAGTAAAGAACGAAACGAACGTTTTATTTAATTACAATTCCAATAAAAGTTCAAAATAATTACATAGTTATATAGTAAGGGGTCCACCCTTTATAGCAGAACTTTTTACGTCATAATTTTATTTTGCATAGCAACGGATAGCATAAACCTCTTTTCGCAGAAAATCGTTTGGCATACACTCATTTATCATAACACCGAAACCCATAATTTTGTAAGTCAGAATCATCTTTAGGCATAAATTTCATTTCCATAATAATCAATAAGTATAACCATCATTTCGTAGAAAGTTCACAACCAGAATCATCTTTTGCATAATTGTGTGGTTTTTATTTCCCAGACAGTAAGATGATGCAGTAAGCATGCAGCAAGCATTCAGCACATGCAGCAGGCATGGCTTCTGTCACGGCTCCGGCGCTGCGGGTCTCCGGCGGTCCCACGCGAGCTAATCGTCGCAGATGATTTTACGCCCACCACCGCAGCTTCGGCTTACTGGCCGGCGAGCCGGCCAGCCTCAGCCGCGGCGGTGTGCGTTAAAACCACCTGCTCCTCAGCTCACGGGCCGCCTCGCCCCTCCGCGCCTACGCGATTATAAATTACACTCTAGGGGTAGGGCAGACAAGACTACGTGAAGTCGGTTTTGCAGCGATTCATTTCTGTCACTAACTTTTGTAGCACACCATATTGATTTTGTAAAACAATTTTTTTTTTTTTTATTATGACTATTAAATTATTTATATTCTGAAATTCTGTGATCTTCGAAGTATACCAAGTCAAATTATTCCAAATAATCGGCGCTCTAAATAAACGTTATGCTAAATGAAAATATGCAAAATTGTAACTCTGACAAAAGTAATTATGCCCAATACAATTCTGCCATCTTAAAAGTATCCCAATTTAAATTCGGACATAAAAACATTAGGCCAAAAAACAATTATATTAAAAAAAAATTATACCATAACAATGTTCGTATAAAAAAGTTTCTGCCAAGTGAGTTCTGCCAAATAGGTTTCGGAGAAACAAGTTTCTGCCAGATAGAGGGCACCCTATAGTAAGTACTACTCAAATGGTTTTATCTCAATCTATTAAAACTCCGTACTCTGCTTTCGAAGACATGTGTCATCTACTAACCCACACTGGGCCCGCATGGTGCATTATGGCCCACACCCTCTCACAGAGAGGAGGCCTGTGTCCCAGCAGTGGGAACATTATAGGCTGATGATGATGATGATATTAAAACTCCTAAATTGACTTTTGACTGGCCTGTTGGTCTAGTGGTTAGTGACCCTGACTGCTATGCCGGAGGTCGTGCGTTCGATTCCCACCCAGGACAAATGTTTTTGTGATAAGCACGATTGTTCTGTGTCTGGGTGTTATTTATCTATAATATGTATGTATTTAGAAATATATAAGTATGTTTATCAGTTGTCTACTACCCATAACACAAGCTCTGCTTAGCTTGGGACTAGATGGCGTTGTGTGATAGATGTATGTAAAACAACACAGTCAACAACAACTTGTTTTAAAATCATAACCCTCCTTTTGGCTTAGCCGTAGTCGGATAAAAAATAGGTACCCCTCTTTTAGTACCCGTGCTAAAAAATAAGAAAACGTTTCTTTTTTGGTAACAAACCAACGAATACAATTAAAACTTAATACAGAACATAATATACATTAACACAATCTCTTCAAGATTTTTTGACAACAATTTTGTTCCAACCGCACAATACTGAGGGCAAAATGTTGACCTCATTATTCGAAATATTTCACTTATCCCTCTGTACCCTTTGCATTAAGCGGTCCCTCCCACATTATGCACACCCGTTGTGAGCAGGATAACTTGAGGTCAGGTCAAGTTATCATTGCTTACTGAGGTCAAAGGTCATACCGGGAGACACATCTTAACGAATTCAAGAGTAGCTTTCGCCCGGTTTCGATCGTGTCACAATTTATATCACAAAACCATTTAATTGTAGCTCAGGTGTCATTACTATGTGTAATTTTATCACCGGCATTTTCTATACCTACATGACAATTTTATGGCACAGAGATTTTTTTCTTAAACATCTGTTCCGTTTTCTAAACAAATAATATTTTACTAAACGCGCTCATTCTTTAATTCGTTGTGTTATTTTAAAATGTTCTTAAATATAATAATGCTTTCTAATTTAACGCACAAAAAATTAAATTTACATTTAATTAAATACTTACTAACCTAATTAATAATAATTAAATAAACTAACAAAGAGCGTCAAAATATCATCATCAACCCCAAACGGCTCAAATGCATAGCAGCTAGTTAAGCCATTCTATTAACGCCGTTTGAGGTTCTCGGCACTTGCAGCAGCCAGCATAATAATAATAATAATAATAAACCCGCAGGGCAGCTTGTGGCGAGCTGTTGGGCAGTTGCGACCCCACGGACCTGATCTCCCGGGAGATATCTTGTTCCTCATCTCTGGCTTGCCTTTATTGGCCGGCCAGAGTGAACACTGACGAGGAACAGACCTCCCACCTCTTTCTTGCCTTAACTGGCTGGCTAGAGTGGAGATTCGCAAGAGCAAACGTGCTCGGAGGAAGGAAGTATTCCAGTAAGTGTTTGTAGGGATCGACCATACTTCCGGGTTCCTGGTCGATTCTGAGAACCGTGGAATACCTCTCCACTCCTCAAGCACCTCAGGATATGTTACCCCCTTGTCGCTACGTCACCTAGTGCTAGCGATATGTTTGGGGGTCCATTTGTTGAGTGTGCAAGTCACCCCCTGCCATCGTATCTATGTATAAAAAACATTGATTAGGCAGGGGCCATAGTTTTTCCATAATCATTATTTCACCAGTCCACCGAACCCACCAAACGCCATAACCCTGTCTTTTGTTTCCATATTCCGCAATAGTCCAACTCCAACCGGGGGTTGTCCTTGGGTATACTGGTATAGTTCAAACAGGGATAACCGCCGGTTAGAGCCTCATTTCATTTAAAAATGCGTAATGGGCCTCTGCAAGATGGCTTCGGCTCCTGGCACGCCCTTCAAAAGTCCGGGATCCCATGATCTCGAGATGTTAAAAGAAATTTAAAATAATAATAATAATAATAAATAATAATAATATTCCACAACTATCACACAACGCCATCTAGTCCCAAGCTAAGCAGAGCTTGTGTTATGGGTACTAGAAAACTGATAAACATACTTATATATTTCTAAATACATACATATTGTAGATAAATTACACCCAGACACAGAACAAATGATCGTGCTCATCACACAAACATTTGTCCTGGGTGGGAATCGAACCCACGACCTCCGGCATAGCAGTCAGGGTCACTAACCACTAGACCAACAGGCCAGTCAAATGTAATAATGTTTTCTTATTTTAAATTAAATATTTCAAGAACTGAACTCTGGTTTATTAATATTAGAATTCAGATTTATGTTCGGAATAATTATGATTCAATCATTAAACAGTGTTCGGTTTGCGGCAGATTAATTGATTTGAGTTAAGAGGATCGTCTACCGAGCGCTCGTCCATACAATCTAGGTTTATAGGTTTTCTTTTTTTCAAAAGTAACTTTTAGGCGCCTCTAACTTCAAACTATTATAAATTTTGAAAAAAAGAAAACCTATAAACCTAGTTTTTACTGTGTAGGAAGCATTCCAAAAATCATTGAGATAGGATAACATTTAGGGGTAGGAAAACGTTTTCTCTTTTAGTATGGACGAGCGCTCGGTAGACGATCCTCTTAAATCAACGGTAGGTTCTCACTTTGTTTGCTAAATGTGGTTTGGAAATGAATTGAATGAATGTTTACTTTTGTCAAACTGTTGCTCGCTTTAATATTTTTAAAAGCTTTGCCTTCGGATATCATTTGTTTTCCTACTATATACATTTTGTTGAAAAAATTAAAAATCTATTGTATTGTTTGTAATTAAATGTTGTGAAAAATATTTACTTTTAATTCCGCGAAACTATTATAGGCGACACAAAAATACTGGCTTGGATGTAGGAAGCAGTAACAACCTCGAGCCCTCATGTATAATAAAATATGAACACGTGAGGGAGAAAAAGTTAACATTCCATGGAACCAAATAAAATATCTACACTCGATACTTGTCTGTGCGAAATAGCTAGTCCTTTGGAGGGGCGAAACACGTGTCGACTAATGGCATGGTAAGTTTTTTCTCGGATATCCTGCATACGCGCATAAGCACGAGGGCATAAACATTGCCACCACCCAGTAAAAGTTCTAGAAAGAAGGATGAGTAGACTATTGAGTAGTAGACAACCATGGGAAAACATAAATGCTACACCAGCTAAAAATTAAGTGGGGTACGTTCAGGAAAACAATGACTAACTATTTGAGAGAAAATAATATTTTACTAAACATTGTTAGGAGATTAAAAAAAATAATAATATATAAGTTCTTCAGATAGACAAAACAATTGTTGCACCAAAAAGGCACACAAAATAACCAGCGAACCATTAAAGTTGTGTAGAAATGCTTTTAACGCCGCACTAAAGCAGCTCTGAGGAAATTAGGTTGTACTTATCGTGAACATCTTATTTTAACCACATACAGAATGCCGTTTGCGTTTATTTATACATTTTGGTGCTGCTTAGTCTTCATCGTGTTTTTGGCTGCAATATTTTACGTAACATACATAGTTTAAACTAGACAGGAAGGCTTTGGCCATCTAAAGGGCGCCCCGTCATATTACTTACGGCCGACCCGGGCATGGTACATGTTCGGACGGCCAGTCGCCCTTTACTCGCCGTCCGCATGCCCACGCCTAACAGGCCTGAAATCATCTCGCGAGCGATGTCCAATTCCGTGGCGTCTCCCGCGGCGGCTTGGTTGTGAGATGGAGGCTGTCCTCTCCCTCACGCACCCGCTTTCTCCTTCGCTAGTATGACTGCTTCGCAGAAGGAAGCGACCGCTTTCTATTCCGTCTCGCCTCGCAGCATGACCTGAGGCCTCGACCAATGCCGGGCACGAGAGGTCGCACGAAATGAGGATAAGATACCGACATACCGTTTATCCCGTAGAATAACTTCAGAGTTACGGGCTTCACACACAGCAGCTATAATGTAAAGATGTACATTATAGCACGATACATCTCATTACATCTTTCCATAGAAATTCGAAGATGTAAAAATACACATTATAGCTGCAGTGTGTGGTCTCTTGACGATTTCTACCATCATCTTCGAATTTCTATGGAAAGGTGTAATGAGATGTACCGTGCTATAATGTACATCTTTACATTATAGCTGCTGTGTGTGAAGCCCTAACCTCGCGGGCCAGATCGCTGGCAAAAGCTATCTTCATAAAATTTTAAATATTCCAATTTCCAACAGGTCCATTTACCGGTTCAGTTCAAAACTGAAAGCGTTGTCACAGCCGCTCTGCTTTCATACATGTATGATCAGCATTGAAAGCTGTTACACTGACATTTTTATATAAAACTAGCTGACCTGACAGAACGTTGCCCTGTGTGTCGATGAATATTGAATTCGGATTGGAATAATTAATAAAAATATCAATATAACTCCGACTGAAGCATTTGTTTTAACGATATTCAGTTTTTTTTTACATCTTCATTGATGATATTTGTAGCATACCTAATATAAAACGTCATAAGGTGTAACCTTATGACGTTTTATATTAGGTTTTTTACATCTTCATTGATGATATTTGTAGCATACCTAATATAAAACGTCATAAGGTTACATAACGCTAAGGTTAGATTAGAAATAATATTATCCTATTGGCTATAGGTATAATTTTAAAATACATAAACGAGAACTAAGAAATCTTGGGTTATACACAACTAAACTATCAATACATAATCAACTAGAATTATCAGGGTTTCTCCACTATATTATGCATGTTACATTGCATTTAATCTTCCTCTCGAATTACTCAATCTATTAAAAAAATTGCATCAAAATCCGTTGCGTGGTTTTAAAGATTTAAGCATACATAGGGACAGACAGCGAGATGCAACTTTGCTTTATTATTATGTAGTGATTACTCAGATCTCTATACATTAGCACCCTTATTAATAAACGTGGACTAAAGTTACGCCAAGCTTAATGGTAAATCTGAGGATTATCCTGGTTGTAACTTTAGTCCACGTTTATTAATAAGGGGGTTTAAGTTTTCTTAGAAATTACTGACGTACCTTTGGCACAATAACACAAAAACTGAATTGCGTAGCGGCTTCCGTTGCTGACGGAACCTGTAACAAAATCATATTAGTTTTAGTGCATATTCTGACCTCAGGCTCAAACAGAATATTATTATTTCGTGTTACATTCAATTCCGTTCATCATTAAAATCAATGTGTTAAGTAATCAACTAATGATGTGCAAAACAGTTCTCAATTAATTAATGGTTCACATTTACTGATTGCGAGTGACATAGATAGAAATAAAGAGAGAACAGCAACTTACAAACAGTAATTTGTTTTTTTTTAATCCTAAATGAGATTCTTCATAATATTTGATCAACCTAATATTGGTTTCAATGTCAACATTACGTCCTTCCGTCCTTTTCAATATTTGGCAAATTATTTATGAATACTGAGCGGCATTTTATTCTTCGTTCAAGTTTAAAGGAACCCAACCAAACCGAATCTCGTTAGACGGAGCTCCGCTGTGCAGGGCTCCTATTTCCCCTAGGTGCCTTTGTGAACTTTTCAGTTGTTCGAAAAAAAAAGTTTGAAAATTCAAAAAACTCAGCGGCCGTATTATGACGTCTTAAAACCAGAGTAGTTCCAGTGTGGGAAAGAGACAGAGCTATACAAGTCATCTAGCGCCATCTCGTTCACTCACTGGAACTATTTTGGCTTTAAGACGTCATAACACAGCTGCAGAACGGTTGTTACGGAATGTTAAGTATTGAAAAAAAATTAAAGAACCCTAATTTATTGATAGGTACTACTACGTACTATCATAATCAAAATCCTCTAAAAGTGTTCAACCTATATTAAACCGTATCATGATCGTTCAATATTTTAATAAAATGACACCTAAAAGCGCCACTTGAAAGGATCGTCCAATCTACGCTATATTGTCGTCAAAGAGTAACTTAACGATGGAATATTTTATGTTATTATTACTGGTTTTTTTTGGTGACTTTAGGAGAATAAAATTATGGTCATAATTATTCCCTTTTTAACCGACGTAAAAAAGGACCCGTTCTCAATTCGACACTTATATTGTTTTGACAGACACACTCGACATCACATTGACTAAATCAACTTTTTGAACAACTAAAATTATTCGAAGCTTCTTTCAAAACCATTTTCATTTTCGACTTTCAAGAGCTGAAAGAAAAAGTGACTTAAAATATCAAATGTGCTTGCTCAGATTCATACCTATATTTTATGGAACAATAGGAATGAAAAATCACGTCAATACTTCTTTCCAATAAAATTGTATCTTGCGGATTTAAAACAACAATGTATGGAAACAACTTTAGCAAAATGTTGTTTTCTATGTTACAAATTGTTCTTTTTCAATTATTAGTTATTAGATTTAGCAGTTTTTACGAGTTTTCTCACAATTTCGATAACAACATTATTTAAGTGACCATTTAGACCCGCTGGTTCCATAATGTACGTAAACATAAAACACTGTGCCTCCAAAACAGTCATGTTTGTAATATTGTTGAAATAATATTTCAGCAAAATAAACCCTGGCAATAAACTAAACAGTTGTTGTTAAAGGTGACTTTAATAGTTCAACACAAAATAAATGGACCCCACGACACATTAATAATTATCAACAACTTATGCTTAGACATTAGTGAAAAACTAAAAGCACATAATTCACAACAAAATTCACTAAGTTCAGACAGTAAATACATAACGGGGAATCGTTATCAGAGGGGTCGGTGGTATCGGAAATAACATTCAGAATATCTTCGTTAACACTTTTAATTACTTGCTAACACACACTGAATACAAAATAATCAAGGATGGCAGAGATATCGCTCGATTAAAAACTTAGGAACGCGAGAAGTTTAACATGGCGGAGCAACCAAAATGTCTACCCAGCTTGCCGGACCGATTCAAAGTGTTCACTTCACTAAACTGTCCGCCCAAGTGGCCTACCCCACACAGGTTAGCCAACATCTGTCAACGTCACTACCTGTCAACTTCGAATAGCTGATTAAACTTCCGAATCGACATTTGACTCGACTATTCGCTCGGTGTTGCCATTTGCTCCCCATGCTAACCATCTCCAAATTATCACTAATTTGACGCTCCTAAACAATCTGTCAATTCTAACTTAATAGTTACTCCAATGAGAGATAGATGGCGTTATTCTAAATTCACAATAATCAATAGAGATTCTAAAATGCGTATCGGTTTTGATTCCAGGCCGACGATAATAGATGGCGTTATTCTAAATTAACAATAATGAATAGAGATACCAAATTGTGTTTGTTTTGACTCCGCAGCATGATAATAGATGGCGTTATTCTAAATAATTGTGCTTCTGTGTTCAATCTGCGACACGGCCATTCTGACAATTCACACGTCCTCGTGTGAGACATTCGTCCTCGTGTGAGACATCACATCCTGAGGAACCTGGAATGAGAAAAAAATCTCGAACAGTAATCATTCTAACCGTTCGGCCATTCCTGACCCAAATAGAAAAGGTATTCTCATCAAAATAATTACAGGGTCTAATAAAAATCACAACAAACTCTTTCTCTAAAAGCTGACATGTCGAACAACACCCATACACATTAAAATAATAGGAAACTCATTAAAATATTGCAGTGCTCATACTCTGACCTCCATTCGGCCTTCATCATCACACATTATAACCTCCATCCGGTCATAAGCATGAAATCTATCGACCTCCATCCGGTCTTCAAAACGTAACCTCCATCCGGTTACAAACACAACACCATCAAGATAATCATTTCGAGCCTTTATCAAAATAATTTTAAGAAGGTTTGTTCAACATGCTACCTTATTTTTCCTATAACGTTACAGATTATAAGAAAACTCTTACTATGCTAGATATTTTAAATTTTAAGTTGACTACTGCCAAACAAAAACAAAACAAACTAAAAACAAAGAATAAGGCACATAATAGAAATTGGCACAAAATTAAGAAAGCATTATGACTCTACCAAACATATCCACGGCACTTAACCAGCACCATGCATCACTACTTACCCAGTCACTGAAGTACTTAACCAGTACTTAACATTGTAGCGCTTAACCAGCGTTACAAATCCTATCACTTAACCAGTGATGATAATAACGCTTACCCATTGATATTAACCCTCTAACGCTTTTTTCGCGATTCAACAGCTAACGCTTAACCAGCGAAAGTCTACATCATTACACGCTTAACCAGCGATTTTACAGCTAACTCTTCTAACCAGCGAAAGCCCAGGTAATTCTCTTAACCAGCGATTAGACTACTAACGCTTAACCAGCGATAGCCAACACAACTCGCTTAACCAGCGATTCAACAACTAACGCTTAACCAGCGAAAGCCTACATCATAACACGCATCACACCAGCGATTTAACAGCTAACGCTTAACCAGCGAAAGCCCACGTAATCCGCTTAACCAGCGATTACACTACTAACGCTTAACCAGCGATAGCCAACACCACTCGCTTAACCAGCGATTCAACAGCTAACGCTTAACCAGCGAAAGCCCACGTAATCCGCTTAACCAGCGATTACACCACTAACGCTTAACCAGCGATAGTCAACTCAACTCGCTTATCCAGCGATACAACAGCCAACGCTTAACCAGCGAAAGCCCACGTAATCCGCTTAACCAGCGATTTACCACTAACGCTTAACCAGCGAAAGCCCATGTAATCCGCTTAACCAGCGATTACACCACTAACGCTTAACCAGCGATAGTCAACACAACTCGCTTAACCAGCGATAAAACAGCCAACGCTTAACCAGCGAAAGCCCATGTAATTAGCTTAACCAGCGATTACACCACTAACGCTTAACCAGCGATAGTCAACACAACTCGCTTAACCAGCGATAAAACAGCCAACGCTTAACCAGCGAAATACCACGTAATCCGCTTAACCAGCGATTACACTACTAACGCTTAACCAGCGATAGTAAACACAACTCGCTTAACCAGCGACACAACAGCCAACGCTTAACCAGCGAAAGCCCATGTAAACCGCTTAACCAGCGATTACACCACTAACGCTTACCCAGCGATAGTCAACACAACTCGCTTAACCAGCGATTCAAGAGCTGACGCTTAACCAGCGAAAGCCCACGTAATCCGCTTAACCAGCGATTACACTACTAACGCTTAACCAGCGATAGTCAACACAGCTAACGCTTAACCAGCGAAAGCCAACGTAATCCGCTTAACCAGCGATTACACCACTAACGCTTAACCAGCGATAGTCAACACAACTCGCTTAACCAGCGATAAATCAGCCAACGCTTAACCAGCGAAAGCCCATGTAATCCGCTTAACCAGCGATTACACCACTAACGCTTAACCAGCGATAGTCAACTCAACTCGCTTAACCAGCGATACAACAGCCAACGCTTAACCAGCGAAAGCCCATGTAATCCGCTTAACCAGCGATTCCACTACTAACGCTTAACCAGCGATAGTCAACATAACTCGCTTAACCAGCGATTCAACAGCTAACGCTTAACCAGCGAAAGCCAACGTAATCCGCTTAACCAGCGATTACACTACTAACGCTTAACCAGCGATAGTCAACACAACTCGCTTAACCAGCGATTCAACAGCTAACGCTTAACCAGCGAAAGCCAACGTAATCCGCTTAACCAGCGATTACACCACTAACGCTTAACCAGCGATAGTCAACACAACTCGCTTAACCAGCGATTCAACAGCTAACGCTTAACCAGCGAAAGCCAACGTAATCCGCTTAACCAGCGATTACACCACTAACGCTTAACCAGCGATAGTCAACACAACTCGCTTAACCAGCGATTCAACAGCTAACGCTTAACCAGCGAAAGCCAACGTAATCCGCTTAACCAGCGATTACACCACTAACGCTTAACCAGCGATAGTCAACACAACTCGCTTAACCAGCGATTCAACAGCTAACGCTTAACCAGCGAAAGCCAACGTAATCCGCTTAACCAGCGATTACATTACTAACGCTTAATCAGCGATAACACACTACTGCTTAGCCAGCGATAGCCAAGTAAAGTTTAAGTTCAAACACTAAACATAACACAGTTAAGACTGACCGAAAATCGTAGAGCAATCAAGTACCTTTGCAATTTGTACCATTACAATGCAAGAAACTAATCATCAAAAAGCAGGAATCAAATTCGTGGCCTATGGCTAACACTAGCCCCACCAACAAACCTCTGTTTGTTTCACACCGTTCATCATGAACGCACAGTACACGACCTCCACCAGTGCCACCCGCACACCGCGCATCCATGGACACCACCGGGATGTCAATAAGATACGGACTACGGCTACGAAACAGCTACTGGTACGGTCTGACCAGCCGACCTAAGATTCCACACTTATCATCCAATTCAAAGCCATTACTTCAAATGGTACTTGACCCTCAGGCATTCTCCACAATCCATCAAGTGCCCGCTACAATCAGGCAACACATGTAAACAAATCTCAATACTAATGTCACAGACTACAGACTACAGACTTTAATAAAGAACACAAGGCACCAGAGTCGTAAACAAAATGAAAATTGCTCACCAGATAATCACAGTCGACGCGCTCAGGAGGCACAGGTCAATCCTCTCCTCATTAACAGGCTTCGACGCCCCGGAGTCCGCGCCGCTCCTCTCTCCGCGCCGTAGCAGTGGAAGCAGGTGATCCCGGATGCATGAGGCTTCGCAGTTGTCGATGGACTCCTCTTGTTGCTATTGCTTGCAATAGTCGCTTGAAATCAGTTCACGTCATCCCAGGAAACGACACGGTAGGCAGCCAGGTAGAAGCTCCTCTCTTCCAGGCGCGGCTTATAGCGACCATAAGCGAAGCGCCATGTTGATCTTGGTCCGAAAGCACATCACTGTAGTCGTCACCCAAGCAGGCAAGCACGTACATCCACATCTTGTTTTTCAGGGTCGAAATCCGGTAAACGAAAGCCATGTGGCGACGTAGTAGGTGTTTTCACGGCTTGAATCAGTGTCAGAAAATTGCGGTTCCAACAAACACATCCATTTTTCATCACTATAGTCTTTATTTCGAACACGTGGGTCGTCGTGGTCCAATCCCACTTCTGATAACGGAGAATGGTTATCAGAAGGGGTGGCGATATCGGAAATAACATTCAGAATATCTTCGTTAACACTTTTAATTACTTGCTAACACACACTGAATACAAAATAATCAAGGATGGCAGAGATATCGCTCGATTAAAAACTTAGGAACGCGAGAAGTTTAACATGGCGGAGCAACCAAAATGTCTACCCAGCTTGCCGGACCGATTCAAAGTGTTCACTTCACTAAACTGTCCGCCCAAGTGGCCTACCCCACACAGGTTAGCCAACATCTGTCAACGTCACTACCTGTCAACTTCGAATAGCTGATTAAACTTCCGAATCGACATTTGACTCGACTATTCGCTCGGTGTTGCCATTTGCTCCCCATGCTAACCATCTCCAAATTATCACTAATTTGACGCTCCTAAACAATCTGTCAATTCTAACTTAATAGTTACTCCAATGAGAGATAGATGGCGTTATTCTAAATTCACAATAATCAATAGAGATTCTAAAATGCGTATCGGTTTTGATTCCAGGCCGACGATAATAGATGGCGTTATTCTAAATTAACAATAATGAATAGAGATACCAAATTGTGTTTGTTTTGACTCCGCAGCATGATAATAGATGGCGTTATTCTAAATTATTGTGCTTCTGTGTTCAATCTGCGACATACATAACAAAAACGACTGTAACATCTAATTCACACATACACTGCCAAATTTAAGGATTTATCGCATGTTTTCACACAAAAACACATAACTACCGTAGTGTAGGCAATAAAACGTTGCACGATATAATGTCTTCTCATTCTATCCCATAAAATCTTTATAGTAACTCATGATGTGACGTCTGACAGGGGAGAATGGGAGAAGAAAACATGTTGCGCGGACCATAAGTAAATAGGATTTAAGGACAGAAAGACGATGAATGAAAGAAAAGAAAAGAAAGAAAATAATGACCGTCGATTTTAGTCAGTACAAGTCTGACAGTCCCCCACGTCCCGCCCTGGGTGGAAGGACTCATTTGATGATTTTACCACGATAAGAAAAGACCAAACAAATAGTTTAATGCTTAAGGGCCTCAGCTCAGCAAAATGCCAAATGGTAACACAGGGCTTCAGCTGATAATCAGCGTCAGGTGTCAAATCTTCACCTGACGCTGATTTTCAGCTGCAGCCCACGCTGCCACATGCTCGTAGGTAATCAAACACGTATAGGTGAAGATTTAGTCAATAAACAAATAATTAAGTATACAGGGTGACTTTTTTAGCACCGTCCAAAATTTTTCTAGGCATTAGGTATCAATCACTAACCCCATTTTTGAAAAAAAATCGATACTTCAATTGTCATATTAAATCATTTTCTCATCCTCTGTGTGGTCACTAAGCTAAACGTTAATAATATATACACTTGCCGACGCATGAAACGGACAGAGCGCACCCCGTTGACCCCCCGCCCCGCCCCGCTACACCTGAGCGACACATCACAGCGCGGTGTCCAGATTCATCAACTTTTTATAGATAACATTGAGACGTGATATCTCGATATTTTTGTATTGAGTGATACAAAAAGAAAAAACACGTATTCAATGATTTTCGCCAAAGATTAACATATTAAAATTTGGCTGGTGACTAAAAAATCACCCTGTATAAATAAAATGAAATATGTAGGTACACAGATAGATAAAGGGTGAGTGCAACAAAAATAATAAAAATAAATAATAAAACGCTGCAGGCAGCAGCACTTTAGTGTTATGACATTTTTACGGTTGGTTCATTAAACTGTGGATCACATAGCCATCCAGTGAATACAAATATAAACGTAGGTTATAATGATGATGAAGTTTAATGGCTAGTTAAGGAATAAGACCTTTTGGCATCGAATAAAAATAAAAATTGGTGTAAGTAATGCATTAGGTTCATAACATCAAAATCTTGGGCTATCTGGGTAGACATAGGCATGTACTTCAAGCTATTCCTTGATATGGATAAACTTAAATCAAGTTAAATCGATGTTCTACCTGTAAGTAACTAAGATTGCAATGACATTAGACTGTAGGTTTTAAAAAAATGCTGTCTATCAAATCATATAATAAATTACTCTACACACAAATAGATATCAAATTCACTATGAAACAAAAATATTTATTTCTTATTTTATGAAAAAAAAACCACTTTTCTATCGTGTAGGCAGTAAACCGTTAAATAATCTCATCTCATTTTATTCCATAATCTTTGGCTAGCCAGCAGGGCTAGCATGCGCAAGTCGACAAAATTTTGTCGACACATTATCTCGTGCTGAGACGACTTATGTCTGTTTGTCGATGGGAGGGGCTAACATGCGCAACATTATCTCGTCCTGAGACGACATAATGTCTGTTTGTCGATGGGAGCTAACATGGTGACACTTATATGTCGTGTCGTTCTGACATAGAACTCATGTCGTTCTGTCAAACCTGTTTTTGTCGTCATGCGCGCTATATTTAGTCGAATTTTGACATTTTCCTATGACAAGTTTCTCGTCGATGGTTTTCGAAGACGAGAAATCGCGACAACAGTGACTAAAAACTGAAAACAGTGTTCTGTAAACTTTTAAGTATAATGGCGGTGCCGTACTACAATTATCATTTATCTGTGTATGAGGAGAGGGAAGCATGAAAAATACAGAGGAAGGTGATTCGCGACGTCTGCAACCCATTTGACCTAAGGGATAACGAGTTCCAGTCCCTTTGGCGAATTACAAAGCCTATGGCTATTTATGTTATAGATAAGCTCCAAGCCGATTACATTTACAGTTATTTACAGTTCAATTTGTAACTATCAATCTATCTCTTTCAATTAATAAGGGCACTATTATTGTACAGTACCTACGTACACACACGACAAGTAAACTTTCGTTCGTATTACGAATAATGTTTCGCAGCAATTTCAGAACTTTGTACTTTATGAATAGTCAACATTCAATCTTGATTTATGGTTGGCATAGTGTTTATTTTGTACATTACATTTAGGACATTTCATCGAGATAATTTAATGTTACATAGTATTATGATTACATAACTTAGAACTTTGAAAAATCCATTATTTACACGGTTTGTTTTGTAAATCAATTACAACATTCATCATCATCATCATCAGCCTATATTGTTCCCACTGCTGGGACACGAGCCTTCACTCTGTGAGAGGGAGTGGGCCATAGATATATTATAGAAGGAGATATGGCGTGGAGTTCAAAATGTATAGAAAACCGGTGAAGCCACAACTGCCCCACCATAAAGATAATATTACGCATGTAGTATATCAAAACAATACTACGAACAAGTGCACACACGCGCCGTCGAAAACTCTGTCATTTAAATATAAACCTTATTCTTTAAACCACAGCGTACTTTTTCCGTGTAATTTACTCACACTAAAACAATTATCATTGTGTGTCGTCGGGACACGGGGGCGGACTCGACAGTGTTTGACTAAATCGAAGAGTTCACGATAAATATATCGATAAATTATAAAGGTTTGGAAATAAAATTAATAAAAAACGATATGAAACCGTTTTTATTATCTTTATTGTATAGATTACTATTAATTTAGTCCATAGATTACTAAACTAAACATTAATTAATTTACTTAACCATCTTCGGTTTCGCATTTATTTAATACTCTGTAAAATAATAAAAAAATGTAAAAATCCATGAACCACATCGGCCTTCCAGCCTTATTACAAGATAAAAAATTCAAAAAAAAAAAAATAGCAATTAGCAGTCGACTTTCTTGTCGATAGACTTTGTCGGATTTCTAAGAGCACGTCACTAGCCAGCGGCCGTACCATGCGACATTACGGCTGATTGAGGTATCGTTATGTCAGTTTTACATTGCTTGTTCAGTCACTATGTGATGCAATGATGTGGTTGTAAAAGAGCAATGTATTTATTGCAAAAATAATACCGTCGGAGTAATGTAGGAAAACAAAAGTACAGTAGTACAAGTCAGATATATTTTACTGCTTGTTGTTTTTCGTGATTTTTAAGACAAATATTGTAAAATACTTGTAATTACATGTGAAACCCGATGCCATGACTTCTAAAATATTTGTTTTGGTTTCTATTTTTGCACAAAAGCACCGAACAAGACGGCATAATCGTTTTTTTCACGAGTGCGATTGACAACAGACTAACTCGCGGTGACGGCCATTTTTTCACTTTCTGAGCGTACCGCTCAGAACCACATGGTAGCGGACACGTCCCCTTGCCACTTTTCCTGTTTTTAATATTTCTGTGGGCCCAGTGCGGATTGGTGGATGTCACATGTCTTCGAATTTTTGGTTCTAGGACATGCCGGTTTCCTCACGATGTTTTTCTTCACCGTTTTGAGAGCAGTGGTGATGAAATAAATTACACAAAGTAATGCGCCTGGCGGGGTTCGAACCCACGACCTACAACTCGTTAGTCGGGACCGATACCACTGGGCCACCACTGCTCTGGGCCATCATTGAATAGGTGATAATAAACTAAATTATGCATCTCCGCCATCTGTAACGGGATTTTGATCTAATACTTACAATTTCTTTGATGCCAAAGCCATCTAACAATTATTTCAAATTCGAAAATATTTAGCACGAGCGAACCACAGGGGGTGCGTTTAAATCTTCCGTCGATGTTTCGCCGGAAAAAAATTAAACTAGCGAGGATTCGCTGAATTGAGTCATAAGTTTATGTCAATGTTAGTTGTCAAATTCAATTGACAGCTCAGTTTATTGAACAAATAAAAATAATATTCGTTTTTACGGCGCGAATCGAGCAAAACAACAAAACTTAATGTCAATCTGACAGCAGGATAAAATTTTGCGAGGTAACTTAACTAATACGGTTTGTTTTCATGAAATGGTAATATCGGTTATCTCGCGTCGTGAAGGCGAAGTCACGACGAGATATCTTCTCGTGGTGCGCATGTTATGAAAAGTGACAAACGAATCGAGAACGACAAAATAAGAGATAATGTCGCCTTGCGCATGCTAGCCCTGCAGGGTAATATGGCAATTTGATTGAACTGAATTACGCCGAGTCCGTACAAATTGGGGTATGGTTGGTAATTCGTTCAGCTCGGAATCTTGCACTATGTGGGTACGTCACGCTATTGTTTGATTATAGGTAAGTAGATTAGGCGTGCTACACACTTTTTGGGGTGCAAAAAACTATAGAGTCGTTGCTAAAATCCCCTGAGTAAAAGGGAACCTCGGTATACTCTCGATGAACTCGAGTCTCGAGTACTCGACTCGAGTCTTGGTGTACTTATATTAGGTACTAGTAGGTATTGCACTATGTCACAAAAAAAGAACGAATATTCAAAAAAAAAAACAATTGCTTTTGATTGGAATAAAATGGTCACAATCATAGCGAAAAATAATTATTTGTTTTGAGTTTCCGATATTTCGGCACTGTGGCAAGCGCCATTGTCACGGATGAACTAAAGTAATTGTAGGTGGATGTTTATAAGTAGACAAATCGATCTAACCTCCTTTTTGTTTGTTTTTTGGCGTTCTGTCGAAAACGTGAAAAACAAACAAGAAGAGGGTAGGCGCACTACCATTGTCAATTGTCTCACTCACAACACGATATTGTTCCCGACACCCAAAACTCACTGTAGGTATCGCTCGCTAAACTAGTTTCCGTGCTTTTCGGTTTTACATAATTGAACTATTAGGTGCCAGGCTCTCGACAGTTGAAACCCATCCTCATGGTTGAAATTTTTATATTTTGTGATTTCGATCGCTTCTCGTACCGATGTAGGTATGTAGTGGCGTTCTGTGTCGTTGACCTGAGGGTTATGTAACTCGATCCAGTGGTTTGATCCCGATTTCAACAGATGTTGAGCTATTGCTGATTCGGATATAAAATAACTTCAGTTAAGTAATCCGTGACCATGGCGCTTGCGACAGTGCCGAAATATCGAAAACTCAAAACAAATAAACATGGTAAATATCCCGTTTTAAATCTAAGGAGAACCACAAAAAAAAAAAAAGAACTTATAATGACGAAAATTTGTGAGTCTGGAAGTGGTGGCTAGACAATCAACTTTGCATCATACTAATGATCATGAACCATTTTGATAAATCGTTAGAATCAGTCAAAATAACAAAGCTCAAGGTTGTTACCATGGTTTTCTATGTTTACGCGAATGTGGACCTGAATGTCGGTAAGAAAATCAGTTTGTGGTGGGTCATACCTAATACTAATTTTTGTGTTGAATACATGTTATGTTTGTTACTTTGTCACAGAAAACTTCTAAACGGATTGGTGCACAGTCTAAATTAGTTACATCTAGAAACATAATTTTCTTGAAAGATTTTTTTCTGCCGAATTTAATAGTCTTCTAATAGATATGGAGTAACTTATAATTTAGTAGATACTCGATACTAAAAACTACCTACTAGATATTGAATTCTTAAAACTAAATAATGGATTATTCATGTAGGTACTATAAATTTTTGTACTTTATGACATCCTTTTATAAATTTATAATAACGCAGATTCTCCTCTCCCTTCGAGAAGAACCGGGTCAAATGGACCATAACTCCCCCGAGAGGTCCGGATTTCCTTCGTAATAATATACATACATCTCAAGTAAGTATGATAAGATCTACTCCAGATGGGACTGCATCTGGCACACGAAGACCGAACACGTGAATTTAAATAAACAGATGTGGTCAAAGGAGTATGTATTTTTGAGTTAGGCATGTTAACGTATTAATCAAACTGAACGCAAAGAGCAGTACCATGAGAAAATAACAACTTCTTGTGGAACTAGACTGTGCGGCTGTAATTTCTAGCCGATTTTCCGGGTTAAACTGCGCTTGCCGAGGTTGATCTGTGGGTGGGTGACCATCTGTCATAGCGAGTTTCCTCCGTGCCTCGAAAAGCACGTAAAGCCTTTGGTCCTGGTTGTCATTTGTAAACTTTCTCAGTCAGAAGCTTTAGAATTCTGACAACCAGTCTTACCATGGGGTATAGTATTACCCAGTTACTGGGTTGTGGTCTGTGGAGGTTCGATAGGCAGTCGCTCCATGTAAAATACTAATATTTAGCTGCATCCAGTTCTACTGGAAGCCGTGCCCAATATAGTTGGAAAAAGACTAGGCAGATGATGTACTACTGGTAGTAATACCGGTAGTATCACAGGCAATAAAAATCTTCTATGTGCAACACGTGCACTCAAAATGAGCTGAGAATTTTTAATTTTACGAGTATTTATTGTGATCTTTTCTGTGTGTCTTTATTTAAATGGCGGTGGGTAAGTAATGGACTGTGTTTGGCGTCTACATTTACGTTACACACACGTTATATTTACGTACGTACATCAGAAATGATTTAAAACTTATGATAAGGCCTCCGAATGCTAGATTCGACAATTTAATTTATTCATATTTATTTATTTCTAGGTATAATTATTGCATTAGCAAAATATACACATAATTAAAACTAAAAAATGACTTATTTGAACTGAAAAGTTTTTTCCAAATATCAATGTTTTTGATTTAGTACTGGCTTCGAAAATTGTTTGGCTGATACAGATTTAAAAATAGACTGTAGACTTGTAGACTTTCTACAAGCCTTGTTATTTTACGTTTTAGTTTAGTTCCTATTTCACTTTCATTATAAATAAAATATAACAGCTACAGCTGAAAGGTACCTTTTCACTCAGCGGTTTTAGAATGCTAAAGGTATTTTCCTGAGAGCACTTTTCTAAAGATGTTTTCCACCAGATATTTTCTTGAAAATGTGAGTAAGTAGAGAATAACTTTTATGTTAGATGCATATTAAATGAAGTGTTTATAATATACCTAACCTTTTCTGAACGAAATAAAAGATGCAGGAACACAGGTGTAATGATGTAGTTTTTTTACGGTTATTTTTATTCACGTCTAATTTTTTTTTTTAAACCAGCTCAAAATTTTTCATCAAATGAGTCCTCCTGCCCAGGACGGGACGTGAGGGACTATCAGACTCGTACTGACTAAAATCCAAAGAGATACTTCAATAGTCCTTTGCGTTACGGTGTCACGATTATCTGATAACAACGTCCTGCGACCCCAGTAGGCTCTGGCCCTCTAAGGACTCTAACGGGACACACCCGTCAGATCGCTGGCAGCTCTTTGAGGCACGCGTGAAATATGACGCGCCGTAGAACAGTGTATAAAAACATTATAATATATAACGCGATTTCCCCTTCGCTTTTGAGACAACAGATTATACACGGCAGACTCAGGCAAAAGTTGCTTTACTTTGGTGACCCATGCAAAGACAAACCCGGCTGGCAGTGAGGAAATCGAAAAGATTACATTATTTTTACTAAATTCTGCCTGCTGCATTACAATATGCCATAATTTATTTCTATTTGCTGCAAGTAGTAACCATAGATTGGAATTAGATATGAGCGCCGCGCCGGCGCGCCGCCGTCGCCGTGAATTCGGTCGGCGCGCCGCCGCCGAAAGAAACGCGCAGCGCGCCGCCGCGACGAGTCGCAACTTGCTTTCTCGCTCGCACGCGCGTATATTTGCGGTAATCCAGACTTGCGCAATTATACTGAAACGTGTGTGGGAAGATACTTGCACAAACTAAGGGACGACACAACGACGTCAAGTCAATCGATTTGCTTCATTATTTCTTAGTGGCAGGGTTCATTTTCACTTGCGGTTGGAATCGATCAAATCGCGTCACATCACGCCATGGTTAAAGTCCCTAACATGGTCACTGTCCTATGTTTGTGTAAGTCTCGATTTGTACAAGTTTGTACGTGTATAGTCGGCTCTACACAGTCATGTGTATAAATTACCGGCCAAACTCGATTTCAGGATAATCTAGTCTGGCCTAGGCAAAACTAGTTCTTCCTTCACAAGAGAAATCGACGGAGCCCCGCTTAGCGGGGCTCCTACTTCTGGGTATCGTCAACCTTGTCTTAGTCATTTTTGACCTAGACTAGGGTCAACGGGCTCGCCGCAATCGCGGCGGTAAGATCCCTCTTTGAGGAGTGGCTGGATAGGTCCCACGGCGTCCTCACCTACCGCTTGACGCAGGTCCTCACCGGACAGTGGACACGGATGCTTCGGGAGGTACCTGTGTCGGATAAGGAGGGAGGAAACGTCTGGGTGTCACCACTGCGAGGACCGCCCGGAGGACACGGTGGAGCATACGATGCAGAACTGCCCCGCTTGGGTAGAGCACCGCCGCCGCCGTGTCCTGACGCAGGCGATAGGCGACGACCTCGACATTGGTCGCCGCCATGCTGCGGGGCGAGACGGAGTGGGAAGCAGTCGCCTCGTTCTGCGAAGCATTCATGCTCGCGAAGAAGGAGGCGGGACACGCGAGGGAGAACCCTCGCCCACGGCGCAGTGGTAGACGCCCACGGCGACGGACGTCGCGGGACGACCTCCGGCCACCGTAGGCGCGGGCATGCGGGTGGCGAGTAATGGGAGACTCGCTGTCCGACCATGGACCATGTCCGGGTCGACGGCGCGTTGTGTTCCACGCGCGCCTCAAAGAGCGTCAGCGCAATGACGGGGCCTCCCATTTAGAGGGCAAAGTCTTCCGAGGTCGTGGGACACACTTATACCGCGACTCCGGTACACAAAGGGCTTCTGAAGGACACCGTGGATTTAAGGCAGTACCAGTCTGACACCCCTCCCGCCCTGCCCTGGGTAAGGAGGTCATTTGATGATTTTACCACTATAAAAAAAAACTAGGGTCAAGAGCAGTCATTTCTCATGAAAAAAAAATAGATAGTGCTTTGATAAAAACTCTGTCTCGCATCTTAAAATACTGAAACAATTATTGTTTTTAGTAGACGTAATCTGTAATTATAGAAGACTAAAATTGGGGAACACCCAAATACTCCGAAATATTTTATTCCGAATTTCGATATTCCGATTTTCAAAACTCCGAATATCATAATACCTAAAAATTATAATATCTATTATTAGGAATCTCGAAATTTATTTGACCGAAAGTCGTATGTCCGATTTCTTCGTTTTCCGATTTTCACATATTCGAAAAATGTAATGCTCGATGAGTTCTCATTCCGAAAAACGAAATTCCGATTTTCAATATTTCGAATAAACAATTTTTTTCGGAATATTGAAAATTGGAATTTCGTTTCTCATTCTACAAAGTCAGTGACAGAAACGAATTGGTGCAAAACCGGCATCACGTATTTTTGTCTACCGTACTCCCAGAGTGTTATTTAAGCCGGTGTAGGCACGGAGTGGCGAGGCGTATCCTCTTAACTTTCACTGTTTGCCTTCAGGATTTTTATTGTTATTAGGAAAACTTAGGATCCAAGAGCGAGCGAAGCGAGCTCGGGACTTGGGGCACCCCGACTAGGACAGGTTAGGTTCGAAGGGGATGGCGGGGTCTTTCAGACCCCGCCATCCCCTTCGTGTTACGTTACTTTAAACCTTGCTCACAGAAATAGGAGCCCCGCGAAGCGGGGCTCCGTCGACATGCCTTGGTAGGTGATAGTCAACAAATTGACCAAGGATGCAAGAGCGAGCGAAGCGAGCTCGGGACTGGGGACACCCCGACTCGGACAGGTTAGGTTCGAAGGGGATGGCGGGGTCTGAAAGACCCCGCCATCCCCTTCGTGTTAGGTTACTTCAAACCTTGCTCACAGAAATAGGAGCCCCGCGAAGCGGGGCTCCGTTGAACCACCTTAGTGGTGCTATAACTCAGGATGCAATAGCGAGCAAAATGTGTCTTGGGGCACTCCGACTCGGACTTTTTGACCTGACGGACCCGAATCGGAATTTTAATATTCGGTATTCGTGTTTTTGATGTTTCGGAAAATATATTTAGTCGGAATTTTTGATGTTCGGTCTATTGAAATTCGGTATTTTGAAAATAGTAATTATAAACGTTAGGAATTTTGAAATTTCGGAATTATTAAAATAGAAATAATGATCCATCGGAGTTGTTACATTAGGAATTTTGAACCATTCGGAATTATGAAAATCGGTATTTTGAAATTCGTATTTATGAATTTCGGAATAAAGTTTTTCGTATTATCGTAGTGTACCCCTAAAATTGTAATTGGCAAATACGTTTCTTTATAAAACTTTTTTTGGTACCTAACAACAACATGATTTTCTTCATTTTTCTTCTTAAGAAATCTCTCCCTAATAAAAGAAAACTAAGGCGCACGGCCGGACGCGACGCGCCGCCGCGACGCCGCCGCCGCCGTGAAAATATACAGGCCTCGCCGCCGCCGTGGAATTGGCCATCGGCGCTCATATCTAATTGGAATCGGTAGAACTGTTTTATGTACTTCCTAGAGATAAGAATAATATTATGGATATTCCCCGAGTCCTGAGATTTGGAATGAGACAACAAGTTACTGTTAAGAATTGAATTTTAGTGGCGCAGAAAGAGACAAACAGGTGCGTCACTTTAGCGACAGAAACACCCCGCTATTGTTTTCTAGTATCAGTCGTGGAAAATCCATATTAAGAGGATTGTATAGCGGCTGCCTTTTCAAAAAATAGGTATTTAGAAAAACTCGTGCTGTCCCTATCGCGCGTTGAAAAACCCCCGATCGTGCGATAGAGAGCGTTGCAACTCGCGACTGACTGTGAGTATTTTTTATATGAAATTTGTCTCTCGGGAGAAAACGTTTTTCACATACTAAATCACGTCCAATCTCTTAGATTCTGGTGTCAATCGTTTCAGCATATTATATTCTAGGTTTGTAGGTTTTGCTTTTTTTCAAAAACTTCTATGTTTTTAAAATACAAAGGTTTTACTTTAATGAAGATTTTGTCACAAAAATAGTAACTTTTAGGCACCTGTTACTTTCAAACTATTATAAATTTTGAAAAAAAGAAAACCTATAAACCTAGTTTTTTACAGTGTCAGAAGCATTCTAAAAAATCATTGAGATAGGATAACATTTAGGGGCAGAAAAACGTTTTCTCTTTTAGTATGGACGAGCGCTCGGTAGACAATAGTCTTAACATCAATGATTGCGGTCAAGGAACCTAAATAGCTCCACCTATGGTAATAACAGAACTTATCTCATACCGACATCTATTTTTAGAAATTATTACAGCTTCATTTTTAGGTTCGTGAATTTTTTTTAATCAAACTACAGTTTTGATTAAAAGTTAAAAATTCAATTAGGCAGCTTGCAGACTGCTCTATTGCCGCTTTACAAGTGAAACAATGAAAAAAAAGTGCTGATTAATTCAGCAGATTAATATTGAGAGCCGTAGCAGGGGAAGAGAAACCGTTGAAATTACAATAAACTTTAGTATACGTCATGATTCGTTTGTAGAAGGTCAGTTTTATACATGGTGTTACTAAAGGCGAGTTGTTTGTTTAGTATTTAGACTATTTCTGAAGCAAAAATAATGGAGTTTCGTCTTATAATAATAGCTGGTACTGTGTCCGACTACTGAGCAAAAAGTGTTTCCCTTTCTCCTTCCAAATCTGTTTATTATTAATTATTATTAACTCCGCAAAAATGGATTTTTTTTACATTTTATCATTTTGTTTCTTTTTTCTTTTAGAAATGGGCTTGTCCTTGTCTTGCGTCTACTTCAGAGGTAGTAGAGTTTATTAAAAAACTTAGTTTATATTTTGCGATACTTCTTCAGTTGTTACATCACTAATAGTAACCTCCTTTCTAATATTATATCTATTGTATTAAGTTAATCCTGTGATAGCTGTATGTGTTTAAATAAATAAATAATTATCTCATAATAAGTTCATATTTTTATGAACAAACGTGTTTATTGGATCATTTCAGGAAAACCCAAATACAACAGCGGACTCTTACAAGCTGTTATACTAAAGAAGATCGTAAAACCAACACCCTAAAACCTACATTTAAATACTTCAGTCACACATCAAACATTAATGTCGAAAAGAAATTAAACCCAGTTTAATGACTAAACTTACTCATTCTACACTCAAGAAATCTAACAACAATGCTTCACCAATCTTTTGAAGGAACATTAACATTTTGGACACAACTTTTGGAACAAGTTTAGCAAAACATTTTGTTTTGGTAAACTTTGTAATAAACAAAACGTTTTCAAGTTCACTCATGTGTGAGATGTTCGACAGCCATTATAGGATGTTTATGTATGTTTGGCAGTTTGATGTACTTTAAGTAGAGAGAGGCAGAAAATTTATCTACTAAACAGAAGCAATGAAGCAAAAACATGGTGATTGAATCAGATCGATTTATCCACAAACGATGGGATGGGGCACTAAATATCTTGTCTTATGTGTCTTAACGATTGGTCGAGGTTGGTCTGTGGATAGTGACCATCTGTAATAGCGAGTTTCCTCCGTGCCTCGGAAAACACGTAAAGCCGTTGGTCCATGGTCATTTGTAGATCTTTGACAGTCGTTACTATTAGTCAGAAGCTCTAAAGCTATTGTCAAACAGACAGGCGTGACGAACGCGAAGCGAGGCGTTTTTGTTTGTAATGTATGCAATTGTTTGAATCCGGTCACATAGAAAAGCGAAAGCGATCCGATAGTCTATGTGACGGCCTTCAAACAATTGCATACATTACAAACAAAAACGCCTCGTTTCGCGTTCGTCACGCCTGTCTGTTTGACAATAGCTTAAAAGTCTGAGAACCAGTCTTACCATGGGGTATTGTATATTACAGTCGCTCCAGGTAAAATACTGATTCTGCTGCATCTAGTTAGACTGGTTTTGGATTTAAACTTTCCCCGTGTGTTTGAGCGACTTTATCCCAAATTGCGTATAACCATATAGATAAAAAATAATTTAGGTTAATTATACTTCGTGCAATATGTTAACAAAAAAAAAATGGATTCTACATTTCGATACCTTTAGACTCAAAGGGCGTAAACGCCATTTTGGCCAAAATGACTTTTTGATGCAGTTTTGTTCAGTTTTTTTTTCTCTATCGATCTGTGTACTTAAAACTACTAAATTCGCAAAATTAAGGCAAATACGGCCCACGGGATTTTTTGAAACTTTTTGAAGACATGAGGCGTATTTGATATACATTTTGATTTTATTGGTTTTTTAGGTAACATGCGCAATTAGTAAAAAAACTTAAAGGTCGTATAACAAATTCTTTAACCAAAACTTCAGCATACGGTTCAAATTCTCGTTTAAAAATAAAGTTGACTCATACGACTTAACGCTGATCCCGCTAAATAGGGGTGTATGCGCCATATTTGGCTTAAAAGCGATAATATGACCTAATATTTTATCGCTCTTAAGCCAAATGTGGTGCATACACCCCTATTATTCCGCTATAAAATAAAAAAGACTTTATAGATAGTAGAGGTGTAAAAACCTCTCTTTAAGAATTTATTCTGAGGACGCAGATGAAATTTGAGTAACACTGCATGAAACTGATCTAAAAACTGTAGAAGGAAAAGGTAAAGGAACAGAAAAGAAGGCTAAGTTGAAGGGTAAGGGAAAGGGGAAGTCAAAGGCAAGAAAAGAGAACAATACTGTTGAAGCTGTTGATTACTCCAGACAAGAAATTCCAGACCCTATGACAAAGCCTGCCTACAATGCCAGATTGCCTATATCCTAGGGCAAATACAAAGAAGAAATTAATGAAGATTAGTCTACTGTCAATTAATTTTCATAAAATTAATATTTCCTTTTTTTCTGTGGTCATTTAATAACCAAGTTATTTTTTTTTTATTGAATTGTATAAACCCATTGATCCGCAATTACCTTTGGTCAGACAGATCAATCTTTCGACTTTCCTAAAATATTATAGGCACATTTTTAGAAACTTAAATATTTAAAAAAATATATTGATAGTTAAAAGCGTTATGTCTTAGATAGGGCTTTTTGTCTTTTCTCATGATTCAATTGAGCAGTGATTCTAATTGTGATTATTAAGAATGTTGTAACGATACTAAAGAATATTAGGTATACCTAATTAAAGTAAGGTCGAGAAAAAGAGACTACAGTAGAAGTGCCCCAAGTCTAATTAATGTCATAATGTTAATAAAGATTTTGTTTTTTAGTTGATTATATTTTTTTTTTGTTATACTGATCCATATCGAGCTTTTATCTGGGTTTTAGTTCTAGTAAATCTAAGTTCTGTTTTTTCATGAGTAGTTTGCGTAACCTTTAGGCAAAAATTCGAGATAACGATGGCCAACTTTTTTAGTAGAGGTTTTAATAAATATATATAATAACAAGGACATGACTGTGATATAAATAACAATCGAGAAGTGACAAGTATTTTGAATTGTGCATTGTGAATGTACTCTGGGACTGTCTTAAACACTCCTTCTTGACAAAAAAAGATGCTTGTAGTGACGTTTAAACCCTAACGTTTATTACAATAGTGTGCATTTATGAACACACTTCTCCGTTGACTGCCATATACACCCCGCTTCAAACAGAAAATGCGCTTTTAGCGACCTATACACCCTACCTACCTATAAGTATTGCACAAACAATGTGAAATTTAGGGTTGTAAACAACATTTTTTTTTATTTTTTAGGGCGTATAACAATCCTATTTTCTTTATTTATTAATTTATCCTAAATATTATATAATCACACTGTTTATATTCAAAATATAAGAATTTGGGCAAGAAATGAACTTGCTCAGCCTTGAAACAAAAAAGTTATGAATTTTTTCTTAAAATATTTTTTGTTTTTTGCTTTTCCTGAAAAGTGGCATTTTGGCGTTTACGCCTTTTGAGTCTAAAGGTATCGATTTATTCAATATAATTATTGGGTCAGAGCCCATTCGTACCCTAAGATTCGCACCCTGTGCCCACTCGTACCCTGGAAGTTTTGAGGGGCCCACTCGTCCCCTGAAGAATATTTATTTTTATTCATTCTTCTAATATAAGTACATGTACATGTGTATTGACTATGTGCGAAGTGGGTGGTGGGGAACGGCAAATCGATCGTAGCGCACGACGTGGCAGAAATGTGAATTAATTCTGGGCTGTCATGTGTCAAGTTGCTTTATTTTCATAACTTTCTTTATAATTTAATACGAAAACTTTAACTTTAACTTTTCCCGTTCGTTCTAAGCTCTTCCACTTCTCTCACATGCTGTGCTAATACTAATTTTTTCCCTTTTTGCTCAGTTTGAGGTTGGAAATGTATTTTATGCTTAACCGATTCAAATCCCGTGCGTATTATAATATCCATATTTTCCATGAGGAAGAAAATCGCTAGGTATAATATACACACTCACTTTTTACACTATTTTTTCAATTTCGTTGAAAAACTAGTCGAAATTTAATATCACAAAGATATCTTATCATCTAGTTGACATGATTTGACAGATGACAAGTCCTGAATAGTTGCGGCCACTAGGGGCGCTGTCATCGCGTACACAACGAATACTGCAGCTTGGTAGTCCTGGTACAGTCGCGCAGAAAAGGGTAAAATAAAAAATACAGTAATTCGGTAGATATCATGTTTATTTCAAATAAGATTAAGTTTAATAAATGCCTCTAGGCTCTAGGCATTAAGTCAGTCTTTAACCGACTTCAAAAAGAAGGAGGTTATCAATTCGACGGTATGTTTTTTTTTTGTTTTTTTTTTTGTGTGTGTTTGTTACGCGATTACTTCGCCAATTGTGGACCGATTTTCAAAATTCTTATTTTGTTCGAAGGAGATACTTCAGTAGTGGTCCCATTGTCACCATGTCAGGATCTGATGATTGGATCTTGGAGAAATCGAGGGCAACCCTCAAATTTTATGAAGTAATTTAAGTATTTGCGTATGGTAATCATCATCTCATGTAGCTGAGCTGATGATGGAAGGTACAACTCCTCTAGTAAGGACTTGGCATCGACTGATTTAGTAAATTATGTTTGTGTTCGCATATCTCCGGAACTACAAGTCCGATTTAAGTAATTCTTTTTTCGTTCAACTTAGGGAATATTGCAAGTTTCATCAAAATCGGTTCAGTAGTTTTTGAGATAGGGTATTATGAATGTAAGAGATTTTAACGATGTTATTACCGGTGTTACGGATTACAAAATTCTAGTGCTCATGTAAGAAAATGATGTACTCGTATTTGACAAGAATTGAGGTTGAATATTTAAACTAAAAAGAGTAAAATAAACTTTTTCAAAAAAAAAATGTAACCGCCTTCAAAAACAACCACAAAAAAGGGTAAAATAACCTACAAAACTTTTCTTTCGGAAGTCGGTGGCAAAAAGACAATGAAATTAATAAAAAAAGTCACTGACTTCCGAAAGAAAAGTTTAATCAACTTTTGGTTTCTTGTACATTTGTAAATATTTAGCAAAATATATGATAACTACATAATTATAATAATCTTTATGCAGTGAAATAAAACTGTGTAACTATTTAAATAAAATCTCAGTAATATAATAACTGAATTTTAGATAAATTTACATCCAGTGTACAAACAAATAACCAAATATCAATACCAATATAACAAAAATAACAATTAATTGTTAGTACTTTGTACAGTCAAAGAGATCTACAAAATAATGCAATATCAGAGAGTACTTACCAATTTTAACGCAATTTTTGGAGCAAAACAGAATTAATGTTAGAACTTTCATTATTTTTAACCGACTTCCAAAAGGAGGAGATTCTCAATTCGGATGTTTGTGTTTTTTTTATGTTTGTTCGGGCATAACTCCATCGTTTAACAACCGATTTGAAAAATTCTTTTTTTGTTGGATAGGGTATACTTTCGGAATGGTCCCATTAAAATTTTATCGAAATCCGACTAGCACATTTTGAAAAATCAACAAAAACTTAAAAAGTTTTCAACTTTGTCTACACCGATTACTCCGAGGTTTCTGATCCGATTTCGATGATTCTTTTTTTGTTCGATATAAGTATCTGCCATTTGGCCCCATAAAATTTGGGTTGAATAGTGAAACTAAAAAGGATAAACTGAAAAACTTAAAAAAAAAAATGTAAGAAACCGACTTCAAAATAAGCTACAAAAAAACTTTTCTTTCGATAGTCGGTGACAAAAACAAAAAGTTTATTTCGTTAGGCGAACTTTATTTAATTAAAGACTAAAGACACATTGAATAGTCTCGTATTCGCAGTCACTTTCAAGAACCAATATGTCACCGAGGCAGCCATAACATACAAACAAAACACCTTATCTAATTTTGTAACCCGTTTTTTTTAACAAGCCATTCGTAGAGATACAATTTTACATCGTAAGCCTATCGACAGGTTATATTATCATGACGGATATCATTCAACATAGCTCTTTTTTTTTCAATGAGCTGTTATGATTTATTAAATTAATTCCGTTAATAAACTGTTCACAAGTGTACTCTGTTAACCGTTTCTTATGTAAAATATAGCTAATTTTATCTCAGGGGACCAATAGGCACTTGAATAGGTGCCGAATCTTTAACTTATATTGAATTATATTAGAGGAGACGAATGGGTACCTTAGAAATAATATTTTTTATTAAAATATTAATTGGTACCCTACCAGGAGACCAATGGGCACCTATATAGGGGCCGAATCCACAACTTTTATGCTGGGGTACGAATTTTAGGGGACGAATGGGCTCTGACCCAATTATTATTTGATTGATTTTATAATTAAAACAAAAACTTTATAAAAATAATAAAATAAGTACGAAAACGCAATAAACAGGCGAAAATAAAAAAGTCATTATATTTTATTTCTATTTACATTTATTTGGCAAAACAACATTGCCAAACTTTTGCAATTCCAATTTTGTGGCCAGTTAAACTGTTCCTATTGGAAAGTTCCAGTGAAACTGTAAAACAGAGTTTGATACATAATGTGTCGCGCCAAATTGTTATTTTCATCAATTAAAACTTTGCCAGTCACTGGCCGTTAGTGTTGCGTGATCAGGCCTTTATAGGCAATTACTAATATTAAATTATAGGCATTCGATGAATAGTATCAGTAGAGCGACTTTCATTTATGTTATTTTTTGTGTTTCAATTACAGTAAGGTTGTTAGGTGATTGCTCATGTATCTTCTTTATTTACAATGTGTATGTCGTTTACCAACTTAAATAAATAGTAAAAATGTTTACGATTAAATATCAAATCAAAAGGGCAAATTAAACAAGGGTTTTGCTATAATTTTGGCGATCTAAACAAAGTGTCCATGGAGTTTCTTATTGCCCGTTCTTCTCCATAGAGATCTACTGCTTTGGGCTATCTACGGTAGTAGGGCTGGGACTGTAGTACTATCATTTTGCTATCCATTTCTAAAAATATTAATGTTCTTTCTTTTACTGAAAAAGAAAAAATATTTATCGTTATATCATTTCAAGCCTCATTACACGAGCCAAAATTTTCCCAAAAATCATTTTCTTCGGAAACAGTACTTTTTTGAGATGTCCCCTATGTTCGTTTTTGTTCACCTATCAGCATAGTACGTAAATTTTCGAAATAATCACTTCAATGGTAAGGGCGTGAAAAGCTTACAAAACAACTTATATTCACGATACGAAAGACTCAAAAAGTATTTACTGGGACATAGCCTAGACTTACTCGTATTTAGAAGTAAAAAGTCTCAAAGAAAGAAAAAAAAAATAGAAATACTGGCTGGAGACAGATTTAAAGAAGCCCAAACGCTTTAGTTTAGTTGAAAAAAAAATAGTTAAAGGATTCGACTGCAGAGAAAATTTCAATGTCCTTAGTCCTCTAAATTGAAAGAAATAGTTAAAGTATTCAACTGGGGTCTAATTTTGAGGACTCAAAATACCTAGGAGTCTACATTGGCAGACAGAAAATAGTTTTGGGATTCTTTGAGAGAATAATTTTACACGGTAGGTCTCTTTTGTGCCCTATTTCTAAGGTCTACAGTAAAACTCTAAATAGAAACTCATTCCGCAATATTTTACTATTTGTTTCTTATTTGAGAGAAACGTTTTAGTAAAAGGAGTGTAATGAGGCAAGAGTCCGACTTTAATAGAAAGAGTAAAATATGAACTCGATAATGATTTATTGTTTAAGTTGTCCATAAGTAATGTCACAAAGTATGGGAGTCTCCACTTTTAAAAAGTAGATATATTAGCTCACCTAATTGATTGTTTATAACAGCAGAAACAACTCGAGATTTGAGTTGATAGTCAAATCGATCAGCACCCTAGTGAGTCGTAAAAGAAAACATGAAAGTTTATAAACTCACATAAAAATCTAAACAAATAAAAAGAGCTATCAAAACAAACTAATAAGTCAAGAACCCGCGATTATAACCTTTCATGAAGAAGAGAGTTCCATCCCTGGAAGGAAGAGTTTCTTAATAACACTTTCAGAATTGTCGGATGTACTCGTAGATCTCAGTACCTCCGTACGCGACGCGACGCAAGCCTCCGATACCTTACGACTTTGGTATCTATTGTCGCGTATCTGTGTATAAACCTCTTTGGATTCGTATTGCGATAGTCGATTGGGTACCAAAGTCGTAAGGTATCGGAGATTTGCGACGCGTTGTGTACGAAGGGGCTAACTTTACCAAGGGCTACCGTGAATGTCAACCGTATGAAATACATATTAACGAATGTGCCGTAAGGGGACGCCCTAAAATACTCCGCAATTCGGGAACAACACATTCTACAGGGTCTGACTGGCTACCGACCCCCAACTCGTCGGCCGGCGTCGAGTAGCTTGTCTGGTGGCCGCACGTTTGGCCATATCATCATCATCATCATCATCAGCCTATAATGTTCCCACTGCTGGGACACAGGCCTCCTCTCTTGTGAGAGGGAGTGGGCCATAATCCACCACGCGGGCCCAATGCGGGTTGGCAGATGTCACATGTCTTCGAATTTTTGGTTCTAGGACATGCCGGTTTCCTCACGATGTTTTCCTTCACCGTTTTGAGAGCAGTGGTGATGAAACAAATTACACAAAGTAATGCGCCTGGCGGGGTTCGAACCCACGACCTACAACTTGTAAGTCGGGACCGATACCACTGGGCCACCACTGCGTTTGGCCATATATATTTTTTTAACTTTATTCATTTTTCCCTTGTTACTGTGTTAATTAAAGATTTCAGGATTCTGAGGACTCTTTAAGAGATGGTAAATTGGATCAAAAGATTTTACATAAAAGATTAACAAATTATTTAACTTTCGTATTTGAATTAATTATACTAGTAGGTATTTTTTTTAAGTCCTACGAGTAAAATCATCAAGTCCAGGGTGAAGTGAAAGGGAGTTTCAGACTTGGTATTCCTTCAATAGCCCTTTACTTTCCAGGCCCAGACAGTCCCGTGACCCCGGCAGGCATTTGACCCCCTATTATGGTCCCCCATCAGATTGTTGACAGCTCTTTGAAACGCGCGTGATCAGGCGGCAAAGCGCCCATTACTCGCCGTCTGCATGCCCGTGCTGTACTTGAAGCCTCACATATTCTTAACCCACTAATACTTTTAGTTATTTGAAACAAAACAACTAAACAAGTTTCCCAAACTACGGTATCAAGCCATGTGTATCTACAGAGCCAGAACTGTGAAACTGTATTAGCGCCCTCACGTTCAGAAACCTACCAAAGTACTTACCTAGGTACGTGAGGTTCGGCAACAGTACGGTGGCAATGAGGCTGTGGTTACGACGAAACATTACCTTGTGGTAGGAACGGAGTTGTGTGTTGAACATAAAGTTTGCGGTTTCTGAACCTGAGATTTGTACGTGTTGAATTAATGGTAGATAGGATTGGTAATAGATATGGACAGGAAATCTGAGCCGAAAAGTTTAAATATCAATCTTGCACAAGTTATAACGTGACATACTTTTCTATCGCAGACAAAGGGGTTTGAAGATTTTGGCCCAATCGGTCGACCGCCATTTTGTTTTTCAGAATCGCGGCGCACACCGAATGTTATATTTTTCCGTTTATTGCCCGTGGTACAGTACTACCCGTTGTACTACCAGTACCTACGAGTAGTACTACAGGAAAAACAAAAATTACCCGTGGTACTACAAGAGATCATAGTACCTAGGCAAGGTATTTTTCTATAGTCCTCCATAGAAATACTTACCTCACTAGTTAGAACTTAGACAAACATAAAACATTGTTGACTTAATGTCCTAAAGCATCAAGTTTCAGATAATTTACCGAAATAAATATAATTCCAAAACTGAACATTGGAGAAATAACGTTTTTTGTTTATTTTTGCTCCCTGCAGGTGTGCATCTTGAATTATGACGACATAATTACATAATTTGTGGTAATATGTGACTGTCCACTAGTTTTGTTTTACCCACAAAATAGCGGGCAACCGATAGGGCCAGCCATAGATATATTAAAGATTTCTGTGGGGCCACCCCACATACAAAAATCTTTTATCCCCTTTGACGATGTTTAGATTGTAAACTACAATATTTACTATTTTTAACTCATCTTGCCATACAAAAAATGGAACAGCAATTTGTCAAAAGACACTGTTCTAACCTAATGTACCTACAGCTAAAAGTAACTTCGAATAAAAAATACCAAACTGTCAATATACCCCAAAACTAGCAATACATGGAAAGTTCGCAACTATCGGCTGAGTTATCTTTGTTAGGTCGTCACGCACGATCCTTCAGTTTGTAAGTACGTGCTTGAAGAGGGAATAATTTGATACATCTGTGACTGTTTCATAGTAGGTACTTATACATATTTTTGGTACCTATGCTTTGTTTAAATTATAAGTATTAGAGATATAGATAGATATCTATACCTACGAACATTATCAAGGTGAAGAGATTTCTTTCTTTTTTTTAGCAAAATCATCAAATGAGTCCTTCCACCCAGGGCAGAGCGGGAGGGACTGTCAGACTTGTACTGCTTAAAATACACGGTGTCCTACAGTAGCCCTTTACGTTCCTGGGTCACGGTAACTTAATAAGTCCCGCGACCCCGGCAGGCTTTGGCCCTCTAAGGGAGGGGGGGGGGGGGCAGCGAGTCGCCCATTACTCGCCCCTCAACGGCGCCTACGGTGCACGCGTCTAAACGGTGGCCAGGGATCGTCTGCCGACGTGACTACCCGACTGACCAATAAGAGCCCAGCAGCAGATAATTACGTTTAAAATTGATGTTTTTATTAAAGCAACGATATAGTTTGGGTTCGTGCGCCACTGAATTGATCAATCCTCTATGTAGCCATTAGCCGCGAAGGCCTTGGGGCTCTTGAGCCTTATTTTCAAAAAGTTATAATTGTCCTTATAGTTGTCGAGTTGTAGCTTATAATGTAACGAAGTGGTTTGAAAAATGTATTATTAAGAGCGAGTTGTTTGATCATTAGTTATTTTGTAAATAATGTGCTTAACTACTGAACAAACAACTCGCTCTGAGTTTTCTAAAAGTTGTGTATGTAAGTAGGTATGTGTGGTTTTGTCTTCTTTCTACACCTACAATCACGAGTTGGTCACTTAGCAGAATTCAAAAGTGATGTTCTTCATGAACCTTCTATTTTGAAAGACTATTCTATTACGAAATAGATCTTATTTCAAAGTAGAGAAACACCAGTATTTCGCAAGAAAATTGCTTTTCAGCAGCCTATAATGTTCCCAGTGTTGGGACACAGGCCTCCTCTCTGTTAGAGGGAGTGAGCCATAGTCCACCAGGCGGGCCCAGTGCGTTGGTGGATGTCACACGTCTTCGAATTTTTGATTCCAGGACATGCCTCACGATGTTTTCCTTCACCGTTTTGAGACCAGTGGTGGTGAAATAAATACCACAAACTAATGCGCCTGTCGTTGGGGTTCGAGCCCACGACCTCCAACTCGTATGTTGGGGCCGATACCACTGAACCACCACTGCTCTAATTGTTTTTGGATTATGCTAAATCATAAGTGCATTGATTTTATTCCATTTGACTGTACGTGCACATAGACTATACATTATATTTTTTGAAACTTTCTGTCACCGAGGCATTTTAGGAATTTAAATATAAATAAAAATAATAGCAACATACACTGACTTATCCTTGCGACAATAAGCTAATATCGACAGCACCACATTCTCCTAATAACATGATATCTCCCACATCCGACAAAAGAGTGATTTCAACACTTGTATTTGTCCGAAATAATACCAACATACACTGACTCATCCTTGCGACAATAAGCTAATATCGACAGTACCACATTCTTGTAATAACCTCATAATATCTCCCACATCCGACAAAAGACAAAATCCCACGCTTATAAAAGTTACATCACACGGATGCAGCGCCTTAAAGCGATTTAAGCGCCAAAGCGCCCCGTAGCGATATTTTTCAGCTTTTCTCGTCCCATTCCACAAAGGAATCGTGTTTCACAGAGGCTTGTGAGCCCGACAGCCGTATTGTATCGCCCTGCATAGGATTCCTTTTACGCTGTACATTCTTCTAGATAGCTCAGTTATTAAATCATCCCTTGGATTATCTTCTCTTTGATACGAAAGGAATTATGATAACAGTGTAATAATGGCTTCGTCTTATGATTGTCTTTGTACGTAGGTTTTGTTATACTGTGAGATTAATCAAATTAGAAACATGATTAGTTTCAGTAATTGGTTTGTAGGTACGTTCTAACAAAAATACTTAACGGTTTCATGTTAAAACTATTCATTATTTAAATTAATAAAATAGATGTGATGTTTTCTCCTTCGTCTGCCTTAGAAGTATTCGTATAGTATCTAAAATTTTGCCGGATACACTAAAGTCCCAACTAATTGCCTCATCATCTGCCCTGCCCTTATCATAATTTTTAATTGTGGTCGGCACAACACCTTTTTCTTCTTCCATTCTCCATATCAGACGTCACAGTATCATTTGCTCCTTTTTCTTTCATTTCATTCCTTAGACAATCCATCCATCTTTACTTTGTCCTTCCTCTACCTCTCATCACTCCCTTAGTCACATGAGTGGCATCGCTCCTCATCCCATGATACCAAGATAGGCTGTTCCCTTTCATTTCTTCTGTAATTGCTATGCGTCCTTGTTTCCATCAAATAGTGAGATATAGTAACATTGCAGTAAAATAACAAAAACAAAACCCTATAATACGGAATTGAAGCCAAGACATCGTTTTCTTCGTGTTGGAAAATCATCAAATGAGTCCTCCCGCCATGGGCGGAACGAAAGGGACTGTCTCATTCAAACTGACTATAAACCACCCCGTTCCTTCATTTACCCTTTCCCTTCCAGAGCCGTGATAACCAGCTGGCCTTTTTTTAAAAACTTTACTAATAAAGAAAGAAAGAAAGAAAAACATTTATTCGGCGCAAAGGACACACACATTCAAAATAAACACAGAAAAAGAAAAAAAAGAGAAAACCTATATCTAACACAAGAAAAAAATAAAAGAATAATTTTTGGGTGTCTCACGGCTGCGCCAAAAAGGCCCAGTTCAGCAAACTGTCGAGCACCTAAGTGCTCGACGCTGGTTTTCAACTGGACCTGTAATGTTGATGTTACGGATGTAAAACAGCTCTAAACATGGTTTATGGTGTCGATTGTTAATACTTCTACTTATATAAAATATAGATATAATACAAAAGTAAATAGTTATACATACATAATAATATTTAAGAAAAATATATATATATCTAGTATATTTAATACAGGTAGCTAGGTACATCATAAAACATAAGTGTATGCAATGTAGGTAAATCAAATAAATAATAAACAAAAAAAAGGACGATCGCGTGATACGAGTAGTAGGCTAGGTTGCTAATTAGTACGAAAACCTGTTTAGCCTGTTGCCAGATTCCGTACTTCTTATCTGCGCACACTTGTTACTACCCGATGCATTTCGTTGACAAAACGCCTCAGGCAGCCAGGCGCGGCAGACTAGCCTATTTAATTAAATCGTCTATTTTTATTGTTGTGTGCTTTACAAAGGAATTTATGTAATAAGTTGGTCATGTTATGATTATATCAGGTCAATTTAACGTTTTTGAGGAAGGTGCAATGGGAAGATAATTATGTAGGGTAAATACGCCATACGTCGGCCCCCCCCCAAACTTCGGATAATAAGGATAATGTCCTTTTTTTGTTTGGGTTAAATCATCGAACGAGTCCTCCCACCCAGGGCGGGGTGGAAGGGACAGTCAGACTTGTACTGACTAAAATCCACGGTGTCCTTTAATAGCCCTTTATGATCCAGTGTCACGGTTACCTGAAGTTGCCTGAAGAAACAGCCCCTCGACCCAAGGATAATGTCCTTGCGGTATAAAATGCCATACACAAATCAACGTAATTTCCTTTTTATTTAAACGTCCTCAGGTTTATTTTGTTGCTTTGTTTCTGTACATAAAATACACAAGAATTGTCGGCGACAGGTATTAAAATCAAATAAAACCTGGATTGCGGTCGGAAAGGTAGATCGAATTTAAAAGGAATGGGCGAGCGTTGAGTACAGTACGAATTCTAAATCGAGAGGCGGGTCATATCCGCGGTCTTCTTTGTTTGAAATACTCTTCAGAACAAAGGAAAATCGGCGAATTGGGTCATGAGATTTTTAACCAAAGATATCCAAACATTTAGGCATTTCTTTTTTGCTTTTATCTTTGATGCAGATAATAAGCTTTATATTAGTGTTCGACAGTATGATTACGGAATATCTTTGGAAGCAACATATTTTAACGTTTTGTTAAACGCTTTTCTTTGGCCTTCCTCTTCCTCTGCATCCATCAATCATCATTTTTTAGGTTTATTTGTATTTTTACTAATGTTTATTTTAATAAAATATTTGATTTGATTTTTGATTTTGATCAACATTCATACCAATCCACACCAATCACTCTCTTAGTCACATGAGTGTCATCCCTCCTCATGACATTTTCTTACCAAGACAGTCGACCCTTTCATTTTTTCTGTTGGGTCAGAAATATTGATAAGAATATTCCAGAAAATTAAAAAATAAAGCCGCTTGTACTTTTTGCGCTTTTATCAAGCTTTTACGATATCAATTAGCTCTATAAAAAGGGCCTACGTTTGATTCTTAGATTTAATTTACATTTTAAATTGACTCAAAGTATACCCTATATCGATTCTAGTTTAACTATAAATTGAAAGGAAATAACCGTTTCTACTACAAAAGAATCACCACTAAGATCCTAAGGCGAGCAGAATATTTTTGAACCAAACTTAATTTCAATGGGCAGCTCAACTCGTTTTTCCCAAATCTTCTCAAGAATTTCCAAGCAAGCAAAATAGAACCATTTTTTACCACAGACCTCAACTTACCTTTAACGCAAAATGCAGGACAATGGGCCCACAAAATATATTTATGTACCTACGCAATCTTTGTGGCAGGTAGCCTTACCTTTGTTAAGAGGTTTAAGTAGGTCATTTATTGACCCTAATTAGTTGGGAAAATGAACAAGGGTTGGGTCATAACCTTGGTCATATCTTGTTTTACTTGACTGTTCTTTGTGAATGTGGGACTATGAAGTGAATGAAATATTGAGGTGAGTTATGTTGGGGAACAAAGTGATTTGTAGGTGGTATTTATGTTCAATTATTATCATGAATAGAATGCTTTATTTTTTTGTGAGTAATGCCATTAATGTTTTATACAATATTGTTAGAAGCGAAAATGGTTCTTGCTGTCATCTTAAAAACAAGAACCGACCTAAAATACTCTCCTAGTTTTGAAATGAATGATGAACGAAAATACATGTAAAAGTGTTGACATAACCTACTTTTTTTATCGAGGTAAAATCATCAAATGAGTCCTCCCACCCACTGTCAGACTCGTTCTGACTTAAATCCACGGTGTCCTTAAATAGCCCTTAACGTTCCAGGGTCACGGCAATTCGGTAAGTCCCGCGACCCCGGCAAGCTTTGGCCCTCTAGACGCCCCGTCACTATGCTGACACTCTTTGAAGCGCGCGTGGAACACAACGCGCCGTCGACCCGGGCATGTTCCATCTTCGGACAGCGAGTCGCCCATTACTCGCCGCCCGCATGCACGCGCCCACGGTGGCCGGAGATCGTCTGCCGATGTCCTACTTGCCTATTATGTAAACATCATCTCATTTCATTAATGTTGCATGCAGTTTTCAATAAATAAATCGCTAAACTACACTTAAATCAATTAAACCATCAACAGGTTAACAAAGTAGTTTGCACACATTGACCAAACGCAGTGTGGACATGAACCAGGTAGCTAATCTGAGCGCTGAGTGTCGGGCAAATACGACGCGTTTGATCAGCTGGACGGATTGTTTGGAATTGTAGGCAAAGATGTATGTTTGATGTATGTATTAGTGAGATTATTCGTGTGTCTAGTTGCTTATTCTTGTAATTATTGATTCAAAAAGTAAGACGACCCCAATATATTAGGAAAAGGGGTCGGCTTCCAGTCAAACCGGATGCAGCTGAATATCAGTATTTTACATGGAGCGACTACCTATCGGACGTCCACAACCCAGTAACTGGGTCATACGATACCCCATGGTAAGACCGATTGTCAGACTTTAGAGCTTCTGACTAAGAGTAACGACCATCGAAGATCTACAAAGAACTGCTGCTTTCCGAGGCACGGAGGAAACTCGCTATGACAGAAGGTCAACCATCAACAGACCAACCTTAGAATGCGCCGCTTAACCCAAAAGATCGGACTGTGCGGCTGTAATTATTTATCCACTAGTACGTCCATTCTTAATTTTCTTGTAAAGGTAAACTTACAAACTTAACCAAAATGTCATTAATACTCGGCTTTTGTATAAGATAAAACATAATAACAATAATATCAAAAAAATATGGCTCTCAGTACATCCGTTCTTAATTTTCTTGTAAGGTAAACTTATAAACTTAACCAAAATGTCATTAATACTCGGCTTTTGTATAACAATAATATCAAAAAAATATGGCTCTCCATTTCCTTACAATTCGGCATTAAAATAAAGATACATTACATTGTACTGAACCATCGATCGTTATTAAGCCTCTTAATAAATTGTGTTACAAACATTACCAATACTTATCAGGTTTGGGATAAAACTGGTTTATAGGTAATTAATTTATATTAAGCAGGACGCAAACGTTGAACGCTATTGTATCTTGTGTCAGTAACAAGCTACAGATGAATATTTGATTTCTATAGAATGAGCATGAATTCATTCACTCCCTGCGCAATCGTCAACTTTTTTTGTGTCCAGTTGCTTTCACTTAATACATAATAATATCTACTCATTTTTCACACAATACACTAGCGGAGTGCCGTAAGGTTTACACCTCGGAATCCAGGACCAGTCAATGAATCTTCATATAAATTTTTGAAATGTGTTTTAAACAGCATATAGAATAATATTAAAAAAAAATGCCCTTGGATTCCGAGGTTTTTCTATTTTTACGCCTTACGGCACTCCACTCTCTTAATTGTGCATCAAACAAATATTTGCTACGTGCGGGAATTGAACCCGCGATACGTAGCGTAGCAGTCCAATCGGTCAGCTAATTGCGTCAACGTTGTCACTTGACCTTTATAACAAAACAGCTTTTGACTTTTGATGTAATGAAATTTTAACGCTTGGACGAATACGAATGTTACCCTAATTCATTGAATTGAGAAATAATTAAAGGGTGAATCTTTATAATAGGGCTGGGGGGGTATTACAACGTCTTAAAACCTGGCTTGTCCCAGTGAGTGAACGAGATGGCGCTAGACGACTTGTAGACTCTGACAGAGCTACTGTCACTTTCAACTCGCCGAAATGAGCCTGGTTTTCTGGTGTTGTAATACCCCCCAGGGCATGTAAATGAATATGGCAATCATGACTATCAATTAAAAAGATTTCGTACCGAAATTCACATTTATTACTTTTTGAATCGACCAGAGCATCGTTTCCGATAAGCCTCTTTGGCCGTTTTTCAATGGACTCAAGTGCATCGAGTTGGTATTTGGCAGACCAGTCCCAGAGGTGAGATCAGTACTCCATGGAGACCAAACTTGCGCTTTAAGCAAACTAAGGAGCTGTTCATTTATAATACTAGCTGTTGCTGCTTTGCTCGCTACAACTCGAAAATTATCCCACGCGAATAAAAAATCGGGATAAAAACTATCCTGTGTTAATCGAGATTAAACATTCAAATCAATTCAGTAGTTTCTGCGTGAAAGAGTAATTAACATCCATCCATCATCATCATCTGCCTAGCCTTTTCCCAACTACATTGGGGTCGGCTTCCAATCGAACCAGATGCAGCTGGATATCAGTATTTTACATGAAGCGACTGCCTGTCAGACCTCCACAACCCAGTAACTGGGTAATACGATACCCCATGGGAAGACTAGTTGTCAGACTTTAGAGCTTCTGACTAACAGTAACGACTGTCAAAGATCTACAAATGAGAGCCGGGACCAACGTGCTTTCCGAGGCACGGAGGAAACTCGCTATGACAGATGGTCACCCATCCACGGACCAACCTCGGCAAGCGCGGCTTAACCCGGAAGATCAACCTGTGCGGCTGTAATTATTTAGTCACGAGCTCCTCTTTAGCCACGAGCTCCTCCTCAATTAACATCCATCCATCCACACAAAATATCGCGATTCGAAAAACCAATAACATCACGTAGTATGAGTAGTATCACTAAAACTTTCAACCAGATTTTCTAGAAAAATCCCTTGCAGTCATTTACCAGCCTCCATTTTAATTAATCAACGTCCTACATGAGCGCACTCTGCTAACTTCCCTCCTAGCAACTTTGCCCGCTGTAAGCGGTTTTGATCGCTAACTTTCTGGCTGTACGCGAATGTTCCCGAATTACTTGCAACGCCGCCAAATGTACGCGTCCCATTAATTCAGGAATTAGAACTGTCACAGTTGCATGTGGGAACGATTGTTTTAATTAACGTGTGATTTATTTAATGAAGATATTGATTGTAATTTGAAGAAATAATTAATTTTGTATCTTCGCAAATGGAATATAAAAGCCACCCGTTACGACGGAATCCGACACGTTATTTACACCCGAGATTCAAGCCGACACGTTATTGTCAACCTAGATTTTCAAATCTAGAAGCTTAAGAGGCTCGTCTACCGAGCGCTCGTCCATACTAAAAGAGAAAACGTTTTCCTACCCCTAAATGTTATCCTATCTCAATGATTTTTAGAATGCTTCTGACACACTCTTTTTTTCAAAAGTAACTCTTAGGCGCCTGTAACATACAAACTATTATAAATTTTGAAAAAAAGAAAACCTATAAACCTAGTTTTTTACTGTGTAGGAAGCATTCTAAAAAATCATTGAGATAGGATAACATTTAGGGGTAAGAAAACGTTTTCTCTTTAAGTATGGACGAGCGCTCGGTAGACGATCCTCTTAACAGTTGCATACATACATACATAAACTCAGCCTTCTTCTCATGGGCGTAGGCAGAAACTACAGAGCGCCACCTGCTACTATCCTTACATACTTCTTTCGCCTCATCCACATTCATACATCTGTTCATACACGCACGCCAATTGCAAGTACTACGCAGCCGTCCTTTCTGAAGCACTTCACCAATGGTCGGTGTAGGTGTTTCTTCTTACTTAACAGTTGCGAGATGAATATTAAGGCTTGATACTCTACAAAATTCTATGGCTTTGTATGCCAAACTGACTACTTGTTGAATGTTTAGGGAAAATGGTATTTGCTAAATGGACTTAGAAAGTAGACTCCCAAAACTGTTTATTAGCCAGAGGACTATCCATGTCCTGAACACCACAGCTCTTAAACTCCTGGGTGAGTAACGCGTATATCACAGGAACAGTATAGTATATGGGGCAGTTCAGAGGGCAAGGAACAGTGTGATTTATCGCTTTCTTTTGATGCTTGCTAAGTTATTAGAACGAGTGGTTAATGGCTACTGGAATTGAGCACATAAACGTGAGATTTACGTTGGAATAAATATTCTGCGTAGAGAAATGAAACGACAAGTAGAGTTTTAGCTAGACACCGGCTGGCTCTATGGTCCAAACCCATGAAGCAAACTTAGTTTAGCTCAAACTTAGCCAGACAGGCGGATGGCGAGTGATGGGTGACTTGTCGATCGATCATGGACCATGGTCGGGTCGACGGCGCATCGTGTTCCACCCGCGCCTCAAAGAGCTGTCAGCAATAAAAATAATAAATAAAATTCCACAACTATCACACAACGCCATCTAGTCCCAAGCTAAGCAGAGCTTGTGTTATGGGTACTAGACAACTGATAAACATACTTACATATTTCTAAATACATACATATTATAGATAAATTACACCCAGACACAGAACAAATGATCGTGCTCATCACACAAACATTTTTCCTGTGTGGGAATCGATTCCACGACCTCCGGCATAGTAGTCAGGGTCACTAACCACTAGACCAACAGGCCAGTCACTCTCACCAACAGGCAATCTGACGGGGCTCCCTTTAGAGGGCCAGACGTTGCCAGGGTTGTGGGACTGTCTTATCAGCTAACCTCATGATAAGTATACTTATCATGAGGTTAGCTAAACACTAAACTAATGAGTTCATTCAAAATAGCAGGCCTGGCTCAATCCACGGTATAGGTATTTTTGTTAAAATGTGCTTTATTCTCTCGAGCATAAATTTTACATTTGCTTGTTTTTGGGAAGTGACACTTCTATACGTAGTACTATTAAGTATTCTGTGGTAATCTTTACATATAATAAAATCGTAGAGCGTTTTTCGAAATTTTTTTATGATTTTTTGGTTTGATCTATCTCCGAAACTACTGTAAAGTCGTCGATCAAATTTTCCTCAAATATTCCTAATAATATGCTTCTGTTCATAGGCTATGTATTATTATGCTATTTTCCCTGGGACATAAGCAATTTTGAATTTTGTTGTTTTTAATGTATGTTGTGAGTTGGAAGCTAAACCACTGGATATTATTTATTAAAATTTTCCTCAAATATTCCTTAAGCTGCGCTCCAATTAATAGGGTATGTATAATTACGCTATTCCCCTTGTGGGATTAGCAATGTTATAATATGTTGATTTTCAGTCATTGTTGACATTTGTATTAGAACTGCTATTTGAATGACACTGTCAGCGAACCAGCCAGTCTGGTTAGTAACCTGCTTGCCTATCGTGCAATGGGTCTCGGGATAAAATCTTGATTATTTCTTTTTCACTTTTTGTGTTTTTTTTTTGTTTTCATTTATCCTGTGAGAGTTTCAAATAATTAAAAATAATTTTATGCATACTTTTATTTGAATATTATTTGCAATTTTATTTTATCTAATATTTTTCAGTAGTTCTCTCTTAAATTGTAGGTAGGTAAGTTGGATATTATTTAAACCGTACTAATTGATTGTTTCGAGGTGTAGGAATTTTATAGATTCGAAAACAAACAAGTCTTTCTATTATTTTGTGTTTATTTATGTTTTGAATTAGTGCTCATACCAGTGCATAGATTATGTTTTAAACGAAAAAAAGTTTTACTCATCGAGTTAAACATTTTTTTTAACGTGGTAAAATCATCAAATGAGTCCTCCCACCCCGGGCGTGGCGGGAGGGACTGTCAGACTCGTACTGACTAAAATCCACGGTGTCCTTCAATAGCCAATAATATTATAAATGCAAGTATGTTTGTTTTTTACATTTTCACGCAAACTACCTACTGAATCGATCGTCCCAAAATTTTGCATTACGTTGTCAGGAGTATAGACACGGATATAGGGTAGGTATCTTTAATAGAAGGGAGCTGTTACCAAGAAAAAAAAAAAAGTACGTACGTATTCCAGATGGCGCCACTTACACGATCCGTATTGTTTCTCAAATTCTAAATTAACGCAAGCGAAGCCGCGGGCAAACACTAGTAGGTAATAAAGAAAATTCGATTCTCCATCAAACTACATCTTCTATCAAATTAAATAACATCCTTCGAATTCACGTTATGTAAGTCTTCATGTTTTTTGTACAGATCATTGAAAACGTCCAACTTGCTCTATTCGAAGTTACTCTTGTCCAGAAAATTACATGAATTGTTGGATAAAATGAGATATTCATGTCAAATTGAAATATAAGTAGATTCTTTGTGAGTAGCTTCTGTGCTACATAAGTTGATTGGCGCACTGAATTTTGTGTAAATGTTTGTATGTGTTTATACAATATTGAAACAGAATAGTAATAGTTGTTCACCATGAAATTTGATAACGGCAACAAGTAGACATTTGAAATATTCACAGAATTTTTAGTTATTTGTTCAGTGTAAAGGTATATAAAATAAAAATAAAACAAATGTTAAGGGGTGCTCAAACATGTTTTTTTGCCATTTTTATAGACATTCCCACTTGGCCGGTTTTTTTTTGCAAACTCATAATATAATTATGATACCTTCTATTTCCTATTTTAAAATTACAGTTCAATAAGTAATTCCATGTTATTGATTCTGTTTGATGCTCATCCGAATAAACTCGATTGTTGTAAATTCTTGTTAAGTTTGGCAAAACATGAGGAAACGGAAGATGTATATAGTGAACATGCATCACATGAAAATGCTTCCTCAGAAAATACGGACGCAGGAACGTAGTTTATTTTTATGTGTATTTGGTATTCATGTCTTTCCTTTATTGTTATTCTGTAAGAATTACGAGTATATAGATCTTTGTTTATGGGGGCTTCTTCTACAGTTACAAGCACGTTTACCTATTCGTTGAACGTCTTTAGCTGTTTAATTTTTTATGTAGTAAATTCATCAAATGAGTCTTCCATCCCAGAGCGGGACGGGACTGTCAGACTTGTACTGACTGATATATTATTCACGATCTTCTTATCGTGTCGATGACAATGTAAATTGACTCGGCCCAGAATTGGGCCACGAGTTTAGCGCTCTCCGAACAATCCATCAGCTCCTGTAACGAACAGTCGGCAGGGCACGCAGCGCACGATAATAAGTGCCTCATCGTTTGTGGAACAGCACCACACTTACGCTCCAGAGCTGATGTTCACGATGACCTTCAATAGCCCTTTACGTTTCTGGGTCATGGTAAGCTGATAAGACAGCCCGGCAAAACCGACAGTCTTTGGCCCTCTTAAGGTGGGCGTTCGCGCGCGAGACCGCGACAGGAGACCGCGACACTTGTCATTGCCTTATGTTAAAAAGTGTCGCGGTCTCCTGTCTCGGTCTCCTGTTGCGGTCAGGCGCGCGAGCCGGCACCTTAAGGGGGACCCGAACGAACATTTAAAGACTATTAGTGCGAAAATGAACGGGAAAGTTAGTGTGGCCCTAACGTACTAGAACTGACTAGAAGAAATAAAGGAAGCACACCTGAGGTCTTAAACAAGCCCTTACGGTCTATTCACACAGAGACGCGCACATTTCAATTAGAGTGACTAAAAATTCTTACTTTATTTACTACACGAAGGTACACATTTTACCGAAGACGCGCTGCGCCGAGTCCTCTTTTTAATAGCGACTCAAAATCTTAGTTTATGGGCCTACCACACTTACAAGCTTCACACCAGTTCTGCCTGCGCAAACCCGGCCTGCGCGTACTTGCCTGTGTGTGTTTTAGTTTTTTCTTGCGAGAAGAGCTTGCGCAGGCAAAACTGTGCGAAGCTTGTGCGTGTGGTAGGCCCAATTAACTACACGAAAAGACACACATTAAATTTCAAATACACGTGTCATGTCGCGCCACGCTGCGTCTCAATGTGAACAGACCCTTATGATAAAGTTTCAAACTTATCAAAGGCGTTAACAAAATTAAGTAAACAAAACAACTTTAACTTAACTTTTAACGTGACAATGTTGGTTAAGTAACCTCTTCATAATTTAGCCGACAGCGCAGAGGGAGGTTATGACAAAGTTCTGTATTATCGTGTTAGGATGATGATTAACGAGTTTGCTTTTAAACTTTAATGACACGATAAGGAAGGATGAAATGAGGTGGAAGGAAAGAGGGTTTTTATGTTATCTTTTAAACTTGCTCTTAAGTGATGAAGCTTTTGTGTATTCCTCTTGAATTGTTAACTTGAGTAATAGCCAAATCAATCTCAAAAAATAAAAAAAGGCTTTGTTTTCGGTCGGTCGTGGACGGTGAGCCGTCCGTAAGCCCGCGTATTCGGGGAAGCGTAGCTATAATTTTCAATCAATCGCGTAGCCTTTATTTCTTCTTTCTTCCATGCTACAATTTTATCAAAATAACGCCTAGAATTTTCACTCACCGCTGAGTAGGCAATGCATATCTTACCGTGGCTATTATTATAAGCCCGTGTCGTCCCACTGCAGGGCAAAGGCCTCCCTCCCCTCCTTCCACATTTCGCGATCTAGTGCGATTGTTGGCCAATCCCTCAAAAACGAGTCTAGCTCATCCCGCCATCCCCTTCTGGGCCTGCCGCGTTGTCGTTTACCGTCATTTGGGATGCGCTGAGTGGTTACTTTTGCCCAATGCTCATCCGACATACGGCAGATATGACAGTTCCACTTCAACCTTGCAGCTGTTAGGCCAACATCGGCTATTTTTGTTTTGGAGTGAAGTATGGAGTTGCGGTCCGTAAGTTTGACAACCAGTATACTTCGCTCCATAGCTCGTTGGCAGACTCCAAGTACGGACTTCTGGTTCATTCATGGCCATTATGATTATAAAATCATAGGACTCACTACTTCTCCCGACTAGTCCAATCATGAATATTTAATAGCCATTATCGAGTCAGAAGCAAGTTAAAATCGTTTCCGATAACATGTTTAATGAAAATCATGACTTTTAATTAAAATCGTCTCATTATGTAGTCTGAACTCATTTGCGAAGGGAAAACCTTTTAATAATTGAGATTTTCTGGTAAATGTTTTATTTAAGAGAAGTGTCTTTTGTTTGTAATAATGTTCCTATTTAATATTGTTTAGTCGTGTTTAAATATTGATTTGTTATATTATTACTCCATATGATAGTGTCACTGTCAAGGATCAAATTCTGGGAAGTAATGATGTTTGGCAAACTGCAGGAAAGTCCTAATTTCCATTCACCCTGTATATTATTATACTCTACTATACATTTCTGTATATATATGTATGTATTTAACTTGTTAATTGTACACCACAGTACTACCTAAAATTTTGTCTCTCTTTCTTCCAAATACATCTAAAGGTTGTCTGGAAAAGATCGCTTTTAGCGATTAGACCGCCCATTGTGTCACCCTATTTATAAGACATATCTTTAAATATCCGTAATTTGTATGGAGTGAATATTAGGGGAACAGTGTATAAGACGGGGACATACACTCTTTTGGCATACTTAACACTAACGTAGCGCAAACGCCATCAGGACGTCATTTGCAAGCGGCCATTTACAAATGGCGTCCTGTTGGCGCTTGTGCTTTTTTTTTTTAGGTGGTAAAATCATCATAATATGAGTCCTCCCGCCCTGGGTGGGGCTGTGTCACACTCTTACTGACTAAAATCCACCCGTGTTCCTTCGGATGCCCTTTACGTTCCGGGGCCACGGTATCCTGGGTTAAGAAAAGACCCGCGACCCCAGCAGGCATTTGGCGCGAAACACGACGCGCCACCGACCCGGGCTTGGTCCTTGGTCGGACGGCGAGCTACTACCTAGCTAGCTAGCTAGCTGAGGGACACGCGTTGGAGCGTCCACACGACAGGCTATTCGCATACGGGCAAAGAGACCCCCTAGGCACACAGTGCCCAAGGACGAGTTTTTGCCCGCATCCTAGGGTGCACCGGCCCGAAAAACTGGTCCCGGACGTATCCGAGATGGGAACTCCAGTCCACGGGCGCACGTGGAGGTTTCCTGTCTTAGCACTCCTGGCGCTTGTGCTACGTTACTATTATGTTAAGTCTGCCTGTTCGTGATTTCCCATCATACCTCGCGTCCCCGTCTCATACACTGTTTCCCTATGGCTAAAATTTAAATGCGCATCAATAATTCTTTTGTACACTAAAATGGATAAATGGTCACCAAATCTAAAACTCGCTTTAGCAAGATTTCAGGGACACCCCGAAGTTCGGTTTGGTTAGGTTCCTTTAAACCTTGTAAACAGAAATAGATTAGGTAGATTTTTTTTTATTACACCTCGTTATGACATATTTTAATGAACATAATTATTTTGGTGCACATTCAGTATATTTGGTGGAACACAGGCAAAATTAGGTAAATGAAATGGGAATAAATTGAAGTACTTTTAAATACCATCCTTTCCCTATATCTATCTATTTAAAGTGGGTAATAAGACACCCCTTGGTAAACTATGAAACATAAAAAGGAATTTATGACAGTAAAACACCATGATTATCTCATATACATAATTCTTCATTCTTGCCAAAGAAGAGCCATTTAAGCTACCTGTCTTCCGAACAAAGTTCCCCCATTTGGACCGCCGCAAATCTTCAGTCCTATTTGCATCAAATTTTCCGTAAAAAGGAAGATTATGTTAAAATTTCTCGGTTCAATAATTTTTGGTACTAGGGCAGATGGATCAAATCACTTTGGCAAAACGGTTTCCGCTTTCCATGGTAACTAAAATACTGATTTAATAAATTCAGTGTTGAATTATCGGATTCAGTTTCAACATTTTGACTTTACTTTGTGCATAATTAAGGAAAATTATGAAGTTACCTGAACTTTACAATCTTCTCTAATTATGCACAAAGTCTACTATATCCTTAGAAATACGATAGCTTGGTTATTTACTAAACATAGTTTGAACTGTCACCCAAATCTTTTTCGCGGGACTGTCCCATCAGGTAACTGTGACCCTAGAACGTAAAGGGCTATTGAAGGATCACCGTAGATTTGAGTCAGTACGAGTCTGATGTCCCTCCCGTCTCGCCCTGAGTGGGAGGATTCATTTGATGCTTTTACCACGAAAAAAAACCCACAGCCTTTGGGGTACCTACTACCTACACATTGATTAATATTAAATGTATTAATAAAACGTAATTAGGTACAGTCGACCAAGAAAGTGGTGTACCACCCTAAGGTTGAATATCGCTTGCAGATTCATAGGTGATAAAGATTAGTTTCGCTTGCAGATCGATCTGACAACTTCTATTGCTGTCTTTATCTGATTATTGATAACGACTATTACTGTTTGTAACGTGACAGCTGTTCTTAGTTTGAACTTGATGGAACCAATGACGTCGTAAAATCAACGGCGGGGGGCTGTAGATTTTGATGACAAAATTGTATCTACAAATTCAGAATTGTAATCAACAAGTTACATAAAATTGTAAAGGCACAAGGCGAATCCACAAACCTACAATTTCTGTAAACTTGTAATTACAATATCAATAAAAAACAAGCTAAAAATAGATTTATCCTTTTATTAAATTTCTACAATCAATTTTAAAATACTTATAACAAACAAAAACATAGCATATATAGTAATATTTAGAAGATATTGAAAATTTTTAAAAATTAGAAACGGGTGTAACCGCCGTTGGCCTCTATAACCTCTAAAAGACGAGACCTCATTGAACCAACAAGCCGTGAGCAAATATCGGTTCCCCGCATTTCCTCCCAAATATAATTACAGTGACTAATAAAAGCTTGTTTGGTTCTTTCATTTTGATGCGACCATCGTTGGACCATAAGGCCCCAAAGATTTTCTATCGGGTTGAGGTCCGGCGATCTTGAGGGCCACTGAATTACCCTTACGTCAATGTGTGAACGAAACCAGGCTCTTACGATCCTCGCATTATGAATTGAACAATTATCTTGAACAAAATCAAATTGTGGCACTTCGTTCTCCGGGTAAACATTACGGACTGTCGGTAGCATTGCATTCTGAAGCACGTCGATATAATTTACAGCCGTCGCTCGAGGAGGTAGAGAACACAATTCTTCTACACCATCCGCACTCATCCAGCCCCAAATATTTACGGAAATTCGACCTGATTCTCTATTTGGAATTACATGATCATCTTTATACCGTGTTGAATTATATCGCCAAAGGTGAAGACGTCCATGCTGACTGGATTTAAACGTTTTTTCATCACAAAACACTGTATTAGACCAATCAAACTCTAAGTGCTCTCTGGCGAAGTTCAGACGAGCAAGTCTGTGAGCATCCGTCAAATATATTTTCTTGGCGTAATGCCTGTAGTGCAACCCCATGTAATGTAGATGATTCCTTATTGTTTGGGCACTCACATCGAACATCTCCGCAAAATGTTTTGTGGGCTTAAAACCATTGATTTCATATTCCCGTCTCATGAATTCTCTATCGTTATTGGAGAGTGCAGGCCGGCGACCACTTCTTCTGTGATCCAACAAACTTCCCTCCTCTCCTTCACGACGAATCCAAAAGCGGACAGAACGCCTCGATATATTCAAATTCCGGGATATCGCACTGATACTGCTTCCCTCATTAAATTGGGCAATTATTTGTGCTCTTTCGGCAATGGTCAAGTTGGCAGGCATTGAGATGATTTTATATGCAGTTGATTGAAAAATAACACGGAAAATATATCGATTTTTTGCATATATTTGACAAAATGTCAATTGTCAGTTTTCTTTTTCAAATGGAATTCGGTTGTTTATTACTTTTGTTTGGAAACATTTCAATTGCTTTGTAGAAACTAATGTCCTTTTCATTTATACTAAAGGTTAAAATGTCATGTACTTATATGTGACATATGACGTATGAATACTAAATACATAGGTTTACGTCATGATAATGTTGTCTCTTTCAGTAATATCTTTTTATAACGAACCTTGTTGTAATTTTCGATGACCGGGAAACTAAATCAAAACTGGTACACCACTTTCTTGGCTGACCGTACACTTCGACGGCACGGGTGGTGGAGTCGCTGAGCAATCAACTGCCGCGCAGCGGGTCACGGATTTGATTCCCGCACGGAACAATATCCGTCGTACCACAAAAATATTTAAACGTCTATGTTGAACACTTGTCTAAAAAAATGTCAGATTATGACGTTGAAATAGGTCCGTTATGCAGTCACACTTTTTTTAGACAAGTGTTCAACAGATGTTTAAGTTTTTGTAGTAAGATTTTATTTGTTTTATTTACAGAAAGTATTTCTGGGTCAGGCTGATTGTGTATGTGATTTTAAATGTTTCTAAATATACTCCCGATAAAGGAAAAAAAGGAAACCTAAAAAATATGTAACTTCTAGAGATAAAACATTCACTATTAACATCCAAACAAAAAAGGCCACTGGCTCAAACGAACCATCCATCGTTACATAATCGTAATATGTTTCGCACACAAATTAATCTTATGATTAATCACATGAGGCTCGATGGGAAGGGCGCTATAATTCCGTGCTCTACGCTCTTTCTTCCATCCTCCAATCAGTATCGATCATGGAAGAAAGTTTTGGTCGAAAACTAGGGCGGATACATAAGGAAAAATCTAAAAAGGGGTTGTTTTGCTACAGATAAAGGATTAACTTATTTCATTAACTTATTAAACACTAACCTATGTGGGTCTCGTATGACATTTTTTTTTTAACGTGGTAAAATCATCAAATGAGACCTTCCACCCAGGGCAGGGCGGGAGGTACTGTCAGACTTACTTACCGACTAAAATCCACGGTGTCCTTCAATAGCCCTTTATACAGGTTTTGGCCATCTGAGAGGGGGCCCCGTCATTATGCTGACGCTCTTTGAGGCGCGCGTGGGACACAACGCGCCGTCGACCCGGGCATGGTCCATGGTCGGGCAGCGAGTTGCCCTTTACTCGCTGCCCGCATGCCCGCGCTTACGGTGGCCGGAGATCGTCTGCTGACGTCTGACGCCGCGGGCGTCTACCACTGCGGTTGGGGCGGAGGAGGGAGGACTCTGTCCTCTCTCGCACGCGGCGCGCCTCCTCCATCGCGAGCATGACTGCTTCGCAGAAGGAGGCGACCGCTTCCCACTCCGTCTCGCCCCATTCTCGTATGACATGACCAATAATTTTAATGTGTGGACTTTAAAAGAGACTGTGACCTCTGAGTTTGTTTCGGCTGTTTCTTCTCAGAGTAGTCAGGTACGAAACAACGGCCTCATCTAGCTATCAAGACAAGGGTATACTTTTTCGACTAGATATTGATTACAACCCAAAGAACATAACAACACCCACACACGCATTTGGCCAGTTTTTTTAAAGTCCCATAATATCACTGGCAATGTTTTATTATTCATTAAAATTCCGATGTGTGGTCTCACAGACCACTGAGATTTTAGGACTAGATTAAATTGTTCTCTTATCTCCTGTCTCCATTGACCGACTAATGAATTTAACAGATTACAATCTTTTAGGAAAATGACAATGGGATCGGTTTGGATCACGAATTTATAAAAACAGACTACGGCCCCAGTACCTTCAAGTTTTATCCTACTAATATTATAAATGCGAAAGTTTGTGAGGATGTATGTATGTGTATGTGTATGTAGGTATGTTTGTAACTCTTTTACGCAAAACCACTGAACGGATTTGGCTAAAAGTTGGTACACAGATAGTTTATAACCTGGGTTAACACATAGGATAGTTTTTATCCCGATTTTATGTTCCCGTGGGATCTCTTCTTCGTCTTGTCCATGATTCCCTAAGTTTAAATGAGCTTCGACCAAAACTCTGCCACTTGACGGCGTTGATTGTGGCCTCGGACATCCCGTGGGATAATTTTCGAGTTGTAGCGGGTGAAGCCGCTGGCAACAGCTAGTATTTTATAATATTATAAGCATTAACGCTTGCGTAGCGAATTTCAATGATTTCCTTTGGAAAGAAAAATACGAACCGCGCGGCCGCGTGCAGGATTCCTTCAAGTCTAGTTACACTCGCGCTATAGCAATATGTCCTTTATCTAGTATTATTTGCACCGGCTGGATGCCGATTTTGATGAGGACGGTAACTAAACGTTAAGTATGATAGAATATATTTAACCGACTTCAAAAAGGAGGATGATTTTTTGTTTATGTTTGTACACCGATTACTCCGAGGTTTCTGGTCTGATTTGTTTTCATTCTTTTTTTGTTCCATACAGTATACCTGCCATTGGGCACAGATTACCAGATATTGCACTCCATGTACTTATACGCGCTAACTACCTACTGGCCGCCGGTCCATAGAAAGACCTTGGTGCAGCGGGTTGTCAATAGCCGCGCGACGCACACCGTGTACGCATATTTAGGTCGAATTGATGTTAGTTTTGAAATACTAAGATATAATTGAAGAGATAAAAACTATTTTTTACGGTTTTCCTCGTGATGCAGAGGTTTTAACTTGTTATGAAAAAATGTAGGTACGCGAAAAGGTAATGAATGTTAAAATGTAATGTAACGACAGTCGGTATTAGTTATTTAATATTGTAGTTTATTATAAAGTTGTAGGTAGGTACATTTTTCATCGGCGATTCACGTTTCGATTATATTAAAAGTACCCACGACACAGGAAAAATTTCTGGTGAAGGACAATTTTTTAAAAAAACAACATTTTCTTTCTTTTTACAAGTGTATATTTTCATTTTCACTCGGTTGGCGGTCTGCAATAAAATCTTGATAAGTTGATAATTATATTTGACTTACTTCTTGGCTTCCGATTGAGCAGGTGGACTCGTAATAATAGGTACAGCCGAGTTTTGTTAACTCTCGCTATTACGAATTATCGAATGCTTAAAATTAATATCAAAAGGAAAAAAAAAAACAAGTGTTGATAAACAAACAAATTCGTACGAAAGTAAGTGTACTGTGTCAAAAAAAAACCCTAGGTACTAACATCATTGTCGACAGAGGCAGCCCTCGTAATTTAGAATATCCACGCAGCGGCGCGCATCTTCAGAGCGAAATTTACTTTACGTATGTATGGTTAGGGCACATTTTCGTTCGCAGCGTCTGTCAACTTGAAAGTGTAGGCTATTATAGCGGTAGGTATTGAACATTTTGTATGGAGTGAGTTATATGTAATATGTGCATTGGGTCCCATAAAAATTTCATTCAGTCTGGTTCAGTAGTTTTATTTTATGAGGTCGATGTTATTACAAGTACTACGGATTACAAAATTCTAGAGCACATGTAAGAAAATTATGTATTTGACAAGAATTTGGGTTGAATATTTAAACTAAAAAGCCCTCATTATCTTTATTATTATCTTGCAACAGACTTAGTCTAGGTGAGACTAAAGTAATGTTGGCCTTAACAAAAGTCAGATGGATTTTATGAAAGTTGAAGATAAGATTCATTTATTTTGTAAAAACATAAGTACAATCGACAAATTTGAATCATGACCCAGCATAAGGTTATTTTCTTGCAGACATTCAAATACAATAAGGTCCACATTCGTGTTAATATACATATCCATGGTAACGACCTTGATCTTTGTTATTTTGACGGATTCAAACGACTTATTGTCAAAATGGGTCATGATTCAACTTTGTTGATTGTACATAAAAGGTCTTGAACGGTGCTACATACATATATGTTACATGAAGAAACGTTTTAGCTAGAAGCGTTTAAGTATACCTACCTGACGCAGCCTTTTTTTTTCATTTCTAGAAAAGGGTGTCTCAATACGACGCAATATCGAAGGATGATACTTTGAAAGAAACCCCACTTTTACCTAGAGTAAATACAGTAGAAAAATAATTTAACGAAAAACAAAAAACCCGACTGCGTTAAAAAAAACTAAAAAGAAAGAAACAAGCCCAGTAGTTTAGAATTCACTCATTCACACTCACAGTCGGGGCCCCTTGGGAAGATTTGATTGGTATAATTTGAAGGGGCCCCGACTGTGAGTGTGAATGAGTGAATTCTAAACTACTGGGCTTGTTTCTTTCTTTTTAGATTTTGTTAACGCAGTCGGGTTTTTTGTTTTTCGTTAAATTATTTTTTTTATTTCATACTTTTTAGTTACTATTCATTGAGTTCGTTATAAGACGGTTTTCTCTAATCTATTCATTTCATTGAGGGAGTTGATATCGTGGGAATTATTAAGCAACTTGCGGTACTCTAAACTATTGATGACTAGCTTCTGCCCGCGACTTCGTACGCGGATCCAATTGCTTATGCCAGCGACAACGGGATCGACAAAGTCGAAAATCTGAAACGACTGATGTCGAATTCTAAGAGCCCCGGGACGGGAAAACAACGGAAAATGTGAGACGATTCGAGACGTTCGAGATCTTTCATTTTTAAACCGACTTCTTGTAAGACTAAACAACTTTTAAATATCATTCTGTTATAGTGTCGCAGTCGCAGAGCTTTGGAGTTCCACAAAGATGTTTCAGATCTTAGATTTTATAAGTCAACAGAAAGTGTTCATCAGACTGAACAACTTTTGCTAAAACGCCATCCCTTTATTATGTTATAGTGTCGCTTGTAATTCCACAACAGGTGTTCCAGATCTTCAGTTTTTATACGTCACCAGAGAATGCTCATCAGGCTTAACAAGTCGTGCTAAGACGTCATTCCTATTTATGTTATAGTGTCGCTGGACGCTTGGAATCCCGCAACAGGTGATCCAAATCTTCAGTTTTTATACTATTACGTCAACAGAGAATGCTCATCAGACTGAACAACTCGTGCTAAGACGTCATTCCTATATATGTTATATTGTAGCTGGGCTTTTGGACTTCCACATCAGGTGTTCCAGATGTTCAATTTTCATACGTCAAAAGAGAATGCTCATAAGGCTGAACAACTCTTGCTAACACGTCATTCCTGTATTTGTTATAGTGTAGCTGGGCGCTTGGAATTCCACAACAGGTTTTCCAGATCTTTAATTTTTGTATTTCAACAGAGAGTGCTCAGCAGGCTGAACAACTCGTGCTAAAACGCAATCCCTTTTTATGTTGTAGTGTCGCTGGATGCTTGGAATCCCGCAACAGGTGTTCCAGATCTTCAGTTTTTATACGTCAACAGATAATGCTCATCAGGCTAAACAACTCGTGCTAACACGCCATCCATATTTATGTTATAGTGTCGCTGGACGCTTGGAATCCCGCAACAGGTGTTCCAGATCTTCGGTTTTTATACTCCAACAGAGAATACTCATCAGGTTGAACAACTTGTGCTAAGACGTCATTCCTACATATGTTATAGTGCAGCTGGGCTCTTGGAGATCCACATCAGGTGTTCCAGATCTTCAATTTTCATACGTCAAAAGAGAATGCTCAGCAGGCTGAATAACTCCAAAGACGTCATTCCTGTATGTTAAAGTTTCATCATTCTAGCTTTAAAATGCCAATACTTCCCTACAACCTTTCACCCCCCCTTTCAACCCCTTCAAACCCCCTTTCCGCAATAAAAAGCCTATGTCCTTTTTCGGGCTCTAAACTATTTGTGTACCAAATTTCATTGAAATCGGTTCAGTAGTTTTAGCAGGAAAGCGAAACAGACAGACAGACAGACAGTTACTTTCACATTAAATTTATAATTAGTGTGGATTAGTCTCTCTAGAGACCTAACTCGGCTCAAAGTAAATGCTTGATATGGACCTTTAGCAAAAATGCGTGAACTTAAGTCAACCACAGCTCGGTCCAAAGTAGTTCCTTGGAGCTTGTTTACAGATTATTTTTGCCAAAAATATTTGTTCGTCATGCTTATTCACTGTTTTTTTTTTTTGTTTGTATATCGTTTATATACGAGTACTAGAAATAAAAACTTAAATCAATTAGTAAGAAAATTAGCGAGAATTATTGTTTTGTTAACCAACTTTAAATCGTTATATATCCTAAACTATTATTTAAAATGAAAAATGATAAAGGAAACCTAAAGATGATTTTAAAATACCTATTCAACGATACCCCACACGACATAGTTCATCGACTTTTTTTTTTTCATTTTGACAATATGGCGTCTGGTTGTCGCTGTGGTGAATTCTGATTACTGTCATGTCTTTAGTGACACTCGCAAGGTTAAGACGAATCGATTGACGTAAGAATTATCAAAATCGGCCTACGCATTTGGTCTCTAGAACGCCACATACATACATACATACATACATACATAGACTGATAAACACATTACCCTCCTTTGCGTCGCGCAGTCGGGTAAAAAGCTGGAAAATCCTGGATTTTCTTTAATAAAAGACCCTCATTATTATACAGCTGTTGTTTTTCTCAGTTAACTCTTGCAAACAGACCGATTAATAGCTGCAATGCCTTCACAAAGACTCGTAAATCCTCTTTTTAACAAACAATGGTGTTCCGGAATCGATCGGTACTGTAATTAAAGGGATTTGTATAACGTAAAGTAGGAAAGGATAGGCGAGGTGGAAAAATGGAGCAGGTTCTAATTAAATAGACTAAGAGCCTATGCACACCACGTTTTTTAAACGCGCTGGTGCAGCGCGTTTTAGAAACGCGCGTCGACAGCGCGTTTTCATCAGAGCAGTTTGTTGTAGTTTGTTTTAGGCTGCTTTTGACTTGCGTGCGTATGGGCGTTTTTCCATTGGACGGCAACAAGCAAAAATGTACGAAAACGTATGGCTCGCTTTTGCACTTACCGGCGCCGGCGCCGGCCCCGGCGTTCATACATTTTTTGCTTCCCCGCACCGGCACGGCGCCGCGCAGTCGCCGTCACCGGTGCCGGCGCCGTGCCGTCTAATGGATAAACGCCCTATCGCTCAAACGCGCTGCACCGCCGCGTTTAAAAAACGTGATGTGCATAGGCTCTAAGAAATAATAATAGGGTATTTGATTGGAAAAAATCAAATAGTCCATCAGTTAGTTTGTCAAAATAATTATGTTTGACACATATTTTTTCTTTTGCTTCGTAAATCAAAATTGACAAAGATATGACACTTTTGAAATTGCCAGTACAGTTTTTACTTGTTTCTGACTTCACGAGCCGACTCTCAAAGGCCATTGCCCACTTCAGGCCCACAGTGAACAGTCATCATCAGCCTATAATGTTCCCACTGCTGGGACACAGGCCTCCTCTCTGTGAGAGGGAGTGGGCCATAATCCACCACGCGGGCCCAGTGCGGATTGGTGGATGTCACATGTCTTCGAATTTTTGGTTCTAGGACATGCCGGTTTCCTCACGATGTTTTCCTTCACCGTTTTGAGAGCAGTGGTGATGAAATAAATTACACAAAGTAATGCGCCAGGCGGGGTTCGAACCCACGACCTACAACTCGTAAGTCGGGACCGATACCACTGGGCCACCACTGCTCCCAGTGAACAGTACACTAGAGAAAAAATACTAGCTACATGCATTAATTTTGCCATAAAAAAATTGGTATTTATGTGTTTTCAAAGAACCGCCACTACAATCTACAATAATTCGTTAAAAAAAGTAACCCAATTGAAAAAAACGGAAGTTTTCTTGATTTCAACGCTGGTAGGTAAAATATTGCCAGCATCTAATCACATTTCAAGTATTTTCATTAATTAATCGATTAGAATCGATTATACAAAAATTTGTATTTTAACCTCACCGGCATACCCATTTGGCTTTTCTTGTAGATATTGTAATAAAAACGAACTAAAATAAAACATGAATATACAAACTAATGTGTGCTTGTAAAAAAAGAATTTAAATAATAATCAAAAATCAGTCATGTAAAAAGGAATCGATAAATCGGTTCATAGTTATTATTTTTTTGTGATAGTGACAACACTAATTTTAATTCTGACAATTACACTGAGTGACACTGACACTGTCATGTTGCGCTCAATGTGAATGTATCTATTTTGATTTTTCTTCAATTTCTTTAACTGCGACCTGGCTTTATATGGACTTGTTTCGGATTTTGGATACCGATTTATAACGTTTTCTACAGTGACTGAAGAACATTGTGTGAATTGTGGTTTTAACCTAACCGAATTTCAAAATCATAGGTACGTTAAAACCTGAAAAAAAAATCGTACATACAGCAGTTGATTGTACCACGGCAGGTAAATAAACTAATCATAAAATGATTTAGCTATTGCCTACGCCATTATCCAATTAATTCAGGTATCAAGAGACAATCTTGTTTGCCACAACCGCTGGTTGGTAGTAACTTAAGCCTTGTTCTGCAACAACACTTGGAAGGATATGTACGTCAAGGCAGCTGCACTAATTGTGGACGTTCTGTTAGACGGATAAGAAGTCACATATTAAGAACAGATACAGATAGATAGAGAAGTCTCATTAGAAATGTCATTATTAAATGGATTGATTGATTGGTTGTTTTTTATATCCTACCTATAATAACTATACAAAAGTATATTAAAAACTCTCCCCTACTATCATTATCAATAAACCAGTATTAAAAAAAGAAAACTTCTTGTATCTCACAGTCCCACACTTTTGCACATAAAAAATTAACCCCAAAACATTTGCTTTTTTTAACATTTCTAAAATAGTGGCTTCACTTTAAATGTACTTTTCAGATATCCTATATTATTAAGATTCTAAAACACTGCATTTTTAGACTAATATTTGATGTCCATTCTGGGCCTGGGGCACTATGGACACTGGGCATTTCCCTTTGGATGCGTTATATTTTCTTTGTAAAAATGCATATTATGTACCTATTACTTTGATGGAGCTTATTATCTAATATCTTTAAACGAGCAATTCTTGTATATTTATTTATTTATATATAATCAGGATCTCGGAAACGGCTCCAAGGATTTTCATGAAAGTTACAGATTAGGGGTTTTTCGGCTCAAGGAATCGGTCCCAGGTTCGAGAAAAGCTCGGTTCCCAAGATATAGATAGGTATCCCATTTTAAAAACCGCGTTTTAAGAAGCACCATCTATAACGCCATGACCGATGAGGGCCAAAAACAAAAAACCGAGCGAAGCTCGGGCAACCAGATATTTTAATAAAATAGACATATAGATCGATCGTTGTGTATATTCGACATTTGTCTAGGACGGCCTTGGATGGGTGACCGTTTTTGCTTTGTAGCGCACTTGGATTTTCTCCTGTATCGTCTCGTTATGTTAACAACACACATAAACCACTTTTTAGATTTGTTCTGTGTGCGCTTTTTAACTCAAAAAATCAAATTAGTCCGAAAGATAGAGGATTAAAAAATATTAGACCCGTCATTTTTCTTTTGTTACGTAATCGAAAATTGACGAAGATTTAACGATTCTAAAAATCACTAAACTTCGTCGTGCGTCGTCACAAGCACTCACTTCCTAATTCGAGTTTTATTTTAATAAACGTTAATTTAAAAAAAAAATATACGTTTACTTAATTATTTTTCAATAATATAACTAATTTATTTATGCAGTTTACTACCCTACTGAACCCACTACACGCAACAAAGCATTCGATCGCTCAGCCTCTTCGTTATGAAAGTTTGTTACAACAAACTTTCTCTTAAATTAATAGTAACTACAAAACACTACTTAATTATACAATCTTGGATAGCAATTAACAGTTTTTGCATCGGAAGCTTGTCGTCAACGCGACGGAGTAACAAAAAGCTACTTGGACCGCGCAGAAACTTAAGGCTCTTCTTAGTCTTTTCTTCCTAGACAGTAATGGAATGAACACAGCAGTATTTTAAACACAAAATGTAGAAGAAACTGTAAAAAAGACACTAAAGGAGTACTGCAGAAATAAAAACGTGGAGTTTATAGAAAGGATGCAGCTTGCAACAGTTGTACAATCGATCAAGCTGCCTAGCCTTTTCCCAACTATAATGGGGTCGGCTTCCAGATGCAGCTGAATATCTGTATTTTACATTGAGCGACTGCTTATCGGATCTCCACAACCCAGAAACTTGGTAATACGATACCCTATGGTAAGACTGATGAATTTTCGGATTTAGAGCTTCTGACTAATAGTACCGACTGTCAAATATATACTAATGACAGCCGGGACCAATGGCTTTACGTGCTTTCCGAGGCACGGAGGAAACTTGCTATGACAGAATGATGGTCATCCATCCACTAGACCAACCCGCGGGCTTATCCGGAAGATCGGCCTGTGCGGCTGTAATTATTTAGCCACGAGCTTCTCCTTGGTTTGCTTCACTTCAGTCAATATTTTTTTTTAGGTTGTTAAATCATTAAATGGTTAGTCCACCCGCCCTGGGAATAAACGGAAGTGACTATCAGACTCGTTCAGTTGCTCTTTGCGTTCCGAAATGTTTAGAAACTAAGGTTTTATTAGCATTTTGAAATAGTTGAAAGAATATCAACTATAATTTCAGCACAAAAAAACTAATTAGATTTAACAAAAAGTGACATTTATTGTTTAGTTTGTAATTTGAATTTTGAGATTTATGACACACTTATACAGAAAACTACTAATTAATTAAGCATTTTAGATTCTTAACGTAGTAATATTAAGTTAGTAATAAAGTTTATAAACTATAAAATACTATGTCCTTAAGTAATGAAAAACTTTAATTACAAAATTCGGCGCTCTTACAAAATACATTATAAGTAGCAGTACGGTTAAAATTTCGTCTTAAGTGCCTGTACACTAAATAACTTGTTTGAGTGTACCTACCTACTGAGTATAAAATTGTACAGTTTTTATGAGAACTGTAAAAGGGGAATAAGATGAATAGAGACTTTAAAATAACAATACCCAGTTTGCTAGAACATTGAAGCTTTGATAAAAAATGTTTGTTTTTATTAATACATACATACATAAACTCACGTCTTCTTCCCATAATGGTAGGCAGAAACTACAGAGCGTTACCTGTTACGATCCTTACATACACTTTTCGCCTCATCCACATTCATACCTCTGGTCAATTGGTCATACAAGCCGAGTACGAGTACCTACGAAAAGCTTTGATTCTAAGATAACAATCCTAGAGTCATCATCATCATCACGGAAGACGTCCACTGCTGAACATAGGCCTCCCCCTAGACCGCCACGCCGAACGACAATTCGCCACTTGCATCCATCGGTTGCCCGCGACCCTCACGATGTCGTCGGTCCACCTAGTGGGAGGCCTGCCTACGCTGCGTCTTCTGGTCCGTGGTCGCCACTCGAGAACTTTTCTTCCCCATCGGTTGTCAGTTCTACGAGCGATGTGGCCTGCCCTTTGCCACTTCAACTTGCTTTATGAGCTATGTCGGTGAGTCTGGTTCTTCGCCGAATATCAATGTCCCGGATTTTATCCCGCAAAGAAACTCCGAGCATAGCTCTTTCCATTGCTCGTTGAGTGACTCTTAGTCGCTCTAAAAAGCCAGCAGTCAAAGACCAATCCTAGAGTACCTCACCTACTGTTCAGTTTATTGCTCGAACATAACAAATTCCTTCGGAATTAATTTGTTCGAAACACGTTGATAGCCAAACTTACTTCTAATAGGACCCCAAACACTGCTTCAGATAAGTTCTTCGAACTTCGGATTCAGAAAATTGGTGATGTATGGAATTCGGACTCCGCTTTTGCTGTTGCGCGACTGTGAACCTTCGCCTAATAAGAATAGCGCTGAAATTTGTTAGAGATTGATATTTCCGGATTTACGTGGTGAATTTCGCAGCCCAAGGTAATGTATTGGAAGTTATTTCGAAAGTTTTTGGTACACTACAACTTATAAAATACGCCGATACTAAGAAAAGCCGAGTCTATAATTCTGAAAAGAAATACAGATAATAGTCATTTTCTGTTTATAGATTACAGGAAAATTATGAAGTCAATGATTTTTACGATTTTTTTTTGTAATCCTGTGGGAACAAAAATAGCTCTAACAACAGGTTTATTTGTATGTGATGTTTATTATAGATAATAGAGAACTTACTATAGGTAGTACGGAACTCAAACATTTTTTCTATAATAAATTCTGACCTGATCTTAGATACAAAAATTAAATTAAACACTTTTTTTAAACGGTTTTGACGGTTTCTTTCTAAAATTAAAATGTCACTTACGGGATATCTGCCATGATTAAATTAATATTTCTTTCATCATCATCAGCCTATAATGTTCCCACTGCTGGGACACAAGCCTCCTCTCTTGTGAGAGGGAGTGGGCCATAATCCACCACGCGGGCCCAGTGCGGGTTGGCAGATGTCACATGTCTTCGAATTTTTGGTTCTAGGACATGCCGGTTTCCTCACGATGTTTTCCTTCACCGTTTTGAGAGCAGTGGTGATGAAACAAATTACACGAAGTAATGCGCCTGGTGGGGTTCGAACCCACGACCTACAACTCGTAAGTCGGGACCGATACCACTGGGCCACCACTGCTCTAATATTTCTTTGACTACCCGATATTTCGAAACTGTTGCAAGCGCCATGATCGCGGGTTGACTGGAGAATGTGGGTGGATTTAAATAAATTGTTAGGAGCAGACAAATCTGTCTACCTTCTTTCTTTGTATCTTGCTACGCACACTACTGGATCTCGATACTAAAGCCTCATTTAGACGATGCAAGAACTTGCACGCGAGTTGCGTTACATTGCGGACTTTATAGGTACAACGAATTCAGTTGATTGATCAACTGACAAACACCGCTATGATGATAGCTGCCACTTTTTTATTCCCAAGTTTTTATACACTCACTTTTCTTGTCTGTTTGTCGTTCCGGTTGGACTTTTGCAACTCAATTTTGAGCCACTTCCCGATAAGCTAGCAGGCTGAAATTTTGCACACGCTCTGAGTTCTGATGACAATATATGACTAGCTAAGAAACGTCATAACAATACCAATATGGCGGCCTCCCCAAGATGGCGGACTGGCTGTTTGAAATCCACCCCCATGATATGGGTATCAAATGAAAGGGTTTGCTGTCAGGAATACGAAAAAAATAGTCATGTGACTTAAATCCAATATGACGGACGTCCAAGATTGCGGACAGGCTTTGAGGCACTTCTCGATAAGCTAACAGGCTGAAATTTTCAGGGTAGCTTCAAACCCGATGAACAAAGATTAAAATAATTAATAGATTTAAAAAATCTAAAAACCCACGTTTTTATATTTCCTAAAAATAAGAAAATAACCCTACGGGGCTGAGAGAGGGTGCACTCAAAACGTGGGGGCGTTACTTTGCAAGTTACACCCACGATCTATACACGTAATGTAAATAATATATCCCATAAATAATCCCTTAAATAATATACGCCCCCACGTTTTGAGCGGCCCCTCTCTCAGCCCCGTAGGGTTATTTTCTTATTTTTAAGGATATTTAAAAACGTGGGTTTTTAGATTTTTTTAAATCTATTAATTATTTTAAACTACGCACAGCATTAGTGCCAATAAAAATAAAAACTTTTTACCATTCGATAATATAATACGTCCTGATTAATTAACAACTTTCCACCTTTGCCCGAATCAGAAACCAATTAGGTACCTATATGATTTTTAATTTTTTGAATTACCACTGTTTTAAAACTTTAGACCTAACAATAAATTAATTGCGAAAACTTCAAAATCTTAAAACTTAACAAAATATTTAAGTTACAGTTTAGTTTCAGTTTGTGTCTGAAAATCAATCAAGTAAGCTAAATGATTGATTATCCCGAAATTCAGTATATAAAGCCTTTTATAATAACTGTCTAGAAGATATCCAGTTTGATAAAATATTGGAAAGTCATCTTATTCAGGAGATGAAACAGATTTATCACTCGATTTGTATTTTATTCGAACGTAAAGTTTATCCAATATGCGCTCAGTTACATATTTTGTTATCTTTGCGATTTCTGCCGTCTGTACAAATCTAAGCAAAGAACAGCTATAATTATTATCTGTATTTTTTCTGAATTTTTGACTTAGTAGTTTCGGAGATAAAAGGGAGGGGAATGGTTATTTTTCGTCTATTTTCCTGAATAACCCTAAAACTGATTATTTTAAAATTACATTTAATGGGTCACGTCTTTGGGCCTCAGGAATTAATAGGTTTAGTTGTTTACCAAACAACTTAATCGGTCAATTGGGTTCGGAGAAAATTAACTATTAAGGGCGGACAGACAGACACACAGTGATCTTATAAGGGTTCCATTTTTTCACTCGACCGTACCAAGAGGTCTTTTGAAAATAAATTAGCGAAACTGATTTTCCTAATTGAATTATAATTAGTCCAAATAAAAGCTATTTTGTTGTGTATTTGAGGTTCGTTTTACAAATCCACAAACAGGCTGCGGTTGCCAACGGCCAACGCTTTAATTTCCTGTAAATTGTTTCAAAACTCTTAATTTAATTAATTTTAAACATGCTAATTGGATTTTAATCAGTTTGTAGTTAGGTATCCATTGTTATGCTACATTTTTGAGAATCAAAAATTTGAAAACATTGATAAAAACTTTTAAATCTATCAGTGTTTATTAGAACGTTATTTCCTCTCACTTATTTTATGGTAGATCATAAATAATATGTATGGCAAATTAATTTTAAAACACCTGATGTCCCAGATTTGACTATTCTATCAAAATTGGTACCTATAAACCTAGATAAATAACGATGACTTCGGATTTGCCAATCGTTTTAACTAGGTTAAATTTTCACCGAAGAGCCGAAATTTTGGAGAACAATTTCACTTCCCAAGCCGAAAAAATACTTGCATAGTCTACTACTCAAGTAATTTATGAAATTGTGTAGCCTAATTGTCGCGTGGCACACTATAAAGAACTTTACCGACAGAGCGCAATCCTTTCCGGCAGCGATCCGATCTGGCGATGCGATCTGATCGAATGCGATCTTTGTAAAGGCAGAACGCAATGCGATCTGACGCCGCCGCTGGCAGTGCGAAAGCACATAATAGTAACCATAGGTTGCAAAAATCGCATGGGTTCTGATTGTATCGCCAAATCGTTTCATCGGAACGGATCGCGCTCATTCAGTAAGGCTTTTATGGGTTCTACCGACCGACGCGGCGCGAAAATGTAACTCTAAAAAAAAGGTAACCTCAACTAAATTAACAGCCCAGCGCCTTATAAATAATTATACATTCCAGACTACAAGGTTCTAATGGCAACTCTAATCAAATATGCATTAGGTCCACTTTGCCGCACGAACGTGCGGTTTGAGTCTGGTCGCTCTAAAATTTATTGAATGCGTGAGCTATGCTAGCTAGCACTATGTAGATTATTAAATGTTAAGTACTAGGTTTTGACCGCGGTTTTGTCCTTGTGGAGATCAAATGATAATGGTGAAATCATTTCTCAGGACGTCCTAAAAAAACATAATCAGAGTTCAGCTAATAGGCACGTTGACAGAATAAATAAATTGCAAAGGGGTATCACAAGATTCAGCCCGATTCAATGTGTCAAAAAACAAAATGATGATTTCTAAATAATAATAGATAATTCATAACATAACACAAATAATAATAAGTGAATAATATGCAAAAAAATCATGAATTTAATTAACTATTTAGAAGTTTCTGTTCTGTTAACATTAACGTTAAAACCTAACAAAGATGAAATATTTAAATAGGAAAACAAATATAGAATTTTATTGTAAAATTAGTTTCCCAAAAGAAGTACACCGAAGTAAAATATTTGTATACCACTCAATACGTCTACATTTTCTATTTCGGTGTACTTTTATGGAAAACTTTATACCATCAAATTCTATAATTGTTTTCCTATTTAATGATATACAATTCATCTTTGTTGGGTTTATGGGCCAAGGCTTCAATGGAAACTTGGCAATATAATATGTATTTTAGTTAGTTCGTCAGTATTAGTTTTGAAAAATAAATTGATTTTGATTTTAGCTTCAATTAAAATAACCATAATAATAATCTTTTTTGTCTTTCTTTCTATCTATTATTAGAAGGTACCACTAGGCTATAATTTTTCCCTACAAAGTGTAAGTGATATTGCACTAGAAAAGGCACTTGGTAAACATTTTCCGCCGCTGTTTATTTTAGCGATCTATCATAAATAATGTACTGCACTATTATGTAGACATTTCTTGTTCAAAAATGTCCTTCGCTGTGGAAAACACCACCTGCTTTTGCGGAGGGACAAAACGAAGAGTTTTTTTAGCTATGACGAGACTGCAGAAATTTTGAATATTCAAATACCTATTTATTTTAAAACTTAAATGCTTTAAAATTATGTCAAACTTCAGTTTGGTAATATTACAAGCAACTTGGCAGTTCAAAAATCTATCAACTTTGTTTATTGTGTACACTAAGCCCTAGTTTCTTTTTGTAAATTCATCAATCCAACACGATCCCAATGTCTTTTTGCTAAAAGTTCATAATAAAGTCCGTCAATGGTCTCGTAATAGAATTATGTAATAACGTCATTTTAACAATTATTGCTGCCAGATTTCATTTAAATATATTTTTACGTATTATTTTTTAGTGCACTATTTTATTTCTGAATAATTGTCTGATATACCTAGCAAAACGCCTTTGGAAACCCCAAGGCAGGCATTTCACGATAAAATCACAAAACTTACACATGCTTCCGAATGCTTTAAAGTGCGACAAAGTGCATAAAATATTATGTTTTCAATATATAAATACCGAAAGTTCTGCAAACCTGAACTTTAATGTAACGACAATGAATACATATTTGACAATTAATTCATGCGTTTCAGCTCCAAACTCGGATCGAAACCGCTTCATTTCGGATATGTGCGGTTTATTCCACTTTAGACTGGTTTCAGAGTGCATTGACACGTCAAAAACCAAGTCCGGGATCCATAGATCAAAATGGGAAGAAAGCACAATTTGAATTTAACCTTGTTATTATATTTCAAGTATTGAGGTTCTCTGATACGACAATTAGATCAAAATATTAATATCAAATCATTCTAGTTCTGAGAATCGGAAATTAATAGAGCCAGGGTCATGTTTTAATTTGATTAGTCGGTGTGTTTAGTGTTTGTCTGCCTCGTTGGTCAAGTAGTTGCAAGCGTGACTATACTGAGCAAGAGGTCCTGGGTTTGATGCCCATGTCGGTCAAAATGTTACTAGGTGTTTCCATTAACAATTTCTCAGTTACAGTCACGGGTCACGGGTCTCTTACTATGGGCCTCATTCGTAAGCTCAAGATAGCTCAACGAGCTATGGATGGCTATGCTCGGAGTCTCACTGCGTGATCGAATCAGAAATGAGGATATTCGTAGACGAACTAAAGTTGCCGACATAGCCCAGCATATTAGCAAGTTGAAGTGGCAGTGGGCAGGCCACATAGCACGCAGAACTGATGGCCAATGGGGCCGTAAGGTTCTCGAATGAAGACCACGTACGGCAAGCGCAGCGTGGGATGTCCTCCTGCAAGGTGGACAGACGATCTGATGAAAATCACAGAAGCGCTGGATGCAAACCGCTTCCAACTGGACCTAATGGAAATCTATGGGGGAGGCCTATGTTCAGCAGTGGACGTCTTACGGCTGATATGATGACTTACGGAGTTTGGATTTGTACCTGGTTGATGGCATTAGGATCGGCTGCTCTTACAATATGAGACTTAAATACAACTGTAGGCCTTATCACGAGTTTTCACTATTTTACTTTTCAGCGTCTTTCCAGTATTTACAGCGTTTCTTGTATGGAAAAATGGAAAAGCGCCTCTGGTGTGCGAAGAAGGAACAATTTTTTTCCTTGAAATTTGTCAATTCGAAAATGTCAAAGTTCCCGTTTACTTTACGTCCGAATAACTAAAACTCATGATAAGGCTTCTGGTGTTTGGGTATGCAGTTTAGGTACACTTCTGTATCTGCATACTTTCTTCTTCAAAAAGTTGTGACAAAATTACGGATAAATTGTCTTAAAACATTATCAGTCATTCTTGACTTCAAAATCGATAGAAATAATCCAAACACTAGTAAAATAATTCAGTGTTAATTATTTTAAGAGCTGTGTGACAATATTACCTATATATGTTCTAAAACGCATTAACCTGGTAAACATCCGGATTAGAATAGACCGGAACAAACTGGAATGGAACCCGTGTGGTTTTTGTGGCTAACAGAGTAGATGTTAACCATTTACAAACAAGTGTACTTATGTATATAGCCGCCTAGATATGTACGTGGCAAGACACTGTAGAAGCGGAAGAATAGACAAAATTGCAGAATGTTGAAAGATTTCTATCCTCCTGAGCATGGAGAGGATAAAATATTAGAGGTTTGTGTGAGGCTTGGCTTACATTGACTTTCAGATTCTAACAACAGGTAATAATTAATATTGTTGGCAATAGAAAAGTTTGTTTCAATTAAATAGACTCTCAAAGTCATAATTCAAAATTATGACAAATATCTCATTAATGAATGAAATTTTTATTATAATTATTTAAAGGTGCACATAGTCCTAACATAAAATGGTGTAATAGATTGGAAAGTCGACAGTAGTCAAAGTAATAAGCTACAGAGGCCTTAAATATCATGAGTTTTAAGACTATCGTCTACCGAGCGCTCGTCCATACTAAAAGAGAAAACGTTTTCCTACCCCTAAATGTTCTCCTATCTCAATGATTTTTTAGAATGCTTCTGACACTGTAAAAAACTAGGTTTATAGGTTTTTTTTTTTCAAAATTTATAATATTTTGAAAGTAACAGGCGCCTAAAAGTTACTATTTTTATGACAAAATCTTCATTGAATTAAAACCTTTGTATTTTAAAAACAAAGAAGTTTTATAAAAAAAGCAAAACCTACAAACCTAGAATATAATATGCTGAAACGATTGACACTAGAATCTAAAAGATTGGACGTGATTTAGTATGTGAAAAACGTTTTCTCCCGAGTGACAAATTTCATATAAATATACTCACAGTCAGTCGCGAGCTGCAACGCTCTCTATCGCACGATCGGGGGTTTTTCAACGAGCGAGAGGGACAACACGAGTTTTTCTAAATACCTATTTTTTGAAAAGGCAGCCGCTATACAATCCTCTTAAGTTACTTTGACATTTTCAAATTGACAAACAAGGAAAAAAATAGTTCCTTCTTCGTACACCAGAGGCGCTGTTCCATTTTCCATACAAGAAACGTTGTAAATACTGAAAAGACGCTGTAAAGTAAAATAGTGAAAACTCGTGATTAAGGACTGTATCATAGTTTTTTTACAGTCTTTATACATAGACGTGCCTGTGACAGCCCTCTATATCTAATTAATACACTAAAACATGCACGCATACATGACACGTGTAAATTAGTATTCTAGTAAGCACGCCAAGTATAAATTCCATCTACACGTGACGTATTCAGACATAGGCCGTGCCTAAGGCAATTATGTGGATTTCAGAACTAGTGAGACGCGGCAGGCTTTCGTGTCAGGCTGATTTGATTTAACAGACCGACATTTTGGTTGTTATAGCATTTGTGTATAATTTATGATTTGATGTCTTATTTACAGGTAAACTCAACAACTGTTAGACTAGTAAATAAAAAATAAAGTTCAAACGGGAAAATTTTGTAAATACGTTCATATTATTATAATGAAATACCAATGTAATCAAATATTCGATTTTTACCCTTTATTTCATTAGGATGCAGCATTGTTGATATTATTTGAGTTATTTAACCTTTTTTATTATTTTCAGTTGCTAAAGTGTTTTTTACATAATTCGCTGCGAATACTAAAGATACCAAAAAAATAAAATGGCTACCTACCATTCAGTAGGGGGTTGGTTTCCGACCTCATTTGCAGAATAGTTTTATTGTTAGAATTAAGCAAGCTACCTTCCTTATAAGTTTGAACAGACCAAAGCCAGATACATTGTATAGACACACATTGTAAGGACAATACAATATGTAACATGAATGTGTCCAGCGGGCCGCGTACGTTACAATACCCGCGAATTCTCATCAGTCAGGAGGTAGAATTGTAACGTAATGCTCAAAGTCGAATCTATGACGTTACATTACACATGAATGCTCCTGGTGAGGGAAGACCTTAAAGTTTCTCATAACATTAAATTGTTTTATGATATTAAAAACTCCGATCGACCTTTTATAGGTACTAACTTTCAACTTGCTGGGGTTGTGTAACTGTCCAAAAGGGTAACCCTGAAATGTAAAAACGGTGAATTTAAGTTTGTCCATTCCGCTCTACCCAGGTTGGTTATCGAAACCGGAACCTGTTCAGCAGTGGCGCTTGCGACTACTAGGTACATCGTTTTAGATTTTTATCGCAATTCTTACTATGATTTAGCTAAAGTCCTTTTTAGACCAGCAGTTAGGGTTACCAACTTTTTTTCTATCAAATATAGTATTTTCGAAATTATTGCCTTAAAAAATATAGAAGATGGCAAAAAAATGAAAAAAATATAGTATGTGGTTAAAATAATATGTAGGTACTTTATTTTTAAACCGCAAACATTGATGTTTATATGGATGGATATTCCATAGGGTCGCAAATTCGCAATTTTTATTTAAAAGAATATTTTTGCTGCTCTGTGCCTTAATAATTAAATTTTTACTTTTTAAGAAACTGTCTTATTTATTTATTCTCAACAAAATTACATTTGTGTCGATCAGTGGTTATATAACAGTCATAAGATTGATTGCACTCTAAATTTATATAAAAAACCACCATTAATTCAAAGATTAAATTTAAAGCTCGTCTCGCCACTTCGTCTTCATCACAGAATATATATGCGTTCTGTGAATGCTGATTTTGCAGCAATTGAAAGAAGAAATGATGTCTTTTTTATTGTTTTCACGCCACGGCACGCACACAACAGAAAGAGGCCCTACCACGAAACGTTTCGTAAAGCGTTGGAATAAGATTCATTTTAGCTTAATATTTCGCCGTAGACCCACAGAGAGAGAGAGCTTTAGTTAAGGTTGAGTTCCGCTTTACGCAAAATATAGTAGTTTCGCCTAATATACTTATTTTTTAGAAATATAGTATTTGATCCCTTAATATAGTAGGATACTATATTATATAGTAGGGTTGGCAACCCTACCCGCAGTCCTCTTAATTAAGAAGAATCGTTACTATCTCTTCTATTACCCGTCAACTCAGTCGCCTCTTCAGAGTACAGCCAAAATTGAACCTTGCATTAATAGTCAAACAGTTGAAATTACCTGGATCATTATGACACTGATGAACACGAAATTAATATTATGTCGTTTAAAATGTGACATAGAGTATCAAAAATATTTTGTCATATTTCAATGTATAAAGTTTCACCATATTTGCGTTCAATTTTGAAAGAGAAATGTGCGGAATATGGGACAGTTTAGTAATTTATGAGTCCCTAGCTATGTATCCTATTCTAAAATAGTGGTAAGTTTGTAATTTCGAGTCCTATTCAAGGTTAAAAATTTACTTTAGTTAGATTATTGTAGAGAATACATAACAGTACGCCTGTTATCCCTGAAGAATAAGGTTTAGCCACAATTCATTAGCTACGTTTAAACACGATGTAATAGGTTTTTTTTTTATCGTGGTAAAATCATCAAATGAGTCCTCAACCCATGGCGGGGCGGGAAGGACTGGCCGACTTGTACTGACTAAAATCCACGGTGATCCTTCAATAGCCCTTTATGTTCCAGGGTCACGGTTACCTGATGAGACAGTCCCGCGACCCCGGCAGGCTTTTTGGCCCTCTAAGCCTTAGAGGGCCAAAGCTGTCAGCCTCCCTTAGAGTCTAAGGGAGGCGTTGTCAGATTACTGACAGCTCTTTCAGGCGCGCGTAGAACACGACGCGCCGTCGACCCGAGGGTGGTCCATGAACGGACAGCGAGTCCCCCATTACTCATCGTCCGGATGCCCGCGCTTACAGTGACCCAAAATTGCCTCGAGATGTCCAATGCCGTGGGCGTCTCCCGCGATGTAATAGGGGGTGAGCCTTATGCCAGAAACAAACCGAGTAGAACCGGGTTAGTTATATATTTCAACCGGGCAGAAAATAATAAACTCAGTCTTCGTTTGGGGCTGTTACTGGTTTTCTTTAATAAGTCTTTATTGGCCCACTGCTGGGCAAAGGCCTTCCCGAATTGATTTCATGTAAACTTTTTTGTGTATTAAACGTATACTATATTGGGTGTAAGGGACAGCACTCCACAACTTCAGTTTCGTCTACTGAGCAAGCCCTGAAAGTTTGTGGAGGGCTGTCCCTTACACCCAGTATAGTAGGAGGTCAAACATAAAAACTCAAATCTATCTAAAACTTTTATCTAAATAATCATGATAGTTAAAACATTCAAAGAATAGAATAGCAGATAATAATTCAGAGAAAACTAATAAAAACGTTAAAATTTCAAGTACCTTAAGAAAGACAGTCTAAGCTCATTGAAAAATTCATATTTGAAAGACAAAACAAAAAGATAATTCAAAGCAGCTCGAAGAATAACAGAATTAATTTATCAAACGTTTTCGTGGGTCAAAAAACTTCTTTAATAGATTTTTAACTTTATCACAAATGAAACATTAATTTTCAGACAGATTAAGGTTGATATGCTGTCGATTGTACTTCAAAACAATTACTTAGTAAAAAAATGGTTAGTAAATAGGTACGTCACTTTCACGTTCAGAAACAGAGTTATTTTATCAGTTTGCTGGTGCTTTTCGTCGAAACATTAAATTATTTTTTCAGTCCATCAGTCAAATCCATACTGTTCAATTTTTAATCGAATTTTAAAATAATTAACGTTTAATAATTAAAGTTTAATTACTTCTAGGCAATGTATCATTACCACAAAAATGCTTTTATGGCAGTAGGTACTACAATATACCTACGAATATAAGCGCTTTTTACAATAACTTTTTATGACATGTAACTTTAGAACCTCTGTACTTACAAAAATAGTGTACTACCAAAAACAGCCCCTTTAAGAAAAAAAAAACGGATGAAAATGAAAAATAATGGCCAAACAGCCGGCCGAAAAGAGAATAAAAAAAAAACAAAATAGGCAGGAAAGCGGGAATCCAATCTACATTAATTTTTGTAGATAGTAATAATTCATGATCTTTTTTTTCCTTGTCTTCGTAATGAAAAGCGCAGTGTTTACCTCGGGTAAAAGAGTTATTTAGTCCCTCGAACTATAAGACCCCTCGCTCCGATCGATTGTCTTACCCGGTCTCGGGGTCTGAATAAGTAACTTTCAGCCCTAGGATAACAATGTACTATTGGCTAACAATTAATTAAAACCACTGTGGTAAAAATATTAATCTCGACCCCGAATAACAAGGTCGAACATTACTTTGTTATTTCATCACTACGAAACAAAACGGTGTGGGAAAAAAATATCGTGAGGATACTGACATTTGTCCTAGAACCAAACATTTGAAGACGTTATGCTAGTGACATCTACCAACAGGTGTGGTACTTTACAAGAGTAAACAACCGCGCGATTCAAGTGTGGACTAGGTTCGCGTGATAATTTACAAGACCACTCCCTCTTACATATCAGGATGGATGTGTCCCAGCAGTGAGAACATTCATCATCTGCCTCGCCTTTTCCCAACTATATCGAGGTAGGCTTCCAGTCGAACCAGATGCAGCTAAAATATCAGTATTTTACATGGTGTGACTACCTCCACAACCCAGTAACTGGGTAATACGATACCTCATGGTAACACTAGTTGTCAGACTTTAGAGCTTCTAACTAATAGTAACGACTGTCAAAGATCTTCAAATGACAGCTGGGACCAACGGCTTTACGTGCTTTCTGAGCCACGGAGGAAACTTGTTATGATAGATACTCACCCATCCATAGACCAACCTCTGCAAGCGCGGCTGTAATTATTTCGCCACGAGCTTCTAACTAGTGACACCATTATAATATTCTGATTATGTATGTGTTTACGTAAAGGTCAGGTTTACTGCTAATATTAGGTATTTCAAGTGGTTTTTACAACCCCGTCTTACTTAATTTGTTATTTGCGTGATAATGTAGAAATTAACCTTTATTCTGCTTACCGTGTTTACCTTAACCTAGAAGTTCCTGAGATAAACGCGTTTAAATAAACAAACACTGCAGCTTTATAATATTAGTATTGATTCATATTAAAGAAGAGATCGCACCCGTGCGGAGCCAGGCGGGTCACTAGTTTCGTTTTTCATTCGTTTGAATCTAAATGAAAAAGTAGATAGTAATTTTAGAAGAACGTAGTTATAAATAAAGTTCATGTATTTTAAATCAAGTAGAGTACCTGCAAATTCTCTTCATTTACATTTCTATAAATAAACTAAAGATTAAATTAATTATAATACTACTTGGAATGCAAACATTTGCCTAATGCTTATAGCTGAAATTAATGTCAATATTTTCAAAGTTAGTCTACTTTAATCGAATTATCACTTGAACAAAATAAACTTAGTCAATGAGTAGAGTAATCGAAGGTCTTAATTTAATGAAGAGCTTCGTAAGTAATTAAGAATCGAGTTATCAAAAATATGATTTAAAAAACAATCATTATACTATAGTTTAAATTATTCCTATGAGTTAAAAATCGTAATATTTAAAAAAAGGAAAGTAATAATAAATTAAGTTGTATCTATTGTTAATAATGTTTTGTGACTAAAAATTCATAAAGATAAACCTGTAAATAATTTGAAACAATTGATACAACAATCCAGTAAAAAATGTTTCTTTGACTTATTTTTTTGAAAAATAAACATCGAATAAATTCTTTCCAAAAAAAACTGAATAAGTTTTAATAATTTAATGTAACTATTTAAAATACATACCTTACACTGAATAAAAACTTTTCACAATACAACAACAGATCACAAACAACACTCACGAATAAAACTTGGAACAACAGTTGTTTTCACGTGAACTTTTTTGGGCGGAACGTAGGGCGGCGCGCCTTGTTCGCGCGGCTCCTGAAACCGACTGAAGCCTGAAGGCAGTGTTCTAAGCTCGTAACGCACGCGCGCATTGATAGAAGTTGGGCGGATGATAGTGCGAGTATTATTTACGCCTTTTAAAGGTTAAAAGTGCATGTGAGAATGTTTTTTCCACAGACTTTCAAGTTTCATTATTAAATGAGTTCTGTTGCCAAATCTTCTATAATATAAAAATCAATTGCTGTTTGACCGATTTGGCTAATTTTTGTTTTGAATTATCTTTGGAAGTTTAAAAGATGAATTTGAGGCGCTACGAAGTTTGCCGGTTCAGTTAGTATACTCGTACTAATAAAAGAAAGAGGGTAGATAAGGGAAAATAAAAATGTTGTTTTTTTTTTACCGTAGTAAAAAATCATCAAATTAATCCGCTCAGAGCGGGACGAAAGGGACTGTCAAAGTAGCCATACACCATACTGCCTATCGTACGATCGATTTGACGCTTGCAATAGTTTCAAATTGGCAGTTCGTCCATATACACCACACACTATACTGCCTATCGTACGATCGATTTGACGCTTGCAATAGTTTCAAATTGGCAGTTCGTCCATATACACCATACACCATACCGCCTATCGTACAATCGATTTGACGCTTGCAATTGTTTCAAATTGGCAGTTCGTCCATATACACCATACACCATACTGCCTATGGTACGATTGATTTGACACAACTTCAAATCTGCAGCAGTGATGCCAACTCAGCAACTTTATAGCTAGATCTGGCTATTATTCGGTGACGACAGCTACAATTTTATAAAATTTGTGGCTAAACTTTTTAGCTACTTTTTCTAGCACCTTTTCATTTCATCATGAGACTTTCGAAATTAGTCAAGTAGTGTCCCGAGTGGAAAGACAAGATAATGCAACAGTGGCTCATTCTACATATAAATAAGTGGCATTCTGAAGAAATAGTTCAGTTTTGGGTTAAAAAAAAAAAAAAAAAACCGGTGACACAGGGCGAGCAGCATCGGAGGAGGTTTGGATACAGAAAAGGGTGGCCTATTGACCAGAAATACTTATTATTTCGACGTCCCCGGGGAATAAACCGGTAATTACAAAAATCAAATTTTACGATCAGATTTGGTGTTTTTGGGGTATATCTTTTCAACAAAAGGTAATTATGACAACATTGTTATATGACGGAAAAGCAAATTTTTACCCGAACAGTTTATAGTATTAGGTTTAACTATTAACTATACACAGAATTTGTTATTCACCAAAATACATATATTTCCGAAAATGGTTTCAAACTATTTTTAGGGTATTGATATCTTACCATCTTACCTTACAAAAAATATTCCAGTAATGTTTACTTACCGAATTATTCTTGTAAATTTCATAAAAATCATAGGCATAATTTATTGTTTTATTGGATTATTAAACGTGTTTTTTTGTTACAGAGAGAGATTGTAATGTTTAGTTACCGACTTCTTATAGTAAAATTTTAAATAACCATAAGAACCCTCTTATGGTTAGTTAAGTAGTGTAACCCGTATTTTAAAGAAAATTTTTGGTATTCATATTATTGTAATCATTGATAACCGATTATGTAAAATAAATTTGTCGTCGGTATCTTCGAGGAATAATTAAAGGAAACTCACAAAAAATATTAAAATTATAACGTTTATTGGAAACAAAGTTCTCATAGAGATCATAAATTACAATCAGTAAAAGTAAAACAAAAGTAGCCAAGCTAAAAAATTAATAACTAATCAGTATTGTCAGTGGCATCATCAGTATCACCGCGATCATCACTATTTTCTACAGAAATCAAGGATTCAATGTATGTTAATACCGTGGAATCGTTCCACTATTGCACAAAGTGCACCCCCGTGTGGTTCCGGACAGTAGAATAGGCCACCCCATCTTTTCCTGTGGGTGTCGTAGAAGGCGACTAAGGGTTGTTAGCCAGAATGTTAGTGATGGGTTGTTGCCTCACCTGCCCTAGCTCTGGTATAACCATGTCTTATGCTGAAATGCCTTGAAATGCTTAACCTGATGGTGGGCAGCAGCACCAACAGCGGAAGCATTTCAGCATCTGTAGTCACCAACCCGCCTGCCAAGCTTGGTGACTACGGCAAATCCCCCCAAACATGAAGCGCAACAATGATTTAAGGCCCCCAGTTCCCGGTAGCTGCACTATTCCGGGCCATGGTACCGGCCACGGTAACGAAATTTTTACTTGGCGACGTACAACGGATGTTCTCTGCGGTTGGACGAGCACGTTGCCGAATTAGAAGTAGAGTTAAGTCGTGGCGTAGGGTTTATGGTCCACAAATCACTCAGGAGCAACATTGTGGAATGTGGCAGTATGTCGGCAAGGGTGGCATACTTTATACTGAGGATATCAGAAAGGTCCTCCTCCTCGCGTCGTATTCCTCATTGCTGAGGGTCGTGATTCCCCCGACGTGAAGTCACTTTGAGCTTGACGATGCTCCGCCATCTGTTTCTGTCCTTGGCAGAATGAAGAGCATCGTGAAATTTCGTGTCCAGGGAAGAGCGAATTTGGTCCGACCATCTAAGTGGACTGCGACCCCTCGGACGCTTGCCATCAACCTTGCCAGTAACCAACAATTGTTCAAGGTTGTGACCATCTTTCCTCGCGATGTGACCGAAAAACTCCAGGATTCTTTGAAGACAGGTGGTAGAAAGTCTGGTTTGAATCTTAAGGTCGCGGAGAATGGAATCATTGGAGCGGAATGCAGTCCAGGGTATCTGCAACATTTTTCTCCAGCACCACATTTCAAAAGCATCGATGCGATCGCGATCGGCTTTCTTGAGAGTCCATGTCTCTGATCCGTAACTGAATATGGAGAACACCAAGGATTTGACCAGAAAGAAACTCTCCCTAAAGACAAGTGTATGCTCCAACGTCTGCATACCCTGAAGACAAAGTCGAGGCAATGTACGAAGACATAGTGAAAGCTGTGTCTTGTACCAAAACATTATACACTGTTGTTATGGGTGACTTCAACGGAAAAGTGGGAGTACAAAAGAGTGGCGTCGAGAGTAGGTCCATTCGGCTATGGGAGCAGAAATCACCGGAGGCGAATGTTGGTTAACTTCCTCGAGGCCCAGGGGCTTTTTCTGATGAAATCTTTTTTCCAGAAGAAGCCTCAAAGAAAGTGGACCTGGCGAAGCCCCGATAATGTGACAAGAAACGAGATCGACTTCGTTGTGTCTGATAGGCGCCATATATTCAGAGATGTCTCAATGATCAACAAGGTCAATACCGGAAGTGATCATCGACTAGTTAGTAGTGAAGAGGAATATAAATATAAAAATAGAAAGAGCGCGCTTGACATGGTCAACTCTCAGACCAACGCTGCCCCAGGTCGAAACTTCCAGTTGAAACTACAGAGCCGATTCGCCATGTTGGAAACCACTGAGGACATAAACGATGCCACCGAAGGCCTGGTACGTGTCATCCACGTGGCGTGAAAGTCTGGCCGTTGATCATCTGTGGCTTGGGCCTGAGGTGGACAGGTTTTTTTGGCATATAAATCACATACTCGTAACTGTGACAGTGCATTACAGAAAATGTCTACCACAAAATTTACGGTAATAAACCTGTAATTGCGTTAACCAGAAATTCAGCATATTTTACCGAAATGTAGCCACAGAAAAATTTCCAAAGAACAAAAGTGTTATATGGAAAATCGTTAGAAATTGTCGCAGAAAAAATTTGAAAAAAATTGCAAAAGTGTATCCCGACCCATATATAACGAAAATGGTATAATAACAATAAAAAGTCAGTAATAGTATAATACAGGTTTATTCCTTGGGGGCGTCGATTACTTTCTTTGTCTTATGCATTCAAAATAAACGTATTTATGCCTTGATCAGTATTAATAAGGTCGTATTTCCATTGTAATTCAAACGAAAGTAAATTCCCGTGCTACATTGGTGCCCGAGATTAAACTCTACCAACATCGTACCTTGTTCGTATAGTTTGTAAAAGTTGTACTAAACCAATTTACTGGAGCAACCTGCAGGAACAACTATTTTAAAATGTAATTCTACTCCAGTAGTTGGTCAACACTGAAGGAATCTTGTTAGGTTAGTAGGCGGCAGTGGTGGCATCTCGCAAACGTGGACTAAAGTTACGCCAAGGTTAATCCTTAAAAAATGTATGGTTAATCCGAGGATTATCCTGGTTGTGACTTTAGTCCACGTTTATTAAGAGGCCAGTGAAAGAAGCTCGCAATTGCAATTCGAGGCGAGCCCAAAAATCGGTCGAAACATGCTATCTCTGTCTGACATTTCGCAGCGCAGCGCGCAGCTGTGTGCGTGCGTGTAGTGTGTTTGTATCGAATCATTCATATTGACTGAAAACCACTTCATTGTACTAATTTTGTTCAATATTTGCTTTATTTTTGTTAACTAATTTGGGGAATCGTTAGTGAACGCACAAACCAGCAATGCGTTTTTTGGAAATAACTCTACAATGGCTACATTAGATTTTAGGACATTATCTAAAATCTAATAAAATAAAACGTCTATATTAATATCTCTAGATTATCTACCTATTATTATAAAAAGCAGAAGAATTTGTTTGTTTGGTTGGTTGAGCGCGCTAATTTCAGGTACTACTGGTTGGAATTGAAAAAAAAGTTGTTTGGATAGTCCCTATATTGAGGAAAGCTTTAGGCTAGGATATGACATCACGCTATCACCAATAGGAGCGGAGCAGCAATGAGAAATGTTTCAAAATCGGGAACATGACGTATTCCTTTTCGAGAGCTTCCGTTGCTTGCGCTGCGTAAACAGTTAGAGTTACGTAAAAATTATGTACCTACTACGGAATTATTCCTGATGAAAAGTTCTAAAATAAAGTCCGCGAGAGCATATATCTATATTTTAAGGTAAAGTCACTAGTAACCTTTTTTATTGAAATAAAATTTGTTTTATAGTGATGCATTATTTACGAAGGTATCTTCATTAACATGACATTAATCTTTATCCAAATAAATACTCGTACGTTAACAAACACAAACATTTAATTGTTAACAAAATTGCCCTTGACATCATTTGATTTCAATGAATACTCGTATCTTAGGAGATATCACAATTTCAAAATAATACCGCTACAAAATAATGACGGACTAGGCAATTGGGCATGACACAATTGCGGCGATAAGAAGAATCTTCGAGGAGTGGTTGGAGAATCGCTACAGCGCGGCGGCGGGCGGCGGCGTTCTCACCTTCAACCTGACGCAAGTCCTCTCGGCACGGTTGTTTCGGGAGGTACCTTAGGGATTCGACGGCAGGCGAGGGAATGGGGAGCAGTCGGAGCGCGTGAGGGAAAGGACATACTCCTTCGATGATTCCCGATGTCCACCCCCAGCTTGTCCCCCGCTGGGGGACAGTGATACGATTTTTTTTAAATATTTACGTTGTCCCCCACGGGTGGACAGCGCTACAATTTTAAAAATGAGAATTCTCAGTGTCCACCGCGGGTGGACGGAGATACTTTTTATTATTTATTCCCGGTAGCGGGCCCTTTTAACTATTTTTAATACTTTGACTGAAAAAAAAAAACTAGTAATGAAATATAAAGATTGTAAATGTAAGCTATTTATTATATTTATTTATTATATGTTATTTATACGTTTTTAGACATAAAAATGTGATTATTGCAATGTTCTAGTCGATTGTGTGCCATTGTCAAATTATTTTTATTTTTTACTTTTATTATTATTATTTTAAAACCATATCTTGGTTTGTACACACACATCTTAGTTTGTTTGGCTACACATCAAACTATGCAAAACCAATATAAGCTGACCGTTGAGTGTGCGGAAAGATTTCACAAAGCGAGATCAAGACAAACTGGTATTGTATAGGTTGATGTGTAACCAAACAAACTAACTACTACACAAACAAACAAACTAACTAGCCGTGTGTACTAGTAAAGTTTTAGTTAGCATTCTTCTGGGCTCGCATAGCCTATTAACAGAAGCATATTATTAGGGATATTCGAGGAAAATTTGATCGACAACTTTACAGTAGTTTCGGAGATAGGTCAAAACAAAATAAAAAAAATCAATCATCAATCAAAAAAAAAAAAGTCAAAACAAAATAAAAAAAATAAAGAAAATCGATCCCATATCTCGAAAAAAATACAAAAAGAAAAAAATATTCAATGTACAGTAATGACAGCTCTACGATTTTATTATTATGTAAACATGTAAAGACAATTTCTCAAACAATAACGCTCACGTAGCACAGTCAAATAAAGTAACATTGACAACTCAAAACCAGCGCGCGCCACGAGCCAGCGGCGTGTATACGTGAACCTTACGGAAGTGTGAGTTTCTGCGATCACACAACCACAGGCAGTACGTGCACGCACACAAACGCAGTTACGCTGGCTGCGACAGCGCTACAGTCGTTCAAGATTTGCGATAAATTTGTTTGTGTTCCGTAATACCAAAAATTATGAATGAAAAGTTGATGTTTTTCCATTTTTGTTTTTATAATCTACAACTAGACAATATAAGCTATGTTCCTATTAAAATAATATTAGGAACATTAATGTTTTTAATACAGAATAATTAAGCTGAAAACATGCTTTTAGCGGTGTTAAAATGTACGAAATGCAGTTTGCTCGCATTTCGTAAATAGTAATATTTTTTTTTTTAAGTTTAATAGGAACCTAGATAAATACCGTCTGTATCTGAATAACATAACTTTAAGTCGGTAAAATGTTCGCATCGCGAATGATTTTGGTATTACGTTTGTATGGAGAAATTTTCCTTCACCGAACCCTTAAGCACGAAATTCTTGGTTACGGCCTTAGTTACAGGCATTTTGAGAATGATACAACCATTGGACAGATAGCTCCTTAGACTTCGCGTCACCACTCAGGACCTACGGAAAATCGTGGTACTACAATTTTAATGCAATTTGATGTAATGACGTAAACACAAGTGACATTGGAAAACAGTCTTGGCGGTATTATCCGACTGCAAATTTGATATCGTCTGCAAATGTGGCTTCGTTCACGAACTTAGAAAATAGACCCTCTGGACGTATTGGCTATGGTCTAGGTACATAGCGATGGGGAATTGGAAGTAATACCATTGTTGGAGCTGCTGAATTATTTTATATTTGCATTGTATAGATTCAATCTTCCTTGTATTATATAGCTTCATAGCCGACATTGTGTGAGTACTATGTACTTCAGAGCTGTCATTCACTGAGTACCTACGTCTCTTGTTGACTTGAATGACCCTGGCGGTTGAGAGTGTGTCATGCTCACTCAAATGTCTCGCTGATGGTGGCGCGTGTGTCGGATCATTTGGCTCCCTTCAAAATGGTTGAGCCGAATGGTGCTGATGCATGTGTCATGTTCGTGAACGGGCGCTGTCAGTTGCGACTGGTCATCTCTTAGCTGCCACGGTTTATTTTAATTTATTGTTTTTTTTTTTCTCAATTGTCTTTGTTTTAAATTTTACTATGGGCACTTTTAAACTTGCTACATCGTTCTCACCATAAGGTATGGTACACTAAGAATGAATGATGTAACAATGATTCTGTAATAATTTTGGCGATCTGAAAAGAGTGTCCATGGAGTTTCTTGCACGTTCTTCTCCATAGAGATCTACGACTTGGAACGTGCATCTACGGTACTTTCACAGTTTTTATGTCTTGTGACTGGGACTGTAGCACCATAACTTTTTAGTGTTTAATACTTAATATTCCTTTAATTGTCTATGACAATTCAAAAGTGCCTGTAACTGGCCTACTTGAAATAAATGCTTTGATTTTGATTTTTTTGATTTTATCTACCTCCTTCTACGACGCAGTAATGCAAGTGTAGGAGCCCTTCATGCCCGAGCTGTCGCGTGAACGCGCCAGGGAGCGAGACGATCTCCACGGTCAGTCGAGTAATGGGGAGCTCGCCGTCCGATCAAGGACCAGGCCAAGTCACCTCTGACCTGGGCTAGAGTCAATCCGACCAGAGTCAAGACCGATAAAAAGCGCTGTCAGCAAAGTGATGGGGCCGGTTCGAGTTGGTTTTTAGCCAATCTTACAGTCCTTTCCACTACACACAGAAATCCCAGGGACAACCAAATCGATTAATTATTTGAATATTATAGTTTTATTCAACTAACATACCATGTGAAATGGCTTTTCATTCATATTAATCAAAATCTGGTGATAATTACGAAAACTTGTTGGTTATCAAAATAGATACGACAATAATTTGAATTCTAAATCGAGCGTGAAAACACAAATTATTATTCAAATCAATGCTTAAATGAACATTAACAATTATCTGAATCTACATCTATCAAAACAGCACCGCGATTACAAAACTAGGCTATTGATTCAAACGCGCGTAAATCCTGATTCAAACGCGCGTATAGAAGCGATCTAAAGTCGTTTGAAGTGCGTTCAAAGGGTCGGAGGGGCAGTAAAGTAGTACCTACATGTCAGCGTGCAGATGAAGCACGTTTACTCGCATCAGACACGTGTTTTCACACCTACCGGTGTGCTTAGGTTAGGTTACAAGGTAGCGTCCAAAACTCGTTTGAAGCGCGTGTACGCGCTTAACTGCGCGTCGTATGTACGTTTAAAATACGCCGTGTACCGTGGCTTCATCCAGTCGCCATCCAGTCTTAATGACTGGAGCTTCGGGGCCAGTTCTCGGTGTTTTGAAACAATTTACGGTTAATGATAATTGATGACAGTATTTTCCTTATAAAATATGGGTCGGAAAACTGTATTGTTTGAAGGAATAGGCCAGTTTATTGCCCGAGAAATTATTTTATAAGACCTGGATGTATCATAGTGTTTACTTTATTGTACGTGAAATTATTTCAGTTTGTTTAACAATGTTGCTTGTTATATGGTGACAATGATACTATGACAGCCTTACGTTGACCTACTTTTTAGACAAACTACATTTTTTATAAAGGTAACGTAACGTTACAGATTCGAGCATGTCATCAGTGAGGGAAGAAAATCGAGCATTATATAATGCGCACTTTGCAATAATACAACGTGTTATTTTTTTTTAATTTGCCCCACACTAGTAACTTCTCCTGTATTGTGAGTGCGGTTACAAACATAAAAACTCACATACAAAAATACTCAGACCCGGAACAACTACCAGATAATAAAAATGCTTGGCTGGCCACGCTCACCCTGTGTCTAGATATTTTTTGTTCAATGCCGGTATCAAAGCCGCGATACGTTGCGCAACAGTAGATTGCTCAGTCACTCGGCCAAACTCTCAGAAAGCTATTACTCTAGTCTTCCAATAAATTAGTTAGCAATGGGAAATAAAGCGAGAACAGTACCCTCACTAAGTAATAGATACTTACTTAATTACTTCTGATCGCCGAATCTGTCTAAGGAAGTAATTTCATTTTATTATTAGGTCCCAAGTTAGTGATTGATGTTCTTTCCTGGTTTTGCAAGGGGAATAGGGGAAAAGTTCTTTGGGAACTGAACTTTATTGCCTTTACCGATAGTTTATTATTACAGAGTTTTCTTCTAAATTGCACATACATCAAGACAAGATTTCCGCAGCATTTTTATCTAACACAAACATGGCCAACATTGTTTAACTGGTGATCCATATTATGCTGTGGCCATAGGTTAGGTGATAGCACCTTCGTACACAAAGCGATGCAACTCTTCAAGACCTTATGACTTTGTTATTCATCGACGCGTGCCTGTGTATGAGCCTCTAATGGATAAATATTGCAATAGTCACCTGGATACCAAAGTCGTAAGGCGCGGGCCACATATAAAAGACGTAAGACGAGGACGCGTCGCGGGCGGGCGAAAATGTATGAAAGGCGCGCCCGCGCCACGTAAAACATACAGAGAGACGCGTCGCGGGCGCGTCTCTCATACATTTTTCCGCGACGCGTCCTCGTCTTACGTCTTTTCTATGTGGCCCGCGCCTTACGTCGCGACGCTTCTATACATTTTGTATGAAAGAGACGCTGAAGAAACATTATGTCTCCGCCCCGTCTGCGTCTTACGTCTTTTCCATGGGGCCCGCGCCTAGGGTACCGAAGACTTGCCTCGCCTAGTGTACGAAGGGCCTTAGTACATACAACTCACGCCTTCTTTCCATGGAGGTAGGCAGAAACTACAGAGCGTTACCTGCTACGATCCTTACATACTTCTTTCGCCTCATCCACATTCAGACACCTGGTCATACACACACGCCGATTGCGTGTAGGTACTACGCACCCTGCCTTTCTGAAGTACTTCGCCAATTATGCCCTCTTCCCCTTCCGGCTTTTCCACTCATCTCTGCCTTGTAAATATAAGATTTATAAGGTAGACATAAATATTATACATGGTCTCCCTTTATTAATAAACGTGGACTAAAGTTACAACCAGGATAATCCTCGGATTAACTATACATTTTTAAGCATTAACCTTGGCGTGGTTTATTCCACTTTGTTCACCTGGGTGATATCACCTGGGTGAACAAAGTAGATAACATTGGTGTCCTCAATTCACCTCGGAAAAATATCACCTGAGTGATATCACCCAGGTGAATTGCGGACACCAAAGTCCACTAAATCGCGTAAGAAAAGTCGCCTTTGTTCACCCAGATATTTTTCCGAGGTGAACAAAGTGGACAACTTTGGTGTCCACAATTCACCTGGGTGATATCACTCAGGTGATATTTTTCCGAGGTGAATTGAGGACACCAAGTGGTCCACTTTGTTCACCCAGGTGAACAAAGTGGAATAAACGCCTTGGCGTAACTTAAGCCCACATTTATTAATAAGGGGGGGTTAGAATACTACTATAATTCTTCAAATAAATGTTTTTAGCTCATTTCATTAACATAAAGATCCTATTATAATATCTATGCAGTTTTTTTTTAATTATAAAACTTGTCAGGTCGTTTAGAGGTTTTTATTCTGACATAACTTAACTTGGTTGCATTCTTTTTGTGTTTTTTTTTCTGCATCAAGATATCAATACTAAACTGGTTATACAAGGAAATCTTGTGCAATTGCTGTTCGTTAGTCTTGCTAAAACTCGAGAACAGAACTGGACCGATTTGGCTAATTTTGGTTTTGAATTACTTTTGAAAGATAATTTTGAAGCGTTACGAAGTTTGCCCGGTTAGCTAGTACATAATAAATGCAGAATGTGCGTGCAGTCTAGAGAAAATATTGCAAAATTTGAAGACGAAGAAGCAACAGACTGGCTTTTACATAGAAATCTGTTTTTTTTTTTTAGTAAAAAAATAAACAGATTTGTATTCGCACTAAAAGAGCTTCGGAAAACGGCAAACGAAGATGCCGCACTCAGCGCCTATTACGGATATGTAGCGTCTGTGCTGAGGTACGGCTTACTATAATAATTATGGGGCAACTCGACCCATGTGCAAAGAGCATTCCTAGCACAAAAAAAATGCTTGAGAGCAATCACGGGAACGCCACCATACGAGAGCTGTAGACCAATATTTAAAAGGTTAAAAGTTTTGACTTTGGCTTGCATGTACATTCAAGAAACTGGTGTATTTGTTAATAATAATAAACGCTTGTTCTCCACAGTAGCTGATGATTAAAGATTCACAAAAAGAGATCCCACTAAACTCAAAACCCAATTTTGCAATAGTACCCTACACTATAGAAACAGTTACCTAATGTCTATCAAAATTTACAATCATATCCCGAAACCTATCAGAGAATCACCTCGTCAATTTTTCAAAAACAAACTAAAGTCGTGGCTACTCCAAAAGTCTTTCTATTCTTTAAAAGATTTTTTTGATGATAGATAGATAGTTATTAACGAATTAGGTGAAATTCACAGGCCAAAGTTGTTATAGTTGTTATTGTTATTGTTTGTGTTTAATTTTATTTCATAGATATACTCGTATGTAACTATAGTTTATTGTTATATAATCTGAGGTTTTACTATTCGAGTTACTTTAATTTAGCCTTTTCTACATAAAAAATGTGTCTTTTGTTAATTTTATGTTGAATTAAATTTAAATGTTACTTTATTGTAAGTAAACATAAATATTCGTATGCCGCTTTATGCGGTGGATATGCTGTACTAACTATTTATAACACCTGTAAACCTACCATATTCTACGAATAAATGTCTTTGTCTTTGAGAAGAGGGCTGAGTCCCAGCAGTGGGAACATAATTAGTTAAAGTTGTGTTTTTATCGTGTTAAAATCATCAAATGATTCCTCCCACCCAGGGCGGGATGAGAGGGACTGTCAGACTTGTACTGACTAAACTCCACGGTGGTCCTTCTATAGCCCTTTACGTTCAAGGGTCACGGTTACCTGATGAGATAGTCCCGTCATATTGCTGACAGTTCTTTGAGGCGCGCGTGGAACACGACACGCCGCCGTCGACCTGGGCATGGTCCATGAGCGGGCGGCGAGTCACCCATTAGGTACGATACACACGGCTGGGCGCGGCGGCATTTTACAATGCGGTAAAGGACATTGAAATCTATCAACAGTAAATACAGTTCATATTTGCATGCAACTTATTTACTTCTTAAAATATCTGAGTGGTCAATTACCTCTCAATGCGTTTGTCACCAATCGTGTCGATTAAATGAAAAGTAACGTCAAACAATACAATTGTTGTAATTATTGTTTGATTGATCTCGATTAACCTTGTGATATACAGGACTTGAGAAATATTTAGGTTGAAATCATTTATTCTCATGAAAGACAAAAAGTCACTTATAAGAGAATACAGAATAAAAGTAAAGTAAGTTAGTAATTTATCTTGTAAAACTAGTTTCAGTTACGTTTGCCTTCGCTCGGTCCTCCGAATTGGTTTAAAAAAAACTGGTTAAGACTATCGTCTACCGAGCGCTCGTCCATACTAAAAGAGAAAACGTTTTCCTGCCCCTAAATGTTATCCTATCTCAATGATTTTTTAGAATGCTTCTGACACTGTAAAAAACTAGGTTTATAGGTTTTCTTTTTTTCAAAATTTATAATAGTTTGAAAGTAACAGGCGCCTAAAAGTTACTATTTTTATGTCAAAATCTTCATTGAAGTAAAACCTTTGTATTTTAAAAACAAAGAAGTTTTAGAAAAAAACTTTTTCAAAAAAAAATGTAACCGACTTCAAAACTACCACAAAAAAAGTTCAAAATAACCTAAAAAAAAACTTTTCTTTCTAAAGTCGGTGACTTTCTTTTTTATTTCATTGACTTTTTGTCACCGACTTTCGAAAGAAAAGTTTTTTTTTAGGTTATTTTGAACTTTTTTTGTGGTAGTTTTGAAGTCGGTTACATTTTTTTTTGAAAAAGTTTTTTATTTTATCCTTTTTAGTTTCACTATTCAACCCAAATTATTGTCAAATACATAATTTTCTTACATGTGCACTAAAATTTTGTAATCCGTAGCACCGGAAAATAACAACGCCCATGTATAAAAACAAAAACTACTGCACCAAGCTTAATGAAAATTTTGTGGGACCAAATGGCAGATATACTGTATGGAACAAAAAAAGAATCATCGAAATCGGACCAGAAACCTCGGAGTAATCGGTGTAGACAAAGTTGAAAACTTTTTAGGTTTTTGTTGATTTATGTTGATTTTTCAAAAAGTGCTAGTCCGATTTCGATAAAATTTTAATGGGACCATTCCAGAAGTATATCATATCCAACAAAAAAAGAATTTTTCAAATCGGTTGTTAAACGACGGAGTTATGCCCGAACAAACATAAAAAAAAAAAAAAAAATACAAACATCCGAATTGAGAACCTCCTCCTTTTGGAAGTCGGTTAAAAAAAAGCAAAACCTACAAACCTAGAATATAATATGCTGAATGAACTTATTTAATAAATCATTAATTAATTATTTTAAAAAATACCTATTTATACATACTACATGTAAAAACTAAAATTAAAAGTAAAATATTTACAGAAATAACTAAACTAAAACTAAAATTAAAAATTTAAAGGGCGTCAAAAAACTCCTCCACATCGCTATCAATGGGGAAAGTGCCCAGAACGCTGGCAGCATTGCCACGTTGGATGGCAATGCTGATCCTTTGGCCAAGAAATATGCCAGCCCTCTGGTCACCCGAGGCGCCGACCATATCGACGCTGGAAAGCGATTTTGTCGTATCTCGCAAAGTGGGATTTTTTTTTTATTATACAGTCTGATCCATGTTTTCCTAGGAGGTTTTTTTTTATGATACGACGTGGAATTTTCTTAACTTTTTTAAGAAAACATACTTCAAAATGCTGTAAGTACCATAAAATCAGCTATTTTACAAAAAGAAATAGATACAACAAAATCAACATCATGATTGTTGTCTAAAATTTCTTTTTTTTTTTTCAAGATACAGCAATATTGATGCTTCAAATTGAAATACCAATTGCTGTAACTCGCAACTTTAGAACACTATCTTTAGTGTTATCTAATCAATTTCAGTATAAGAAATATGCGTTTCAAAAATTATCTCTCGATTTCAGCTAGTTTACGAGTTATGAATCTTTTAAATAGATTTTTGGCTCTGGTTTAAAGTTCCACTTTTCGAGATACTACAAGATTGCTTTGTGGCGTCGATATGATTACTATGTCTATGACCAAGATACAGCAATATTGATGACTCAAATTGAAAAACCAATTGCTGTAACTAGCAAAAACTCACGTTATACCAACTTTCGACCACTAACTTTAGTGTTATCTAATAAATTTCATTATAAGAAATATATGTTCCAAAAATTACCTCTCGATTTCAACTAGTTTACGAGTTATGAATTTTTTTAATAGTTTTTTGGCTCTGGTGTAAAGTTCCACTTTTCGAGATACTACAAGATTGCTTTCTTGCGTCGATATGCTGAATCGATTGACACTAGAATCTAAGAGATTGGACGTGATTTAGTATATGAAAAACGTTTTCTCCCGAGAGACAAATTTCATGTAAAAAATACTCACAGTCAGTCGCGAGCTGCAACGCTCTCTATCGCACGATCGGGGGTTTTTCAACGAGCGAGAGGCACAGCACGAGTTTTTCTAAATACCTATTTTTTGAAAAGGCAGCCGCTATACAATCCTCTTAAGTGCGTGTCAGACCACCCACGATGAAGGGTTTCGTAGTTGGGTAGGGTTTGGTAGTAGCCCCGCGATATTTTAAAATCATAGATTTCTCTATAATTTTTCTGTAATTTTTAGGCAAAGGACTATTATTACCTGTATATTTTTCAGAATTGTATACAAACTACTAAGTTTCGGAAATGAGGGTGGTAAATGTTAGTTTTTTGTCTATTTTCTTAAATAGCTCTGAAACTAATTATTTTAAAATAATAATAAAAAAAAATACAATCCCCAAAACTAATATTTTCTTGCGATTTATGTCTGACGATGGGGTTTTGAAAAGGGGGAGACATTGTCAATATTTTTCTTTTATTTTCTTGAATAACGAGCAAAAAAGTGTTTAAAAATAACAAAAGAACCTTAGGATTTGATATGTTTACCTTTCAAAAGAATCGGTCAAGTGGGTTCGCAGAAAATTTACTGTGAAGGGCGGGCAGAAGGACACTCGTGTGATTTTGAAATTGAATATTACTAATCGGACGTACAGAACCCTAAAAAAAGTCGGTCTTTTTTTGCAACTCTCACTAAAATTCACCCTGTTCTTGTAAATGCTCTTTGCGTTCTTGGGCCGCGGTAACACACTGATATACTCCGCGACCACAGAAACATACTTACTTACCTTGATCTCGGATAGTCTTACAACCCCGGAAGATTATGATCATGATTATCATAGTGTTTGATTATAAGCACAAACCTAGTAATAGCTTAATTTACATTTTACATATGAAAGAAAAACAAACCGAATTAATAATACCTTTGGCCTCACCTCACTTAATAGTTAAAAACAAACACACAAAAGACCGGCTAAGTGCGAGTCGGACTCGCCCATAAAGGGTTCCGTAGCAGCAAGTAACATAATATAGAAGTTCATGTAACTTTGCAAGGTAAATTGCGGTTTACGATTTATGACGTATTAAAAAAAACTAATTACTCGATCTCGTTCAAACCAATTTTCAATTGAATTTTGCATGGTAATGTACATTATATGTATATTTTTTTTTGGTTTCATCATTCTCTTATTTTAGAAGTTACAAGGGGAGGGAGACACACTTTACTTACCACTTTGGAAGTGTCTCTCGCGGATCAGTTTAGAAAAAGACGATGTTAGTAACCTCAATATCATTAAATTAAAGACCTATCCATAGATACCACACACGTATGGGTCCGGTGAAAAAAAAAATTGAGTTTCAGTTGTAAGTAACCCCCAAAATTGTGTTTACTTTTATTTTTGTGTAAAAAATCCTAATGCGGTTCACTCAATACATCTACTTACCAAGTTTCAACGGGATAGCTCTTATAATTTCGCAGAAAAGTGGCTGTGACATACGGACAGACAGACATGACGAATCTATAAGGGTTCGGTTTTTTGCCATTTAGCTACGGAACCCTAAAAACAAACACACAAAAAGTCGGTCAACATGATTAACAATATTAGACATGACTTAAAACACGCTGTATGTGAATGACTAAATAGTGTTCCGACAAAGTTGGAATGAATTTCATTTCAGTGCAGTCAGAGAAGTGAACTAGTGATAATGGTGAAGAAATTATTTGTTGTGAACCGTGAATCTAAAAATGATACTACGGAGAGTGAAAGAGACAATGTGGATATTGAGGAGGCCCTTGATTTGACGGGTGAGTTCCAAGTTTATATCTCTCTCTCCTGCTTCTTCGAGTTTTTGGGATCATTAAAAGTTAATAAATCAATCATCATTCACATAAAATTATCACAAAATACAAATGAGTCAAATGCTTTTTTTTTTAAATTGAGTAAAATTTTAAATGTAGGTAATTGTTGCGATGCAATATTGTTGAATTTAAAATAGAGATTTTAATAATTTTCATTTTAAATTAATTTAAACAAAATTTAAGTAGCAATTTAAAAAAAACCGTCAACAAGTAAAAAAATATCAGTTTTTGTAATATGTTGTTGTATTGTTGTTATTTATTTTCGTATTGTTTAGGGCTCTTTTGTTCCATTATATTTAGAGGGGAGTTTATCATTGAAATAATAAGTTGATAATTTTATTATTTATATTTGTTTACCTGATTCCTATGCATATATTAGGTACCTATATAAATAAAATTAAAACATACTAAAATTATAAATGCGCAATTATCGCGCAAGTGCGTTAGATCGGTTTTGATGAATTTTGGTACAGAGATGGATGAAACCTGGAGAATACTAATTGGCTAAAAGGATATTATAATACTTGTATGACCAGAATCCAGCGAAAACTATTAAAAAAAACTTCAAAATTTAACACTTATGAAAACATTCTGGGGTTATTACCACGGTAATAATATGTACAGTATTGGGACTCCCTACAAACGGACGAAACAAGAGCTATACCTACGCGCCTCGATGTCGGGGCGCGCTCGAGGCGCAGACAGTCACGGCCGTACCGTAGTGATGAACGGACGGTGCGTTGTTTTTTTTTAGCAAATGACAAGTAGAAAATATTGTGCTGTGTCTGGGTGTTTAACGTCAACAATAACGCATCCAGACATAAGTTTTTTTAAATTACCTGCAACCTCTGAAAGGTGAGTACTAACTATAAAATAATTTTACTTACTAGTAGCTAGTAGCCGTGCTAGTAGGTAGGTACATAATGTGTGACTTTTTAATGGTTATGTATTTTCCTTTATCTCACGAAAAAAAGGGTATTTGGGTTAATAAATACAGTAAAATGAATAAAGTAAAGGAAAGTTACTGAGGCAAGTTAAATAGTTAAGTTATAGGCGGTTCTGAATGAATCATGATACGGTAGGTACTTACTCTTGTGTTAAAACTCCAGTGCATGTGTGTTTTGTTAGTTTGTATTATTCAAAGTAAAGTCATGGTGTAACGGCGCGGTGGGATTGTCGGCGGGCACGGAAATGAAGCAGTGAGCTTCATTTACCTACGGTACGGTGTACAATCAACGTATATTCAGTGTACTACATAAACTTTAACACAGTCATGAATCCTGGAACGTAAGAGTACATAGTACGCTCCATATTTGAGTGTGCGCACTCGGTTGCATTAGGCCGACTGCCTGCGCGAGCGATGCGCTGTACGAGGTAGCGCGAGCGGCGCACTGACCTTGAAGGAGCGGTTGACGCGAATCCACACGACGATGTAATCAGACCCTTGTTATATCGTCACGGGTGCGTTTTACGTAACGGCGCTACAGTAATATTTGTTTATTATCTGTGTTTTGTGTATGAATAATACTAGAAAAACCGGCCAAGTGCGTGTCGGGCCACGCACAGTGTAGGGTTCCGTAGTTGCCCATCAAAATACTTATGCGAACTAACTTAAACTGAGTCGCTGAATTTAATTTTAAAAAGAAGAAAGCTTTTTATTAGAATGCGAGAAGCTTTTTATTAGAATGCGAGTTTATTATACTTTAAAATTCAATAATAAAGCATTTCGTACGAGTCAGTCAAGGCGCAAATATTTTTCGGTCGCAAATTTATAAGCACAATTTGTTATTCAAACAAACATTTGTTTTTAAATTAAATCTATTAATAAAAAACAACACGCATTTTTATTGAACACTTCCTTTTCAATATACAAAGTATTTTATTTGTTTACTTAAATATATAAGAAAAGTATATTTACAATCACAACACTAAATAGAAACAGAAAGTAGGCAAATGTAATTAAAATGCTGGAGACGGGCGTCGGACAGCCCTAACGCATGTTTACGTACCGCGCGGCTGTAGGTATTTATTTCTATCATGCGGCCGAGAGCCACTACTGTAGATATTTATACTGTGTTATTACCCTTAAATTGTAACAAGATCTTTTTATATCATGTTCTAGTTGGCACCACGATGTATATTGTACACGTAACAAATTAAATAAAATTAGGTATCTAGAATGTGTACAGAATATGTTCATTATTTACTTCTTTTATTTATTGAATGACTCTAAGAGTTGATTCGATTTTTATTTAGAAGATGTAAAAAGAAATGGTCCGATTGCAAAAAAAGACGACTAGTCGGTTGACTGACTGACTGGCTATCTAGCTAAGCCCATATTTTCTATGTTTATCCCTTTTTTTTAGCGTGGTAAAATCATCAAATGAGTCCTCCCACCCCGGGCAGGGGGGCCCCGTCATTATGCTGACGCTCTTTGAGGCGCGCGTGGGACACAACGCGCCGTCGACCCGGGCATGGTCCATGGTCGGGCAGCGAGTTGCCCTTTACTCGCTGCCCGCATGCCCTATGTTTATCCCTAGGTGCATCTTCCAACATTCAAACAAACATACACACACACCCAGCCCCAGAACAAATACTTGTAGATCACACAGATATTAGTAGTGTGCGGGAATCGAACCCGCTACGCACAACGTAGCAGGCGATCGCTTGTTCACTGTGCTAGTGTTGTCAAAGAAAATTGTCTTTCAATTAAAAATAAGGCCCAACTTTAGAAACGTGCTACCCGAATTTGAGTATATTGATGCATGGGGGGTGTAGAGAGGGGTTTATATAACTCCCCCCAAGCATTTTTTTTTGCCGGAAATTTCAAAAATTTTCTTTGAGATTTTTTTTCATAAAAACGACTTGGGGCACCCCGACACGGACAAGTTAGGTGAGAAGGGGATGGCGGGGTCTGAAAGACCCCGCCATCCCCTTCGTGGTTATTTATTTTTAAACCACCCAGAAGTAGGAGCACCGCGAAGCGGTGCTCCGTAGACGTTTGTATGATATTACACATACCTACCGTAACAGGGATATTAATTGTAGCTAAATATACCGTAACTTAAAAATATCATAAAAAGAAAACGGTTGCTGTCCCCCCCAAGCATTTTTTTTTGAAAAAAATTAAATTAATTTTTTTTTGAAAAAAAATCTCAAAGAAAATTTTTGAAATTTCCGGCAAAAAAAAATGCTTGGGGGGAGTTATATAAACCCCTCTCTACACCCCCCATGCATCAATATACTCAAATTCGGGTAGCACGTTTCTAAATATTAACCAAAAATAATGTCAGTGTTGTAAAAGTTGAAACTATCTAGATAATTAAAAAATAAACAATCACCCCAAACGACTAGTGGTCTCCACGGGCATTACTTAATTTTCTTACATAATTATGTAATGTGCACTCGAATTTTGTAATCTGTAGTATCGATAATAACATCGTCCAAGTACACCAAAAGCAGAGGGCACAGCGACGGAGCGGGCTTGCGGACGGTAAGTAATGGGTAGCTCGCTGTCCGACCAAAGACCAAGCCCGGGTCGGTGCCGCGTCGTGTTTCGCACCAGATGCCTGTTGGGGTCGCGGGTTTTTTCTTAACCCAGGATACCGTGGCCCCGGAACGTAAAGGGCATCCGAAGGAACACGGGTGGATTTTAGTCAGTAAGAGTCTGACAGTCCCTTCCGCCCCACCCAGGGCGAGAGGACTCATTAAATGATTATACCACCTAAAAAAAAAAAAAAGTACACCAAAAGCAAAAAAAAATGCTCATAAAATAAGAACTACTAAACCAAACTGAAAAAAAAAATTATGGGACCATTATGGCTGGCATACTGCATCGAAAAAAAGAAGTATTACACAAATCAGACCAGAAACCTGCCGAATTTGAACATCCTCTTTTTTGAAGTCGAGCAAATATGGAAACCTAGTGAGTATTTTTTTCAATTTTAAAATAGTGGTTAGTAGTAATTTAGAATACATACTTAATTATAGTAATAAGTTAATGGTATGCAGTTATTGATGTGAGAAATACCGTGTCTATAAAAAAAAAGAAATACTAAAAACATGAATATGGAAATCCTGCTCGCGAAATTTTTCATTCCAAGGAAAAACTTTACAAAAAAAATGGTTTGACTGCACCCTACAATTCTTCGTTGCAATCCGAATTTACATTTTTCTATCGTTTCAATCAAAAATTCTTGGATTGTGCATCTGATACTTTGAAAGTAATCACAACGGTTTTTGTTCTTTTGGATCAATACCTGCGAGATTGGATATTTTCCTGTTTCAAAAGTCAAAACTATGAGATGCGTTGTTTTTCTTCTATTCGTGGGTTTTATCTTTGTTTGTTACTCCAATTTCATTATTGCAACAGTTTTAAAAATAAAAGTTTTATAATCGTTGCATTCTTTGTGTACCATTTTTTAATGCTACGACCAATTATAAAAGAATTACTTGAAGAACTTACCTACAAGTTCTTCAAGTAATTCTTTTATCTAGTTTTAAGTTTGCTTGTATTTCTCATAATAAGTGAATTGTATTCTTTTTGAGAAATAAATGTCTTAAACCGTAATTTAATCACTAGATGTAATTAGTACAAAACTCATAAGGTTACCTAGCTTCCAGTCTAACCAGATTCATACAAACTGTAATAACACTTCGTTAGTTTTTTATAAATATTTTGATGTTAAAAAACCGATGCCGAACACAAGCTATGTCTCTTTTTATTGTAAGTACATTTGCAAACATTTAAACTCAATTACGAGCTATGCTTGGAGTATCTTTGCGTGATCGAGTCAGAAATGAGGTGAAATGAGGAGATTCGTAGACTCGTAAACTTGCCGACATACCCCAGCGAATTAGCCAGTTGAAGTGGCAGTGGGCAGGCCACATAGCACGCAGAACTTATGGCCGATGGGGCCAAAGTTCTCGAATGGAGTCCACGCACAAGTGCAGCGTGAGACATCCACCTACAAGGTGGACATACAATCTGATGATCACAGGATCGCACTGGATGCAAGTCGCTTCCAACCGGTCTTATTGGAAATCTATGGGCAAGGCGTATGGACGTTCTACGGCTGATATAATATGATGATGATGAAACTCAATTACACAGACGGGCAGTCCCGGAACAACAACGTGTACACACAATCTGTATCTAGGCATCAAAGGGTTATATTGACTGATTATTTTCTCGTCACTATTTTTGCAGGTTTTGGCCGCTACGACCTCCTGCTCCTCTGCACCAGCTGCACCATCCACCTGGGTTCAATCTTGGACATGCTCGGCTTCAGCATAGTTGTGCCAGCTGCCAGCTGTGATCTCCAACTCAGCTTGGAACAGAGTGGCATGCTGACTTCTGTGTCTTTTGCAGGTAATCAGAAATAGTGTACCAACACTAGCTGTTCCCCGTGTATTCACCTCCGCTGTTCCATCCTTGTTAAGCGTAGCGTGATGTTATATAGCCTAATATAGGTAATCTTCCTCGATAGATGGGAATGGAATTCATTTCTGTCGTTCTTGAGATTAGCGCATTCAACCAAATAAACAAACTCTTCAGCTTTATTATAGGTTTAATTTCTATCCCCCTTATTAATAAAACGAGAAGTAAAGTTACGCCAAGGTTAATCCTTAAAAATGTATGGTTAGTCCGAAGATTATCCTGGTTGTAACTTTAGTCCACGTTTATTAATAAGGTGTTAGTGTTTCAGTTATTGGAAGGTCTCCAAAGTAACTTATTGATTTCACATTTTAGACTCTCATTTTATCAATCGACTTCGAAAAAAGGAGGATTTTTTTATATGTATGTCTCTTAATTTGGAAAAAATATGAGAACAAATCATCGGCGATTGCTGCTTTTGCAATCTAATACGAGTACCTATATTAAATTCTCGTGTCACAGTGTTAGTTACCATACTCCTCCGAAACGGCTTGACCGATTTTAATGAAATTTTATATGCATATTCAGTAGGCCTGAGAATCGGCTACTATTTACTTTTCATATCCTTATGTGATAAGGGTTATCCATCTCTAAATATTTTTTTTATTTTTTTCAATTATTTTTTTGCAAATGCCTAGTAGATTATAATTTATACGCCAAAACAACGTTTTGCGTAAGAATTCGCGTCCAGCGTCCATTAACCCCAGTTTTTAACAGGCTTCTCGGGTCTCAAGACAAATATATCATATATTAGATATGTGTTAGCATTATATTTGCATTCTACGTAGGAAAACAAACAACTATATTTTATGTATAAACCATGTTCAACCGAGCAGGTTTTTTGTGACTACGACCAAGGCTATCGAGTTTTGTACAGTCTATATCCATGTGTGAACATAAAAACCTAATTATTATTGAATCCTTATCACTAGTTTTCATGTTTTTGTGACCTGAAACTTGTACTTTGAAATTAATTTGATAGATAAAACTAGTTCTTCAGGGCGGCGCGCCCGCGCCGCGCGCACATTTTAATAAAGACTCGAAATCTAATTTTATGTACTACACCAAAAGATACAAATTTATAGTATCGTCACGTTTATCATTTCGTCGTCATTTCTAGTATGAACTGACGAATGAATGAATGAACAAACGAACGAATGTACTGAACCAGGCTATGAAGCCCGTTTCAGTTTCTTCTTCACAGTCATAATCAATGAATAATAGTAGATTATTAACCAAGGGGATAAAGCAGTGTCTTCTGTCACGGGTGACGATTTAAATCGCGAGCTTAACGAAGGACTCGAGGTTTACTCCCGAGCGAAGCGATGGTGTTAAAAACTTAAATCACGAGCGAAGCGAGGGATTTAAGATGAGTCCTGAGTGTAGCGAGGGATTTAAGTTCACCCAAGACTAAGACAGCTTTATCACCGAGGAAAATACTCTACTTTTCGTACCATTTGCGAAAAAAATAACACAATAGTAATACGAGATAAGCATTTATTAAACATTAACATTTAACATTAACTTATTTATAAAAATAAATAAAAATAAACTTTGAAGAAAACAAAAATGCGGCAAAGGACATGGTCCACAATGTATGGACCAAAAACCCAAAACCAAAGTGTGATCGATACGGTCAAACTGTATGCAGATGGATTCCCTAGAACTATCTTAATAATCGTACCAAGTTACAATATCCTAATCCATGGCATATCGGAGTTATGGGCTGTCAAAGTTTGCCAAAAAAGTTCCACTTGCTACTTGAGATTTCACGTTTGTGTTGCCAAAATAGTCATGCTGCCGATTATATTGCGTACCAACGACGGCATAGTTGTTATTAACCAAAAAAAAAAACTTTAAAAAAAAAAGGGAACCGACTTCAAAACCAAACACAAAAAAACTATAAAATATCTTTTCTTTCGGAAGTCCGTGGCTTTGTTTTTTTTTATTTCATTGATATATTATGTATATGGCCACCGACTTCCGAAAGATAGTTTTTTTAACCGACTTCAAAAAAAAAAGTAGGTTCTCAGTTCGACCTGTATGTACGTATGTATGTATGTATGTAAGTTTGTCCGCGATTATCTCGCGTTTGGCTGAACGGATTTTGATGCAGTTTTCAGAAAAGTGTTTGTTGCATTCTGGGGAAGGTTTTAGTATATAGCAATAATGGATATCTCGTGAAGTTGCCCGCATAGATCCGTTTTTGTTGCTTAATAGGATTGTAGATTTTCAAAGAAGCCGATTTTATGAAGACTTTTTTTTGTGGAATATCTCAACTAAAAAGGGAAAAATAAAAAACTTAAAAAAAAAAAGGGAACCGACTTTAAAACCAAACACAAAAAACTATAAAATAACTTTGTTTTCGGAAGTCGGTGGCCATATCTCAACGAAATAAAAAAAAACAGCCAACGACTTCCGAAAGAAAAGTTATTAACCGACTTCAAAAAAAAAAGAAGGTTCTCAGTTCGACCTGTATGTATGTATGTATGTTTGTCCGCGATTATCTCGCGTTTGGCTGAACGGATTTTGATGCAGTTTTCAGGAAAGTGTTCATTACATTCTGGAGAAGGTTTTAGTATATAACACTAATAGATATCCCGTGACGTTGCCCGCGTGGATCCGATTTGCTTTCTTGGATCGTAGATTTTAAGGGACGATTGCATGTTTATCCGCGATTATCTCGTGTTTGGCTGAACGGATTTTGATGCAGTTTTCAGGAAAGTGTTCATTACATTCTGGAAAAGGTTTTAGTATATAACACTAATAGATATCCCGTGGCGTTGCCCGCGTGGATCCGATTTGCTTACTTGGATTGTAGATTTTAAGGGACGATTGCATGTTTGTCCGCAATTATCTCGCGTTTGGCTGAAGCGATTTTGATACAGTTTTCAGAAAAGTATTTGTTACATTCTGGGGAAGGTTTTAGTGTATAACAATGATGGATATTTTGTGAAGTTGCTCACATAGATCCGTTTTGCTTAATAGGATTGTAGATTTTCAGAGACGATTACATGTTTGTCTGCAATTATCTTGCGTTTGGCTGAACCGATTTTGATGCAGTTTTCAGGAAAGTGTTCATTACATTCTGGAAAAGGTTTTAGTATATAACACTAATAGATATCCCGTGGCGTTGCCCGCGTGGATCCGATTTGCTTACTTGGATTGTAGATTTTAAGGGACGATTGCATGTTTGTCCGCAATTATCTCGCGTTTGGCTGAAGCGATTTTGATACAGTTTTCAGAAAAGTATTTGTTACATTCTGGGGAAGGTTTTAGTGTATAACAATGATGGATATTTTGTGAAGTTGCTCACATAGATCCGTTTTGCTTAATAGGATTGTAGATTTTCAGAGACGATTACATGTTTGTCTGCAATTATCTTGCGTTTGGCTGAACCGATTTTGATGCGGTTTTCAGAAAAGTGTTCGTTACATTCTGAAGAAGGTTTCAGTATATAACAATAAGGGATACCTCGTGAAGTTGCCCGCATAGATCCGTTTTTGTTGCTTACTAGGATTGTAGATTTTCAAAGACGCCGATTATATGAAGATTTTTGTTATTAAATATCTGAACTAAAAAAGGGAAAAATAAAAAACTTTTTAAAAACAATGGAACCGACTTCAAAACCAAACACAAAAAAACTAAAATAACTTTTCTTTCGGAAGTCGGTGGCCATAGTAAATGAAATAAAAAAACAAAGCCACCGACTTCCGAAAGAAAAGTTATTTTAGTTTTTTTGTGCTTGGTTTTGATGTCGGTTCCATTTTTTTAAAAAAGTTTTTTTTTGTGTTTGGTTTTGAAGTCGGTTCCCTTTTTTTTTAAAGTTTTTTTTTGTGTTTGGTTTTGAAGTCGGTTCCCTTTTTTTCAAAAAGTTTTTTTATTTCCCTTTTTAGTTGAGATAATCAACAAAAATCTTCATAAAATCCGGTCTTTGAAAATCTACTCGTACAATCCTATTAAGCAAAACGGATCTATGTGAGCAACTTCACGAGATATACATTATTGTTATTACTAAAACCTTCCTCAGAATATAACAAACACTTTTCTGAAAACTGCATCAAAATCGGTTCAGCCAAACGCGAGATAATTGCGGACAAACATGGCGCAGCCGTGAGACACAAACATTATTCTTTTATCTTTTTTTTCTTGTGTTAGATATAGGTTTTCTCTTTTTTTTTTCTATGTGTGTTTATTTTTATTTTGAATGTGTGTGTCCATCGTGGTCCCTTCACGCCAAATAAATGTTTTTCTTTCTTTCTTCTTTTAATCGTCCCTTAAAATCTACGATCCAAGTAAGCAAAACGGATCCACGCGGGCAAAATCAAAGTGATAAATACTAAATCTTCTCCAGAATGTAATGAACACTTTCCTGAAAACTGCATCAAAATCCGTTCAGCCAAACGCGAGATAATCGCGGACAAACATACATACATTCAAACATACATACAGGTCGAACTGAGAACCTACTTTTTTTTGAAGTCGGTTAAAAAAGTGCCAGCATTACAGTAACCCCGGGTCGACGGCGCGTTGTGTTCCACCCGCGCCTCAAAGAGTGTCAGCATGATGACGGGGGACTCTAGAGGGCCAAAGCCTGCCGGCGTCGCGGGACTTATCAATTTACCGTGACCCTGGAACGTAAAGGGCTATTGAAGGACACCGTGGATTTAAGTCAGTACGAGTCTGACAGTCCCTCCCGGTCTGCCCTGAATTCCCGGAATCAATTGATGATTTCACCACGATTACAAAAAATAGAAAACCATTCAATGAATGATCCTATGGAGAGATGCCGCTGCAAAACTGATACATATATGGACGCCTGCCAGCAGCACTCGTGTCTTCTGCACTTGTTTAGTTTTAATGTTGTTGTTCTGTTCTGTGTGTGACTAACAATAAACTTTTCTTTCTTTCTGTCTTTCTTTATTTCCAAAGTACGTCTTTTGATGGATGGCCCAATTAAAACAACACTTGCTGAGAACAATCTGAGGATGAGTTGCCAAAGTTAAGCAACATTCACAGAGGTCTGTCTTTGGATGGGTGACCACTGTAAAGTAACATTTCCCAAAGTGTTTCGTTTCTTAACGTTGGGTGGATGACCCAAGACATGCGGTGAGATATCAGATGTTATACATCAATTGCGACTACTGTTATGTAATGCTGGCATTTTTTAGGGTTCCGTAGCCAAATGGCAAAAAACGGAACCCTTAAAGATTCGTCATGTCTGTCTGTCCGTCCGTATGTCACAGCCTTTTTTCTTCGAAAGTATAAGAGCTATCCTGTTGAAACTTGGTAGGTAGATGTATTGAGTGAACCCCATTAGGATTTTCATACGAAAGTAAAAATAAAACTAATTTTGGGGGTTGCCCCCATACATAGAATTGAAACTCAAAAATATTTTTTTCGCCTGACTCATACGTGTGGGGTATCTATGAATAGGTCTTGAAAAATTATATTATATATATTTCTAAACTGAACAGTTTGCGTGAGAGACACTTCCAAAGTGGTAAAATGTGTCCCCCCCCTGTAACTTCTAAAATAAGTGAATGATAAAACTAAAAAAAATATATGATGTACATTGCCATGCAAACTGGTTTGAACAAGATCAAGTAATTAGTTTTTTTTTTAATACGTCATAAACCGTAATCCGCAATTTACTTTTCAAAGTTACAACCAACTACAAGAACGTTTATATTATGTTACTTGCTGCTACGGAACCCTTCATGGGCGAGTCCGACTCGCACTTGGCCAGTTTTTTTTTGTAATACCTTTAATAACATCTAAGGCGTCGTTGGTACGCAATATAATCGGCAGCATGAGTACCTTGGCAGCACAAACGTGAAATCTCAAGGAACAAGATGGATATTTTTTGCATACTTTGACAGCCCATAACTCCGATATCCCATAGAGTAGGATGTTGAAACTTGGTACGATTATTAAGATAGTTCTAGGGAATCTATCGGCATACAGTTTAACCGTATCGATCACACTTTGATTTTGGGTGAATTTTGATACCATCTCCTTCCTCGACTAATATTTTTTTGTCGGAAAAGCAAAGGCATCAAGCTCAATTATGGCCTCTTCAGTTTTTGTAATTTTATTGAATAATCATAACTGCTTAATAAATGCGTATTCCTTTTTCAAAAAGTTGTATAATGCTTTATATACAAACTCAATGTTGTAAAGACATACTGATGTAGTTCAGTATCGGTAAGTATTCCAAATTTAAATCACATTCTCTCCCTAGAGAATGAATGAAATTCAGTACAACTTTCTTTCCCTGTTTTTAACAGATTAAAAATGACTATTGTTATGTACCCTATTTGTGGCATAGAATGTCACTTTTTTGAGCAAGTGGTACGAAAATAATATTTCTGGCTTAAGTATAATTAAAAAACCCTTGGGAGACGCGTCCCGAGATGATCTCTAGGCAACATCAGCGCGAGCTTTTAAATGGCGAGTAATGGGTAGATCGCCATCTGATCAAGGACCAGGCTCGAGTTGCGGAGGAGTCAAGGTATACACACTGACAGGGCCTAACGCCTATCGTGATTACAGGACGGTCTAAATAGGGCAAGGGAAAGAACAGGGTGGTTTTAGTTAGTAAGAGTTTGACATTTCCTTTCATTCCACCTAAGTGTGTTGTCCATAGTGGAGGCTTGACACATCTACTGCCACCCTCCCGTTGTACCCGTTGTTGCCTAGCAACACGCTAGGCTCACAATCTCGCTCATAGCCACCGCACTATGCCTTGGTCACTTCAGCATGGCCACGATCGCCGATTTCCTATGTTTGATATTTCCGTACCCGCCACCGCCACCGCGCTAGACTCGCAGTGTGTTTGAGTACCAAGATAGGAGGACTCATTTGCTTATTTTCCCAAAAACCTCATTTAAAAAAAGTTATGTGATCCTGTACTGATTTTCAATGCTTTGATTTCCAGCTTTCATGTTCGCCCTACCGTGGGGTTATTTCACTGATAAGTATGGTCGGAAGAAAGCACTTCTGATCTCCTCGTCAGTTGGCTTCGTGCTCTCCAGCCTCACCAGCTTCTCCACCAGTTTCACCATGATGTTGGTGCTCAAATTCTTGGCGACTAGCTTGTAAGTTACCTTTATTTTAGTTAAAAGTTTTTTAAGCAAGCATTATTAGCCCTGGCGCGCCGCAATCGCGGCGGTAAGACCCCTCTTTGAAGAGTGGCTGGATAGGCGACACGGCGTCCTGACCTGCCGCACCGGTCCTCACTGGACAAGGAAGTTTCGGGAGGTACCTGTGTCGGATACGGAGGGAAGAAAAGTCTGGGTGTCACCACTGCGAGGATTGCCCGGAGAACACGGTGCATACGGTGCAGGACTGCTCCGCTTGGGCAGAGCACCGCCGTGTCCTCACGACGGCGATAGGTGGAGACTTCTCGCGCCCGGCATTGGTTGAGGCCATGCTACGGCGAAACGAAATGAAAAGCGGTCGTCTCTTTCTGCGAAGAAATCATTCTCGCGAAGGAGGAGGCGGGCCGCGTGAGAGAGAGGACAGAGTCCATCCTTCACCCCGGCCGCAGTGGTAGACGCCCACAGCGACGGACGGCGCCAGACGATCTCCGGCCACCATAGGCGCGGGCATGCGGGTGGCGAGTAATCGGCGACTTGCTGTCCGACCATGGACCATGCCCGGGTCGACTGCGAGTTGTATTCCACGCACGCCTCAAATAATGTCAGCATTATGACGGGCTCCCCCTCCAAAGCCTGCCGGGGTCGCGGAACTCACGAATTACCGTGACCCCGGAACGTAAAGGGCTATTGAACGACACCGTGGAATTTAGTAATTACGAGTCTGACAGTCCTTCCTACTCTGCCCTGGGTGGGTGGACTCATTTGATGATATAACCACGCTAAAAAAAAAGAAGCATTATTAGCTATTTGACAGTTTCAATAAATTACAAATCTTAGCCCGTCATTTAGAGTTTAAAAAAATAACGGTTACACATTTTTTTCTTTGGCAAATTCAATGAATAAAAATCGACAGGCCTGTTGGTCTAGTGGTTAGTGACCCTGGCTGCTATGCCGGAGGTCGTGGGTTCGATTCCCAGTCAGGACAATTTTTTGTGTGATGAGCACGATCATTTGTTCTGTGTCTGGGTGTAATTTATCTATAATATGTATGTATTAAGAAACATATAAGTATGTTTATCAGTTGTCTAGTACCCATAACACAAGCTCTGCTTAGCTTGGGACTAGATGGCGTTGTGTGATAGTTGTGGAATATTACTATTATTATTATAATATTTACCAAGATATAACGCAAAAAAACTCGAGAGTGGGGGGCTCGCGACGTCATAATTCAATAAAATAAATTATGGTGCAAAATTGTGATGTATTTCCAATTTAGAAAATCATCGTTCCTCTGTCAACTTCGGTTTACGTAACAAAAGAAAAAAAAAACGTGTCGAATGTTTTTTTATAATCTTACGGACGGAATAGAATTTTCACCTCACCCGCTCGGAAAGATTCTATTTCTCATTCAAAATCTGAGCGCAAAACTCCATTTTGTGCTCTAGAGCACAAAGTGTTGTTTAAAATTCGAACACGTCTTGTATTCAATTGTTTTCTACTTTTCTACACTGGCAGGCGAGCCGCCCCCACTACATTTCCTCGCTGTGTGAGGTGAAAAGTTGTGTGTTGCACTCGGCAGCAAAGTTTTTCTGCGTCTCGTACCTTTGAAAACTTCGCATCGCTCAGGATTCTATATTTGAACCGCTCGTTTCTCTCGCGGTTCAATCTTAGAATCCTTCGCTCGCTCAGTTTTCAATTCAAGTACTCGCGCCAAAAATCAACTTTGCAGCCTTGCATAACAAATAACTATTTTCACCGCACACGCTCGGAAAGATTCTATTTCTCATTCAAAATCTGAGCGCAAAACTCCATTTTGTGCTCTAGAGCACAAAGTGTTGTTCAAAATTCGAACACGCCTTGTATTCAATTGTTTTTTTTCACTGACAGGCGAGCGCGAGCCGCCCTCACTTCATTTCCTCGCTGTGTGAGGTGAAAAGTTGTGTGTTGCACTCGGCAGCAAAGTTTTTCTGCGTCTCGTACCTTTGAAAACTTCGCATCGCTCAGGATTCTATATTTGAACCGCTCGTTTCTCTCGCGGTTCAATCTTAGAATCCTTCGCTCGCTCAGTTTTCAAATCAAGTACTCGCGCCAAAAATCAACTTTGCAGCCTTGCATAACAAATAACTATTTCAGTCAAATAGTCTATTTTTGCCCTTGTCGTTCCTTTTGATGAGACACATTCCACTTTCCTGTTCTTTATAGCTTGTCGTCATCCACAACACGGCATCAGTGATAAGGGCCGGAAGATTAAAAAAAACTACTTGTATTTTAAAGGGTGCAAGTGGCGGATTTTCGTTGGGGAGGCATTTGTTTAACAGTGGACATCTTCGTGATGTTAATGAAGATGGTAACGCCAAAAGAGTGTGTTACTAGAATCATAGAACGTTGTGTTGTGCCCCCCTATCACAACGAACAAAAAACACACAAAAATAGTAAACTAGCTGTACTTCATGCGTGGCTCTCTGCGGTGGCTTCATCCGCTGCTCGGCACCTGTTCGTCAATTTTACATAGCCTATAGCCCTCCCCAATAAATGGACTATCCAACACAAAAATATTTTTCAAATTCGAACCAGGAGTTTTTGAGATGTAAAATGATTTTCTTAATCCTTTAATGTAACATTCTTCTCATTATATAACCTTGTTTAAGGCATATTGCACATCACTGTACTCGGGAGCTCTGTGGTTCACATATACCAAAAAGGCTTACAATGCTCTGCGCATCCAGTACAATAATGCATTCAGGGTATTGTTGCGACTGCCGCGGTTTTGTAGTGCCTCGGCAATGTTTGCGGAGGCACGTACTGATGGCTTCGATGCACTGTGGCGTAAAAAATCAGCCTCATTACTCTGCAGGCTACGGGGCAGTCCTAACACTATCCTGCAGTCGATAGCCGCCCGGGCCGACAGTCCGCTAGTGTGGGCGCTCGTGAACCGGACACGTTCCGTTTTATGTATTAAGTACTAACATAGGTTAAGCAGTTTTGTTACTAACACTATAGATCATTGTAGTCTGTTCAAATAAAGATAAATAAAATAAATAAATTATATTTTCAGTTCAACAGCATCAATAAGCCTAACCATCACATACTTGGGGGAGTGCACCCCACGGGCACGAAGGAACAAATTTGTATTTGGACAGAATGTGGCCAGTCTGGGATCAGATTTCGTCGGTTTTGGTAAGAAGGTAGGGTTAAACTAGGTAAGAGCCCTATTTGACAAAACGCCCGGTCATTCTAGCATTCAAACACTGCTCGAAATAACATGCGAGGGTGGCCGCTGTTGGCGTACAACATGGCCTTCGGCCTCGGCCATGTAATACGTCAACAGTGGTCACACTCGCCAGTGGTTCCGAGCAGTAAGTTAAAGTGATAGAATGACGTGGCGTTTTGTCAACTAAGGCGTATTACCTGGTTTTACCATTTAAATTATAGAATGTAAACAGGATAGGCAAAAAATCGTGGATCAAGCGAAACAGGGTGATAGTTAAGGCTATTTGCAGCAAAAAAATGAGTGACTGTAGTGGAGTAGAAAAAAGGATCATCAACATAATTATCAGCTGTAGGACGTCTACTGAAAAAAGGAATAAATGAATAAAAATAAACCCCGAGTGAAGTAGATTTCGATCTCTCGCAGAGTCGTCAATGCGGCTATAAAGAATAAATCGCCTCATTTACTTATAATACTCGCAACAAAGATATATTTTTTTTAAATGGCCATGTGGAAATGAATCAAATTATGATTACAGGTCTGGCCTACTTTATCCTGCCCCTGGACTTCAAAATACCCACTCCACTGCTGACTACCTACAGACCTTGGAGATTAATGACGCTGCTCATGTCAGTTCCACTCGGTATAGGATCTCTGTTGATGTGCTTATTGTATGAGAGTCCCAAGTTCTTGGCTAATATGGGAGAGACAGACAAAGCATTGGAAGTGTTAGCAGCTAGGTATGAGTCCAATCATGGAAAAGGAAGTGTTTATCCTGTGAGTATTTTACTCTTAGATAACAAGCAGTATATCATCTATGTAAACCATTTCATAAACATTACATAGTCTCTTTAAATTTTAAAAGTGCTTTAATTCCAGTGTGGCCGTTGTAATTTTGTAAATGATCTAGTTTAAAAATAAAAACTTTTTTAAAAAAAATGTAACCGCCTTCAAAAACAACCACAACAAAGGGTAAAATAACCTTCAAAACTTTTCTTTCGGAAGTCGGTGACCTTTTTTTTATTAATTTCATTGTCTTTTTGCCACCGACTTCCGAAAGAAAAGTTTTGAAGGTTATTTTACCCTTTTTTGTGGTTGTTTTTGAAGGCGGTTACATTTTTTTTGAAAAAGTTTTTATTTTACTCTTTTTAGTTTAAATATTCAACCACATTTTTGTCAAATACGAGTACATCATTTTCTTACATGAGCACTAGAATTTTGTAATCCGTAACACCGGTAATAACATCGTTAAAATCTCTTACATTCATAATTCCCTATCTCAAAAACTACTGAACCGATTTTGATGAAACTTGCAGTATTCCCTAAGTTGAACGATACCTAGTACAACAAAAAAGGAATTACTTAAATACGACTTGTAGTTCCGGAGATATGCGAACACAAACATAATTTACTAAATTAGTCGATGCTAAGTCCTTACTAGAGGAGTTGTACCTTCCATCATCAGCTCAGCTACATGAAATGATGATTACCATACGCAAATACTTAAATTACTTCATAAAATTTGCGAAAAACGATGTGTAGGCCTATAAAATTTGAGGGTTGCCCTCGATTTCTCCAAGATCCAATCATCAGATCCTGACATGGTGACAATGGGACCACTCCTGAAGTATCTCCTTTCGAACAAAAAAATAATTTTGAAAATCGGTGCACAATTGGCGGAGTAATCAGGTAACAAACACACAAAAAAAAAAACATACCGTCGAATTGATAACCTCCTTCTTTTTGAAGTCGGTTAAAAAAAGAGTACAATCATCATTCGTTAAATAAATATAATAGACAATCACCAACACAAGTGTATAAGACTACTTGATGAAATTCTTGGTCAAAGTCCCATCGACACCAGCTTGCCAAAAACTAAGAAAAATCACTTCCACCGCTTTTCCACGATTAGTTAAATAAATAAATAAGTACTGTTTTGTTTTTCAGGTTAAAACTTTAATGAAAGTAGATAAACCTGACACCACCATATCCTTCTGGAACTCAGTGGTGAAACAAACGGTGCCAATATTCAAACCACCACTACTTTGGAGGTCTTTCCAACTATTTCTTTTGTTTTCTATCTGCTGTGGTACGTAAGTATTCATTTCAAATTATATATTTTATTGCTAGACGTCCAAAAAAAAATTTGAGGAATTGCTGGAGAGGAGCCACGGCAAGAACGACGCTGACAGTCACTCCCGTCTCACCCTGGGCGAGAGGACTCATTCGATGATTCCACCACGACAAAAAGAAAGTACGCAACCCTCTTAAAAAAATGCTTTAATAAGCATTTTTTGTGTTATCATTACGTTATGAATATGATTAATTAAAGACAATTTATTGGAAACAAAAAATTAAGGTATTTTCTCAAAAGTAATGATGATAGAAGATGGCTATTTATAATCTCTTTTGTTCCGAGATATTTTCATAACCAAAAATTATCAATATTCTTAAAAGTGACATATCTTAGGGACTACTCGGTCGGTATTGATTGTTTTTTTTTCTGAATGGTCTTTAGCTCTACTTTGTCCCATTCCAAGGTTATCAATTCAGTATTGGACACCCTGTAGAATAGAATAGAATAGAATAATGTTAAATATGCAAAAATAAATACATTGAGATTTCGCAATCAAGTAGAATACAAACTATAATACCTATTTAATATTGGAACGACTGAATCAATTTTGAAGATTTTTAGTTTGATGGTATCCTAGAGGTTGGATTTTCATTAAGTGTCGCAGTATGGGAGACTCCTATCTATCTACGAATTAACACAACCAACTCATTTTAATCAACGCAAATCAAATTGCTTTATCTCAAAGTCCTACTTCTAAGCAAGGAAAATTGATTTTGTAATTATTTTCAACAGGTACCATTGACATTCCAATATTCCGAAGGCAATTTAGAAGTCATCGACTCAAGATACACTTGTCAAAAGTACCGCTTCGTATCCAAACGGTACTAAGTGTAAACATTTAATCCCCCCTTTTAGCATAATATCGATACAAAATTGAGAGTAGAAGTAGGTACTTTTAGCCTGTTTGAATAGTAAATAATACAGAATTCAATTCAAATTAGCGACGCTGTTGGCAATGCGACTTAAGTCTGTAATAATTTAGTTGTATTGAATGTTAGAGTATTTTAAATAATTTTGTTACTAATTTCATTTAAATTTTGAATGAAGTAAGAAAAGGTTTACAAACACATTATTGAAATATTGTTAATACATATTACAAATCTCGTTATTAATTGTCCTACTAAATGGATAGATATTTTTGTCGGTTGTGACGTTAGGTTATCTCCATAACTTTATCTAGACCAGTGTGCTACTCTCTTATTATTATTGTTTACCTCAGCTTGTGCAAAGTAGATTTTACCACAAAGCACAAAACGTTTGTCGTTGTGAGTCTTAATGCCCACAATTCCAATTAGCTGTTTTCGAGAAATACCAAAATTTTTGGCGAAGCCATACTACTTTACACTAATAACCCTGTTAACCGTCACAATCCTTTCAATTTCAGCAACAACGTATTTTTCATGTGGTTCCCGACCATGGTGAATTCGTTCTTCACGACTGCATCAGAAGACATCAGTTTCTGTGAGAAGATTGTCGCCAACATAACTCCAGTTCAATTAAATGTAAGTATAAGTAACAGGCACAAACTTCTGTGGGAATCAGGAATGTAAGAATAAACATAAAAGAAAAATACTTTAAATAAAAAATATGCATAGAGCGTAATTTATTTAATTGAACATAGAAACGTAATGCTTGCAATAAATTCTCTCTCTCTTTAGCTTCTCATTTCTCATCATCATGGTTGTCAGACTTATGAGCTTCTGACTAACAGTAACGACTGTCAAAGATCTACAAATGACAGCCGGGACCAACGGCTTTACGTGCTTTCCGAGGCACGGAGGAAACTCGCTATGACAGATGGTCACCCATCCACAGACCAACCTCGGCAAGCGCGGCTTAACCCGGAAGATCGGCCTGTGCGGCTGTAGTTATATAGCCACGAGCTCCTCCTTCAGCTTTAGCTTCTCATTTCTCAATGCCAGAAATTGCGCCTTTTGACATCAAAACCACTAGGGTACTGCAGACATTTTCTTTGTAGGAATCTTAGTAAAATAACTAATTAATTTAACTGTTACCTCAACACGATACGGTTGACGATAAACTTTTCTATTGATCTTAGAACCACTCCATGACAACATTTGCTACATTATAAAAGAGCATTGTTATAAATGACTTCAAAGAAGAGGGTTTGTCCCATCACTGTTTCAGGCCGCAAATTCGGAACGGGGCTAGGCGTGCAACGGCAGTAGTCGAGCGCGCACTCTCAAAACAACGCACAGTGCACGTCTCGCCGTTCCGAATTCGTGGCCTTAGAGTGTCTGAACTGCTGTAAAGTGCAATACATCTCTCATTTGTCTTCTAGGATACCTGCATTGACACAGACCCAACGAACACCATCTACTCCGGCCTGGTCTTCTCCCTCTTCTTCACCATCGTCAACTTCGTCACCATTGCCGTCGCTAACTGGAGGAGGACGCTCATGATATGCACCTTCCTTATCTCAGGAGTCTGTTGTATCCTTGTGGATATAATTCGCCAGCCTGCTGCTAGCATGGTGATCTTCATCCTCATTCAGCTGACTGGCATCTGTATTGGATCTGTTGGATCTTATTATGTAGATTTGTTTCCTACTTCTTATAGGTAAGATATGTACACAACTACTAAGAATTTGTTATCAGATGGTGTCCAATAACCATTCAGCCTAGCTGATAATCAATCGTCACCTGTGCCTCAATCACCTCGGAAAATTATTATCATCCAGGTGAATTGAGTTGACTTGACCGGTGTCCTTTGTTCACCTCCGAGTTAAAAATTTCACCCAGATGAACAAAGGCGACTTTATTTCTACAATCTTGTGATATCACCCAGGTAAATATTTTCCGAGATGAACTGAGGACACCAATGTGTCCACTTTGTACACCCAAGTGAACAAAGTGAAATAAACCGTGCCTCTGGCAATATCAAAGGCAGTTGTGAAAAGCAGCCGGCTGTTAAGGTACTAAATTGATACGTATCAGGTGCCTGCTACATCAATTTCGTTATTCCAGCACTATCTCTTTAATCTATTACAAGAACATAAATATTAATGGTGCTAGTGACTGAAATTGGTTTGATGGTAGTACTTTCCGGAACGAACTCTTTCAAAGAGAGACAAACTGTCGAAGATATCAATGCAGATTTAATGAAGAAGTGGGTAACGAATTTTGTAGCCAATCAGGTGGTCTACCAAGTCGTAGCTAGCTATAGCTCTGTCTCTTTGCACACAGGAAGTATTCTGGCTCTAAGCCGTCTTGGTAGGCCACTTAAGGTGTGTATTTTTTTTAAAAAGCCTGTTTTAAACAGCTACTTTAAATGTAATTCTAAGTTTGAATAAATCTTTATGTTCATGTGTTCTTAGTTTAAGATTTTTGTGGAAGGTATAAATCTTGTCAACTACGAACCCTTCATTGTGCGTGTTCCGACACATTTGACCAGTCTTTATAATCACAATTACATTTTTATGTCCATCAGGGGTTTAGCCACTAGCGTCGGCATGATGTTCGCGAGATTCGTGTGTCTCAGTGGAGTGAACATCGTCGGTGCAACCGTGATCAACTACTGCCGGATCACTTTCTACTGCTGGGGTGTGTTTGTGTTTAGTAAGTATTTCTTCTACTGTAACCAACAAACTAGCGATACGAAATTGATTGTCAGACTCGTACTGACTGGATCTTCTTGAGCAACACGCAATGCAAAGCGCCGTTGATTTGACCCTGGTTTTTGGTTGGACGGTGAGGTACCTATTACTCACGAGCCTGAAATCACCTCACAATTTTTGACCCCAATTTTTTTCTTAGTGTTAAAACCATTAGAGACCTTCCGTTCAGAATGGAGCGAAGGGACAGTCAGACTCGCACTGCCTAAAATCCATGGTGGTCTGTCAATAGCTCTTTATGTTCCAGGGTCACGATAACCTTGTTTAGACAGTCCCGCAACACTGGCAGACGTTTGCCGGATCCTATATCCACGACTGTCACAACCACGTGTCGTGCGCGTGTCCGACTCGCACTCGTTTTTAAATCTCATTTTTCTATTACAGGTGGGATAATAGCAGCTTTACTACTTCCAGCGGAGGCAAAGGCAGATTCTTCAGAAAAACCATAGGTTATGAAATTAATTTTAATATAATTTTTAAAAATCATTGTTTTTGTTTTTATGACCAAGTCCAAGACCAATTTGTTAGTTCCAAATAAAAATTCACTCATCAAATGCGTACCATTTAGGTTTTATATGAGTAGTTCAATCAATTATTATTTATTGCATTTTAGCGTCCTATCAGCGTCCTATCGTCCTTACATATAAACGTAAAATTACAAGTAACCCTGTATAACTTCCACTACCCGAATAATCCCAGAAAAACTTAAACAAGTCGCCATCTTACTTCACTTTACGCTTTCAAAGTCTGTCTCATACGACTTCCTACATACTGTTTCCTGATTGCTTGTCTGACAAGTCTTTATAACAGTCTTGTACCGTATACCGACACATTTCCTTGTTCGACTTAACTTTGCCTTGATGGAAAAACTTTGCATCTCGTTCTGCCTCGTGTGGAGACTGAAATTGGCATTTTGAAGTTCTGTAATTGTGCTCATGTGTTGGCATTTCCAAAAAAAACTTCCCTATTTTGAATGGTCATTGAGTCACTCAGAGAAATTATTCATTTTCAGGTTAAATTAATCGGAACTCAACTCATGGCATATCTGCAAAAATTCAGACCACAGGGTCTGAACCCTCTGTCACTTTTTTTTGAAGCATTATAATAAAAAATAATATCAATGACTTTAAAAGCAAAGTCATTACAGCCGCACAGGCCGATCTTCCGGGTTAAGCTGCGCTTGCCGAGGTTGGTCTGTGGATGGGTGACCATCTGTCATTGCGAGTTTCATCCGTTCCTCGAAAAAGTTATTTGTAGATCTTTGATAGTCGTTACTATTAGTCAGAAGCTCAAAAAGTCTGACAACCAGTTCTATACCATGGGGTTTCGTATTACCTAGTTACTAGGTTACGGAGGTCCGATAGGGTGCCATTTCCGTGTAAAATACTGATATTCAGATGTACCTAGTTCGACTTAAAGCCGACCCAAATATACTAGGGAAAAGGCTAAGCAGATGATGATGACTTTTGCGGTTAAATCGCTTTTATTCATTTCACCAACAGAATTCCACTTTATTCAGACGTAGACTTGTTTGCTGAAAATAATGATCTATCTCGGTTGCACTCTTGATCCTAATCCTTCTAACGGGTACATATTTGAATATCGAAGATAAAAATATCTACGCTTAAAATATCGATGTTCAGAATATCGAAAATTAAAATATCGATTGTAACAAAATATCGAAAAATGTTACATCTACGCTTAAAACGTCGAAGATGAAAATGTCGACTGATTTAAATGTCGAATGATTCAAAATATCGAAAGACGTTATGTCGAAATTCAAAATATCAACGTTTAATACATCGCAGTTCATAATATATCTAAGTTCATAATATCTACGTTAAAAATACGTACTAGATGAAATATCGGACAGAAACCGGATAAAAAGTCGGACTCGCTTTTGCATCCTTAGTCAAATTGCTGATAACCACCTACCAAGGTAAGTCGACGGAGCCCCGCTTCGCGGGACTCCTATTTCTGTTTGCAAGGTTTAAAGTAACCTAACACGAAGAGGATGGCGGGGTCTTTAAGACCCCGCCACCCTCTTCGCACCTAACCTGTCCGAGTCGGGGTGCCCCAAGTCCCGAGCTCGCTTCGCTCGCTCTTGCGTCCTTAGTCAAATTACTGATTACTACCCAACAAGGTAGCTGGACGGACTTCGGATGCAAGAGCGAGCGAAGCGAGTTCAGAACTTGGGGCACGCCGACTCGGACAGGTTAGGTTCGAAGAGGATGGCGGGGTCTGAAAGACCCCGCCATTCTCTTCGTGTTAGGTTACTTTAAACCTTGCAAACAGAAATAGGAGCCCCGCGAAGTGGGGCTCCGTCGACTTACCTTGTTAGGTTCGATATTTCGGATATTCGATAATCTGTACTTCGATATTTAGGACATTAGATAATCTGTATTACGATATTTAGATCTTTCGATGTAACATTTGTAGATATTTAGATTTTAGATATATTGGACGTAGATCATTTAACCATTCGATATTTTAAACTTTTGATATTTTAATTTTCGATTTTATGGTCATTCGATATTTTCATTTTCGATATTTTGAACATCGATATTTTAAGCGTAGATATTTTAATCTTCGATATTCAAATATGTACCCCTTCTAACAATCCAGGATCATGGATTTCTTGCTGATCTCAAAGCTGACTGGCTGAGGCCGAACGGATTGGTTTCAGACAAAGATTGTATGTCCAATCAGAAAGAACCGTTAAAGAAAACGGATCAGGATTCGATTAAGAAAGAAATTATCATTTTGGGTAATAGTAAACTTATGCATGAGGATTTTCACGCAGGACACCCATTGTGAGTGAAGTGATAATAGAAGAACAAAAAGAAACAAAGACATCAAAAACATTATAAATATCCAGGTAAAAATAAATGACAGACGTCTTGCCCGAACCAAGTTCGCAAACGATACAAGGAATAAAACAACTGCAACGTTTCCACATCAAAATGTAAACGGGTGTTTAAAAGCCCAGCATGAAATATTGAAAAGTATTTGAAATATTCAGTGCTCAAAATGGAAAGCACTACCGGTACTCCACTAGGTATTCCTGAAGCTATTCTAGAAAATTTCAAAATATATTTCTCACATCGCACGTCACGCCGCAGTATGGAATTCGAAAAAGAAGGTAATTTAAATATTGGTTGAAAATTTTCAACAGAAGGATTAGTTGGAATGATTATTGGGTTCGTAACAGTTTTTGTTAAGTGATAGGATGAAGAGAGGTTATTTTGTGAGACAGGCAACTCAGTGATAGGGTCGTAAAAGTCTCTCAAAACGTTACCTATGCGTGCAGTAATGCGAAATGGTGCAACTAGTTCACCACTAAAGTGGACAAGACGTAGTGACACACCCTGTATCACAAAATAACCTCCCTTCACCTTATATCAAAGTGAATTTTGTAATCCGTACACAATAAGCGAAGAATGCTTATAAAACCATAAAATAAACACTAAAGTGAATGATTCTTTTATGAGACCAAACGGCAGTTATACTGCATCAAACACAAAAAAAAATACACAAATCGAACCAGAAACCTCGGAGTAATCGGTGTGCATAAATTAATTTTAAAAAATCGACCGTATTGGGAACCTCCTCCTTTTTGAAGTCGGTCAAAAGTTGAACTTTAGTTATTAGTGTCGAATTGAATATTCATCCGTTAAAAAAAACCCTAATAGACTATCTATAGATATTGTGTTGCCATTTCAGAGAAAATAATACGTGCAATGCGTCGTTTTGACAGAAAGAAAAAAAATACCTACACCAAAACTTATAAAGCAATACTTAGAAGCAACATAAAGTCGAACGAGTTAAATGGCTTTATATTACTTACCAACTTAAACAGTCGAAATACATTAAATATTTACCTACTTTCCAACAATATTCTAAGCTTTTATTGAACTTGGGCGGAGCACCGACATGTCCTCACGGCTGCGATAGGCGGAGACCTCTCGCGCCCAGCATTGGTCGCGGCCATGCTGCGGGGCGAGACGGAGTGGGAAGCGGTCGCCTCCTTCTGCGAAGCAGTAATGCTCGCGAAGGAGGAGGTGGGCCGTGAGCGGGAGAGGACAGAGTCCTCCCTCCGCGCCACCCGCGGTGGTAGACGCCCACGGCGACGGACGTCGCTTGATGATCTCCGGCCACCGTAGGCGCGGGCATGCGGGCAGCGAGTAAAGGGCAACTCGCTGCCCGACCAAGGACCATGCCCGGGTCGACGGCGCGTTGTGTCCCACGCGCGCCTCAAAGAGCGTCAGCATAATGACGGGGCCCTCTGAGACCCCTCTGAGGAGAGGGGTCTCAGAGGGCCAAAGCCTGCCGGGGTCGCGGGATTATTTCCTTACCGTGACCCCGGAACAGAAAGGGCTATTGAAGGACACCTTGGATTTTAGTCAGTAGAAGTCTGACAGTCCCTCCCGCCCTGCCCGGGGTTGGAGGACTCATTTGATGATTTTACCACGCTAAAAAAAAAAAAAGCTTTTATTGAAGAGCGCGCTGTGATAGCGGGGGGAGTCGCTGTAGAGGAGTCATGGCGTCGTCACCTTCCGCTTAACACAGGTCCTCACCTCACGTTTCGGGAGGTTCCTGTCTCTGATTGCGAAGGAAGAAACGCCTGGCGGTATCACCATTGCAAAGATCGCCTGGAGGACACGGTGGAACATACGGTACAGTCTGTCCCACTTGGGCAGAACACCGCTCACGTGTCCTCATGGAGACGACACGCGGTGGCCTCAAGCGTGCGAGTAATGGGTGACTCTTCGTTAGATTATTGTTGATGCCCGGGTCGACGGCACGTCGTGTACCACGCCCGCTTCAAATAGCTGTCAGTAATCTGTCATAGCCCCCCTTATAGGACAAAAGCCTGCCGGGGTCGCGGAACAGTGTTATCAGGTAACCGTGATCCTGGAACATAAGCTTTTATCAAACAAAATCGAAACTTCTAGTAAAATTTTCACTCCATCAATTTATTCTTTTGAAGTTCTCTTTAAGCTATACGTTCGGGTTTTTACAAACTACAAGTACCTTGATTCCGACAGTTCGGTAACTATTTACACGCGACTGAAACGTTATGGTACCTTGTAATAGTTGAAAGTTTTGCTACTCGTTATAAGTAATAGAAAGTTTGTCGAATATTTAGGTATTCTCTTGTTAACGACCAGGCGCGGTCGCTGCCTGAAATTTTTGGGGGGGTCGCTCTGTACGCTAATGGTAGCCATACACCATCCTGCCTATCGAACGATCGATTTGACGCTTGCAATTGTTTCAAATTGGCAGTTCGTCCATATACACCATACACCATACTGCCTATCGTACGATCGATTTGACACAACGTCAAATCTGCAGCAGCGATGCCAACTTAGCAACTTTATAGCTAGATCTAGCTATTATTCGGTGACCGATAGCTACAAATTCATAAAATTGTAGCTGTCGTCACCGAACACTAGCCAAATGCATCACTGCTGCCGATTTGACGCTGTGTCAAATCGATTTGATGACCTATCAAATTGGCATGTCATGCCATCAAATTGGCATTTTTAAACAATTGCAATTTGAAACAATTGCAAGCGTCAAATCGATCGTCGATAGGCAGGATGGTGTATGGCTACTATAATAAAAAACAGGTATCTGGAATAAAATAAACAATAATGCACAAGACATATTGCATAAATTGCACAAGATGTCAGCAAACTATAAATTTATCGCCGTTAGGGGATAGATTTAAATTTCCTTTTATTATTTGGGATTTTTTTGATGACATTTTTGAGATTTTTCGATGTGGCCTTAAATTTTGGGGGGGGGTCATGTCCCGTGTGACCCCCCCTCCCCCATTCGGACCGCGCCTGTTAACGACATGGTTGGCGCAGTGGCTGTGCAGCGTGTCGTGGATTCGATTTTCGCACGGAACAAATATTTGTAGTGGGCCCACCACACGCACAAGCTTTACCACAGTTCAGAATCGAACCTACAAGATGTTGCGCTGCAGTCGATCTCTAAAATCTTCCAAATTAGGTACACCATATTTTATACACATAAAATTCCGGTATAATTTTAGTGCTGATGGTCTACGTGCTCTGGCTAAAATTATTTACGACAGATTTTTTGACTTAATTTTTTATAACGTTACCATAGAAATTACTGACTCTTGACAATAACAAACACCAATGTCAAATGCATACCGGAGTGCTAAGTTCTCGAAAATCGATACTATGGGCAAGCGAAGTGCTAGCTCATTATTAAGTTGGCTTTCATCGAAAGTAAACACTAAAAACTGTCTATTTATAAGTAAAGTACGAAATTGATGCTTAGTACGTCGGTAGGCACAGACTTTGGCTTGGCTGTTACTTAGGACTCCATGTTCCTTTCAATGTAACACCAAACTGAAGTACCCACTTCGCAATGAACGCATTTTTTGAATCTGACGTTTTACTTTCATATTTATTTTTACACCCCAATATTCGCTTTAAGGCCTTTGTCAAACAGACAGGCGATAGCGAACCGAACCAAATCATGTCATATAAAAATGCGAAAGCGATCCGATAGTCTATGTGACAGGCTTCAAACAATTCCATACATTACAAACAAAAACGATACGCCACGCATTCGGTTCTTCTGTCAGTTTGACAAAGGCATAACTATAATATAATAAAATACAATATTCACCTAAACTATAATAAATAAGTACCTACGTAATTCACGATACTGCAACTTAATTTAAAGTAAGGAAATATATTTCACTGATTTCGAACAAAAGCACTAGTAAATAACTGAAGAACTCGTTAAAAGAACTTCGATGGACTGAAAAAAATATTGAACTGAAATTGAAAACATTCAGGGAGTAATAAAGGATGGTTTTCAATAACATTTCATATGATTTATAATGAAAATAGCCAATAACTGTAGTATAGGTAGAACCATGTAACGTACTGGTTGTATTCATGAAAATCGAGAGAGAATACTAAATTGTGTTCGAGGAAACATACATTATTATTTTAATAGAGAAAGCTACGCGTATTTTATTTGAATAAATATTTATGTTGTTGTATAGGAAGCACTAGAAATCAATAACAGAGAATATTCATACATAGATAAAGGTAGATCTGAACTAAAAGCATATTATTATATCATAGCAATGGACAACTTTGGGGTATAAACTAAAGAAATAAAGATTATAATTATTTCTGGACTGCGTTATTTATTATAGAAAGAAAGAAAGAAAGAAAAAACGTTTATTTGGGTAACCGCGGTGGTACACACAATATAAACAAATAAATGAACAAAGAGAAAAAAAAAACAAGAGTGTAAAACATTAGGCATACAACAAAATATAGTTACCTACATAAAATTATAACATTGTGTGTCCCACGGCTACGTCAAATGGGTCCAGTTCAGCGAAATGTCGAGTAGCTAGTACTCGACGCTGGTTTTCAACTGGACCTGGACAATGACGTGACGGACGCAAAGCAGTCTTAGAACATCCAAACGTGATTTGTGTGTGTTTGTGAAATACATAAATACTTGTATTAACTTATGAAACATTAATATACTTACAAAATATTGTGAAAATAAATTAAATTAAATATACCTACAACATAATAAATAAAGGGTAGTAAATAAAATGAACCAAAAACATAAACAAATATAGGACAGATGCAGGACGATAACACTATAATGATTTAACAGAAAAGAACCTGTTTCGCACGTTGCCAGACTTCTTGTTTACGTGCCTAAACTCGGCTAGGCCTTCAAATGCGTTCATTACGCAACAGATCTCGCACGCAGAAGCACTGGACGTAAAATATGCAGACTGTTGTTTTTGTGACTATTTTGTCTCATACGATGCATGTAGTCATGTTTTAACAAACATCAGGCTATTTAAATGTTTACACGGAATTCTATTCTGGAAGATAATTTATAATTAAAATTGGATGCATAATTTGAAACACGTTGAAATATGGGAGGTAAGTCAATATTTTTATAGATTATTTAGTTAAATGTATTAATTTCATGTATCCGCTGGTAAAACAAAGTACATGGGGACTAATTTGTTTTTGTTTTTGCCCTCTTGCAGTTTAGCTAGAGATGTCAACCTTTACAAAATCGAGAACCGCCCATGGTCAAACCTGATCAACTATGAAAACAAAAAGTGGCAATGGTAGCTGTTACACCGTTCGTTCCACCGGCATGCAAGCAGATCAGACACATTAGGTAAGGTCCAAGGACTCGCTGTAGCAATGCATACATTTTAACTAATAGGTAGGTCAGGGTAAGCAGTTGTTATAGCGTGTTTTTTTTGCTGCAGATCTCCCACAAAGCGATGGAACGAAGCGGCCAGGCGGGAGCAGCTGCGAGTAGAACGCGATATCTATAGCAGAACGAGATAGTACATCTGTGCAAGGGAAGTGGGACCCACTGGAATTGGCAGGGTGACCTCAGTTATTTATAATATTCATTAATCATTACTTAACATTATACATAGCAGCATGCTCGAGTAAATTAAGTGTCTAGCCATCTAGGGAAGTGCATCAGATAATCGAAACATTCAGTGCGACCATGTCCAGTTTACGTTGTTCTTCCAATAGATACTGCCGCAACTGTCTTCTAAATGAGCCTATGGTGTTAATTGATCTGATCGGTGGTGGCAGGTTATTCCATATTTTGGAAGCTGCATACCGAAAGCTCCCTCTGAAAGCCGCTGTGTTGTGTGTCTGAGTCGAAAGTTGTTGGGAGCATTGTCTTCTTTCACATTCTCGTCTACTTGTTATCCAACTCAATTTGCTGTACAAGTAATCCGGTTTTTTATATTTGACAACACCGAAAAGTAGGCACGCTAAATGTAGTTTACGCCTGGACTTCATTTTTAGGATAAAATGTTTATTAAGATAGGGCGTAACATGACTTCTGCGAGGAATATTGTAGCAGAACCGAGCGCACGCGTTTTGTACCCTCTGTATGAGCCTATCCGTACGCGCCAGCAGGCGCGGGCCGTAAACAGTATCGGCATAGTTCAACTTAGATAAGACTAAAGTTTCAACGAGCTGTTCCCGCAGTGATTCGGATAAATAAGGCCTCATCTTGTATAAAATTTTTAAGCGGTAGAAACAATTCCTTACTGAGTCTGCTATGTGTTTCTCAAACCGAAGGTCATTGTCCATAGTAAGTCCTAGATTTCGTGCCTCGTATACTCGCTCGATTGGCTCCCCCATAAGTTTTAAGTCAAAAGTCATAGGCAGTCGGGCTAGCTTTTGTTTAGTGCCAAATACTACATACTTAGTTTTCGTGGGGTTTAGTGACAGACAGTTCTTTTCAGACCAGACAGCAATTCGTTCGAGATCTTCATTGAGATCCTTTATAGCGTTATGGTACTCTTCTGGCCTAAACGAGATGTATAGTTGGACATCGTCAGCGTATATATGGTACTTGCAACTCCGGATGCATGTTGTTATGTCCGCACAAAACAAAGTAAACAGATTGGGACCCAAAATGGTGCCCTGCGGGACTCCTCTTTCCACGGGAAGAGGAGTAGATCTAAGAGTTTTGCCGTCACTCAAGCGGAGGTCAACAAATTGTTCCCTTTTACTCAAATAGCTACGAAACCATTGCAAAGTTTGGGGGTCAAAGCCGTAATAATTCAGCTTCGACAATAAAAGTGGAATGTTAATTGCGTCGAACGCCCTGGAAAAGTCGAGCAGGACCAGTATTGTGCACATTCCCTTGTCTTGGGCAGTTAAAATGTTGTCAGTAATGTCTAACAAAGCAGTAGAAGTACCCCGCTGTTTTCTGAATCCTGATTGAAGATCAGGTAAAATATTATTTTGCTCAAGAAAAACTGTAAGCTGACGACTGACAACTTTTTCTAATACTTTAGAGAGACATGGTAGTATGCTAATAGGGCGTAAGTCTTTCAAACTAGATGGATTTGAATTTTTTGGCAATGGCCTAATCGAAGCAATCTTCCACTGATCGGGAAACGTAGATGTCGCAATCGAACGATTTATAATGTCTGTTATAATATTTAAGGTATGCGGCAATGTCATGTTAATCATGTCTAGAGTAATGTTATCAAAGCCTTCAGCGTTACTTTTTAGACCAGATATTATGCGTAGCACCTCGTTATGTTCTACCTGAGTGATTTTGAAAATAGCTTCACTATGTTTATGGTTATCATAATAGTTAATAAGCGACGGGCATGCAACAGGACTCCCAGGAACAATTAAAAAGTTTTTATTAATCAAGTCTGGATCTGTAAAATGCGACGGAAGGTCTTGTCTAGTACTGAAGGGTAAAACGGTGGATTTCAAGTTTTTCCAAAGTAATTTAGGGTTATGTATTTTATTATTAATATTTAGTTTGAAATATGCAATTTTTTCCCGATACAATGCGCCAGTAACCAATTGTTTTAAATCTTTGTAATATCTTTTCTTCGAATCGGATCTTAATCGCCTGTAATTATTTAACGCTTTGTCGCGTAAACGCATCATAAGTTTGATCGTATCTGTTATCCACGGGTAAGATTTTTCCTTTATAGTGCACATTTTTATAGGTGCGTGGACATCGAACAGGGAAATTAATTGAGTGTTGAGGGCATGTACCATATCATTTGGGGAGTCAAGCGAGGAAATATGTTCGAGGTTTAACGATGATAAGTCTATGTTGAATATTTCGTTGCACACGTTTTTGAGAGGTCTGTATTTTACAACGTATGGTTTAGGCTTTTCGCTTTTAATGTTGAACTCGCCGATTACAATAGAGTGACCATTGATTGAACCGACAGATTCAACCGATGTGTATCTCGGTCGAAGGTCGGTACATATCAGATCGATTAGAGTTTCACTAGATGCTGTATAGTGAGTAGGGCTTGTAACCAACTGTGTAAGGCTAAGGCAATTTAGACACTCATTAATGTTTTTAGTTTTAGTTGCGTTTATGTCTAGCATATTAACATTGAAATCACCAAGTAGAATGTGATGGTCACAGTCTCCCAACGAACTCATAAAATCCGTTATAGCATCGAGGAAAAGAGCAAGGTCCAGCCAGGGGGGGCGGTAAGCGGTTCCTATGGCAATTTTTTTGCCGTTCAGAGAGAGCGTCAGCCACATTTGCTCGACCGATTCGAACCTGGGATCGGTAGCACTGGGACACGTGCGTGCTCTCAGTCCTTGTCGCAAATAAAATCCAACGCCCCCACCCCGGCCTGCGCGAACACACGCTGAGCGCGGCGTGTGACGTAGACGGTAACCCGGTACCACAGGCGCGCGCCCCTCCTCGCCGCGACGGAGCCAGGTCTCGTTAATGGCCATAACATCGAAGCAATGCCTCTCCATCGCACCAATAAAGTCATCATGACCCGTACCCAAAGAACCAGCATTTAAAAAACCAAGCTTAAGGTACTTATCTCCTTTAATCGTCATTTTAATTGTAAAGAGTTAATTCCGTCTAGCAAATTCACTATTATCAGTCGCATTTTATTTTTATATAAAACTATTCCATGCATAATTGTAAATTCGTGGACCCTGTATAGTATAAAATAAGACAAATATTTTAAAGTGTGATATATAAACAATTGGTTAAAAATGAATAATAGTTGTGTGTTGAGTAGATCGTAATTATGAATGGTGTTATAAAACTGGTTTGCGCGTCGACTGTGCGGCGCGAGCGACGCGACCGCGAGACACACACATTCTAATACCAAATATATTATATAGTAGGACAGAAACGGTGGCATTGTTTTTCCTGAGATGCCTTCGGCCTTGCTTATATAAATAAAATTAACTAATAACTTGATTTGACAGGAAGTACAGATAATTATAAGAGAACAAATAATAATTAGAAAATAAAGGTAAATAAAAAGAAACATAACATCAACTTTAGAGCGCACTATTTGCGTTGTTACCCGCCACGGAGCCGAAGACGCGCTGTATGTCAGCCTCACAGTGGATGTGGCAAACTGCATCGCCGGGCTTGTACCGGGCGAGGATACGTCCACGTTTTGCCCACACATACTGCCAACCGAGGCGACTGCCTGCTTCACGTGCGCTCCGAAATAAGTCTCGGTTTGCTTTCGTAAGGCGCTCGTTGACAAAAAACCTAATCGCTGGGCCCGGCAAATCGAGATCCGCCGTAGTCATGCCGCGGCGTACTCGCGCGCTCTCCAGCAGCTCGTCCCTTAAGTCTCGACGTGCGAGGCGCACTATGAGGAAGCGCGGGCGGGTTTCCATCGGCGCCTCCGCCTGGGTTGCGTTGATGCGCCTTCCGCCAACTCGCTCGGCGCTCACGATATCCCGTGCCTTCAGCTTGACGCCCATTTTTGCCGCCACCAGAATCGCGGTGTGAGTTGGGTTGTCACCGCTAACCTCTGGTATATTGGATATTTGTATATCGTTCCCGAGCAGTTCTTGGTCTCGGTCATTAATATCCCTCCGCAGTTGCGATATTACGTCATTCATCTCGGATGACACCAACGGCTGAGATTGCTGGTTCTCCAGTATGGCCACTCTCTCCTCCAGTTTGCTCATCCTGTCATTGGTCACGTTCAGCGATGATTTCAGCTCAGACAAATCAACGTGGAGCTGCTGGAATTCACTCCGCACTAGCTTCAAAAACTCCTCTTTGAAATGAGCAAGTTCGGCCCTGAGGATGTCAAGATTGAGCTCCTGAGTTACATCCAGGGCTGTGCTGTTCATAGGACTGGTATCCATCCGATTGCCGAGGACTTCTTCACTACTAGCTAGTGCCGGAGAGGGTGTCCCAACTCGACTGTCCCTGACCAGGCTCTTCATACACCCTTGACAGTGCCAAGAAGTCGCTATTGGGCCAGTAGCCTTCATTCCTGCACACACCCGATGGTAACAAGATTGGCACTTGCTGCAACTCACAGCCTCAGTTGATGATAAGAACTTGCCACAACAACCACACTTAGCCATGGTGAGTAATTGTTAGTACTCGGATCAAATAACAGATGGCGCTGATTGTAGGAAGACAGTTATGGCAGATAACGCGGATTTTATGGTGTACAGAAACACCATAGGCAGTTATATAATTTCCGAGTAAGGGTGTGCACACACTGGAGTTACGGAAATGTTCGTTTCTTGCTTAACACTACAAAAATGTTACTTTTTGTTAGGTTTCGGGTATTTATTTACGTTAGTTAAATATCGAAAAACACTTTTTCATTTATTTGTAACTAACACAGCTTTTAAAACACTGAATAATAATGTCACTTGTAAAATTAACTTTTAAATGTACTTTCACAATAAAGTTACTGGTAAAGAACGTTTATATTTTTATTTACAAACAAGAAGTACACAGAGAGCTTATGACTGTTTGACATCCGTGACGTCACCCCTATTATGGAATAGCTTTCTTTAGGGAAGCTATTTACATATAGTTTGTAATTTATTCGTTTGAGGATTATCACCGAGAGAGTCATTTCAAACATTTTTAGGGTTCCGTAGTCAACAAGGAACCCTTATAGTTTCGCCATGTCCGTCCGTCCGTCCGTCCGTCCGTCTGTCCGCAGTTTAGCTCAGAGACGCACAGTACTAGAGAGCTGTAATTTGGTGTAAATATACGGATTTGTTGTGCCAAAAAAGTGGTAAAATAAAATCTCGTAAAATATTTTTTTTTAGGGTACCTCCTGTACACGTAAAGTGGGGATGTTTTTTTTTTTTCTCGCGTACCCCTTAGTGTGGGGTATCATTAAATAGGTCTTTAAAAAATATTGATAGTTTCCCTTAACAATTTTTTGATAAAAAAATTCGTTTGTGAAATATTAAGCTTTAAAGTGCTAAATTTTGCTCGACTCGAGTGTCCCCCCCCTCTACCAGCTAAACGGTTATGTTTGGGGGTGTGAAAAAATTCACAATAGTAGTATATATAACGAAGTTTAAAAGAAAATTATCATGACTAAGTAGGCTTTACAACTTTACGAGTAATAGTCGACCAACTTATAAAATGTACTTGGATAACATATTTTCCTAAACAAAATGTATCGGAGAACATGCTCTTCAACTGCAAACGTAAGTTTGTCAACTTTATTTTTACAGCTTTATTATGTATGTTTTTACGGTATGTTTTTTGGGGATAGGTAGGTTTTTATCGTCAACTATTTTTAAACTTACTTCAAAAAAAGGGGGAGGTTCTAAATTCGTCATAACCTTTTTTTTATGTATTTTCCCCGATTTCTCAAAGACTCCTGGACCGATTTTGAAAAGTCTTCTTTTTAAAATTGAATTCAGCGAATCAGTTTAGTTAATTCGCAAAAGTATTTTGATGGGCAACTACGGAACCCTACACTGTGCGTGGCCCGACACGCACTTGGCCGGTTTTTTTTTTTAATTGTGATTACCTACACAATTTCGAATATACATTACCTACATTGCATTTGCACTGCATTTGTTGATAAATTGTATAATGAGCAACTAGTGAATAAAGGACGTATTTAAATAAAGGGACATAGATGAATTATTCGCGTCGCTCAGTATTCAACCATTTGCTACGCTCGTGATTCAGTCGTTGAGAATCTTTCGCTTGCTCGTGTTTCATCTATGGCCCTCGATTTAAATTCGTCCTTTATTTACTAGTCGCATAATAAATACTGTTAAAAGATTCATGAGCAATATTTTTATTGACGGTTTTTCGCAGTACATGGAAAATAAACTTAATTACGTTATTTTTGACTGAAACAATTAATTTACTTACTTTAAGCTGAAGAGAACCAAGAAGTGACCTGGGTTTATGGTTCACCTTACTGTTCATTTTTACATCAGTATAATATAAATGTCCTTGAGTAACGCTAGGTATAAAATTTACATGGTACCTTCTCGGTCGCAGTAAGTCAATTAAAATATAAAACTTCAAAGTTAGAAGGTTTAGTTTTTATTTGACCTTATACTAAAAGGTCGCGGGACTAACGAGCTATCGTGACCCCGGAACACAAAGGGCTATTGAAGGACACCGTGGATTTTAGTCAGTACAAGTCTTACAGTCCCTCCTGCCCTGCCCTGGGTTCGACTCACTGGCTCAAAAACTAGAGATCCGATTTTAAAAATTCTTTCACCAGTTGAAAGCTTCTTTGGTCCTGCGTGACATAGGCAATAAGGGGGGGGGGGGGGGGGGCGAGCGAAGCCGCTGGGAAAAGCTAGTTTTTAAATAAACACCAAACATTTCTAGACAATGTCCTTTATTTTAGGGTAACCATAGATTGTCTTTAACAAAATAATTGTAACAAGCGCTTTAGGCCTAATAGATGCGAGTCTTATAAGTTATGTTTGAACCTCGATTATAACCTCTTAGGACCGAGCCTAATGCTTAAGCTTATTAGATGTTCACACCTAAATAAAACGATACCATAATACTTCTAAACTACTGGCTATTTATATCTAATAATCCACCGTTATTAGGTATTATTTACGACTCAAACACGAACCTATAATTTCCTCTTTGTTACGACGGCTCCCATTACCTGTCTATAATAAAGCATACTAACCTTTACAAAGTATTAAAAAGAGTCGCTTTAGTCTGTTTGTACGCTCATAACTACCGAAATACTGTATCAAATTGAATCTATTTTCAACCTACTTCAAAAAACAAGGTTCTTAATTTGACTTTTTATGTTTTTTTGCCTCATAGTCGATTTTGATGATTCTTATTTAGTTAGAGCAGTTTACCTGCCATTTGCTCCTTACTTTCTGTTTGTTTGAATTTGTTCTTATTTTATGAACATTTTTCTTTCATTTATTGTTGTCTTGGAAAATTTCAATACCGGTACAACGCAACGGACTAAAAAATTCTAGTGCACGTGTAAGATTTTTTTTATGGGTATTTGACAAGAATATCGGTTGAATATCTGAACGAAGTCGGTGGCAAAAACAAATTAAAAAAGCAAGTCACCGACTTCCAAAAGAAAAGTTATTTTAAACTTGTTTTGGTGGTTTTTGAAGCCGATTCTTTATTTTTTCAGAAAATCTTCATGGACGGTCGAAAATACACCTCTGACTAACAAATAGGTGGTTAAAGACGTGATTTTGTACAAGACGCAGTCTCAAATATACTCACAATAGTCGCTCTACCCCGGTAGTATGTTCCCATACGATTGATGGCTCTAATCACACGGGTGAATCCGGGCGGAAAAGCTAGTACTAAATAATATCTAAGTAAATTGAGCGCGTGGCGTGCGGGTTATCGATTTGTTCGGATTTATGTCAGTGATTAAATAATTAATGAATTGCTCATTATGTGCAGAAGCTCTGTTACACAATTCTAATAATTTCTGGTACGTTTTAATTATCTTGGATATTTTATGCTGGTAGAGTAATACTAGTACTGAATGGCAGAGGCCAGAATTCCAAGTCTTAATTCCACGAAATAGATTTTTATTGTAAACTAGCTGTTGCCCGCGACTTCGTCCGCATTGTATTTGGTTATTTGGCACCTATACCAAAATTCTCTTTTTTAATTCGTTGAGAAAGTGAGGGTACCTGATGTCCCACTTTAAAGTTTGTTATAGAATCTATAACAAACTTTAAAGCAAATGAAATGAAAACTTCCAGACACAACACTTTATATACGACATTGGTAGTTTTTCCCTCTGGTGCTAAAATAAAAAGCTGGTCAACATTACTGACAGGCGAGCATGTGTAATATATAGTTGGCCGTGGGAAAAACAGTTGGACCTTAGGACGACATCAGCTTCCTTCAGGGTCTGTCCTTGGGACTTATTTATGGTCATCGCGAAGTAAGCGGCTACCGGGAATTGTGTGAGTTTGAACTGGAAAAGGAAATTGTTGGAGATGAGTGGTATTCACGGTATCAATGCAGTTTCCCCTGAGCCACATCCGGTGAGACTTTCAGCTTCGCTTAAATTTCTGTGTAATGCAGTAACTATTAGTCGCGTTCCATTGCACAATTTTGGTGGAGTTAGATTTCTTAGAAGCATTATTATTACTTTTAGGTTATTTTATGAGCTCGAGGACCACAGGCAGTTAATGAATTTAAAATCTCGAGTGGGTAGTTGCTGGCATCATCCTGATTGACAACGTTATTGCCTGACGTGTGAACCACATCATTCCCAACAATTTCGGCTAATATGTTTTCATTTATTGCAGCGGTTTGGTCATTTTTTTAGTATCGCACGATCAAATAGCCAAGAATTTTCCTGAAGTGTTATACTTGACGGGACTCCGAATACGTAACTTATCAATTCTTCTTACAACGGGCAGTGTCTGCCGGAATTTTCCGGAGAACAGTACCTACCGTGATATTGTCCATGGGTCTATCATCATGGCGAATGTCTCAGTGTTCTGTCCACGGCCTCGACGGCTTTTTTGTTCGACATGGTACATTCAGACTATTACATTTTTTTTAGCGTGGTAATACATCACGTGGGACACAACGTGCACTCTTACTCGCCGCCCGCATGGCCGCGCCTACAATGGCTGGAGATCGTGTAGCGACGTCTGTCGCCATCGGCGTCTACTGCTGCGGCTGGGCTGGAGGTGGACATTGTCCTCTCCCTCATGCGTCCCGCCTCCTCCTTCGCTAGCATGACTGCTTCGCAGAAGGAGGCGACTGCTTCTCATTCTGTCTCGCCCCGCAGCATCATGGTGGCTCCTTAAAGAGGGGTCTTACCACCGCGGTTGGGGCTAGGGTTGCCAACCGTACTATAATATTATAGTACCTATTGTACTATATTTAGGGTCTCCGTACTATATACTTTTGAAGAAATATAAACTGATACTGATACTGATACTGATACTGATACTGATACTGCTAGCCTACATCATCCCACTGCTGAGCTAAGGCCTCTCCCCATGACTTCCAACTTTCACGATCCAGGGCCTAAGTGGACCACTGGTCATCGGTTTTATCAAGCTCGTCCCGCCATCTTCTGCGAGGTCTGCCGCGACGCCTTCTGGCTGTGTCAGGGCTCCAAGAAGAAATATATAGTACGCGAAAATACTATATTTCCGTACAATAGCTAAATGTTTATATTTTGCGTTTCTATTTCATTACTAAAATTAGTAAAATAAAAAAACTTCCTGCAATTTACGAACACGTTTTTAAAAAATATGGAAGAAGTGCAAAAAAATATAGTTAAAAAAAAAATAAGTAAAAATATAACTTTAGTCTATTTTTTATTCTTACCTACTAAAATACTATATTTTTTTGAAGCGTACTATATTTTTTATGGCTTTTTCAAAAAAAACTAAATTCTAACAAAAAAATGTTGGCAACCCTAGTTGGGGCGTGCCCGGAACTCGGTTGCGACAGTCGCTCTCTCCATAATTATTGCCCTGTGATCGCGCCGGAGCTCTTTCCTGGGATTCATCCTGGCGATTGTATTGTATTGTATAGCGGGCTGGTATCCGCAACTCCACGTCATATGCGCGTATTTTGCGTGCGGATGAAATGATCATTCTCCTAGCGATGCGCCTCGATAGACGCGGTGGAGGGCCGTCGCCTCCAGGGGAAGACGACTACATTACAATCCTGAAACACCTTTGCTTTGTCACAGTTTCATGACTACGAACACGTTGAGTGTTGCAGTGTTGTCTTAGTCAAATGGGATTTTAAACAAAAAAAAAAAAAAAAAAACGCATCTTACTTTGTTAGTGACGTACAACAGAGACTGCTCATCAGGCTGAACAACTTTGCTAAGACGTCATTCCTTTGTAGCTGGGCTCTTGGAGTTCCACAACAGGTGTTCCAGATCTTCAATTTTTATACGTCAACAGAGAGTGCTCATCAGGCTGAGCAACTCTTGCTAAGACGTCATTCCTATATATGTTATAGTGTAGCTGGGCTCTTAGTGTTCCACATCAGGTGTTCAAGATTTTCAATTTTTATACGTCAACAGAGACTGCTCATCAGGCTGAACAACTTTTCTAAAACGTCATTCCTTTATATGTTATAGTGTAGCTGGGCTTTTGGTGTTCCACATCAGGTGTTCCAGATCTTCAATTTTTATACGTCAACAGAGACTGCTCATCAGGCTGAACAACTTTGCTAAGACGTCATTCCTTTACATGTTATACTGGGCTCTTGGAGTTTACAACAGGTGTTCCAGATCTTCAATTTTTATACGTCAACAGAGAGTGCTCATCAGGCTGAGCAACTCTTGCTAAGACTTCATTCCTATACATATATGTTATAGTTTCGATGGGCTTTTGGTGTTCCACATCAGGTGTTCCAGAGATCTTCAATTTTTGTATGTCAACAGAGAGTGCTCTTCAGGCTGAGCAACTTTGCAAAAACGTCATTCCTGTAGGAGTAGTAGGCTCTTGGAGTTCCACATCAGGTGTTCCAGATCTTCAAATGTATTCCCTCAGCAGAAAATGCTCATCACGCGGAACAATTTTTGCTATCGCACCATTTTTGTACCCTTATAGTTTAGCTGGTCCGTTGCGGTTCTGCACCAGGTGTTCAAGTTTCCAAGATAAATTATAGCCTATGTGTTGGCCAGACTTAATACCTATACAGCAAAAAAAAAATCATTCAAATCCGTCCAGTACTTTTTGAGTTTATCCCGGACATACATACAGACAAACAGACAAACAGACAAAAATTCTAAAAACTATATTTTTGGCTTCGGTATCGATTGTAGATCACACCCCAAGTATTCTTTTCAAAAAATATTCTATGTACAGTTTTGACTTTCCTACTATTTTATTATATGTATAGATTGGTTAAGGTACCTATTAGCAATATTACTATCATGAGTTCGGCTAGTAGAAAATGATACGAGAAATAATAATTAAGCTGAAGAGGTTAAATTGTTTGGTTCAGGGCGCTAATCTCAGGAACTACTGGATCTAATTTGAAAAATCATCATCATGAAGTCTTATTCCGCTTTCCAACAAGGGCGAATATCTAAAAGCTTATGGAAAAACCCGTTTTGCAATAAAATTGGTTGTAAAAAAAAACATTAAAATAAAGCAAAAAGAAATCCTTCCAAAGATATAAAGGTGTGTTCAGAACGCTTTGAATGAACAAGTTCAATAGGAATACTCGAATAAGTTCCTGAAAATATCAATGAGGTGTGAAATCAAAGGACGTTGCATTACTTTGGTGACTAAATCTCGATATTGGAGACCTGCTCAAGGAGTGATGAGACTTTTTTTGTTGTCACGTACTTTTACAAATTGAAAAATCAACCTAAGAAATAAATAAAGGTAATTAAAATAAGTTTGTTTATCTATAACACAGCTGCGAATGATCGTCAGTCAGGGAGGTAGTATTGTATAATCAAAATCAAAATCAAAATCAAAGTATTTATTTCAAGTAGGCCAGTTACAGGCACTTTTGAATTGTCATAGACAATCAAAGGAATATTATTAAACACTACAAAAGTTATGGTGCTACAGTCCCAGTCACAAGACATAAAAACTGTGAAAGTACCGTAGATGCCCGTTCCAAGAAGTAGATCTCTATGGAGAAGAACGTGCAAGAAACTCCATGGACACTCTTTTTAGATCGCCAGAATAATTACAGAACCTTTGTTACATCATTCATTTGAGGTGGTACACTATGTGAGAACGATGTAGCAAGTTTTTGATTAAAAGTGTCCAGAGTAACAATTAAAACAAAGACAATTCAAAACAAAATGATCAATAATAATTATTAAAATAAACCGTGGCAGCTAAGAGATGACCAGTCTCAACTGACAGCGCCCGTTCACGAACATGACACATGCATCAGCACCATTCGGCTCAACCATTTTGGAGGGAGCTAAATGATCCGACACACGCGCCACCATCAGCGAGACATTTGAGTGAGCATGACACAATCTCAGCCGCCAGGGTCATTCAAGTCAACAAGAGACGTAGGTACTCAGTGAATGACAGCTCCGAAGCACATAGTACTCACACAATGTCGGCCATGAAACTATATAATACAAGGAAGATTGAATCTATACAATGCAAATACAGTTGTACAGTCTTCAGCAGCTCCAACAATGGTATTAAGTATACTTCCAATATCAATTTATTTATACATTCACTGTCTCATGGAGCAGGACCAGCATGGAGCCAAGCATTATCATCAGCGATATAGTCGCTCAGTTTGTAATATGCCTGCTTACACAGTGTGCGTTTAATGCATGTTTTGAATTTCGTTTCATTCAGTTCAAGAACGTTTTGTGGTAGCTTATTATAGCATTTTAAACAGTACCCCATGAAAGAAGAGTCTACTTTGGCGAGTCTGAAGCCCGGCTGAACTAATTGGTTCCTACTTCTAGTATGATAATTATGTCTGTCACCTCTTTTAGAGAAAAGATGCAGATTTTTTCTAACGTACATTATATTTTCATAGATATATTGACAAGGTACCGTCAGGATGTTAATTTCCTTAAACAGTTCTCTTAGAGAATCGCGCCTACGGAGATTATATATGGCTCGAATAGCTCTCTTTTGGAGAATAAAGATTGACTCGATGTCAGCCGCCCTTCCCCACAATAAAATGCCATACGACATTATACTGTGGAAGTAACTAAAATAGACAATTCTCGCAGTATCAACGTCTGTGAATTGACGAATCTTCCAAACAGCATATGCTGCTGAACTTAATCGCCCCGCAAGAGTTGTAATATGAGGGCCCCATTGTAGCCTTGAATCAAGTGTTATACCCAGGAAAACCGTTTTATCGACGAATTCTAGTATCTCATCATCCAACACTATGTCATAATTACTATTTTTAACATTTGGTAAGGCAAACCTAATGCATTTAGTCTTATTTCCATTTAATACTAAATTGTTAGCTGTGAACCAATTATGGATCTGACGCAGTGTATTATTGACATCGTCTAGATTCTGGGCTCGCCTACTTATCTTAAAAATTAGGGAAGTGTCATCAGCAAATAACACCATATTGTGTAGTTGATTTTTAAGTAAATAGGGTAGATCGTTTATGTATACAAGAAAGAGGAAAGGACCCAATATTGAGCCTTGTGGAACTCCCATTTTAACTGTTAAACCCTGTGAATTTACACCATTTATCTGAACTTGTTGTTGTCTATCACACAAATAAGATTTTACTAAACTAAGAGCAAGTTGACCTAATCCGTAATGCTCAAGTTTTGAAAGTAATGTATCGTGATTAACGCAATCAAATGCTTTGGAGAGGTCACAGAATATTCCTATGGCGTCTTGTGCCTCTTCCCATGCAGTAAATATGTGCTTCAATAGGGTGACACCGGCGTCAGTTGTACAACGTCCCTTGGTGAAACCATACTGCTGATCGTGTAAGATTTTGTAGGTGTTGAAGTGGCTAAGCATCTGATTTAGCATTACTTTCTCAAATATCTTGCTAAAGACTGGCAACACGGATACTGGTCTATAATTGTTAGTATCTTTGGAGTCCCCAGATTTAAAAAGAGGCACGACTTTACTGAACTTCATCAAATCAGGGAAAACTCCTTGATCCACACAAAGATTAAAAATTAATGCCAAATATGGCGCTACAGTTTCCACAATGCCTGTACAAACTTTGATAGACAATCCCCATAAATCTTCGGTCACTTTAATTTTGATTTATGCTATAATGATTTTTTTTGCTATAATGCTCAAAGTCGAATCTATAATGTTACATTACACGCGAATTTTAATGCTCGGTGCCCGGTGAGCGCCTATTCTTCCCTGACCCGAACAACGCAAACGTCACAAAATAAACCTATCTCAACGTACTACAGTACCACTAGAGTACGAACACTAAAAGTACCACAGAAGTGGACCGGTACGTGATCGCGGCACTAAAGTGGCGACGTCGTCGTAAAACATAATGCATGCGACAAACTCAGTGAAGTGTTGTAATGACGATGAAGAATAGTGCTTTATTTTTTAACGTGGAGGTATCGTCAAATGAGTCCTCCCAATCAGGGCAGAACGGGAGGAACTGTCAGACTTTTACTGACCAAAATCCACGGTGTCCTTAAATAGCCCTTTACGTTCCGGGGTGGCCCGATAAGACAGTCCCGCGACCCCAGCGAGCTTTGGCCCTCTAAGGGGGGCTTCGTAATATTGTTGGCAGCTCTTTGACGCGTGCGTGGAACACATCACGTCATCGACTCGGGCATGGTCCATGATCGTACGACGAGTCGCCCATCACTCGCCGGCCGTATGCCTGCATTGCAATCGCCGCGGATATCGCTTCTCGACGTCCAATGCCCTGAACGTCTCCCACGTTCATTTTCAATGAAACGCGCAAGGTAAGAAGGCACCTTTCATATTCAAATATTTTATCAAGAAACAAAACGAAAACGCCCTCTTTTCTTCTTCAGAACCACAATTAGATCATAGTGACAGCCGAAGTGCTTTCAGATCGTCCTTTCACTGAAACTGAAAATTCCATTCCGCTGAAAGATCTTCAGATCCCTATTGTGGCCGATCGCGAGGTCAATTCATTCAGGTAGCGCGCCAAATGATGCATTCTATGAAGGAATAAATTGACTCGACTAAGACAACCTTTCAGAATATATTGTGATGAAATATATTATATTGAACGAAAAAAGGGGTTTTTGAATAACGTATGAGGGTTTCTGAAAGAGTATTTTTGTTGAAAGGTTATTATTGTAAGTGAATTTAGTTTACTGATAAGTGGATATGTAATTTGGGTACCTATGTAAAGGTGGCTGATGGGATATATTGATTCGTTTTTGTGGTAGCTATTGTTATCCTGATCGATTTCGGGGAAATTAGCCATCTGCGAGGGACATTATGGTGCAATTGTGTGCGCAGGCACAGGTGTACTCTCTGTTCCTTTACTCTCCTATTCCAATGGGATGGTATGGGAAGTCCGACACGACCGGAGAGAGATCAGGACCAACGGCTTATCAGGTAGCTCACCGCCAACTTCCAAACCCCGGGCTGCTAGGTAAGTAGGTACTGAAAAATTCTAATCTACCGTAACAAAAAATATTTCGATATTTCAAAATCATCGCAAACATTTTTTGATGATTCTTTTTTATGCGAGTTTTTCTCTTCATTAGATAATTATACCACACTAAGGTAACCGGTTTAAAAAAAATAACGTAATTTTAAACTCTGCGGATTTTTAATTACCAGAAAGTGCACTTTCATTATAGCGGTCGCTGTTCTACCGGTCCTTTTTTATCTTTTTTCATTTTAAATTTTTATCAGGCAGCGCTTCCCTTCGTAACGCGTATCCGGCAAAAAATTCAATGTAAAATCATCAGGATTTTTCAAAAGCAGCCTCGAAAACGGGTCAGAGCCCATTCGTCCCCTGAAATTCGTACCCCAGCATAAAAGTTGTGGATTCGGCCCCTATATGGGTGCCCATTGGTCTCCTGGTAGGGTACCAATTAATATTTTAATAAAAAATATTATTTCTAAGGTACCCATTCGTCTCCTCTAATATAATACAATATAAGTTAAAGATTCGGCACCTATTCAGGTGCCTATTGGTCCCCTGAGATAAAATTAGCTATATTTTACATAAGAAACGGTTAACAGAGTACACTTGTGAACACTTTATTAACGGAATTAATTTAATAAATCATAACAGCTCATTGAAAAAAGAGCTATGATGAATGATATCCGTCATGATAATAATATACGACTTGTTAAAAAAAACGGGTTACAAAATTAGATAAGGTGTTTTGTTTGTATGTTATGGCTGCCTCGGTGACATATTGGTTCTTGAAAGTGACTGCGAATACGAGACTGTTCAATGTGTCTTTGGTCTTTTATAAAATGAAGTTCGCCTAACGAACTAAACTTTTTGTTTTTGTCACCGACTTTCGAATGAAAAGTTTTTTTGTAGATTATTTTGTACTTTTTTTGTGGTTGTTTTGAAGTCGGTTACTTACATTTTTTTTTTTGATAAAGTTATTTATTTTATCCTTTTTAGTTTCATTATTCAACCCAAATTTTATGGGGCCAAATGGCAGATATACTAAGTATATCGAACAAAAAAAGAATCATCGAAATCGGACCAGAAACCTCGGAGTAATCGGTGTAGACAAAGTTGAAAACTTTTTAGGTTTTTGTTTATTTTTGTTGATTTTTCAAAAAGTGCTAGTCCGATTTCGATAAAATTTTAATGGGACCATTCCGGAAGTATACCATATCCAAAAAAAAAATAATTTTTCAAATCGGTTGTTAAACGACGGAGTTATGCCCGAACCAACATAAAAAAAAACACAAACATCCGAATTGAGAACCTCCTCCTTTTGGAAGTCGGTTAAAAATAATCAACGTTCTAACATTAATTCTGTTTTGCTCCAAAAATTGCGTTAAAATTGGTAAGTACTCTCCAGATGTGCGCGGGGTGTGGAATGCTAAGGCGGGAGGGGTAATCTTAGTCAGAGTATCTGCGCGCAAGCAAATTAGATTTAAGTTATTATGATTTTGCATGTATTTAGTTGGTAAATATACAAAAAAATAGGAAGTGATTATTTACTGTTGATATGTGTTCTATTTTTTTTTTTCTTATTTTATATTTAATGTTGATTTATATGATGGTCAATCAAGGCTGATTTTTGTAAAAAGAGTTGTATTTTGTTAGTTTCTAGGACATTGTGATTTTGCATGTGTATTTGTTGTTAGTAAAAATGTTGGTTTTACATAGCTGATAAAGACTGATTTTACTTTTTATATTTCTTTAATACAAAGTTATTGTGATATTGCATTATTTTGTAGATCTCTTTGACTGTACAAAGTTACTAACAATTAATTGTTATTTTTGTTATATTGGTATTGATATTTGGTTATTTGTTTGTACACTGGATGTAAATTTATCTAAAATTCAGTTATTATTACTGAGATTTTATTTAAATAGTTACACAGTTTTATTTTACTGCATAAAGATTATTATATGTAGTTATCATAATTATATTTTGCTAAATATTTACAAATGTACAAGAAACCAAAAGTTGATTCATTATTTTGAAGACTGACTTAATGCCTAGAGCCTAGAGGCATTTATTAAACTTAATCTTATTTGAAATAAACATGATATCTACCGAATTACTATATTTTTTATTTTACCCTTTTCTGCGCGACTGTACCAGGACTACCAAGCTGCAGTATACACATGTACATGTACTTATATTAGAAGAATGAATAAAAATAAATATTCTTCAGGGGACGAGTGGGCCCCTCAAAACTTCCAGGGTACGAGTGGGCACAGGGTGCGAATCTTAGGGTACGAATGGGCTCTGACCCTCGAAAACTGGATTTGGGTCGGTTACTGGCAATAGCCCTGCCCTATTACATGGATCTTAACGACATAGTCTAACTTGTGGAATATTTGTGTTTGAAATTGTGGGAATTACAGGCGTTTGCAGTTTTTCGGAAACAGGAAGATTACCACACAACTTAATCAGGTCAGTGGATACACTCTTAATTTTGTTGCATGTGATTTTTAGTCAGGTTTTAAAGCTATTACAAAAATAAGCTTAGGTACTGAAAAACTTTCACAATCACATTCTCTTAATTTCTGGTTTAATTTTACCAAGTTACCCAACCACATACCCTTGCTGGTTTAATAATTACGATACTAAACGTAAAAACATAATTTTATGTAAGAACAAAAAAAAACCGGAAAACATGAGACTGAGCCATTATTTGAGGTAATATTCATGAAACATATTGACGGCTCGGTTAGCGCAGTGGCTGAGTTGTTGGACTGCAGCTGCGCTGCGTGACGCGGGTTTGGTTCCCGCACGGAGGGGCTGAATTATTCTGAATATTTCAATACTTTCTACAATACACAATAAACCTTGTGAACTTATTTACGTTTTGTCTTGCGATTCGGAATTTATTAATAGGTTAAGAAGTCAATAATGCTCGCACGACGCCCTGCCAATGGCTCCATAAATAAAGTAATACATAACTTGTAATGCAATCCATGTTACCCAGGCACATTCTCGGAGCACACTAACACCATTAGCTCAGTTGTGCGACAAATTGCATTACACAGAAATGTAATTGTTCACTGATACGATTGTCTCAGTTACGCGTGCAGCTAAGTTTAGTCCTGCATTGTGACGTTGATGTGGGGGAGAGCGAGATGCATAATATTACTGTGTGTGGCAAAAATAGGCCAGTTTGCTGATGATGTTTATGAAAAACGGGCAGTAGGTTTTACTTGTATATCATACTTGTTAGAGGGAAAGATTTTGTATTCATTTGTCCAGAAGAAAACTGATATGGTCTTAGGTAAACAAAATAACTGAGTTGCTGTGTCTAATTGGAATGGAATTTCTTCCATTCCAACGCCCGAGTGTCACCACTGCGAGGATCGCACGGCGGACACGGTGGAGCATACGGTGCAGGTCTGCCCCGCTTGGGTAGAGCACCACAAACTATGTAGAGAGGCTGTAGAGCACCGCCCGTGTCCTCTCGGAGGCGTTGGGCATTTTTTTTAAGGTAAGATATTGTAAAAAAACAATCTCATCCCATTTCCTTTAATTTTAAAGTTCGTTGTTCAAAAGTGCCCTTTGATGATCTAATTGAAATAATTATTTGAGTTTGACTTGTCTGGATTTCTGTTGTCCTTTGCGTTTCAGGGCCACGGTTTCCCAGCATTTATCAATTAGTAGAAAATGTATGGATTCAACTCAAGTCTTTCAGCGTGATAACGTAAAGATCTTCTTCAAAATAATAGTACATGTAACGCCATCTAGTGAGTTTATTATTAACCGTACAGGCAAACAATCAGCCACAACATCCACGAAGCGAATGTGCTACAGTGCTTCCATCTAGTTATCATTGAGACTTGTTCTTACTTAGATATTGGGACTTGTTCTACCATATTTTGTTTCCTGAGTCATGGAGTTTACGAAATGTCACTTGTTTCCACTAGATGGCAGTAAATAAAAGAATGAATGAATTTTTTTTCTGAAAGTACTCTATAAAATAGGCTTGAGATTTCATCCGGAACTCAAAATGAATAGTTTCTCAATAAATTTCCATTTTGGATAAATAATATTTAAAGTTATTCCATTTATTCATTTAATTTCACGTAGGTACTTATTCATTTTTAAATATTTTATAAAAACAAAACAATAAAGTTATAAATATTACCATTGTTGTTTTACAAAGAATAGGATTGAAATACATGAAAATTAGAAAATATAGATTGTACCGTGCTCTAAAAATCCTTTATAATAATTTAAAAATCCTGAAATAATTAATTAAAAATGCACTTGTCAAAGTTAGATAAATTATGAATTATTAGGTTTTGTTAGCTGTTCGCCTGCTCAACCTCTCCTCCCTGCCTATGTCACTCAGGACCAATTATTCAGCTTTCAACAGCGACTGGTGTTTTGTTTTCAAAAATGGTCCAGTAGTTTTTACCCGACTGCGCTAGGAGGGTTATGTTTTTCGAGGGTATGTATGTATGTATATTTCTTTGTGTTGCTCTGCAGCCTAAACGGCTTGATGGATTTTAACTTGAGAGGTGTCGTTAGATTCGTCTTAAACGCGAGAGTGTCACTGGGTACATAAAACTGGCCAAGTGCGAGTCGAACTTGCGTGCAAAGTGTTCCGAACTAAAAATATTTTTTTTAAATCTCTCACATTCTATCAAGTGGGGTATCAAATTAAAGGATTTTAAAAATTGTTTACCAAAATTATAACTTATATGTTTCATTTTAATTTGGACTGATAAATGCTAACAAAAACTAAAAATAGTAAAATAAAATAAATATTTAAAAAAACAAAAAACCCGACTGCGTAAAAAAACTAAAAAGAAAGAAACAAGCCCAGTAGTTTAGAATTCACTTATTCACACTCACAGTCGGGGCCCCTTAGGAAGATTTGATTGGTATAATTTAAAGAATTGCATTAAATACCTATATTATATGGCGAAACACGAAAACACGAAATAAAAAACCCTTTTTCCCATATTCAATAAATTAAAGAAAAATTAAACTTTTTTCTTCTTTTCTTTTTTTGAAAAGGCGTTCTATAATAATTTATAATTATAGACTGCACATGAAAAACTTAAATGTCGATTGCACTAATGTGTGGCGCACATTTGCGTTCTGTGGGGAGGTGCTTCTATCTAATAGAGGAGGTTATCTGTGTTTTAGGGTTTGATTAAGTAATATTTTTGATGTAGATGAATAAAGGTATAATATTAGCATTATTTTCATTTATTTCTTGCCCTCGTCACGTATAATTTAGGGTATAGGTACAAGTTTTGCTACTGACCTCTCCCCTACAATCGTCTCAATCCAACAACATTTCATTAAATCCTAGGGTTACACAAATTAGAAAATAGGGAAATTGATTTTATAAAGTATTTTATTTAGATATTTACAAAGACTCTTAGGCAGTTTATCGTTGTACAAAAGTTATAAGGCTAGCAAGCATTTTAGCTTACTACATTGTAAGTTCATTTATAATTAATAAACCATGGACTTTACAATACACAAAAAAATCCAATTACGATCACAGATTAAAAACTTAGCAAACAATCTTCAAAAATCCATTGCTTAGAGTATTAAAAAAATATAGGTAAGTTGGATTAAAAAATCAAAAATTTTGAACACAATTTGGAATGCGAGGTTGGTTTAGTGATGTCCGTAATATCCGAGACCGCCGTATCCGCCGAGACCGTGACCGCCGTATCCGAGTCCATGTCCGCCGTATCCGCCGTATCCTCCGTAGGCGACCTGGTTGGCGTAGCTGACTGCGGGAGCGCTGTAGTAACCGCCATGACCGTAACCTGAGACAAACAAATAAATGATTAATTTTCAATTTTGCCCATAAGTATAATCTGATATCAGCATCAGATGACTTCAAAGCCATCTTGCCAATTTCACCCACAGTGACTTATTTTGATGATTTCCAAAGGTAGTTCTTTGGCTTTTAGCTTTTTCGTGTGTCTATCATGTTCAAATGAGCGAAAAACTCCTATCACAAAGTCACATAACTGTGTTGAACCATTGACGACATTGTAAGTTATACACACATGCAGCTTGTGATCTAGTTTTAATTATAAAATTATTGTTACTAATGAATGTGAAAAAGACACTATAATAAGTAAAGTAGGTAAGCTAACAAGCTAAAATCTCTCAAATCAGACAAACTAATGAAAAGAACCCCCACGTTATATAGCACTAACTCAAAACCGAGGCAGAAACTTGCTCAGCTAGTAAGCCGCTAATAAGACAACAAACTAATTAGCAATACATTGCTAGTCCAAAACAAAGTTCTATGCTCTGTTGCGGAACTAAATCTCACGTTGCGTTGTAAACTTCAAACAAACGGCTTGTAATAACGCGTTATAGATAGCAGCTATTGATAGATAGGTATTGTCAAGAATAATACTGGCATTGTACCTGAGATAAAAATCACCATTATTTGCAAACAATTTTACACTTGATTCGTGTTCCCACGGTTTTAGGGTTAGGCTGTTAGATAATTAATGCAATAATTATAATTATGTTTGTTTTTGTCTTCACTTGTTTTATGTTATGTCTGTAGGTCTACGTGAGCCACTTGTAGTATTATGTAGTTAATGAAATAAAGGTTAATGGTACTTTTTGGCGATTGATATTATTATTTTGATTTTACCATTTTAGGTCTTCTTCAAGTGATTTTGCGACTACTTTTCTATCTGACCTACTACCTGTACTACTACTTATACCTCTTTGCTGAGACTGTCACCTCTATCATTTCGTTTTTATGTCTGCCTCAATTTTTAATACTTTCTTTTTATGCGGAATCTACACCTTCAACAATCGACATTATTTGAATCTTACCAAGACCGCCGTATCCGCTAAGACCACTGTATCCGCCGAGACCGCTGTACCCGCCATATCCGCCGTATCCTCCGTATCCGCCGTATCCGCCGCCGTGCGCGGTGGTGTACGCAACCTTGCTAACGGCTACTGGTGCGACTGAGAACAATGAAAGAGAGAATGAGTTTGGCTTTTTATATACAAAACATGGAGGGTAAGACCTAGTTGCGATCGAGCATACCAAGGTAGAATGGCACAAAAGATATAACAAAATAATCTAAATAGGAATAAGGTTTTCTAGTGGAATTTTGTGTACAGGAATCCAGCTTGAAACAATTTCTGAATTAATTACATTAGACACAGTAACCTCTATTGTTATTACAACAAGAACCTAATTACAAACTTTCCAAAGGTAGGTTCACAATTTTAACAAAAAGCAATTACCGCATCACAGCATTGTCACCCGAAATGAGAACAGAAACAAAAACAAAGCCACTAATTACCTTGCCCAACCCCTTATGTTACGGCTAGTAACGTAAACGCAAAATTACACGTTTACGCTACTAGACTATGCCAAGGACTTGAGTTTCTCACACACTTATGACATTGGAGACTAACAATGGCGATGACAATTTGTGGACATTTACTTTGTCTCAAGCTGACTTTATTGAGTTGGCTGATAGAGGATCAATTGAACTATGTTTTTTGTTAATTGCGGGTGTTTTACTTTAAATCTAGCAATTATTTACCACAGGTAATATCAAATTTTAACGCGATCGGTATGGTTTCGGTAAAACGGCGTTTCTGATTCTCAGAAAATCTCATGAATATCTTAATTATTATTAAATTCATATTATCTTATTGTTTCATCAATTCCCATATTATAATTACGTTTTACGTATAAAAATAAAAAGTAAAGAAAAGAAAAATGTTTTAAAGATTGACGCACAAAATAATTTTAATACGACTATGTAAAAAACTGAAATAATAATTAAAATGGTCACATTTTAATTATGTGACAACACAATAAAATGCATTTAAAACAGCTTTTTTGCCTAAAACTTTTTATAAGACAATCCAAAAGATTTTGAAACAAATCCCGTCTCACATTAAGCGTCTGACGCAAATGTCGCACTTATTTTCTTCCTTATTTGTTTCCTGAGTTTTTTAGACTTCAGATAATACATAAAAATAAAATAAATCACTGTCTTATTATACTCCTAAAAACATCAACTCATATTAGAGACCACATCCCCACTAAACCCGCGGGCTTCCTCAGGGACCTACCATAGGTACTACTATATTCCGAGGCAAAATGAACGTGATATCATATTAGACAGTTTGCAAATCACATCTGCAGCAGTTTGATATACCGCGGTGGAGTTCGGAGCAATTTCAGTGCAGTCAAGAGTTTATTCAGGATCTAATGTGACAGTGTACGTGATTGGTTAGATGGATGTGCAAAGCAGTTTGTGTTTAAGGTTTAATAGTTCAACAAATTATTCTGGTGGTTCTTTGTTTGTAAGATATAATTGTCTTAAGATAAATTATGGAATCAGGCGTTACTTTGCGGAAATCCATGACATTAAATGTTATGAAAAATATTTAATATAATTGTCTTGTAATCTTTTGGCATATTTTTCAGAATTGTAAATACAGTAGTTTCGGAGATAAGGAGGGAGTGGTCATTTCTTTGATCTATTATCTTGAATACCTCTGAAAATAATTATTTTAAAATCACTACCTTTAGGCCTCAGGAATTCACATACTTACCGAATTTCAACTTAATTGGTCAAGAAAGTTTGGAGGAAAAACACTGTGAAGGGCGCACAGACAGACACACGAGATGTATTGATCTTATAAGGGTCTTTTTTTTCCGTTCGGAACTACAGAACCCTAAAAATTTCTATAAAGTAGGTCTTAAAGCGAGCTTATTTTGATACCGTTATATTCCAACATTTTCCCGATAAGTGTGACTTTGAGAGGTCTATCAATATTTCTATGACGTAGCAAAACTACAGACATAAAAGATTTTTTATCAAGACATTCTTATGTCATTTTTCAACTGAATGAACACGACAAGATCTAGCTGATTCATACAATTATAGTCGCCAGTCATGCGAACAAGATAATTATTATAAAACATTTATAAGATCCGATAGTTTTTTTTTTTTCTGTATCTAATTGACAATCTTTGGCCTTAGCATTGAAACGATTGACATTTTTTATGTCTTTGATAAAGCGTTTAGGTAATGTAAAAACGACCTTGCCCGGATGTAAGGTGATTGATTTCTGTCTATTACTTATTTTTATTATATAATTTTTTCGTTGTATAGTACCTGCAATCGGTAGTTCTAGACATTGGTGTTAGTCTTGTTCCCTGATCGGGCAATTTGAGGTTTTTTTTTCTGCATTATCCTGAAATATTTTTGCATAATCCTGAATTCTGTTAAAGTCACACATTATTGAATCATCTCAAATACAAACAATCACCCAGTTATTAGTCAGTAATTTAAAAGTAAATTGATAGAAGCAGGGCCTAATGTTAGATTTAGGCAATAATTATGCCTACCTACTCAACGGCGGGCGAGGCAATCGTCCTTAACCATAAGAATCACGTACTTAATTTCCTACAAAATACATTGTAATTACGTCAAAATAGGATTGAATTAGTCACGGATAGAACAATTTACTTTAGCACTTTGAAAATTGTCATTGCAATATTAGCTCTAAGTGAAACCGGATAAGATTCGAATGCCTTTTCCAGCTGAGATAATGAGTTCTAAAAAGAACACTTATTTCTACTGTTAATCTCTTAGGAACTATAGCGCTGTTTCGCTGCTTTATAGGTCGTCTTAGGGCCGTTAATTGAGTTCGCAATTTGCTCAGCGCTTTGCGCTTTAAAATTTATAGACATTTGTAATGAGGAACTAATTCGACTAATCGATCCATTGGTTTTTATTTCATTGTTCTGTGATAGCCTATATTGAACTGGTAATACGGTTTAAAGTATCTTTTAAATAAAGTTATCTGAGAGTACTCGGGAAATTAGTGGCAAGTGAGAATTTTGCAAAAGCTTTCCCAAAATGTTATTGGGACTCATTTTCAATGAACTTCCGGATTCTCAATGATCGTAGAATGAAACTTGAATCTATTATTTGGTGATTCAGTTTTATAAAATCGATTTATAATGATCATTTTCCAGTACCCGAAAAGACATTACGTTCTGCAAAGAGACTAGGTATCAGAAGAAATTACAGATGCGTTAAAGCAAATAAAAAAATGATCATTTAATTGTCAAAGAAACGATGCCCCACACCAGGACTTTTTCCTGCATTGAGACCGTACGTTTACAAACATTCAAACTCACAAACACCCAGACCAGAAACAACTACTAGTAGATCATACAGACATTTGTTCCGTGCGGAAATCGAACCTACGATAAGCAGTGTATCAATCAAACACTCTACCACTGTAACACTTTACCATCTAAGTTATAATAGAGTTACATGAAGGGAAGATCTAAAATTGCCCTCAAAAAGAATCTTCAAAAATTCAAAATTGAATTGTCTTTGCCTCAACCACGTGAGAAAAAAAAAAGAAACTGTCACCCAAAAAGTCTCCTGACATTATTAAAGCGTTTCCAAAGCAAGCAGAGCCAAGTACTTGATGGCCAAGTCACGTCTTCCAGACTCTTGGCCAATTTAAACTTGGGCAGACAACTTGGCCGCGGTGGATTGTTTGTTTCCACTAAATCCTTGGTATTAGGAATTTCTAGGCTTAGACGTGAGCAGTCAAGATGAGTTTGGAAGTAAGAAACTGTGTGGTAATGTTGAAAGGCAGAATTTGTGTTTAGATTAAAAATGTAGTTGGGATTTCTTAGTATGCAACCTGCAAGATCTTTACTTGATTTGACCAGATATTAACACTTCAAAAATAAGACAAGATAAGACTTAGTTTCACAGATAAGAAACATCGATCTCATTTAGTGTGTAATAAGGTTGTAAACCTTTTATTTTTTTAAACTGGCTTCAAATACAAAAATCATGACCCTCCTTTTGGCTTTGCCGTAGTCGGATAAAAAAGAGTAGGATTTGAATTTTTGTTGATACCGAATGCAGCAGCAATCGGCGTAGATTTGCTGTAATTTATTGAAGAAGTCCCTCATTTTTTCCAAGATCCTGATTCGATTACTATGGGACTATTTGTGAAGAGAAGTCCTTTCAAACAAAATAAGAATTATCCAAATCGGTCCAGGCATCATCGAGAAATCGGGGGACATACATAAAAGAAAGGTACCGATGAATTGAGAACTTCCTCTTTTTTCGAAGTCTATTAAAAATGGAACAACAGGCTCAAGTCTAAATTGACTAACCTATTGGGTAGTACCAATAAAATAGTTTTGAAAGAGGAGTTTCTATTTTTATCTGGGTCTTACAGGAAACCCAGGCTATTGACCTGGCTTTGTCTGAAATCCAGTCAAGCGTAAATTTGACTTGACCACTATACCTAGTCAATGACAGGGCAATAACATAATTATAAAAGCTTATAGTCTTCTTGCATAAATTATTCAAAACTTTGACAATTACGACTTCAAACTAGCTTTGTGGTGGCTCAGTGGTATTGGTCCCGACTTACAGGTAGTGGGTTGGAACCTAACCTGGCGCATTCCTTTGTGTAATTTATTTCATCATCACTCACAACGGTGACGGAAACCAGCGCCAAACGCTTATAGGCTGATGATGATGAATTTTGATTTCTCATCTCAAAATTCTAAACTATCAACTTACCGTATCCACCATATCCTAATCCACCGTAACCACCGCTGTATCCGAGTCCTCCGTCATATCCGAGGCCACCGTATCCGAGGCCTCCGTACCCGAGGCCAGAGAGGCCTCGCTTTTCCGTCTTCTTCGCGGCTTCCTCAGCGGAGACCGCCACCATGGCTACGGCGAGGACAATCTGGGAATAGAAAAAAATGCAAGGTTAGAGTAAGTAGAAATTAATCATGTAAATAATTTTAAGATACGTAATCTAAAATGCATGGATCGGTTGGTAAGACAAAGAAATGCTCTAGATTTTTATTAGTCGCGGGACCGTCTGCCACCCGTCCAAGATACGGCAATTAACACCGTGCTGAATTGATTCGGGAAGCCAAATTATAATTATGGACCGCACAAAAATTTGCATTTTAAAAGCAATTTTTGAACGGAAGTTAACAAAATTATAAGGCTACTGAATAAATATAACATAAAAGTATGCCTATTAATTAATATACTAAAAGATTAATGATAGTTATAATTAAATCCGTATTATGAATTCAGTTGCCTTTGAAATCACACGTGTTTTTTCAAGGACTGTACTGTACTACAGCTGGGCAACGCCTACTTAAAAACAATAAAGAAAAATTACTACCAAACGCCAAGAAATGATATGTTGGTAGTAAATTAACCAGGAAAAAAAATCAACAATAGGTCACTTTAACGTCATGAAAAAAAAAACGAAATCCCTAAAACATTTTGATACTCTACGAGTGAATATTTCGGCAAAACAAAAAAAGCAATAATGTTTCTAATTGAACAAAGAAGATCTTATCAAAGTATCATTACTTTAAGTAACGATGTCTGGCCACGCCCACTGTTATGAGTAAGTTATAATTATTCTGATTATCATGAACAATGCGTTTACTTACTCTACAATCAAGTTTGTTACGATTATTTTTTCATATAACTTTATAACTACACGAATATAATTCATGTTGAATCTTTTTATGTTATTACTATGTTAATAAAATAAATTAATAAACCGTGTATAATACAGGCGAAAAATCCCATAACCAATACCTATAAGTGCCATGCTTAATTTTTTTAGTATTTTTATATTTTAATTTACATTTAATTGATTGACTAGAAAAAGTGCGCACTATGCTAAATGTCAAACTTAACTGTCTTTATATCAACGTATGTACAGTAAAAAAAAAATACGGTACTAAAAAAGTGTTCGGCTCAAAAAGGCAAAATCACATCTAGATCTATTAAAAAAATGCAAAAGCTGTAAGTCGAAGCACTTATGATGCAATTTGAGTACATCGTATACAAGAAGAAAGCACTTAGTTGTATGTAAAAATAAAATTACATTTCTATACTAAAAGTCAAAAAGCTATTTACATAGACAAAAAATTACAAGAAAAATACTAATCAATCACTCTCAAAACCACAAAATAAGATACAATCCAAAAGCTGTTTACTCAAACTATGAAATTAGTACAAAATAATCAACAAGATCGAAGTCAACCTTTACTACATAATGTGCTCTTATTTACTTTGCATTTGCTCAAAGGTGAAGGTATGTACCATTGGCGATCAAAAGGTTATGGGTACAATATCTACTTATTGAACCATTGTGGTCTTTAGACAAGATAATTTAACTAACTTTGAAAGGTTAGAAAATGTATTAAATTTGATCTAAAAATCTCTGGTGACCTAGATAACCAAGAAAATTGTAATGAAACAGAGTACTTAGTTTGCTTATTTAAAGCGAATTTCTAAAATTTACAGAACAGTTGGACAAGATCCAGGCTAAGAATATTTTCATTTGGTAGCCCAATTATTATAGAAGGCATAGAAAGTTAACCTTTTTTTTCTAATTCTGTTAGGTAATAAGTCTTCTAATAAGTAACGCTATTACCCCTTAGAAGCTGTGGGTAAAGGTGTTAAAGTACGGGACACAGCTGGTAATGATCATAATAATTAATTGAGTGCTAAAGTAGCAGATAATGTACAATTATTGGGAGACCATAAGCACACAGCGCAAACAAATACTTCAAAAAAAACAAAACCCAATCACTAAAATTAAACAGCCTTACAAAAAAAACTTAAACATTCGTTGAACACCTGTCTTAAAAAAAGTGTGACTGCAAAACGGACCTTATTTCAACGTCATAATCTGACTTTTTTTTAGACAAGTGTTCAACAGACGTTTAAAAGTTTTTGTGGTACCTCAGTAAGAGTTTAAAAAACACATGTGTCTATCAAAGCAACTTTTCACTAGTTATAGCACTGCACAAGGAATGTGACTGAAAAAATCTGCAGTCCGTCAGGTAGAGTATCTTAAATAATTTTGACACATAGTTTTTCTTTTGTTATGTAAACCAAAATTGACGAAGATACGACACTTTTAAAATTTCCAATACGTCACAAGCAAGTTCAGTTTTTACTTGCTTTTGACGTCACGCGCCCCACTCCCGAATTTCAATGCGTTATATTATTATTTTTGTAAATATTCATTGATTTAACAAAAGAATAAATGTATCCATTGTTTTTCCAACTCTATCAGCCTTATTACAAAAACTTAAACATCTGTTGAACACTTGTATAAAAAAAAGTGTGACTGCAAAACGGACCTTATTTCTACGTCATAATCTGACATGTTTTTATTACATATTTATTTAGTGTTCAACAGACGTTTAAAAGTTTTTGTGGTACGACGGTAACTGATGAAGTAATTACATTTCCAATTTATTAATGCTGTTAAAATGCTTATTTCCAACATCTATTTAAACTTAGTTATAACAAGATAATATACTTCCAAAACCCTTCGACAAAGAACTATCAAAAACCAATACAAAATAATGACAATAGCACACTATGATTAGTCGCAACGTGAAATATCAACAATCGTATGAATCATTTCCTATGTATTGAAGTAAGCTATAATTTGCTATGAGTGATCTAGGGCAGGCAGTACTGTGTGCAATATCCTATGGCAACGTATAATATGTTTGTGCTGGGTTTATGCTATGCTATGCTGGGTATATACTACCTACTATGTTAGATTGTTACATGCTTGAGGGGAAATGGAGTTTGAAATTAGATAGGCTTGTTTTAGTATTGCGTCGTTAACACTACATAGTAAAAAACAAAGTCATTTTTCTGTCTGTCTGTCCCTTTGTATGCTTAGATCTTTAAAACTACGCAACGGATTTAGATGCGGTTTTTTTAATAGATAGAGTGATTCAAGATGAAGGTTTTTATATATTTAACATGCATAGTTTATTAGAGGTGGCACTCATAAGGAGCCGGGGTGGGTCGTTATAGTTATTTATATTTTTAAAGGCTTTGTCTTAGTATCTGTGTACTTCATTTTAAGTAGATAAAGTACTAATGTACATTATAAACAAATAAGTAATAATAGTAATTGGTAAGTGCAGATTTTTTTTTAATCGTGTGAGTTTTGGTCGTATAAGAATTGACTTATTAAAAATCCTATAGGCCTTAGGATTATGGCTTTAAATATATATTGATTTTATTTTACAGGTCTAGGCCAGTAATTTCAAAGACATATTTAAAATTTTTGTTTATTTAGTGAAATATGTATGGATTTTGTGCTATTGTGTAATAGTGCAGATGTCTTAAGTGACAAGCAAAATTGCGATTCATGTGACATTAAGGTTGAAGTAGGTATTGTTTTTTTTTTAATAAAAATCAGATCTAATTATTTTATAATGTTATTAGAATTAAATACGATAGTGTAAATAATTTTTGTAAGAATAATTATTATGATTTATTTTTATTTAATATTTTTTTCATTCACTTAATATTAACACTTTATTTACCACACTAGGCCCCCCAAAATAATATAAAAAGCTCCCTTACCAAGAATTTCATGTTGGCTACAAGTAAACACTGCAACGACTGATGACCGACTCCTGCGCACACCGCTTATATACCGTACTGAGTTGGATCAAGTACGACCATGTACTTCAATTATTTACATTTTTTTTACTGCCAAGGATACGATACGTAGGGGTGAGGAATTATGAAACACTACGATTTGGTGAAGGTGAATTAGGTACTTTAAACTTAATCGTCTTTTGTTTAGAAGTTATATTTGTATGATTGATGAAAAGGATGAGGTTGCGGGTTCAACCAATGATATTTTTTTAGAATTTGGGAAAATATACTTAAATAAAAATATATTATGGCATAATCTAATAACCGATGGATGCAAGTGGTGGATTTTTGTTCCACGTGATAGTCTAACGGTCTATCATTGTTTAGCGGTGGAAGTCTTCTGGTTGACCTAATCTGTTGCAACCCCGGGATTAGAAGGCGTCCTCGGCAGAATCAGAATAATTATGAATTGCGCAACATTGTTCAATAAATTATGAACTGTTAAAAAATTAATTGTCACTACCATGTTTTATTATCTTCGATCTATCTCTGTCAAAAACTGGGATGGTTGGCGTCCTTCGGGAGAAGCTAACGTCCATCAGTGGACGGCAATCTTTTTACGATTTTGTTCAAGTGGTATTTTTCAATGAACTTTTTTTTTAACTTTGCCACCCTACTAAGAAAAATTCTTCTTGTATCGTGGATGCGCTTACAAACATTGAAACTAACATACACAAACACCCAGACCCGGAACAACTACTTGTAGATCATACGAATCCGTGACCTATTGTGCAGCAGTCGATCGGTCAGCCACTGCGCCAAACGTAACGTCTTTGTCTTTGAAAGGCTTACGTCCAGCAGTGGACGGAATTGGCTAGAAGAGAGAAGACATATTATGTTATTCTTTTATGATTTTGTTAAAGTGGCTTTTTTAACACGCTTATATTTGACCGACTTCCCGGTCTTCAATTAACATGATATTTTGCACTCGCTCTGAGTTCTGACGACAATACATGACTAGCTAAGAAACGTCACTACAAATCCAATATGGCGGCCTCCCCACGATGGCAGACTGGCTTAGAATCCACCCTCATGATATGGGTATCAAATGAAAGGGTTTGAAAAATATTATCACGTGACCTAAATACAACATGGCGTCGTCCCAAGGTGGCGGTTATGTAGTAAATTAAGTTTGAATAATAAGAAGACTAAAAAGTTTAATTTTCAGTGCGTGCTAAAAGCCTGTTTTTTAGTTTTTTAAACTATTAAAGAATTATTCCTAGAAAATTTAGTTCATGGAAAAAAGTCACTTTGACGGAATCCATAAACAATTTAAAACTAAATAATCCTCCACACCAACTGATGTTTCATGAGAAAAGCAATTCTCCACATCACCTTGGAAAGTCTAACCAATCTGTGCTGAAGACAGGATATGTCTACAATGGGTAATTCCAATTTTTCAAGGCGTACGTTCTAATTCATTTCTCAGCTTGTCAATTTGTTGATTGATCGCCAGGATTATTAAACCTTTGGGTATATGATCTCTTTGATGATTGAAGTTATTCTGGCTATAATGAAGAAGGATTAATATCACCCGTGTAATTAAGTATTTGTAAGGTAGACCGTGTGTTCTATTAAGAATAACTCAGTAGATAGGGCAAAGGGAGATTTTTGGTGAGACAGTTAACTCAGTGATAGAGTCTTAAAAGTCTCTCAAAACGTTACGTATGCATGCAGTAATAAAATGATGCAACTAGTTCACCACTAAAGTGGACAAGACGTAGTGACACATCATTAGTTAGTAGTGAGTTACCTGTCTCACCAAAATAATTTTCCTTTACTCTACATTTTTTTCGTTAAAAACAAAAACGTTGCCATTCTCTAGAAATTTCTTCTGTTAATCGTGGGTGCTTTTACCCAAGTAACACAGTCTGGAAGTTTTAAAACCAATCTGTCTATAGACTGTCTATTCAGGGTTAATCTTTAGATACGGGCTTTCTAAAGATGGGTTTAATAAAGAACATTTAATCTTACAGAGTTTTTTATCTAAAGCTTTATTATTTTAAGAGCATTTGTTCTATAGAACACTTATTTTAAGTACGTTTATAGTTATAACGAATGTTTCTAGATAAAATGCTCTACAAATAGTTAAAAAAGCCTAAAGGTACCTATTTTGAAGTGGTTTTGTAGACAAAACGATATATTTAAAGACAAAACTTTCTACAGATATTCTATTTCAGCTAATGGTACTCTTATCTTTTTAGGGTTCCGTAGTCAACAAGGAACCCTTATAGTTTCGCCATGTCCGTCCGTCCGTCCGTCCGTCCGTCCGTCCGTCTGTCCGCAGTTTAGCTCAGAGACGCACAGTACTAGAGAGCTGTAATTTGGTGTAAATATATGGATTTGTTGTGCCGAAAAAGTGGTAAAATAAAATCTCGTAAAATATTTTTTTTTAGGGTATCTCCTGTACACGTAAAGTGGGGATGTTTTTTTTTTTTCTCGCGTACCCCATAGTGTGGGGTATCATTAAATAGGTCTTTAAAAAATATTGACAGTTTCCATTAACAATTTTTTGATAAAAAAATTGGTTTGTGAAATATTAAGCTTTAAAGTGCTAAATTTTGCTCGACTCGAGTGTCCCCCCCCTCTACCAGCTAAACGGTTATGTGTGGGGGTGTGAAAAAATTCACAATAGTAGTATATATAACGAAGTTTAAAAAAAAATTGTCATGACTTAGAAGGCTTTACAACTTTACGAGTAATAGTCGACCAACTTATAAAATGTACTTGGATAATATTTTTCTTAAACAAAATGTATCGGAGAACATGTTATTCAACTGCAAATGTAAGTTTGTCAACTTTATTTTTACAGCTTTAATAGGTATGTTTTACGGTATGTTTTTTGGGGATAGGTAGGTTTTTATCGTCAACTATTTTTAACTAACTTCAAAAAAAGGAGGAGGTTCTAAATTCGTCGTAATCTTTTTTTTTAATGTATTTTGCCCGATTTCTCAAAGACTCCTGGACCGATTTTGAAAATTCTTCTTTTTAAAATTAAATTCAGCGACTCAGTTTAGTTAGTTCGCATAAGTATTTTGATGGGCAACTACGGAACCCTACACTGTGCGTGGCCCGACACGCACTTGGCCGGTTTTTTTTTTTTCTTTAGATACTTCAGTCTAGATAAAATACTTTACTAGATATTTTTAAGTTTGTCTAGAAAACTGATAGAGAAGTCGTGTTTTTAGAGTTTTTATCCTTAAAAGTGGCTTAGTTAAGTGCATTTGCACTAGAAATTCAAATTGGATGAGTTTATGCAATGGAGAAGATGAAACAAATTAAAAGATCTGGTGGTTTTCGTCGAAAAATCCGCAAGTATTTAAAAAGAAAGAAAAATGAAGAAGAGTCGACCGAAGAAGAATCGAAACTTCCTAGTAACTTCCTCCAAAACGTAGAAAATTGTTGATGATATATTGGTACCAAAAATGAAAAGGTTTGCTGTCAAGAGTACGAAAAAAAAAACACATGACTTAAATCCAATATGGCGGACAGGCTATTTAAAATACACCCCCATAATATGGGTATCAAATAAAAGGGTTTGCTGTCAGGGATACGAAAAAAATGGTCACGTGACTTAAATTCAAGATGGTGGACTGGCTGTTTGAAATCCACCCCAATGATGTGGGTATCAAATGAAAGGGTTTGCTGTCAAGAATACGAAAAAAAATTGTCACGTGACTTAAATCCAATATGGCGGACAGGCTATTTAAAATCCACCCCCATGATATGCGTATCAAATGAAAAGGTTTGCTGTCAGGAATACGAAAAAAATAGTCAGGTGACTTAAATTCAAGATGGCGGACTGGCTGTTTGAAATCCACCCCAATGATGTGGGTATCAAATGAAAGGGTATTAATGTAATTACAATTATAATTATTATTTCTCACATTGTTTATACTTAATTAAATCAGAAATACTTTTTACTCGGGTACCCTCTTGTATTGATTAATAATTATATTGGTTTGTACTGCATAAAATGGTCTTACGTTCACAACACATGAAATTACCTATTCACTGAAGAACGTCTAGAAATACTGTCACAAGTTAAAAAGGAATACAGAGTGACAGTTACTAGATAATTTTAAACCACTCTTAAATCTGTTTATTCTCTCACTAGATAGTTTAGTATGTAGGAAGTAAAATTATTCTAGAGCCATACTACAAAAAAATCTCTAGACTGTTTGTTCTATAGAAATCGGTTTTCTAGTAAATTTTATCTGGACGCCATTTTTACTGCCTATTTTTTGCTTCAAATAATTTTTGTTACGTATTTTAATGTTTTTATCATTAATTCATGTCTAATTAGACATTTGATATGTTTTAAATTACTATATTTTAAATAAAATGAGTATTTTAAGCATTAAAATGTAAATTCGAAAATTTGCTTATACCAAATAATATTCATATTTTGAAAAAAAAATGTTAAAACTTACATTTACAGCGGGCGCTCTTATTTTACAAGAGTTTTACATAATATTCAACGATAGAATTTCAATCGCATATTGATTTGCTTATTTACCCATTATTAAAACACAAATTAATAAAAAGTAATAAATTTGTTACGCCATGATGCAAATATTATTAAGTAAAATAACTCTTGTAAGTTCCACGCCATTATGCGTCACTAGTAAAATGTTACTTAAAGTTGTTAGTCTTAACCTTTAAGTATGGACGTGGAGTCTCACAGGCTACTCGATGTTTTCGTTTTCTTAGTTTCACCTAATTCCCCCCACTCCCCGCGATTGAGCGGCTCAGTAGCTTTTGTATTAGTTGTAAAACTACCAACGAGGGAGGAGGTTGCGTCTTCCGATGAATATCACGTAAGTAATGACCATCCAAATATTGACCGACGCCTATCAGGCTACACGTCCATTGTTGCCCTATGATATATTTTGTAAGGGCGATTAGGTTTGTTTCGAGAAAATATTGACAACAACTTTAGTGGTCGCGTCCGGATGCTCAGGGCCCACACAGGGGCCCCTTAGAGGGCCATGGACCGCACGACGCCGGTGTACAGCCTTCGGCAGGAGGCATTTGGCCAGCCGAGATTGGGCAGGAGTCGCCTGAGTGCGGCTGCTGCCCGGTTCAGCCTTGGGGCCAAATTCAGGAAATGCTTCCTGAAGTTCCGCCGGCTGTCGAGGACTAGGCTACCTAGGTACTTCATCGTCCTCCTGACGCCGATGCGAACTCCTACCGTTATGTTGTAACCCGACTGTGGCGCGTTGACGTGGCCATGAAAACACATGGCCTCCGTCTTGTGCAGCGCCACGTCGAGTCCCAACCGCCGGATCCTGTCGACGACTGTCGCGACCGCTTGCCTCTCTTCGGTTCCACTCTCCCCGGTGACCGGGGTAGATGACGGCTCTGTCCGTCAGGTAGTCCTCGACTATGCGACATAGGTAGGTCGGCACCCGGTGATACCGGAGTGCCTCCCTGATGCAACTCCAGGGCAGGGTGTTGAAGGCATTGGAGATGTCTAATGACACCGCTAAGACGACCCTGCCCCGGGCTACTGCATCCCCCGTCGTGACACGCGCATGATGGCGTCCATCGTCGAGCGCCGACTGCCAATAAACTTACGTTATTAGACTGTTGTCAATTTTTTTTATATTTGTTACCTGAAATAGGTGTTTTGCGTTTTTGGTTTCAGATATATTATACTTTGAGAAAAAAAGACTCGTTTCGTTAAAATAATTAGTTTAGCTATTTTTAATACCTAAAATATAAATGAAGTAAATTTAAACTGAAAAGTACCATTATTTTTGTTTTTTTGTAATTTCTATAATTCTTCAAATAAAAGTTGATTATAAAAGCACGTTATTTTATTGCTAAATCACATAACTTTAATATTCAATCAGTTTTAAAGCGATCTTATATCAAATTCCCAAAAAAATGTGTGTGCATATAGGAGCCTCTGAGACTCCACGTCCACGGTAGTGTTAAGAAAAAATGGCGTCCATACTTAAAGGTTAAGATCATTTGGTTTTAAAACTTGACGAGCAATGATTCCTTTAAAGGTCTTAACTCTATCTATAAACTATCTACTAGTACGCTTCTAGATAAACGTGCGGTCTATAAACGGTTTAGAGAGACACTAGAAACATCTCTTAAGTCAATTTGATCTGAACTCTATCTAGTCATGTTTTCTTAACTCATTCTTAAGAGAGGGTACAAGAATGTGCCCACTTTTACTAAACTCTGTCTATAAGCGTTCTAGAAGATTGCTTATAGATATTTTATTCTTATGGTAGACAATTCAATTTAATTCTATAAGCTATCTAGTAGTACGTTTCTAGACACGTTTGTGTCACTTGGGTACGAACATTGGAAATTACAAACAAACACCCAGACCCAATAACTCCTTGCAGTCATAAGAATTAGTCTCGTGCGGAAATCGAACCCGTGCGCATCGTAGAAGTCAATCGCTCAGTCATTGCTCCAACTTTGACGTTTTCATTCATGCTTAGTTGATGGCACTGAGGGCAATGGAATAAAATGCAAATAGACGGGAAGGTGTTATTGGGTTTTTCACAACTCATTTCTTAGCAGCAGTCTGGAGTTAGAATTTGAGCCAGTGATGGTAGTAATCTTTATTTTTATCGTGATAAAAAATCATCAATTGAATCCTCCTACCCATTACTGTCACACTTGTCCTAACTAAAATCCACGGTGATCCTTCGATAGCCTTTTACGTTACGGGGTCACGGTTAACTAATGAGACAGTCCCACGACCCCGGCAGGCTTTGGCCCTCTAAGGGCTCCGTCAGATGATAAAAGGCTTGGTTCCAATACATGTTCTGCACGGGTTGCCTCAGCTGGTATAATCTGGGCGTACTATGTACGCCGCTGCCTTCGTCAGGCAGGGTGCATGTTGTTATGTAAAAAGTAAACATTCAAGACCAAAATTAGAAGATGGAGAGCAGAAGAGAGTGAGGCCCTGCAACGTAAAGGGCTATTGAAGGACACCTCGGGTTTAGTCAGTACGAGTCTGACAGTCCCTCCAGTTCCACCCTGGATGGGAGGACTCATTTGATGATTTTACCATAATAAAGAAACGGTACGATTATTCTACTCTATCAGTTTTTTTTTGTGTTACGATACGAACTGTAACAAAGAAACTATTACTAGCTTTCATTGTATTTTTCAGAGACCTTGACTAAATTACTTGCATAAGTAATGTAACAAGATCGACCTCGGTCCTTCAAGGGATTTTATTTCTGCTTTTGCATTCTTTTACTTAGAATTTTGGCAACATTCAATAAGCAAGTTTACAGCATCAATAAATTGCAAATCTTATTAGTACGTTAGATAGAGTTTTGAAGAATCTTAGACATGTATATTTAAAAGATGAAACTCTCATCCAGCTGTTACTGGCTTGGCCACTTTGCGAAGATCGTCACTCCACCTGGCCTGTGTGTCCCACCTTGGGCGCGGGACAAATACAAGTGGCGACTGGCGGTGGCGAGGCGCGGGCGTGGTGCGGGTGCGACGCCACTTCTTTGATATTTCATACAAAATGTATAGATGATTTTTTGAGGAATGAAAAATTTCAGATTGCAAGTGGGATTCGAACTCGCGTCTTCTGGATAGGTACTCCAGACTCCTTAACCAACTAGGCCATTGCAACCCACACCTGCAAGCTGAAATTCTCTATTCCTCGTTTGAACGCTTTCCGGTAGCGTAGCGCCATCTCTTGGATTAGTGTTTAACTATGTTTCTATCCAGAAGACGCGGGTTCGAATCCCACTTGCAATCTGAAATTTTTCTTTCCTCAAAAAATCATCTTTACGATGCGCGTCGAATGCGTTAATGCGTTTAAAAATAATTAACAAAATGTACAGGAAGTGGCGAGGCGCAAGACTAAAAAAAAATTAAAAAAATCCTGACGGAATGGATAATTGCTCACCAAGTTGTGTATTATAAAGTGTTGTTTTTTATAAAAAATAATCGACCTAAGCAGGGTCGACGAAGCCCCGCTTCGCGGGGCTTTAAATTCTAGCATTTATGAGACCAGCTACAAGTGGCATCCATTCAGGTCTTTGTCTTCATCTGCTGTTCATAAGTTTTCAATTGAAAAGGGGTCAGACACACATTACCCTCAGCGCCGCCCATCTTCCATCCTTTCTCAATAACTCCACTACGGAGCGTCTCACTGAGATGAATCAACGTTGACGTAATATTTGCAACACAAACTATAATTCTTCACTGTATCGGCTAATTGCATCTACAGTTTTGTAATTAAAACAATGAATGCATTGTACGCATGTGTGTTTTACAGGGTGGTCTAAAACTGCTTGTGCTTTTGGGACGAATTTAAAGTCCCACTTGTCGGAAATCATAAGTAGGTAGGTATAGTGACATTTTGGGACACTTAGGCGCTGCATGGCTATACAGAAAATATGCTGATGTTTTGGAATAGCAATAAAGTAAGGATGATAATTTGCTGTGCGTCTAGATGTGCGATGATAGAAAGGGGTTGGTGGGATGAGGTCTCGCAGTAATTGGAGTTTTTGGGTTTCTTTTTGTCTACTACTTGAATTTTAAATGACGTCCTTACCTTTCTACATAAAGTAATTAATCCTTAATCAATACACAACCGCGTGAACGCTTTTATTGAGTGAAACGTGCCGTCCGTCACCGCAAAACCGAGGAAGTATACTATCACTGACACAATGGTGTAACTGTAATTTAGCTATGACTATTGACCTTTGTTAGGGGTCAATTATTTCTGTCTTTCTTTGGAGATTCTTGTTGAGCACTACACATAAGGTATTTAGATTTCAGATAACCTTCCTAAAGGTAGTACTTTCTTATACAAACGTGATGGGGCTTGAGCTGTCACTATTGTGTGGTCAAGACAAACGTAATAGGTACTCGTATGTGTGCATCATAGATCAAGAGAGCATAAATTATTATAAATTTTTGAACGAAGTTCTGTTTTCTAATTCCCACAGAACCCAATAAGTAAACAGGTCGAAAGAAGAAAAGGAAAACATGTTTGGTCTCCACGAACATTAATAAAGTAGGTGTTTTAACGTTTAGGTTTTTCAAAATAACATCAACCTGTATGCAATACTTCAATCCAACGAGTAAAATTTTAGTGCATCAATTTCTGCGTACATGGGATGTTTTCAGTTTCGTAACCCGGTCTAGTTACCTGTTAGTTTATTCTGCGATTGTGTCTGTTCTTTGACCATTTTAAGGATTTTATTGTGGGATTATGCCCTATAGGGTATTTGAACGGTGGTTTTTACTACCTTGTTAGTTGTTGGCCGACCTGTTGCGTTGAGCATGAGCTTGATTCGCAAATAATGCTTTTGTGAATCTGGATTGCTGCTTGGTTCACAAAAATGTTGGACTCTATTCTGATAATAATATGTGTACTTAAATGTGAAAACAGGAATGACAAAAATCAGCCCGATTCATATTTTGTCCAACAGAATTTCTATATTAAAGATAATTCATAACATAAAACATAATTATAATGATTCGAGAATAAGTAATATGCAAAATCATCATTAATATTATTAATTAAAAGTTTATTTTATGTTAACGTTAAAGTTAGAAGAATTGAGTGGTGAACTCTATACAATAATTTTTTTTAAGTGTAAGTACTTCTTATGGAAAACTAAATAAACTATTAAATTCTATAATTGTTTTCCTTTCTACTGATTAATAGTTCATATTTGTTGGGTTCTAGGCCGAGTCTTCTTTGAAGACTTGGCAATGCCCTTTAGATGTTTTGTTGAATGTGGGTTACCGACAACTAAATTCAATAATGAGTAACCCATTTAAGGTATAAATTATTAGACCAGCAGGTAATTTATCAATATTTCATTGTAAACTGACCGATAAGAACCGACGAAAGGTGGAGTAGGAAGGTTCTCGAATGGAGACCGCGTGTAGGTAAACGTAGGTTGGGACGCTTTCCGACAAGATGGACCAATGACCTGAAGAAGGTGGCTGGCAGTAGCTGGATGAAAAAAAGTGGGAGTTCGTGAGCTGTGGAGAGGCCTTTGTCCAGCAGTGGACTGCAATAGGCTGAAATAATGAATGACGACAGACAGATTTGTAATTGGTTGTTTTTAAACATATAAATCAGCAAAATAAACCCGTTCTTTCGAAATTTTGTTCAAGTTAAAAGAAAATTACTCGCCACTATCAATGTTGTCTACCGGGATATCCGCCACTGCAAATTCCGTGTAATTATTATGAAATTGAAATTGAACTATTTTTGTTGCTACATCTAGGCAAATTACAAATGAAGTATGTAGTTTTTGGGTCATTGCTCAGTAAATACTTGGCGGTTCGTTGCCAAATTTTGCACTTACCCAGTTGTTTGGAACGTGTGGTATGATCTAGTGTGAATTATGTAGTGTATCTATTGTTTTTTCGTAACGCATCGGTTGGTGTATGGAGCAAGGTTTCATTATTGAAAAGTTGAGCTAATTAATCATCCTTATGCATACCAAACTGCTAATTATTATATTGATCTTTCAGTTGAAATTTTTTATACAGCCACCTAAAGTTGATTTAGTTAGAGTTAGATTAAATTGTACCTACTTCATGGCTGCGTTTAAGAGACCCAGTTCTGTAAAATGCCGAATAACTATACTTTATTAAGTACTTATAATTTGAACTGCTTTCTTGTAAATAAATTGATTCGAAGACTCTTAAAATCACTTTAAAAAACATCGACAACTTGTGAGGTTTCAAGACCATCTCAACATAAATTGCTCATTCGTAATTCTTTATTATTTTATGCAAAATATTGTCACATTCTTTATTTTCACTTGATTTACTACATCACTTACCAAACAAGTTGTGGAGGTCTGAATTATTATTATTGACAAAAGATTTACTTTATCAGAGAATTAAGCAGGCGTAGAGTGATGAATTTCCGTTTATTTGATCTTTGCTCTACAAATGGAATTTCTTCTATAACGTGAGAGTGTTTACAAACATACAAACTAACCGGAACCGAACTAGTCGGTACAAATCTAAGACATACAAACATTTTATTCAATTCGGAAATCAAATCAACGATACAGCATGACGCTCAGCCACTTTTCCAAACGAAATATTGTAAAAACTAATAATTTACACCATAAATAAATGCTCTATTCGATCTCAGTCTATTTTGACCTCCAGGTTTACTCAAATAATGACAGATTTTGATAAATTCATCATCATCAGCTGATTAGCACTCTACTGTAGGTCAACCTTGTTTGCTGGCGGGACTGACTCATCAGGTAGTCGTGACCCTAGAACGTAAAGGGCTATTGAAGGATCACCGTGGATTTGAGTCAGTAGAAGTAGGACAGTGGGTGGACTAATTAACATAAAAAAATAAGGTCAACCTTGTTTCATAGCAGAATGACCTACAACAATTTCAACTACAAAAGTAAGAAATGTCACACGACATTGCAAGATACACACACGCTAGGCAACTTCGTGTGACAAAAATGTACGAAAAAATGGTGTGAAGATCTCATGTGTAATCTTGTATTTTACTATGCATGTGCAACAATTTAATATGTAACACAATAATACCGTGGGCTTTATTAAATCAACTCTGTCTGCACTTTAAAACAAAAAATATTTGGAATATAATATTATTAAATTATTTAAAAATTGTTATTCCATGAAAAACTGTCTTTAGACAATTTAGATACTAGTATTACTATATATTACAATGTAATGTATGTATGTATGTATTAAAACAAAAAATATTTGGAATATAATATTATTAAATTATTTAAAAATTGTTATTCCATGAAAAACTGTCTTTAGACAATTTAGATACTAGTATTACTATATATTACAATGTAAAGCTACATCTATTGCATAACTTCCAAGTCCAAGTTATTCCATAAAGTCCAAAAAATAAAAATATAGTCGCAACTTTGCATTTTTTATATCGAGAAAATTTAATCGAATCGTGGTTTCTATTTTATGATAATTTACATCATAATTATAGTCAATAACTATATTCCAAGTTGTTAGATCTCTAGTCCAGATATGTACGAAGAAAAGTAGAAAAATAAAAACAGTATTTGGACTGACTTATCACCTAAAGGTTGCCACACACATATCATTACAACGTACGACTTGCAAAATATGAATGTCTATGACATTGCATGACTAATCCAATAAAATAAGTTTTCAAGTTCATTACTCAGCTAAATTACTACAAAATCTAGCCTTTGAAATAATTAAAGTATCCATTAAATAACTAAATATTCAAGTAATGTCTTAACAAAACACTTTAAGTGCAGTAAACGTGCGTGTCCGCTTCCTCTGTTTTTAAAAGATTTATTTTAATGTTCCAGTAACTTAAATGGTTCGCTTACGAGGAAGTTAAAATGTTTGAAATAACTAATGACTTGCGTTACAAATACAACAATATGTCATTCCAAATGCGCAAAACCTCTCGAGGGATAACTCAGCCCATGTTATATAATGAACAATTTTTGTACTATGACTTTTGGAATTCGTCAAAAAAAAATTAGTTTTTCATACAACAAATTGCGAATTTCAAATTTTTAATTCACAAAAAAAAACGATTTTTCATACAGATGGGCCCGATCAATTTCTTATTTTGTATGAAAAACTATTTTTTTGGCGAATTCCAAAAGTCGTAGAACAATTACAGTTGTTCAGTTACATGGGCTGAGTTACCCCACGAGATGTTTTGCGCATTTAGAATTACACGTTGTATGTATACCTATTAGAGATTTAGTTAATGAGAAAAAAGACTTTGTCTCCGACCAGCCTATTGTCATAAAACACCTTGGGGCACTATGACTCGAACGGGTTAGGTTAGAAGGGTATGGTTTTTAAACTATTGCATAGCTTTTATCGCGGGCTCTGAGCGCGGCGACCGAATTAAAGAGATTCCGTTAGGAAAATAAACCTAACACCCCGCATCGTCTAACGTCGTTTCAGTTCGGCAGACTTCGGTATGGTGTTTGTTTTTCTTGACGTTTCACTTGATTGAAGTGGCTGCCTAAAAAAAACGTTGAATAAGTTGATAAAAATGCTACGCAATAACTTTACCGCGGCAGTCCCCGAGTGCCACACGTATTTTTTTTTAACCACCCAGTAGTAGGAGCACCGCTAGACTGTGTCCCGTTGAAGTATTTTTGTTTTAATTTGTTTAGGTAGAGTAAAAAAAAAATACATCAAGCAGTGTATTAAATTATCGTTTTCATGTTAATTAGTGTCAAAATCTACGATTCCCTAGTGTATAAGGCATAGGACATAAAGATTAATGAACTGAGTAATATTTATGAAGTTCTTAGACTACTCGGAGCTTTCAAGCGAGACTAACCGATTTTTTATTCCCTCTTGAGATTCAGCTCGAATCAAGAGCCAAATCAGATTCACGAAATTTATTTGAAGGTTCGAAACCTTAGTTTGAGGATCAAATAAATTGTAAGATCACCACTATTTTTCCTGCCTTGGTTCACAAGAAAATCATTTTTGGTTTGAGAAATTATCAAACGACTAAAGAGTCATTTGATATGCCATCATTATACAATGGTCGAGGGACTGTATCATCAGGTAACAGTTACCCTGGAACGTAAAGAGCTATTAAAAGACACCGTAGTTTTTAGGCAGTACGAGTCTGACTGTCCCTCGCGTCCCACCCTAGATCTCATGATTTTAAAAGGATAAAAAAAAAACAATAAGTAGGATCCACCGGGAATGAGTCAACATAGAAGAAAAATAATAATTATGTCACTAAAAATAATGTTTCTTTTTGTCGTTTCTTAGCTTTTCACTGAGCGGAAAAAAAGAAGTTTCTACTTCAAGCTCAACAAACATAATGGGGCCAATTTTATGTTGATTTACCAGGTGTAGACGTAGTATATGCTTGCTTTTTTTTTTTTTTTAGCGTGGTAGAATCATCAAATGAGTCCTCCCACCCCGGGCAGGGTGGGAGGGACTGTCAGACTTGTACTGACTAAAATCCACGGTGTCCTTCAATAGCCCTTTATGTTCCGGGGTCACGGTAAGGAAATAATCCCGCGACCCCGGCAGGCTTTGGCCCTCTGAGAGGGAGCCCCGTCAGTATGCTGGCGCTCTTTGAGGGAAATTTAATTAGCATCGTTGGCACATCTGTCCAACTCCATATCTTTTGTTAAAGGTTTTCCCACAAAAAAGTATCGCTTCGTCCTCTGAGGTCGCTCCAATTACGACCAAGTACGTTACATGTTTGTTTTTGTGCGTGTAACTGCTAAACTGCTGCAAGGTTCTGAGTGAAACTTTGTTTGACCGCAGGTGTTTTTTTTTTGTGGGTTGTTTTTGAAGTAGGCCTCTGTGTGATACAAGGGCTCATGCTTTGTCCTTTTGGTGAGTCTAAACGAGAGGTTATAATAAACTCACAATATTCAGAAATGGTCTGTTGTGTTTATCATGCTTGTTTGTCAGTTTTACACCTCATTAATATTATAAAGAGAAAATATTTGTATTTTTGTGTGTGTATGTTTGTTATGAATAAACTCAAAATCTACCGTGCCGATTTCATTTTAATTTGTTCTAATGACTCGATGTTACATTGGCTCAGGCGCAAAATGTCCCTTTCGCAAAATGTCCACAGGTAGCAAAATGTCCCTTTCGCAGAATGTCCCTTTCGCAAAATATACCTTTCGCGGAATGTCCTATTTCGCAAAATGTTCCTTTCGCAAAACGTCCCTTTCGCAGAATGTACCCGTCTTCAAATATTCATAGACTTTTTGCATCAGAGAAAAAACTGTTCAAGAGCTAGGAGGTGTAGAGCACAATGAAGTCGGTTAAAAACCGGTACTAGTGTGATGTTTAATTAGGAAAATGGTAATTAACTGTCGCAAAAAAAAAGAAAAATATTTTAACGTTCATTTCACCCTGAGTAACATAGGCTTTGTACCATGTCCACCCTCGAAATCTGAATCTGAATCGAACAAAGAGTCTTCCAAAAAAAGAAAAAAATCTTTTTTTTTTGTTGTAAAACTCTCACACAAATTCACATTCAAAGCTGCCATGTATAATTCGTTCAAATCTCTTTATTACATCACAGAGATATATGGGAAGGATGTGGCCATAAAAAACGGGGCCATTCGTCCACAGGTGACGGCTACGGAAGCGGTAGGTACAGTCCGACCCGTTTTGATGCCAATTGATCTGCGGTTTTAGAGCTTTGATAAATTGGAAGGGCTTTCGTAGCTTGCGTACAGTCAGTCAGGGACATTCAGGGTTTAGGCGCAGCTAAAGTTTCAAAAAATTCGTAAAATTGCAACCGAGGAGCAAAACGCAAAAGTTCATAAAATGGCAAATTCTCTAAAAAGCCGAATTCTTAAAATGGCTAATGATCAAAATGGAAATGTTTTCTAAAATAGAAAGTATATTTTGCAATTTTGAGATTCGGGCGTTTTGAGAATTGGCCATTTTGAGAATTAGCCACTTTGAGAACTGGTCCATTTGCGATACGGTTGCCATTTTGTGCATAAGGCTTTATGCGCCTAAACCAAATTAAGTCGTATTATTCGCCAATGGCCTTGAGCAAGTGGGCGGCGGGCGTTAGATTCACACACACGCGTTGCTCACTAGCACTATTCATGAATTCGATCTAACTTTTTAAGATTTTGTTTGAAAAATATTCACTGATAAAGATAAGCTATGTACAGACGCCAGTAGGTCAACCTATCCGAATCTCAATCTGTCATATTTACCAATCGAACATTGATCTTCCTCTATTGTGATAAGGTTGAAAATCTTTTAAAGAAATTTGACAGATTGAGGTAGGTTGATGTGCTGGCGTCTGTACCATCAAAAGAATGCTAAAAGACGAAACAATACGTATCCGTTATTTTTCAGAACTCTTACAAGCACCAATAAATTTTAAAATTAAATTTAATTTATTGATGCTATCAACATACCTATTTATGTAAATCTTTAGTAAACTTTAGTGGATTTTTCATATCATTTAAGGAACATCAGTATCCCCGCTTTTTGATAGCAGTTTTGTTAGCCATATTATAATGTTTCCATGTTGTAAATTGTCAACACAATTTATCAGCTTTAATCTAGCTTCTATCTTAAAATTATTGTACTTCGCCCACTTCTGAGGTAATCTGGAAACCTTATTTCTACCTTATGTGGTCTTATATGAACTTTAAACTTACATAATGCGCCGCTTGAACTTTATTATCACATCATTTATACCTAAGTGGGTTTCTTAAGTTACTATCAAGGAAGGCTTGTCGGTCTTATATGTGGGCTATGGAGGTGCTCCGTACAAAAGTCTAATATTCATCAGCACCAGGGGGTCTACTTTCTAAATCCGTCAACGAAGACACGGGTACGGATACGGATGAACAAAAGTAACTGACATCAAAATTAAATTGCGGATGGATAATACCGCCACGACTGAATCCCCTTTGACGCGGCGCTACTGTCTATGTCATAATAATTCAAATCACACAAAAAAAATTTGTACTCTGAATTTTTCGCTAGTCATGAGTGGTGCGCGGACTTCAAGGAGCTATCTGTCAAATCGTAATGTCTTTCATTCTTAATTCGGGCTCTTTGTCAAAACCTGTTACTAAGGCCGACTCACTCGGACTCACGACTCACCCATTGTTATTATCTAGGTGTCAAGAAACAAATTGAAACGATTCTTACTACCCACGTGCAAAGGATTATTTTCCATCATATTTCCACTTGCAATGGAAGCATCTATTCAGTAAACTTACTACTACCAGCAAATCCTCATAAAAGCAGGCGGCAAACTAAGCTATAATCGTTTTTTGATTAAACTCTCACACGTGCAAGTTGCAAGTAATCTCGTGATTAACAACTTGAGCCGCCGGCCGATGCATTGGAGATTCTGTGAGAACGGAGCTACCGGTGCATAGGAAATTATATGGAGGGAAGGAAAGGTTCATGATGCACTATTTTAAGTAGCCATGTTTATTTTTTGGGTGGTAAAGACATCGAATGAGTTCTTCCGCCCTAAAGCTATTGTCAAACAGAGAGGCGTGCCGAAAGCGAAGCGATGCGTTTTTGTTTGTAATGTATGCAATTGTTTGAATCCAGTCACATAGAAAAGCGAAAGCGATCCGATAGTCTATGTGACGGGCTTCAAACAATTGCATACATTACAAACAAAAACGCCTCGCTTCGCGTTCGTCACGCCTGTCTGTTTGACAATAGCTTAAGCGAGCAGATGCATGGGACTGTCAGACTCTTCTGACTAAAACCCTACTCTGTTCTTTCAGTTACACTTTGCGTTCCAGGGCTTTGGTATCTTGCTTAGACAGTCACTCACAGGAGTTTAGCTGTTAAGGAGCGTCAGTTTGCTGTCAGCTGCATCCCATGACTAGCAGCGCCTCTTTACGCGTAATAATAATTATTACCCGCAAAGAGGCGCTAAACATAAAAAATACGTTGGTTTGGTATGTCAAAATTATTGTGACATACCAAACCAACGTATTTTTTATTATTTTTGACAGTAAACCCATATTTGTCATTTGTTACGTGTTTCATGCAATGGCCAGATTTCTCACCTGTGGACCACTTTAAAAAACATGAATATAATATAACACAAACAATGCAACCTTTTCAATAATTCGTTTAGTAGCTTCGTAAAGATCACTCTTAAAATGTCAGTGATACTTTAATTAATTAACCAAATATGGTCAGAACATTTATACCTGGTGCAAAGATAATTTTTTAAACACCAAAATGTATGTTATTTATAAAATGCGACATCGTGCCATAATTTTAATCGTTGCTTTAATAAGTCACATTACATCATTCGATCAAAGAAACAATATCAGCAATGCTATTCTGTATAAATACAGCCTTGTGATGGCACTGCCGCAGCGCTCACATCACGCTTCGATAGGACTAAAGTTTGGCATTCGCTAAGTTACTAACAGCGACAATATCCAATCGTACAGCGCGAGCGGTGAGCACTCGTGCTGCATGATTGGACGATCTCAAAGCCGTCTCTTTGAAGAGCATTTATCGTCGAGTCCAGCGATGAGATTTTTTATAGAAAATAACACAAGTGAGCGAAGGAGGAGCTGGTGGCTAAATAATTACAGCCGCACAGGCCGATCATTCTGGTTAATTCCTGCGTGCCTCGGAAAGCACATAAAAGCCGTTGGTCTCGGCTGTTATTTGTAGATATTTGACAGTCGTTACTTTCAGTCAGAACAACCAGTCTTAACATGGGGTATAACTGGGTAATAACCCAGTTACTGGGTTGTAGTTGATAGGCAGTCGCTCGATGTAAAATACTGATATTCAGCTGCATCTGGTTCGACTGGACGCCGACCCCAATATAGTTGGTTATAGGCTAGGCAGATAATGAACACAGCTGAGCAAAGAGGTTGTGAAGTTTATAAAACATCCCTTTCACTCTACTTCGGTGAGTGTGGGTATGAACTCTAGGAACTCATCCCACCAGATCCATTCTACCACCGGACTTCTAGACGCACTGCTATACTCGTAAATGACCTTCCATATTTTTTCTTGTGGTAAAATCATCAAACGAGTCCTCCCAGGTCTGGGCGGGAGGGACTGTCAGATTTGTACTGACTAAAACCCACGGTGATCCTTCAATAGCCCTTTACGTTCCAGGGTCACGGTTATCTGATGAGACAGTCACGCAACCCTGGCAGGTTTTGGCCCTGTAAGGGGGGCCTTCAAATTGCTGACATGTCTTAGAGGCGCGCGTGGAACAAGAAGCGCATATTCGACCCAGGCCTGGACCATGATCGAACGGCGAGTCATCCATTACCCACCGTCCGCATGCCCACCATCTATTCTAAGTGCGTATTGTACTCAGATTAAAATAAAATTAATTGCATCAAAAATCGTACAGAGGCTAACAAAAGTCACCACTCACAATGTATTCCTTCAGAAATGCACACGACTGTACAAGAGGCACGTTAAGCCGCTGATATATCGCGATCGCGGCGAGTTTTGCGATGCGATACTATCGCTGATCGTATCGCTGATACACCTGTGTGTACTATTTGTTGCGATTACTAAATGTTATAGGAATTGATACGTCTGTTTCAATATCGGTAACGGTATTTTTTTTAACTTAATAAGTTTTTGTAAAAGTCTATTCCCAAAACCATTTGGTCAAAGCTATGCTTATGATATGGTACTACAATAAAAATAACAAGGGGTCAATTCCATTCTGACGGCATGGTTGCACAGTGACTGAGCGATTGGCTACTGCACTGCAAGTCGCGGGTTCGATTCTCGCAAGAAACAAAACTTGATCTATTCGTAGTTGTTCTTGGTCTGGGTTACGTGTTAATGATACAGTTTTTGGAATTTATTACAGACCTCGTCTGATCTAAATTTATTAAGGCTAGTTCAGTCATCTTTGCCGCTATTTCGTATGTAAGTAAGACATGCGTGTGATCTGATTTTTTCAAGTCTAGATCGCTTCGTTATTATTGTTCATAGACCATGGCCATATTTCATTAGTTAATCATTTAATCTCAAATAAGGTATTTGAATCACCAAACAGTTTTCATACTTTTTGTCAAAACACGAGTCTCCCATAAATATTTTATTCTTACTATTTATTGATTTTAGAGCTACTAAAAACAGTTTTTTGAAAGTTATCGGGTTTGCGGTCCTAAAATCAAGTGAATTAGAGTTATTATGTCTTAATAGTGACAAATTCCCAATTTATTAATAATCTTCAATAACAGATTTTTGCAATTATTACCATAAAGGACTAGTTTTTATCATCATAATCAGAATATAATGTTCCCACTGCTGGGACACAGGCCTCCTCTCTGTGAGAGAGAGAGTGGGCCATTATCCACCACACGGGCCCAGTGTGGGTTGGTAGATGTCACATGCGTACGAATTTTTGGTTCTAGGACGTGCCGGTTTCCTCACGATGTTTTACTTCACCGTTTTGAGAACAGTGGTGATGAAAATAAATTACTCAAAGTAATGCGCCTGGCGAGGTTCGAACCCACGACCTTCAACTAGTAAGTCGGGACCGATACCACTGGGCTACCATTGCTCTAGTTATTTAGTCTAGTTTTTATAGTATCTATGTATATATGTCTTTAAGAAAGATTTTTTATTTAAAAAAGTGTGGCTGATTTTAGATGCAAATTACCTATAGATACACTGTAGCTCTATCGATGAAATTACTGTAACTTTTCTATTTAAATATGGTGTTGCAAGAAAACACAACCCGAACACACGTAGTAAAGCATTTAAGTGGTTTACGAGGGTTAGCCCGAATTACAAAACTACGGTCATAGTTGATGAGTCAGCGAGCCGCTGGCTAATCCGATTTTGAAACAATCTGGCTTTCCCGTCACACGTTATTGCTCTTGGTTAAAAGTATGAGAATGGGTGCGACAATGCTGTTTGTTTTTACGATTTTTTACATGGTTAATTCATCAAAATGAGTCCGTTAACTACGACTGTCTGGTAAGCCATGAGTTTCGGGTTCGATCCTTACTTGTGATAATACACTTTCATGACGGTGCCTTTTTAGAGGGTCAGAGCCTGCCGGGGTCGCGGGACTAACGAGCTACCGTGACCCCGGAACGTAAAGGGCTATTCATAAGATCCAGGGTCACGGTTACGTGATAAGTCATTCCCGCGACCCTGGCAGGTTTTTTCTTTGATAATAGAGTGGATTTTATTAATGTTTTGGAACGTCTTCAGTTATGTTATTTATGATTTGAGAACTAGATTTGCTTTACCTATATTATTTTTTTATGCCAGACAAACTTTTTCCGGTGTTGCGGGACAGTTTAAGCAAGATACCGTGGCACTGGAACGTAAACGGCAGTAAAAGAAAGGACTTTTGGATCGCCGAAATGGATCGCGCTGTCTCGGTATAATAATATTATTAAATAAAAAGCCTTTATTATTTCCCATCACTTAAATATTACATGTATGTACAACATTTAGTTTTAATAATGATTTACTTGCTAGTTTAAATAATATTTTTTTATTTCTCTCTCGGTAAAGGCCTTAAAATAGTGCGCAATTGATTATACTTGATACGTTTACATGATTGCATCAAACATAAAATATTATTATAGGCAGATAACTATAATAATTATGCTTTTAAGACTAATTAAGTCAAGGCGGCTCATTGTATTAAAATTATAACACAGTTGTTGCTTGAAATTAAATGAATTAAATTAATTCAGAATATCGCAATATTATGAACATTAGATATAATTGTAATTTATTATGATAATTTACTTTTTTTTTTGTAAGAATACAAGGTGGAAATATTCAGATAATTTGAGTCGTAGTTATTTTTTTTTTGATGATGTGTTAGGTAACGGTAAAACGTGGACTGAAAAAAAAAAAAACAATTTAATTAGGAAACTTTTCAGATTGGGAGTCGGAAACAGTGTCAAGAAAATCTCTAAAACAGTGCTATGAACCAGATTTTAACACGCAAAAATGAATAATAACTAAAGTTAATATTTCCATCTACACAAAAATGATAATAATTATAAAACGTTTTTAATTAAATAAACGGTTTCTTAATAAAGAAGTCGGAAGGAGGCGCTTATTAAATTAAGATCGGATACCGATACTTTGCATATTTGTTAAGTAAATTATATATTATTTACCTAAAAAAATAGGTAAAATAATTGAAGATAACATCGCTAAATTATCCAATTAAGTGTGTATCTTTTCAAGCCCTTCCATTTACATAAGACCTTGAAAATAAATAAAAAACCTTTAACTATGACAAACTAAAGAGTGAAGAAAAAAAAATATTAATGATAACTTTATCTCAAAATTTATATTATAGTCTTACGTTCCGACCACTATAATGACGACTATAATATTTTGTTACACTGTAATTATTACAATTAAAATTCAGTTTTTAACCATACTAGTCGAATGCCTTTTTGTGTATTGTAAAATAAAAGGAGTCAAAGACCCATAGTTCTATAATTACCTATACTGAATGAGTACTTGACAAGATTAAATTATTTCATGTTGTACTTTGGAAAGCTTGAAATTAACCAATTTTAATGATTGTATGAAATACTTTTCGCACGAAATGAACACTTTAAATAATTTTGTTTTTAATTGAATTTGCTTCTTACATTACTAATTGCAAGTATCGTTGGAGGTTATGAAATCTCTTACTATTATATTCGTCTCCGTCAATTTCAAATTTTACAGAAATCCTAAAACCTACTGAAATATACTATTGTAATTTATGACCCTTAATTTTTTCAGACACAAAGTATCGAAAAAAAAACTCTCTTCCTTACTAACTGTAAAAAAGGCAGCACTTCAACCTATACAAACTTTGAAATGTTGAAGAAAAATTTATACCGCAGAGAACGAAGAGTGTACATGCTTATCCTTCAGTGATTTTCGGCTGTAGATGGCGCCGAAGAAACAAAAAGCCAGTCGCGGGACTAATCAAATTACCGTGACCCCGGAACGTAAAGGGCTATTGAAGGAGACAGTGAATTTTTCTTTAGTCAGTAAGAGTCTGACAGTCCCTCCTGCCCTGCCCAGGGTGTGATGACTCATTTTACGACGTAAAAAAAAAGTGTCAGTTAGTGCAGTGCTCAAATCCTCAACGTCGTAATTGGGGAGTATGATAGTCAAATTATATTATTACTGCACCCACATACTCCGCACACCATCACATATTATGTTTTCAAAACAGTGGATGATGTGAGTGTAATATGCAACACATTGCAAAAATTAACACTGCATGCCTTACCTAAGTTTTTACCTAGAAGTGATGAACCGTGGGCGATACCACTGAAACTCCAGCTATGCCATTCTTTAAAAGACTAAGACGAGCTCGTCGACGAGTTTGTACTAAATTTTCAACTTTAAAGTTTAGTATCTAAAGTTTAATTCTATTAAATACAAATGCAAACTGTCTCAACGACAAGGATCAAAAGAGTTTGAGATTTTCAACTTTAATATGCTTGAAAATAAAGCTAAAAATCCACTTAAGACAAATAATTTCGGGGCCGAGTCTTTAGATAATCGCATTACAGATCTCAACACCTATATTAATTAACTTAACCAAGTTCTCACCGAAAATTATCACCAATTATCGCCAATTAAGGCCAGAAATACCCAAAGCTCTTGCTAAAATCGAATCTTCACGGCAACTATGTCAAGGGTAAGCAGTGGAACAAAGACTTTGTGCCGTTTCGGAGAAATAGTGACAATGTGAATGATGTATGTATGTTGCTATTATAGGGTGCGTCTCATTTCATATAAAGTTATTTGATATATTTTCATTTCAATAACGTTCACATGATATAATCAACGTGAGATATACCAACAGTTGATATAATTTCTTTACACATAATGTTTGTGTTACTCTAAAACTCATTTCATATAATTTTATTTGATATAACGTTTATTTAAGCGAAAATCATTACATTTAACGTTTGAAACATATAATTTAACGTTTAAACTATTTGCTTTGATGACTTTGGCTTATCCTTTGAACTTTGATTGTTTGTCTTCACTATTGCTATTGTTATTAGAAAAATTTAGTATCCAAGAGCGAGCGGAGCGAGCTCGGGACCTGGGACACCCCGACACGGACAGGTTAGGTTCGAAGGGGATGGCGGGGTCTTTCAGACCCCGCCATTCCCTTCGTGTTAGGTTACTTTAAACCTTGCACCTAGAAATAGGAGCCCCGCGAAGCGGGGCTCCGTCGAGCCAGCATGACAGGTAGTAATCAGTTATTTGACCTAGGATGCAAGAGCGAGCGAAGCGAGCTCGGGACTTGGGGCACCCCGACACGGACAGGTTAGGTTCGAAGAGGATGGCGGGGTCTGAAAGACCCCGCCATCCCCTTCGTGTTAGGTTACTTTAAACCCTGTACGCAGAAAAAGGAGCCCCGCGAAGCGGGGCTCCGTCGAACATTCATGGAAGGTGGTACTATTACTAGGTACATCAGTGTTAGATTACTTGCCAGGAAGAAAAAAAAATTAGACCAAATAAGTTTTATGTCTTTTGAGTGGTATACAAAACGAATTTATATTGATTGATTGTTATGCTTATAGAAATTAGTCATTACAAAATTATGTCAATCGTTTATTATATTAACAGATCGTTATATCAAATAAAATTATATGTTCAGTTGTTATCTCTTGTAAATTTTAGAGATTTTGTAGTTATATCATATATTACTTACCCGCTATTATATATTTGGTAGGTTGAAAAACAAACAAACTCTGAAGGAAAGTGGTTTTCTTTGTAAGCAATGATCTAGTAAGTGTGTAGTAGTGTAGGAATCGAATACACTAACGCATATACACAGAACGAGCAGCGTCGCGAGGCATTTGCCGCGCGACGCAGCTCGGTTAGCGTGGACGTGTCTCGGCCGAGGCAAGCGTGCGCGCTGCCGCGGGCGAGCGACCGAGCGCCCGAGCTATCCAGTGTCGGCTTTTTGTTTTGCTCGCGTATAATGTTTCATGCCTCGGTTGAGAAACAATAGGCGCGTCTACACAGAGCAAGCAGCCTCGCGAGGCAGTCTCCTCGCGCGGCATATGCCTCGCAAGGCTGCTCGCTCTGTGTGGACGCACCAAATCGCTTATCCACTGCACCCATCGTATCGTCAAAACCTTTCACCTCACCTACTTTCATTATCGGGCATTTCGTCATTTGGCCTGGCCTTAAAGTGTCCTTCCTTAATTATATGTAAACATCTACCATCTTAACTGCCCCGTTGTTCTCGTGGACGTTAGCGCGACTGCTGACCGTGGGTTTCTCGGTTCGATTCCCGGATCGGACCTGGAGTTTGGAAGTTGGCGGTATTGATACCCCCGTGGCTCTGAAAGCACGTTAAGCTGTTGATCCTGCACCTGACTTCTCTCCGGTCGTGTCGGATTGCCGTCCCATCGGAACTATGAGAGTAAAGGAACACAGAGTAATAATAATAATATTCCACAACTATCACAGAACGCCATCTAGTCCCAAGCTAAACAGAGCTTGTGTTATGGGTACTAGACAACTGATAAACATACTTATATTTCTAAATATGTACATAAATATTATAGATAAATTACACCCAGACACAGAACAAATGATCGTGCTCATCACACAAACGTTTGTCCTGGGTGGGAATCGAACCCACGACCTCCGGCATAGCTGTCAGTGTCACTAACCAATAGACCAACAGGCCTGTCAAGAGAATGCACCAGTGCCAGCGCAAACAATCGGGCATTTTAATAATTATGTCCCGCGCAGATGGCTAATCTCACAATCATCTCTACCAATTCGAAAATCGCTTCAGCTTCTGACATAAAAAAATACATGCCCGGTAAGCGACTCTAAAATATTTCAGATTGCACAGACGCTATCCCACGGAATATGATACAGGGAACGAGGGAACATATCCTGCAAATAAAGCAGTTTGTCTATACAAATACTCCCAAAACCACAAACTGCTGGGCAATAAAACGTAATATGTAGCACGGTAACCATTAAGAATATGTTTCACACATAAATAACTAAGTTTCATACGTGCGTTGTGTTGTGGTGTAATGGTTAAGGTAGCTGTGCATTGGAGTGTAATGAATGACATTATAGTAACTGCCAAATTGTTACGAATATGATCTGTGATATTTTCTGTTAGTTTTGTAACCATCTGTATGTCATCATCATCATCAGCCTATAATGTTCCCACTGCTGGGACACAGGCCTCCTCTCTGTGAGAGGGAGTGGGCCATAATCCACCACGTGGGCCCAGTGCGGATTGGTGGATGTCACATGTCTTCGAATTTTTGGTTCTAGGACATGCCGGTTTCCTAACGATGTTTTCCTTCACCATTTTGAGAGCAATGGTGATTAAATAAATTACACAAAGTAATGCGCCTGGCGGGCACCATTGCCTGTGTGATCCTGTGGTATCAGAACTCAATCCAGGCGAAACAGCTGACGAAACTACAGTTGAAAAAAAAAACGACGTACAGAATAAGTAAAGAAATAGTAATCATATGAATATTATAAACAGTTACCTGTAACTTCAGAATGTTTTAGAAAAAAATATTTTTCTGTAAAACTTATACACAAAATAACAATACCGATATTTCAATCCCTTTACGTAAAAGTTGTCGTGATAAAAGCTTTAGTATATGGGCACTCTAGTCTCTAAGATTTATTTTACGATATCGCCAACGATAAATCATAAACGGGCTTATTATTTGCATAGGGTTCTATTCACCTTGGGAAAAGCTAGAATATTTCTAGCTTTTTTTGCAGTTTTTACATTCAAGATACAGTTTTTTTGACAACAAGAAACCAAGATATATTATTATGTATTTTATTTATATTTTCTAGATCTCACTACTGAAAGGTATTTTTGTCATGAATAATAAAATAAAATATGAAGATTTTAGGGTATCAATTTCAATGTATAATTGCTACTACTACCAAAACATGGTCATAAAATAGTCTGAATTTAACGAATTTAATTGTTATATTTCATTATAATTAATAAAAAAGTGACGTGATTATTTTTATTCTTAGGTAATAATTAATTAGCTGTTAGTGACTTTATTATGCAGTATAATATTCCTGCGAATATTTACATAAAAGTAAAATACATACTATCTAATTAAGTTTCCGTGCATGTATATCAGTGCCTGGTTACCGCTATTGGTCCGCGATTTGGCCGCACTGTCATGACCGAACGTATAATTAAAAAAAAACTTAGTGCCCAAGCCCAATACGTTACACCTCAGTATACGCGCACCTCAATAACACGTGTTAAACTCACGCCCCACTTTGTTGTGACTGTTGTGAGTCACTGTGTCACTAACAGGTGCTTTGAAGGTGAAGATTATTTACCGTGATTATTACTTCTGGTCATTACGAAGGGCCTGGGATTTTTTTTTGTGATAAGAAAATGACACTCGTCGATCTTAATGTTGTTTACTAATAGATGTACGTATGGTCCCTGATATAGCCTGATGGGTGCTTTTTTTGTTTGGTTAGATGTGTCCTCCCGACCCGGGTGGTGCGGTAAGGACTGTCAGACTCTTATTGACTAAAAGTCCACCCAATCCGTGTTCGCTACAAGCTGTAGTTTTTCTATGAATTTTACTCTATTGTGAAGAATACAGTCACATCACAACACACATTTCGCACTCGCACGGATACCCAAATTTTTTTTTGTTTTATTTTACCTTTTTAAGTGGACATAAGCGTAATATTTTGTTTTGTGATTGTGTTAACAATGCATAGATTATGCGAGAGCAGTGGTGGCCCAGTGGTATCGGCCCCGACTTACGAGTTGTAGGTCGTGGGTTCGAATCCAGGCAGGCGCATTACTTTATGTAATTTATTTCATCACCACTGCTCTCAAAACGGTGAAGGAAAACATCGTGAGGAAACCGGCATGTCCTAGAACCAAAAAATCGAAGACATGTGACATCCACCAATCCGCACTGGGCCCGCGTTATGGCCCACCCCCTCTCACAGAGAGGAGGCCTGTGTCCCAGCAGTGGGAACATTAATAGGCTGATGATGATGATGAAGCGTAATATTTTGTTTTGTGATTGCATTAACAATGCATAGATATGCGATAGGTAGCAGCAATCGTCAAAAGAAGAATTTTCCATGGCAGTCTGGGCGTCATTGCGGAACCGAGGAACATAAGGGTTGAACTATTGATATGAACTATGATTCCGTGCTGCCAGATGTGGTTCAACCCTAAGGGAACAGTGTATAAGACAGAAAAAAAACTCGGATGACAAATGCAAAAAATCCTTGGCGGGAGTTTACCATTTGCCCTTTTGGTGGCAACTAATGCCCGCAATCTAATACCCCATTTTAAGTCACATGTATTTCAATAAGCGCCAATTGACTAGCATTCAAGTTTACTATTAAAACAAAACTGTTTTGTTAGCCACAAAAGCTGATGTAGGTCGGCTAAACAATTCATAGTGTATGTTTGTTCGACGCAAACGGATACTTTTTACGAGTACCCGACTCGGCTAATCATCACTTGGATTTTGTAATTGTGCGGATTTGGGGTTGTCAATACGTGTGTTGTATAATAATTATACATACATATCGCGGGCATGCGTTCTGTGAGTGACTCGCCGTCCGATCATGGACCGACGGCGCGTCGTGTACTCGTGTTCCACGCGCGCCTCAAAGAGCTATCAGCAATCTGACGGGTTCACCCTTAGAGGGCCAAAGCCTGCCGGGACCGCGGGTCTGTCTGATCAGGTAACCGTGACCCGGAACGTAAAGGGCTATTGAAGGATCGGATCTCCGTGGATTTTAGTCAGTACAAGTCTAATAGTCCCTCCCGCCCCGTCCTGGGCAGGAGGACTCATTTGAGGATTTTAAAACGATAAAAAAATTATGCATATTAATATTTGACGTGACAAAGAAGGGCTAGATTATTGTCCATTGTGAGTAACCTTGGTTGCTGATGCGTATCCGTAGTTTTTTTATTAAACGTAGACTTCGATGGAAAAATTTTGACGGTAAGATTGAAACTGTATGTTTTTTTTGACACAACCTTGATGATATTGTCATATAATTGAGGTGATTATGGTTGTTTAGATTTTTTAGTAGGTTAGTGGCCCAATTACTTGACTTTTTCTTTCAATACTACTATTACGTGATCCCGTAATACTGTGATCACGGATATAATTTAAGTCTTTTTTATCCGACACCGGAAAAACTAAGGGACAGCCAAAATATGATTGCTATGACGATTGAAGAACCGTTCCGTTTACTAGTTAAACTAAAGCGTCCCCCAAAAATAGGAACTTATCCCGATCTTGGAAAGTCCGCATTTGTCCTCTGCAAGAAGTTTGCAAGCCAATTTCTTCAAATCATCGATGTATCGAGTCATATCATTTTTGCCACACATTGGAGTGACAGGGACTTTTGGCACGTTATTAGGTATTTACTAGTATACCCAAGATCTCTCTACCTAATTCAACCGTGTCGGACTTTTAATCAATTGAAATATCTACATATTTTGACCGGACTAAAAGTAATACAAAAACGTTTGCCAGTGAACTTGACAATAAACTGTTGAAGGCCACCGCTCCGCCTCACTGCACACGATGCTCTGATTCACCTTCACAACACCTTCGCTGTGTAATGATGACTCTCTTTAGATCTTGTCCAGATGGGACGTCTTTGCTGCAATTCTCGTGTATCTCGCGCGACCGTTGCGTCCAAAAAGAGCGTACTAACGCCCGAACATTTAAGGACTCGAGTCTGGAGACTACACAATAAAGCGTCTGTAGTATCTTGATTCAAGTGCAAGTCGAGAGCCTTGCGAAGTGCACTTGATTTACGCTTGTATTTTGAATTAGCGCGATGCTTGTGAACGCGATGTATAGGTAGTATAGGCACGTCGTATTGACCTATCTATAGGTCATTACGATAGTATCTCAATGACGCGCGAATAAGTTCACGCGATACATTCTGGACAAGCTCTTAGATCTCAAATACCATCAACATCATTCAGTAGGCAACGGTTTATTCTATGGTTTTCCGCGCAATTTATACGGAAATACTCATGACTATATAACGGGCAATTTAATAAGGATAACATCTGAAATCCTATAAAAATCCTCAACCCTATTTTACTCAGTAAATCTCTAGCAAAATAATAAAAATAAAAATAATGTCTATAAAAATGTGATACCTACCTACAAGACATAATATTTTTTCTAATTGTGTTCGATATCTCTCTATGATTGGATCGCATGGTCCTGGATTTATTTAAGCCAAGACATCAGTACCGCGGATTCAATGGATTCGGTAAAACGTAATATTTCTCCCTTCATAACGGAGGTCTACCAGCAGATACTCGTATATTGGTTTCCAGATGGTAGATTACATTTTGGGAACGACAGCTTAAGACGTTTTTTATCTATACTAACATTAAATAAATAAATTACAAAACAGTAGACTTCGTTTCGTTGAAAGCGCTAATCTCAAGAACATTGAAACAGTCTTTTTGTGCTGGATAGTCCAATTATCCAGGAAGGCTGTAGGCTATATGACCAAAACTATAATTATTAGGTAGGTAGTAGTAGTAGTGTAGGTTTCACATACACTAAAAACAATGTTGTATAGTTTAAAACCTAGATTAGAATGATACAGTGCACGTTATACCTATCTGTAACATCTGTTTATTACCTGTGTTGCATAACACAGGAATATACTATAATACATAAAGGATTTGATTTGATTTGATTAAAACACATAGGATAGTTTTAATCTCGATTTTATATTCCCGTGGGATAATTTCGAAGCCGCTGACAACAGCTAGCAGTTTATATTTCAGAGTTCTAAATCCTGCTATGAATAAAAATTGGTACTAAAATCCGGAAATGGCAAAACATACGCTCTGTTTTGTGGAATGTTTTCGGTTAGTTTTATTGTAGTTTATTTTACATTCATATTCATCTAGCATTCAACCATTTTGAATTGTTTGTCCGTTTGTAATTGGTGTTCGGTTGTTTTAGTTCATTTGTTATATTGGGTGTTTTTATCGATAGGTGCTGATAGGTGTAATTTAATTACTCCACAGTGGTTGATTGATGAAGTGTTATTTATTGTAGACTAACTGTGTCTCGCGGTTTCTCTCGCGTTATGATAGGAGTTTAGCTTTTTGGAGGCCCTGTCAGTATCATTCAGGTATGCATATACTGCACCAGCGACGCGGCCCCGGTCATAGGTCAGACGGTAACACCACCCGTTACTACCCGTTCGCAACCCAACAGCTACGTAGCTGGAAACCGCCCCGTGATGTCCGACGCCCTGGCCTTCCCCCGCAGTGGTTGGGGGGTGAGGTGGAGGACGTCCTCTGCATCAGACGTTCCGCCCCTAGGCAGCATTACTCGGGTACAGCGCAATTACGGCGGTAGACCATCTTTAAGAATGGCTGAAGTGGTGATAGTGTCCTCACCTTCCGCCTGATGCAGGTTCTCACTGGACATGGGTGTTTCGGAAGGTTCCTGTGTCTGATTGGCGGGAAGAAACGCCTGGGTATCACCACTACAACAAGCATTAAGTCCGCCGCTGTATGTGTTTTGGTTTCAAAGTTTAAGTAAATAATCGGGTGTACGTCATTACTGCGAAGTTCGTTACCGCGATGTACGTTACAGCGAATTTTCATTACCGCGAAATGCGTTATCGCGAAAGTATCTACCTTATCGCGAAGTACGTTACTGCGAAAGCTTGTTACTGCGAAAAACGTTGTCGCGAAAGTTCATTACTGCGAAGTACGTTATCACGAAAGTTCTTGAATGCGATGTACGTTATCGCGAAAGTCCTTTACTGCGAAATACGTTGTCGCGAAAGTTCTTTGCTGCGACGATTGCATTTTCAGTGTGCGTTATGTAGGCTGGGTTATAGTGGTATTGTCATTAATTTCATTTTGAATTATTGTCTTTCTATACAATCATAATTTATTTATACATAATTTTTTTTTATTAATCATGTCCAACAATATGTATAATACCACTATAACCAGTATTAGCAATAGGCCTACATAACGCACACCGAAAATGCAATCGTCGCAGCAAAGAATTTTCGCGATAACGTATTTCGCAGTAAAGGACTTTCGCGATAACGTACATCGCATTAAAGAACTTTCGTGATAACGTACTTCGCAGTAATGAACTTTCGCGACAACGTTTTTCGCAGTAACGTACTTCGCGGTAATGAACTTTCGCGATAACGTACTTCGCGGTCATGAACATTCGCTGTAACGTACATCGCGGTAACGAACTTCGCAGTAATGACGTACACCCTAAATAATCTGTAGAAACTAAGAATTAGTTTCTTAGTTTCTATAGACGAGTGTGATGATCTTAAATCAGTTAGATAATTGCAGTTAAGTTCAGGCAAACAAGTGCATTCTTCCCTATATTTTATTAAGAAAAATATTGAAGTTTTTGTGCGGAATCGTGATGTGAAACTATTTTATTTCCTGGTTCGAATTATTTGATTGTAGATTTAATCAAGTCAAGGTTTAAGACAACGCCCATTATGACTAAGTTTTTTTTTGCGTTGTATTAACAATCATTAAATTAAAATCTTGAATATCTATAACTGTGAAAATATCGGGCACGCCGCAATCGCGGCGGTAAGACCCCTCTTTGAGGAGTGGCTGGATATGCGGCACGGCGCGGCGTCTTGACCTACCGCATGACGCAGGTCCTCACCGGACACGGAAGTTTCGGGAGGTACCTGTGTCTGTTGAGATAGGAAGAAACGCCTGGGTGTCACCACTGCGAAGATCGCCCGGAGGAAACAGTAGAGCATACGGTGCAAGACTGCCCCGCTTGGGCAGAGCACCGACGTGTCCTCACGGCGGCGATAGGCGAAGACCTCTCGCGCCCGGCATTGGTCGCGGCCATGCTGCGGGGCGAGACGGAGTGGGAAGCGGTCGCCTCCTTCTGCGAAGCAGTCATGCTCGCAAAGGAGGAGGCGGGCTGCGTGAGGAAGAGGACAATGTCCTCCCTCCGCCCCACCCGCGGCGGTGGACGCCCACGGCGACGGACGTCGCAAGACGATCTCCGGCCAACGTAGGCGCGGGCATGCGGGCGGCGAGTAAAGGGCAACTCGCTGTCCGGTCATGGACCATGCCCGGGTCGACGGCCCGTTGTGTTCCAAGCGCGCCTCAAAGAGCGCAAGCAAAATGACGGGGCCCCCTCTCAGAGGGCCAAAGCCTGCTGGGGTCGCGGGACTTATCTCATTACCGTGACCCCGGAACATAAAGGGCTATTGAAGGACACCGTGGATTTTAGTCAGTACGAGTCTGACAGTCCCTCCTGGCCTGCCCGGGGTGGGAGGACTTATTTGATGATTTACTAGCTAAAAAAAAAAACTGTGAAAATATACAGTTGTATATAAAACTGATGTCTCCAAACAAATTCAAATGGAAATATTTCCTAGAACATTAGTTGTAATTAATTTACTGCACACTTCTTTTTTGCCCTATTAATTAATTAGCAAAACTTTTAGCAGAATAAAAATACGAAACAAAAAACATTTCCTTCTTTCATTTCCAAATTAAAAATTATTCTCGTCTTAAATTGTTTTTCTTTAAAAGGATTGATTACTTTTTAGTAAGACTGAGGTGGAAAATTTGTAATTAATTGAAACAAAGGAGTGGACCTTTACTTTTATTGTTCTCGTTGGCTCAATTTTAAGCCGAGGCCTTGTACAAACGAGCGGTTTAAACCCTCCAAATAAGTATTTTTTTTTCTTTTTTATACTAGTAAAAATCATTCTCTATGGATATTTAAATGAATATAAAATAGTTCTAAAAATAAGGAAATATTACTAGGTATAAAAATAATATTACCCATAATTAGATCGCTTGCAATGCTGAAATATAAACTCAAATATTAAAAAAAAAAGTTCTAATAATAAGGGAGTATTTTCAAACATTTCTTTTTTTTTTTGTTATTTGCTCAACCACTGCAGGCCGCAACAACCGTGCAATCAATTTTAGTTGATGAAGGGTGAATCTTGAGAGGCTCATTTTACGCTGTCCGAAGAAAAAAACTACCCGTAGTATTTAAATTAGAAACCAAAATATTTTTTTTATGCTACTATGTTGTATGATCTTACTGTTGCACGATAGTTTTTGTGTCTAATTTGGAACTAAATAGTCGAAAAAAAATCCAAAAGGCCTAAAAATTGATACCCCTGGCGCGTCCGCAGCACATTTTGCAAACAAAATACCAACAAAACTCTTACTTACGAACGTAAACAAAATAAACAGTGTGGTCTAATCGCTACCAGGATTGTTGTAGATATATTTAAAAAAGATACACCGTGTATATGTATGTTAGTTTATTTAAAAATGACAATATAAAGTTTGTCCGAGACTAAACAGTGATTCCCGTGGCGCGTCACAAATCTTCGTATATCTTAGTACAATTTTATAGAAGATCGTCTCCATGCCGTTGCATGTGCGCTGCTGGTAGAGCTTCGTACGTCTTTGTGAAAGATTACGCCGCTCGTTGGTCCAGGACGAAATTATGAACATAAGTATTTGATTCCCCTGGTTTTGGTTTCGCTAGCTCGTTGATTACCCTGACCACGTTTTCAAATGCAATTTGTGATTTAACGATTTGTGGTCGGGAATTGAAAGTGATAAATTGTTAACGAGACTGATTAGTATTTTAAAGAGGCTACTTTAAAATAGAAATAAAACTTAATTTTCTTCTACCTTTTTTTGATTCCCCTGGCCAAAAAAAATTAAAACGCAATATACTGGGAACCTTTCGGCCAAAAGTGATGCCAATTCGTTAAATGTGTTTATAATGAAGTTAAATTTTATATTACATTGTTACTTATAAAAAAACTGTTTAAATAAATTTCGCCAAGGGAATCACCTAAATATGCCGAATCTCAGGATTCACCCATAACCACGCGCCACTGGCTGTACGAGTAGTAATAATCACTTAGTTACCTCACAGTGGCTTGTCCTGAAGTACTTTTTATTTTGGCTGTTGACTGGCTGCCCTGAATAGAGCGGAAGAGACTGTCACTCTTACTAGATAAAACTCACCCTGTTCGTTCGATTTGCGTTCCAGGGCCACGTATCCTGCCTAGCCAGTCGCGTGACCAGTAAATATTCTTATAATCATCATGATAAGACGTGGGAAAATATACTTCCATTTAATTTTAATTTATTCCTCGTGTTTGTAGCAGGCCCACGGTTTGTATTTAGTTGTAGGTAAATGTTGAGTGTTCTTCGGCGTAAGAATTTAATCAGAAGTACAAAATTAAAATATTTACCAAAATATTTGAGGAACTTCCTGTTCATTTCAAAGTTTTGACTACTTTGTAACAATTTTCAGGAGTCTAGCTGCAAGATTGTTTTTTTTATGAGGGACCGCGATTTGTAGTCTTTTAACTTATTCACAAAGCCTCCTTCCAGAAAGTTCTTCGGTCATTTATGTCTACTGCTGGGGACTGTTTTTTTAATAACTAAAAAAAAACCAGTGTTTTTGCAAAACATAATCTTGAACCTTTTCAAAATTGAAATTCCCATTTTAAAATCACCCTTAATCGATCTTACCTTCACATCGTGACGTCATAATTTTAACACTCGACCGATAACCACGTTCCACCTTGCTTCCTATTACTCATAGTAAGTACAGCTCAGCCGCGTATTACAGGTAAGTATAAGTTACGTTCGTAAGTAGTGGCGATAAGTATCAATTTGTAGGCTCTAATCATAGGTCGGGAGGTCCTAACATTTCAATGCCTCGCTCCAGTACACTTTGACATTTTACCAATCGGTACTGCAAAGCATGAGGTAATAAGTTCGATTTCCAGGTTAGGTTAAGTGTTTTTTAAATTGGTTCCCTGTCAGACATTTCTGAGTGTCAACCCTTTTTTTGAGGTGGTAAAATTATCAATTAATGTGAAATCATTAAAGCATAATCTGTCGATGTTCATAACACAGATTTCCTCTCAAGTGGCCTGTTTATTATCAATGTGCCGTAATTCGGAGACCAATTTTATTGACCTACAGTGCTTCAGTAAAGCTTGATTTGTCACAAGTAGCTTTTGACGAGAAATGTATGGATTAGGAGATATAGAGCAGAATCTAAAATAGAGGCCAAAAAAGCTCCGGGCGATCAAAACAGTGTTGACTGACACCCAGACCTGCGCCAAGCGGAGATTAAGGGCTTCTCAAAAAGGGGTCTTAACGCCGCAACTGTGACGTGCCCGATGTATATGAATCCCTGCAACTTGAATTTCTAGTCACACAAATATGTGTTTCTCACGTGAATCGAACCCGTGACTCGCAGAGCAGCGACTATTAGCTTAGCTACTACACCAACTGTGCCGGTTAATAAATGACTATAGCAGACGAAAACATTTAAGAAAAATGACCCATTTTTGAAACCTTCAAAAACCCTTGACCTTAAAAACTCCGCCATCCAAAAGCCTGTGAAAGTAGGTTATTTAATAAATTCGGCCCTTTCTTTAGCGTCTCATTGTAAATTCAATATTTGACGTCTCCCTATTGAATTGTGGTGCATTGTTGAGAGCACAATATAGAACGGCGTAGTGCCTTTCAACTGTACCGTGATCGTGATCAAATCGTATTCCCTAATATTTCTTTTAAAATCGTTCATAGTTAATTATATTACTGCTGGATATAATTTACTAATAATATTTACGAATAATTCGCCAGAGAACTGAAGTCGGGCATGCGGGCGGCGAGTAAAGGGCAACTCGCTGCCCGACCAAGGACCATGCCCGGGTCGACGGCGCGTTGTGTCCCACGCGCGCCTCAAAGAGCGTCAGCACAATGACGGGGCCCCCCTCTCAGAGGGCCAAAGCCTGCCGGGGTCGCGGGATTATTCCCTTACCGTAACCCCGGAACTTAACAGGCTATGAAGGACACCGTGGATTTTAGTCAGTAGAAGTCTGACAGTCCCTCCCGCCCTGCCCGGGGTTGGAGGACTCATTTGATGATTTTACCACGCTAAAAAAAAAAAAAAAAAAAAAAAAAAGAGAACTGAAGTCACCGATATTGTGCTTATAATTATCATGCTGAAGTGGAAATGGACTGACCACGGGCAGACGGATGACGGAGCAGAAATGTCTTAGAGAGGAGACAGCTTTAAAAAATGTGCATTGTGCAATCGTAATGTGGAATGCCCTGCATCACGATGTATTGATGATTTGAGAGAACTTCAAAGAGAATTTTCTATTGGCTTCAAGAATGGATCGATTGGATGCAGGCTGAATGCGCCTCCTAACTTATCTTGGGGTCAAACATCTTCTTCCGTAATATCGTGCGGTCCATGGCTCATGGCCCCATGATTTTATACCCAACAAAAAAGATCATTAAAAATATGTCTTGCGTGTGAAAAATATGTCCCGGAAAATTGAAAACAGAACATTGTCTAACATTCATATAATTTATGATTAGAGCAGGTTTTGAGCATTTATGGCCATAATTATAGTTTGACTAATGTTTACGACTACCCACCTAAGGTGTGGCTATTGTAGCGATTACTTGCTTCAACGTATACTTAGCACTAAGTGTTCACACCCTTTACCAGGCCACTCTGAGCGTCGGCGTCGTTTTGAATTACGTGGATTTTGTAACTGCCATCTTTGAGATTTATTATTGTTATAATTAATGTTTGTTTTTTTTTGTGAAAGTAGTGTATCTGCCCATACACAGATGGCACTTCATTTTGAATGAGTGAAGACTGAGAATCACGAAATAAAGGTGGAGAGGCCGTTAGCCTCGAAGAAACTTGCAGCTGTAAATAAAAGTTTGGAAGTCAAAGCAACATTAGCCAAAATTTACTTGTCGGTGGCATCCTGTACATGAGCCCTATTAGAATAGCCATTAATAGACGTGTCGACACTTCACTTTTAGTAGCTTAGTGAATACTAAACTGTTGTTACGACGGCGACGCTAGGGCAGCGCTGCAAACAAGGAATAGCACTGCAGGTCTGTCATACATTTTCTGTATATACCTACAGTCCCAAATCATACGATTTCCAGCTAAAAGCAAAAGTTTTGTTGCATTAATTTCTTCACTCACCAACTCCGCTACCGTAGGACCAAAGTTGAAGTCTTCTAGTGCACCTCGTTCCGGAGTCGATTTGAAAGTGTAATGGCCAAATGAGCGCGGCGTTATTTGAGTTGTAGTTCAAAAAGACGCACTCCTGTCTTGAAACAAATCCTTACCATCTGTTCGTTTAAAATTGGGCTTTTTGATTCGACAATTTTATGAGATTGATGACTGCTTTCAAAATGGTGAAGGAAATCTCGTGGTGAATCCGGCATTTCTTAGAAACATAAATTCGAACACAAAAAGTGAATAAAATTCAAAAGCATAGTAGAGTTGAACCACAGCAGCGTTGAAAGAAGGCAACATAATAATTCACCAAGATTTTTCCCTCCAGACCCATTTTACCCTCATTAACTTAAAAAAATCCAAAATTTTGAGCAGATTCCCTACCATCTTTTATCAGTGAAAAGTTTCCAAGACAAAAAGTCTCCGCGCAAAAATAAGAATTCAATGAGCGGTCTAAGAACTTCTTTACACACACAAGGAACTCACTTTCAATCTACAAGTGGTAGACAATCCGACGAATTCAATCCGCTACTTAGTATTTGAGTTGCCTACCTGGAGTAAATACTGCCGAGTTTTGACACGAAAAGCCTTTCCAAATTAGATTTAAAGAGTAACTCTTGTACGTTAGAGTACAATGGAGCAAAGTGTACGAATTCGCGAAAAATTCAGAGTTTTGTGTAGATACGTTTACGGTGTAGGAACGTTTTATTTGTGGTTTTGTTTCTAACTTTTTTTTTTTAAGGGAATCAGTGTATAAGATGGGGACATACACACTTAAGGCATATTTAACACAACGTAGCGCAAGCGCCATCAGGACGTCATTAGCAAGCGGCCAAACAAATGCCGTCTTATTGGCGCTTGCGCTACCGTTAGTATTGTGTTAAGATTGCCTTAAGTGTGTGATTTCCGATCATAACCTGCGTCCCGGTCTTATACACTATTCCCTTAGATATTGAGCAGGGTAATATGGAAGAGACTACGCTCTTACATTGTATAATTTTTTGTTTTGTTTGTCCCCGATGTAGGCATTTCTAATGTATCCTGGGTGCGTTTACAATATTTTTTACTCACAAGCACAAACAGCTAGATCTGGACTATTTATTTTTCTTACAGATAACAATTAGTTGAAATAGTTATTTGGTATGCAAGGCTGCAAAGTTGATTTTTGGCGCGAGTACTTGAATTGAAAACTGAGCGAGCGAAGGATTCTAAGATTGAACCGCGAGAGAAACGAGCGGTTCAAATATAGAATCATGAACGATGCGAAGTTTTCAAAGGTAAGAGACGCAGAAAACCTCACACAGCGAGGAAATGTAGGGGGGCGGCTCACCTGTCAGTGTAGAAAACAATTGAATACAAGACGTTCGAATTTTAAACAACACTTTGTGCTCTAGAGCACAAAATGGAGTTTTGCGCTCAGATTTTAAATGAGAAACAGAATCTTTCCGAGCGTGTGAGGTGATAAAATAGTTGTAGGTTTGTTTCGTACAAAAATCGATCCCGTGACACGTAGGGCATCAGTCAATAACTTACCCACGCCGCTAAACGTGCCGTAAATTAATCAATATGAATATTACACAACATTATCACACCTCTCATCACCGGAGAGCCAGACAGAGGTTTACCAGCCTGTCCATAGTGAGCCTACATTTTGCTGTTATATTTATGACCCATGTTGGGGTTCTGAGCGTCCCAATGAAAAAACGGAACCTATAGTTATGTCCGTCTGTATGACCTTCACATTCTACTTCCTCCTAACATAATTGACTTAGTTTTGGGGACTGTATTTCAGTTTCAATACCATCTAAGAATGAATGATGTAACAAAGATTCTGTAATAATTTTGGCGATTTAAAAAGAGTGTCCATGGAGTTTCTTCCCCGTTCTTCTCAATAGAGATCTACTTCTTGGAATGGGCATCTACGGTACATTCACAGTTTTTATGTCTTGTGACTGGGACTGTAGCACCATAATTTTGTAGTGTTTAAGAGTATTTTATTTGTCTATGACAATTCAAAAGTACCTGTAACTGGCTTATTTGAAAACACTTTGATTTTGTTTTTGGAATTTTTAAAACACTTAGTTTCAGAGCTACTCAAGGAAATAAACAAAAGCTGAACATTCCCCCTTTCTCTTAAACTACTGAGTCTACAATTCTGAAAAACATACAAAACATAGGTAATTGTGGACGTTTTAACACTTTGACGAATGATACCCTAAATCATGATTGAGTCTCAATAACGCCTGTAATATAACAATTACAACAAAAATACTTACGTTAACATGTTGCTAACTACAAAACATGGTAATAAAACCAGGTTATTGTACTCTCATCGTATCGCAAACAAAACGTAACTATCTTTCATTAGTAATACTTCACCACATAATTCATATCAATTGATTTATCAATGCCAAAGTGAAAATCAGCCAGTGCGCGCCGTCATCTGAGTCATCAATCATTTCAACAGTTAAAACTAGATGATCCATCACATAGGTGAGTTCAAAATGCTAACGTGTTGGTATATCCGTACATCAGAAATACGTACATTGAATAATTTTGAGGGTTAATGTTATGAAAATATCACTGGACTTTGTAGTATGACGCCTGATGAAAAAAATATCTTAGCGTTTTCTCGTTCTAAGGAATGGGTGCTATATTATTTTATGCAGGCGTTTACAGCATTTCATTTATTGTTTTTTTTTTAGATAATTTGGCTAAATAATAAGACCCTGCATAGGCCAATCTTCAAAGTCAAGAAGGTCTGCGGATGGGTGCCCATCTACCATAGCGAGTTTCTTATTATTTGTAATTTCAAACGTTAGAAGCGTGAAAGTCTGATAACCCGTCTTACCAAGCAAGGGGTATCGTATTACCCAGCTACTGGGTTGTGGAGGTCAGATGGGCAATCTTTCCATGTAAAATACTGATATTCAACTGCATTTTGTTCGACTGGAAACCGACCGCAAGATAGTTAAGAAAAGGCTAGGCAGCCGGTAACATAGGTCGTAGGTTCGAAGTCAGAAACACACTTTACTTTCGGTATTTATTTTATTTAATTACCACCAAATTTGAAGGCAATCGACATGTTCTAAAACCAGAAATACGGAAAGCGTACCAATGACATGATCAACTTTTTTCATGGGTGTCGCTTTTTTGAAGACACGTTTGGCGCATTGGCTGAGCGATCGACTGCTGCGCTACCTACGTGTGGTTCGATGAGCGGGTTCGATCCCGCACGGAACAAAATAGTTCTATGACCTACAAGTAATTGTCCCGGGTCTGGGTGTTTGTGGGCCCGCGTGGTGGCTTATGGCCCACTCCCTCTCGCAGAGAGGAGGCCTGTGTCCCAGCTGTGGGAACATAATAGGCTGGTGACGATGATGATGATGATGGGTGTTTGTGTATTATTCAGCAATTTTTATACGATGCACATTTCGTTGTTCTCTATTCATTCTTCCTTTTGTCCCGAACCTAATATCTCAACAATCAAACTTTTGAATGTGATTTTTTTCACAAACGATTCTCGACCTTATTGCTTTAAGCTAAGTTTTGCCAACTTGATTTATTTTCGCTAGAAAGTACTTTTCTATTGTTACCGAGTGTTTTGAAGTTATTTCGTCTACCATTCGGCGTTCGGTCTCTTATAGATATTCAGGTCCTGCTCTTGATATAAGGATTTTCACACACTAGGCGATTTTGCTGTCTATTGATCTAAACAATAATTACACGAAAGACGGATTGCAGATTTCTTTTGTTTATGTTGACCGAAGTTTATAAGTAACTGATAGTCCCAAACTTGTATTTACGTAGCTCTGTTTTATTCAAACAATACAATGTATAGAATTGAAGAAGCATCACGTTTCTAATAGATAATTTGACAAATATATATTATACATAAATTATATCTATACATATAATAAAATAGTAGGAAAGTCAAAACTGTACATTGAATATTTTTTGAAAAGAATACTTGGGGTGTGATCTACAATCGATACCGAAGCCAAAAATATAGTTTTTAAAATTTTTGTCTGTTTGTCTGTTTGTCTGTATGTATGTCCGGGATAAACTCAAAAAGTACTGGACGGATTTGAATATTTTTTTTTTGTTGTATAGGTATTAAGTCTGGCCAACACATAGGCTATAATTTATCTTGGAAACTTGAACACCTGGTGCAGAACCGCAACGGACCAGCTAAACTATAAGAGATACAAAAATGGTGCGATAGCAAAAATTGTTCCACCTGATGAGCACTCTCTGTTGACGTATAAAAATTGAAGATCTGGAACACCTGTTGTGGAACTCCAAGAGCCCAGCTACACTATAACATGTAAAGGAATGACGTCTTAGCAAAGTTGTTCAGTCTGATGAGCAGTCTCTGTTGACGTATAAAAATTGAAGATCTGGAACACCTGATGTGGAACACCAAAAGCCCAGCTACACTATAACATATAAAGGAATGACGTCCTAGCAAAGTTGATCAGCCTGATGAGCTGTCTCTGTTGACGTATAAAAATTGACAATCTTGAACACCTGATGTGGAACACCAAGAGCCCAGCTACACTATAACATACACACATCAAAAGTGTCTAGGGATCAACATATATTTTTGCAATAACTTTTCTCCTGATTGATATTAATTAAAATGTTCTTTAAGGATTCATCAAATAAAGTGTTATCGTTTGTCACAGTAACGATAAACCAAGTCACCTTTGCATTCATAAAGAAATTTGCCATTTTCCTAATAAAGGGATTTTTGACATTTGAACCACTAACATTAAAGTTCGAAAAAAAGACTGAAATAACAGTTTTCTTTAAAATTTTATTGGGTAACTTAAACAATTAATAATCCGTGTTTCTACCGCGAACACTAACAACACAAGAACATCGGTTTGGCATACTCAAAATGAGTTCATCCAAATCACGCTGTGGAATGGCCGCCCATGTTCGTTGCAACAACAAAAAAAGGTCTTCTTGCGACTGGATACCCTCCATATTCGGCAGAGCTCTTCTCTGTAGCATATCCCATGCATGCTCAATCGGGTTCAAGTCTGGCGACTGAGCAGGCCAGGGCAGGACATTGATGTTAGCTGCGGCGAGAGTCTGTCTTACAACTCTTGCGGTGTGCGGTCGTGCATTATCATGCATTAACTGAAATAAGGGACCGATTTGCACTTGTAGAGGAACGATGACGTCTGATACAATCGTCTCAGCATAAATTTGAGCGTTGAGGTTGCCTCTGATCCAAATCAACTCAGTTCTTCCGCCGATCCAAATACCCGCCCATACCATGATGGTTCCACCACTATAAGGATGGACTTCCTGGCAGGATTTTAATCGCTGTTGGCGTCCAGGGGTTCTCCAGTGTCGTATACGTCTTGTATCCGGTCTCATACCAAAACGAGACTCATCAGAAAAGCACACGAAACGCCATTGTTCTTCTGCCCAATTTCTGTGTTCAAGAGCCCATTGATATCGAATCCTACGATTGTGCATTGCTATAGGTGGTACCCGTAGCGGTCTTCGGGAATGAAGGTTCACTTCATGCAAGCGGTTTCTGACTGTTTGGTCGCTAATTAAGTTCCCTGAAGAGTGATGAAGCCTCACGGCTAACATCATGGCGGTTATTGTTGGTCAAAGTCAAAGTCAAAGTCAAATCATTTATTTCAATTAGGCCATCAAAGAGGCACTTTTAAACGTCGATTTTTAAAATTAAGGAAATGGGATGGGATGGGATTGAATCTACACCCATTCGCTAAGGTAGGTTGTATGAAGAAGAATGGGCAAGAAACTCCATACTTACTCTTTTTAAAAACGTTTAACAATATTTTTATAACATCATTTAAAACAAAGAATGTGAAATCAATGTACCTTGAAAATCTAGACTAAAAATATAAAAATAAATTAATAGGAAAAATAAAAAAAGCAAAAAGGTACATGGTGTTCACATTTTCACAAAAATATTGCAATTACACAATTTATAAATAAGTGTGTGAGCATTCAAGTTTCAACCAGCTTGATTTCGTTTAATCCCTACATTGTACTATGAAGCAGGACCAGCATGTTTCCAAACATTTTTATCTTGGATATAATCTTCTAATTTATAATATGCTTGTTTACTAAGTGTGTTTTTTATATAGCTTTTAAATTTTCTTTCATTTAGAGTTAAAATTTCGTTAGGTATTTTATTGTAACATTTAACACAGTACCCCATAAAAGACTTTTGAACTTTAGACAATCTAAAATAAGGTTGATCAATTTTATCTTTATTTCTAGTATTAAAATTATGTCTATCGCTTATTTTATTAAAAAGGTGAAGATTTTTCCTTACATACATTATATTTTCATAAATAAATTGACAAGGCACTGTCATTATGTTAATATTGTTGGAGCTCTTCGAGTTAAGATTTGAATGTATCGGTCTTGTCTCCGTGTGGTGCAGCGATACCGTCCTCCATGGCGCTCAGCCACGGTACCAGTGCTTCGGTAACGTGTCCAAAGTCGACTGATAACACTCTGACTTGTATTCAGAGCTAAAGCCACAGTACGTTGCCGGGAACCAGCTTCTATCATTCCCACGGCTCTGAGCATTTCTTCCCTGCTTAAATGACGTCGCCGCTCCATAATAACGTTGGTTTTAATCAATAGTAGGGAAACAGTAGCACTAATAATGTCTTCAATGCGTTGTATGTTTTTATAGGGAAAATATTGACAGCTGATTTTCATCTTTTACTCGAATTTGATTTACAGTTCCTGATTCAAATTGTGAAATGCACCAAAAAGGATCCACATAAATTTATAAAATCATAAATTTATTACAAAGCCACATCTCAATCTCAAGAAATCCGCATAAAAATGCTTGATCCCTAGACACTTTTGATGTGTGTAATTATAAAGGAATGACGTCTTAGCAAGAGTTGATCAGCCTGATGAGCACTCTCTGTTGACGTATAAAAATTGAAGATCTGGAACACCTGTTGTGGAACACCAAGAGCCCAGCTACACTATAACAAATACAGAAATGACGTCTTTGCAAAGTTGATCAGCCTGACGAGCACTCTCTGTTGACATACAAAAATTGAAGATCTCTGGAACACCTGATGTGGAACACCAAGAGCCCAGCTACACAATAACATATGTAGGAATGACGTCTTAGCAAGAGTTATTCAACCTGATGAGCACTCTCTGTTGACATATAAAAATTTAAGATCTGGAACACCTAATGTGGAACACCAAAAGCCCAGCTAAACTATAACATATATAGGAATGACGTCTTAGCAAGAGTTGCTCAGCCTGATGAGCACTCTCTGTTGACGCATAAAAATTGAAGATCTGAAACACCTGTTGTGGAACGCCAAGAGCCCAGCTACACTATAACATAAAAAGGAATGACGTCTTAGCAAAGTTGTTCAGTCTGATGAGCAGTCTCTGTTGTACGTCACTAACAAAGTAAGATGCGTATTTTTTTTTTGTTTTTTGTTGTTTAAAGTCCCATTTACTAAGACAACACTGCAACACTCAACGTGTTCGTAGTCATGAAACTGTGACAAAGCAAAGGTGTTTCAGGATTATAATGTAGTCGTCTTCCCCTGGAGGCGACGGCCCTCCATCGCGTCTATTGAGGCGCATCGCCACGAGAATGATCATCTCATCCGCATGCAAAATACGCGCATATGACGTGGAGTTGCGGATACCAGCCCGCTATACAATACAATCGCCAGGATGAATTCCCGGAAAGAGCTCCGGCGTGATCACAGGGCAATATTGAGAGAGCGACTGTCGCAACAGAGTTCCGGGCACGCCCCAACCGCGGCGGTAAGACCCCTCTTTAAGGAGTAGCTGGATAGGCGTCACGGCGTCCCGCCTGACCTACCACATGACGTAGGTCCTCACCGGACACGAAAGTTTCGGGAGGTAGCTGTGTCTGATAGGGAAAGAAGAATCGCCTGGGTGTCACCACTGCGTGGATCACCTGGAGGACACGGTGCATACGGTGCAGGACTACCCGCTTGGGCAGAGCACCGCCGTGTCCTCACTACGACGATAATCGGTGACCTCTCGTGCTTAGTGTTGGTCGAGGCTATGCTGCGGGGCGAGACAGAATGGGAAGCAGTCGCCTCCTTCTGCGAAGCAGTCATGCTAGCGAAGGAGGAGGCGGGACGCATGAGGGAGAGGACAATGTCCACCTCCAGCCCAGCCGCAGCGGTAGACGCCGATGGCGACAGACGTCGCTACACGATCTCCAGCCACTGTAGGCGCGGCCATGCGGGTGGCGAGTAAGAGTGCACGTTGTGTTCCACGTGATGTATTACCACGCTAAAAAAATGTAATCGTCTGAATGTACCATGTCGAACAAAAAAGCCGTCGAGGCCGTGGACAGAACACTGAGACATTCGCCATGATGATAGACCCATGGACAATATCACGGTAGGTACTGTTCTCTGTAAAATTCCGGCAGACACTGCCCGTTGTAAGAAGAATTGATAAGTTACGTATTCGGAGTCCCGTCAATTATAACACTTCAGGAAAACTCTTGGCTATGTGATCGTGCGATACTAAAAAAATGACCGAACCGCTGCAATAAATGAAAACATATTAGCCGAAATTGTTGGGAATGATGGGGTTTACACATCATACAATAACGTCGTCAATTAGGGTGATGCCAGCAACTACCCACTCGAGATTTTAAATTCATCAACTGCCTGTGGTCCTCGAGCTCACAAAATAACCTAAAAGTAATAATAATGCTTCTAAGAAATCTAACTCCACCAAAATTGTGCAATGGAACGCGACTAATAGTTACTGCATTACGGTGCGTACAGACTATATAACATAACATGTTATATAACATTGTTATTTCATTTTTCATGGTAACATTCTACATAGAGTTTAGTGTTTTATAACACATGTTATATAACATGTTACATGGTCTGTACGCACCTTTACACAGAAATTTAAGCGAAGCTGAAATTCTCATCGGATGTGGCTCAGGGGAAACTGCATTGATACCGTGAATACCACTCATCTCCAACAATTTCCCTTTCCAGTTCAAACTCACACAATTCCCGTTAGCCGCTTACTTCGCGATAACCATAAATAAGTCCCAAGGATAGACCCTGAAGGAAGCTGATGTCGACCTAAGGTCCAACTGTTTTTCCCACGGCCAACTATTTAACACATGCTCGCCTGTCAGTAATGCTGACCACCTTTTTATTTTAGCACCAGAGGGAAAAACTACCAATGTCGTATATAAAGTGTTGTGTCTGGAAGTTTTCATTTCATTTGCTTTAAAGTTTGTTATAGATTCTATAGCAAACTTTAAAGTGGGTTAAATATCAGGTACCCTCACTTTCTCAACAAATTAAAAAAGAGAATATTAGTTTAGGTGCCTTAAACCCAAATACAATGCGGACGAAGTCGCGGGCAACAGCTAGTATATTGATAAAACTGATCACCGAAACGATAGGTTCCATAGATGTTTCCGATTTTCCAAACGAATTCGCAAGCGCTTGGGTTAGGACGCAAGGCCCTATAGACAAACAGAAAACGATAAATGTAAACGCTCAGGAGTCTATTAAAGATTTTTAACTTCATTCCCAAGCTGATAAAGTTGAAAATACATTAAAGACTGCTGAGCTATAGCAAACGGAACGAACTGGCTAATGTTTCCAATCTTTTTTAGCAAAGATAAGTAAAGTAACACAGTAAGTACTTTTACTTTGTACTCACGAGGCGATTATAATTTTAATGTTCTTCATTAAAATTATAATCGCCTCGTAAGTACAAAGTTTTAGTCGATGTATGTGAATTGTTTGTATTTTGTCTTTGTGTTTTTAGGAAAACTTTATTTATCGTCCTGGCATTGATACGGGTTGAGAATAAAGTGTTTGTGTTTTTTAAGTATTTTTTATTCATTTTTTAGTATATTTTTCTTCAATTGAATCATTGATGAGTTTGGTAGATCCGAAACCATAGAATTTAAAATTACTGGCTTCAACCCCGCTGCTCGGCTCCCATTGGTTAAAGTGTGATGCTATATAGCCTGTATTCTTTCTTGATAAATAATTTATTAGACAAAAAAAAAACATTTTTTTAATTCGTACCAGTAGTTCCTGAGATTAGCAGGTTCAACTACACTAACTCTTCAACATAATAATAATAAGTATAGACATCTATACTTACAAGTGCTACAAAGAAACACAAAAATGCTACAAAGAAACACAAAAAACGAATTACTGCCACATGGCAGTAATTCGTTTTTTGTGTTTTTTTTTGTAGTCAAACCTAGAAGCGAAATAGTCTATTGTCATAAATCCAGAATGTGTATCTGACACTGAGATAATCTTGAAAGAAAACTTCAGTACCAACTCTACGGTTCGAAATGGGAATAGAAATCAAGACTAAGCTCACAACACCCCTAAACAAGTGTCAGGATAAATAAATGAAATACACACAATAAAAAATACCGGAGCAGTGAGCATTAAACACTTTTTTTTCTTAAACTTTGCCCCGCACTAGAAATTTCTCCTGTGTCGTGGGTGCGTTTACAAACATAGAAACTCACAGACACAAACACCCAGACCCTCCTGCCGGGGTTGCGGGACATACATACGTATACCGCGACTCCGTTACATAAAGGGCTACCGAAGGACACCGTGGATTTTTTAGTCAGTACAAGTCTGACAGTCCCTCCCGCCCTATTTTTCCTACTCCTCCACTATTCTTTTCTGATTAATTTCGTGCAGGATCCAAGACAGGTAAATTCATTCTCCGGGACACGTCGAGCTTCATTGTCTCGGCGCTTTTCTGATGGTTGCCACTGTTGATTCTGGCTTTCAGGAGTTGCAGTGGTTTGGGAATAGTGTGGTGGGTTTGTCCCAAAAAAAAAAGTCCCTCCCGCCCTGCCCGGGGTGGGAGGACTCATTTGATGATTTTACCACGTAGAAAAAAAAAAAAAACACCCAGACCCACAACATTCAGCAGTCCAATCGCTCAACCACTGCGCTAATCGTGCCGTCTAATAGATTATTTTTATCTAGGAATGTTTTTAATTTTTGTTGATGAATAATTCCATCAGATCTACAAGGCTGGCATCAAATGAACAAATTGTCGTCTACTAGTTGTAGGTAAGTACCTCTTTGAACAAACTTTAATGCAAAAGATGCTATCTGAAACTATAACGGAATATTACCAATTTACATAGGTAAAGGGGTAATTTAATCAGAAAGGGCTTATCTTTAACTTAGAAGCAGAATAATCTCGTTTAGATAAAATTAGGTAGGTACCTTATATGCAGGCAGATAGCATGTTCCATTGTAATTTTCATGAAAACAAATTCTACTATTACCACTTTATTATGATTAGTCTTCTTGAATTCAATTTGAAAAATAGTTGTGATTAGTTTTATTATTGCATCAGTGAAAATTTTCTTCTAGTTTCTGCAATATTTCTCCATGTTTTTTGCAAGGGCATGCGGGTGGCGAGTGAAATGAAATGAAATGATGAAAGGAGAATGGGCGGACTTGGGCGTTCGGCGGCCATCAATTAATTTAGTATCAAATGAAAGTACTGCTATTTAGGAATAACTTTTACTATGGGCGTTACTCTGTATTACATTTAGGAAAAAAAAAATTTGAGTGTCAATATAACCTAATTGCACAGAACAATATCGCACAATAATTATGTTCATATGCAATATTGCTGTTGTTTTCGTCTTGCTAATGGCGAGTACTTGCACATACACTATCCACGGTGTCCTTCAATAGCCCTTTACGTTCCGTGCCCACAGTTACGCGTAAGTTCCGCGACCCCGGCAGGCTTTGGCTGTCTAGAGGGAGGCCCCGTCATTTTGCTGAGTAACGACTATTACTGTTAACAGATCTACTAATGCCTCAATCAGTTAGGGTCAGACTGACATACGAAATTATTGAAAAAATAATTATAGTTTTGAAAATTCCGAGCATACCAAAAAGCAATGAATAATAAAACTTTTTCAACTTAAATCAATATCATACAACCAGTAGCCCCGAAACTCTCTTTTAATCAATATTCACCCAATAAAAACAAAAAAGTATTTTTTCCGTTTTAGAAGTACACTACAGTGATAAAACTTGCCCACAATAATTGTAGGCCTAAACTATACCAGAATATAACAAAATCATTATTGGCCGCGGACCGCCCACGCTCCATACAAAGGAGATTGCTCTGCGCCCATACATTGTTCGCCCTGGAACCAAGAACATCGGAAAATTATATTTTGTGTTGTCGATCATTAGTAAACTCCTATCTGATCTTATTTTTATAGCGGACTAGCTGCAGAATAGATATATTCCAAAAAAAGAATCAGATTTTGAGGTTAGAATCGAACCATAACAACGACTAGTAGGTATAGTTTTTCATAGATTAGTGATTTTTAAGAAACTGAAAAGCAATGTCACAAAATATTTAGCTATTTTAAGCACCTCCCTAGATAATTGGATAGGTACCTATGCAGTTTTTTTCTAAAGCGTAAGTGTATTGTAAGTTCAACGTTTAAATGTATAGAATCTATTAACATAGCTACCTGTATTCTTAGAATTCGTTTTAGACTGACAGTGACATTAGTGACTAGGGACGACGATCTAAGATCGATTAATTGAAGAATCGATTATTGAGGTCCAATAGATCGATTTTTTTAACCGAAAAAATCTGATTTTACTGATAAGAGATCATTTAATATCTTTCTTGTTTTTCATAAAATGGATAATATTTACATTATAAATGTAAACTTGAAAAATAAAATCGATTTTTTAGAAATCGATCTACTTATACAATTTTTCGTAAGTCGATACATTGGCTTACGATTCGAATCGATTTAAAATCGATATAAATTATACTTTAAGGAAATTAAAAATTCAGTCGATCGATTACAATCAATCGGCCATCCCTATTCTATAACCGCACGACATGACGTTTGGTGAAGATGGCGGCCATTGATGTTATTAGTCAATACTTTTTATTGTTCATTTTGGCGTACAGCTAGTCCGTGTCACAAAAGTATTTGCAACTAATATAATAAAATAGACAGTTATTTATCGTGTATTCCAATACATTTTGTTGCATAGGGCCATTCCGGACATTGTCCTTTGCCCATTCTCCTTTATGCAAGTAGATTATATCAACACTTTTACACGTCTTTTCATAAAACTAGGAGGGGCCGGTGTTTCGTACCTGACTACTTTGAGAAGAAACATCCGAGTAATGGGCGTCTCGCCGTCCGTTTATGGAACACTAGCTGTTGCCAGCGGCTTCACCCGCTACAACTGGAAAACTATCCCACGGGAACATAAAATCAGGATAAAAACTATCCTATGTGTTAATCCAGGTTATAAACTATCTGTGTACCAAATTTTAGCCACATCCGTTCGGTGGTTTTTGAGTGAAAGAGTAACAATCATACCTACATACACATACATACATCCTCACAAACTTTTGCATTTATAATATTAGTAGGATACACATGCCCATAGGTCGAATGTCGCGTCGTGTTCCACGAGTGCCTCAAAGAGTTGTCAGCAAGCTGACGGAGCCTCCCTTATGGCCGGTATACACGGCAACGATAAAACTGCGCAAACGAACTGCACAGTTCATTTGCGCAGTTTTAACGAACGTATGTACAAAAATCGGCGCAGTTTTTTTGGTTGGTGCAAGCCGTCAGAGCAAGGATTAAAATCCATTCGATCAATCGTACACTGCGCAAACCGACTGCGCAGTCAGATCGCTACGATAAATCGTTGTCGTGTATACCGGGCTTTAGACGGACAACGCCTACCGAGGTCGCAGGACTGACTCATCAAGTAACCGTGCCCTGGAACGTGAAGGGCTATTAAATGATCACCTTGGATTTTAGTCAGTACAAGTCTGACAGTTCCTTTCGCCCCGTCCTGGGTGGGAGGAACCATTTGATGATTTTACCACGTAAAAAAAAGTATGTGCAATATGTCTTATGCAAGGTGAAACTGCCAAGCAGCATTCATGACTCCGGTCCATTCAGTGTGAGTTCTTTCTTAGGCAACTTCCGGATTTCCATCACTTGTTTGTGGTATAATCTGATTTTCAATAAATGCGTTCGATTTCTGTCTGTACAATTTTAAAAGGGAGGTGGATTGCTCATTTGAATTAAGTATTCTAAATGCGGGAATGGAACCCGAACCCCTCCTGAATGGTAGCCGATAATGTTTTTATGTCGCTCTATTTATTATTACCGAGTGCTTAATGTGTTCAAACTCTTACCTTAAGTTATCCCTTTTTCTTCCACATACATTTTTTCAGCTTCATATTTTCTATCCCTTAAAAACCCCAGTATAAAACCGTCCTCCCCCCGCTATGAGGATAAATTCCTCACAATTGCAACCCGAATGTCACAGCTAGTATTTATTGAGTCACCCTTTTCAAACTGTATATAAACATACATTTGTTTATCATTTGCCTGAGTGGTCAAAGCGTTCGCAATGAGAACCATTTCTTTTTTTAATGTACTTGCTTTTTGTCATGGATGGCAGCATCGTTTTGTGAGGTTAAGTTATTTTATTTAGGTAAAGGTTGTGGGTTTATATGTTAACGAAAATAAATTATGCAATAAACGGTTTCCACTCAAAGGTGCGTTAGACATGGAACAACTACCTGAAGGCCAAAAAAACCATTGCGACGACGGCTTTCTTGGGTTTTCTATAGTTCATAGATAATTGAAATGTTATAGCCAGATCTTCATCTTCGAGAAAGAAATAGTGATATGAAAATTGATAGTATGTTGTTCATATCATATTAACATTTTGTCCGACTTTGCGGGCAATCAAATATCTACTTATATAGCTTTTTAAGTTTTTTTATTTTTATTTTATCTCTAGTTAAATAAATTCATTAAGTCAGGCTTTTTAAAAATTATTTTCATATTGTTCTTATAATTACATGTTACCGTTGTGTATTTTTTTCAATAATTTAGTTAGATTTTGCTTTTTATTTAAGAATCCCAACTTCTGTATGCACAGCAGACATGTTTTAAAAAACGAAAGTTCAAAACTTTCCAGCTCTGAATAAATACCTCTCTATATTTTCTGGGGTTTTTGTTAGCTCAGGCTTCGTGTGAAAACTGCTGAACAAATTGAACGCAGTTTGCCTTTTTAAAACGGGTTGTTGTAAATTCGCTACAAAATTATATCCACACGAAAAAAAGTATGATTAAATTTGCCAAAGGTGTTTTATTAATTTTTAGTATTGTAAATTACACCCGTTTCTTTTTTCCGCACAGATAGCAGAAAAAAATTATAATAAAATCCAGCACAAAACTCCCGAAAACGAGGACACAATGTGGAATCTGAACCGAAAGTACTAGGAGAACAGGATCAATACTTTATTCGTGGGGATACAATTTTTGTGGTGAATTTACAACAACCCTTTAAAAGGTAATAAAATACAATTTTCAACAAAGGAAACAAATTCAAAAAACAGCTCCACAATTACATTCTCATCCGAACAGCCTACAAGTATATGAACCAATTAGTAAGATAATTTAATTAAAGAGAACATAATGAATTCAAATTATATGGGTACTAGCGCACGCCTCGTGAACGCTTTGATTACCATATTACATAGACGGCGATGAGCTCTCGTATTTTTTGAGCAATCAAGACTTCCAATGATGATCTTAGTAAAGCCACTTAAGATGGTGTTAATCATGGCTTTACAAGATATCAGTTTTGAGAAATCAGAAGACCCGAACACCAGCATATTGTATAATGCAACATTCATCAAATGAGTTCTCCCAACCAGAGCAAGACGGGAGGGACTATCAGACTTGTAGTGACTAAAATCCACGGTGGCCTTCAATAGCCCTTTACGTTCCGAGGTCACGGTAGCTCGTTAGTCCCGTGACCCTGGCAGGCTTTAGCCCTATAAGGGTGCCCCGTCATTTTGCTGACAGCTAGAGCTCTTTGAATGCGCATTGAGCGTGGAAAACGGCGCGACGTCGACCTGGCTAGTAATGTCACAGTTTTGGGGAATCAGAAGAAGCGTGCACTATTATTAGGATGTTGGTTTTTTCGGGGATCATCTTTATAAGGTTCGATACGTGAAGGCTAACCAACGAGCTGTCCATGCCTGTCACCAGGCTGTATCTCATGATCCTTAATAGATAGCAAGTAGAACTTGGCGTCCAAAGCGGCCATATTTTTAAAGAATTGAATTAATAATTCGACCTTGCCGAGCACGACTACGATGGTCTACTTAATAAAGCGTCTGGTGTACTAATTGTAACACGTTCAAAAATAAATTATGCACAAAACAATTTAAATAATTTATTCACAACTCAAATTCATTAAACACACCCTCTAAGCTTAACAATTGTCACAAACAAGTCATCACTCAGCCAGCCAGCTCTTAAACGCCACAATCCAGCAAATCTCATTAGGAGCCATTATCACTGGGGCAGTTCATTAGGGCCGTTATTGAAAGTCAGTGGGATTACTGCCAGACCCTCGTGTCCCTTACTACATTACAGTTTCATATTATTAGACAAAAGCTCATGTCTTAGAACAGTTGGCTCTTCTAATTGGTCTACTCCCGTCTAATAACTGTGAGGAGTTTTACTGGTGACGATCTTTTTTGTAGAAATTTAATTTCGATTTTGCCCTATCTTCTTCTTACGGCATTTGGGGTTGGCTATCTTAATTATTCTTCTTTAAGACTACACATACGATAGAGAGGGAGCCACCGAGCTATGGTTCACATCGTTCTCCGTGTTTCTTTCAGTTATAAAATAAACATATGTGTAAAAAAGTAGTGAAAAGTAGTTTAAGTGCAAAAACAGACAGTGACTTGTAACATACAGTGTGGACAATAACAAATAACAAGTGGAAATACGTTAAATAGTGAAATATAATTGAACAAAACAAAAGTAACTGTGTGCGATCTCGAGAGATAAGACGACCCACGGACCGAGATTTCACGAAACCCAGTGGATTTCAGTGATTAAGGGCGCAAGATTAGTGAAGAATATAAAGAGGTACTGTAGATGTTCAACCAAATTGACTCACATAACCTCAATCCCGAGTGGCTCTGGAAAAAACGCATAACACGCATCAGCGCCATCTTTATAAAATATTATATACTAAGACTGCAAGCGCTTCACTACCGAGTGACCAACTAAATATACTGAACACTTACTCTCGGATCAGCGACATCTCTCGGGAGTACTGAAAACTAACCACGGATCGATCAAGTCAGTTAATCAACTGAGTAAGTAATACCAAACTGAGCCACGAGAGGGCAGTACTAGTAGTAAAAACAAACGACCCGAAACTTCAAACCAATAATCTAGAAAACATGGATGAAAACATGACAGAAGTTTTAAGTGCACTTCGGAAAATCCAAAATGAACTAGATGAACAGAAAACAATGATCCAAGAAACAGGAGAAAAAATGGCAGAGCAAATCACACAAAATATAACTAGCATAATGGATGAGAAGTTCAGAACATGGGAAAAAAACTATGAACACCTCAATGAACAACTACAGAACCAGGAAAAACGATTGTATTTTCTTGAAAAACAGGCAAGGCAGAGAAACATTGTCTTGTTTGGACTAGAAGAAACGGAAACATCGTACTTCAACTTAGAAAAGAACTTAATCAGTTTCATAAACAAACACTTTTCCGTAAAGCTAGATTGCAGAGATATACAAGAAGCCAAAAGAATAGGCAAAAAAGGAGATAAATCCAGACCAGTCATCATCACGCTACTTACACTCGGAATAAAAATAGACATACTTAAACAAAAGAAACAATTGAAGGACACTTCATACTATATAACTGAAGATTACCCAGACTATGTACTAAAGAAAAGGAAAGAGTTGCAAGAACAAGTAAGGATAGAAAAAGAAAAGGGAAACTCAGTAACCATTAAATACGACAAACTAAAAATATTTAATAAAAATACAAACCATGCATCGATCAACAATAAAAGGTCACTATCAAACTCTCCAGACAATAACACAAACGAGGAGCACAAATTGCAAGCAAATAAGAGGAATAAAACTAAGACACACCTACAAAGATCCTCCAGTCTGTCCGAAGGACCTATTAAACCAGGAATACTGAACTTCTTTAGTACAAAAAATTCTAGCAGCGCATCAAAAACCGACGAGAACCCAAATAATAATATATAGCAACTAACACGCCCCTCTCTCAAGGAAAATATAAATATAAATAAAAGAAACAATCCAAATCTTCCAAGCCGGTTGGTCACCGAGGAAGATTACGACCAAAACCCTCCAAAGGATCAAACAAAATTATCATCAACAACTACATTAGCAAAGCTCTACGTTTTAACATACAATGTCAGAACACTCTCAACATATGAACGCTTAATAGAACTATATAAATCTTTAGAAGACATTAAATATGACATAATCGGACTGGCTGAAACAAGGCGCATGGGAAATAAAATACAAGAGTACGACAAGTTTATACTATGCCATACAGGACAGACACCAGGCCTGTATGGTGTAGGCTTTTTAGTCAAAAAACACCACAAAAACAAAATAGAGAGTTACATTGGTCTTACAGAAAGAGTAGCAATCCTTAATTTGAAATTTGAAGATAACAGGCTATCAATTATACAAGTCTATGCTCCTACGGAAAAAGCTAGTCAAGACGAAATCGAAAATTTCTACTGTACACTTAACAAAGCGATAAAGTTATCACATAAAGACTTTATACTGATGGGAGATTGGAATGCAAAAATTGGTATGCCAAAGCCTGAAGAATATCTCATAATGAAATCAAACGGCTATGGAGAAAGAAATGAGAGGGGCCAGAGATTGATAGAGTTTGCGTCGGAAAATAAGCTATCAATAGTAAATACATTTTATAAGAAGAAAAACAAAAACAAATGGACGTGGTTGTCCCCTGATAAAATATACAAGAACCAAATCGACCTCGTTCTCTCAAATCGCCCTCATATATTTCAAAACATAGAGGCACTAAATATAAACTACCCTTCAGACCACAGGCCAGTTAGAGCAACAATCACATACACAAAACCAAAGAAAAGTCGAACAAAGTACAGAAATTGTAAAACAAAAATAATAACTAGTGAAGATGATATTTCTAAATTCAATGACAACATAAGCAAGTTACTGAACACACAACCTAGCACCACCTCAGTCCAAACCTATTACGACAACATTATCAAAGCCATAACCAGAAGCCTGCAAATGACTCTAAACGAAAGCAAAGAACAAGAATGCCATAAAATTCTGTCAGAGCGCACACTACAACTAATGAAGAGACGAAAGGAACTTCAGAAGACAAAAAACAAATCTAGGGCAATCAAAAACGAGATCTCTGCACTTTATAAGCTCATAAGCAAGTATATAAAGATAGATTACAAAAACCATCGGCACAACACTATCGTAAAACATATAAACCTTACGGGTGGAACGAAAAAAGCTTACAAAGAGCTGAGAACAAATAATACGTGGATCGAAGGATTGAACCAGGGCGAAAAAACACTCAAAAACCGTAATGACATCATCACTGTAGCAACATACTTTTACAAAAACCTGTACAGCGCTAAAGAAACGATTAACATGGATACCAAAGATCCAGGATACAACAACAGCAATTCACCTGTACCTCCGATAGAAACGTGCGAAGTAACTAGAGCAATGATAGCTCTAAAGTCACAGAAAAGCCCAGGTTCTGACGGAATCACAAATGAAATACTAAAGACTAGTTCTTCAACTTTAATCGACCACCTGACTGAACTGTTCAACCTTATTATGGACACTGGAGTGACACCTACCCAATGGTCGGAATCCGATATTATTCTTATTTACAAAAAAGGCGACCCAAAAGACATAGGGAACTACAGACCAATAAGCCTGCTGCCTACAATCTACAAGCTCTTCTCCTCAATAATAAATAAAAGAATAATCACAACACTAGAAAAACATCAACCTGTCGAGCAAGCGGGATTTAGAAAAGGCTATTCGACGATCGATCACATACACACAATAGAACTTCTCATTGAAAAATACCGCGAGAAAAATAGACCACTATACATTGCGTATATTGACTACCAAAAAGCGTTTGACTGCGTGTCGCATAAAAGCATATGGGAAACTCTGACAACACAAGGCGTAGAAAAGAAATACATTGATGTTATCAAGAGTATATACAATAACAGCAAGAGTAGAGTAAAACTGGAGTCAGCGGGGCCTTGGTTTCCAGTCAAAAGAGGAGTAAGACAAGGCGATCCTCTCTCACCATTGCTTTTTATAGCAATACTCGAGTCAGTTATCAGCCAGCTCAATTGGAAGGATCGAGGTATCAGAATAGAAAATACTTACCTAAGCCACCTACGATTTGCAGACGACTTGGTCCTCTTATCAGAAACAGGGACAGATTTACAGTACATGATGGAATCACTCAATGACGCTAGTAAGATAGTAGGGCTAGAAATGAACCTGTCCAAAACAATGTTGATGACTAACAGCAAAAAGAGAACACTATATGTTGGTAGCGAGCCACTCAAATATACAGACGAATACATATACCTGGGTAAAAAAATTAGCTTTGACCAGAAAAATAACAACCAAGAAGTGGAACGCAGGACACAGTTAACGTGGAACAAATACTGGGCTCTGAAGGATATATTTAAAAGCAGCATGCCAATAGAAGTCAAAACTAAAGTACTCAACTCGTGCCTTATACCATGCCTAACGTATGCTTGCCAAACGTGGACATTTAACTACAAAGCAAGGGCAAAAATAATTTCATGCCAAAGAGGATTAGAGCGCAGTATGTTAAATATAAGAAAAATACAAAAGATAAGACACACAAAAATAAGACACGCAACTAAGGCAAGAGATGGACTAGTACACGCTCAATCTTTAAAATGGAAGTTTAAAAGACCAGAGATGGACTAAAAGAGTAACCACATGGGCAGGTCCACAAGGCAAAAGAACGAGAGGCAGACCCGTTGCCAGGTGGGAAGATGAGCTCAAAAAAGTGGCTGGCTCTAACTGGATCCAAGCCGCACAATCTAGAGAGGACTGGTTATCTTTGGAGGAGGCCTTCACCCGTAGAGGGGTCCCTGCGGATAATTAAATTAAACTGCGTAATTTTAAGGATTTAACAGTAAAATACTAACACTGAAACTTTTTTAATGTTACTAACACTTTTTCTTTTTGTAATCTGCTTCGGAATATAAGGCTTTTTTTTATTTTTATTTTTATTTAAGACTACACATTCATTTCCTCTTTTACATACGGATATAAGTACAAATTATAGGATACAACGTACTTGACTAAAAACAGCATGTATTTATGCAGTTAAAAGCGTAGTAGCAACCACCAAAACCTTCATCAGAGCTTTATAAGTCCACGTAACATTATAAAATCGCATTCCAGGATTATTTTGCTATGTAGTTGGAATGAAATTACCATAATCCAAATTCTCAGCCGAGACAGTTGATGGCTTGACTTTGGATAATATATAATACCACTTTAATGAATAAATTGCTCTACTTTTTCATCAAATCGTATCGGTCTCGTCTCGTAAGCCGTAACCAAGCTCGGAATCTCATTAACAGCAGGGTGTATCCATGTGACGTGTTCACTGCGAGATCTTATTATTGGACATAACCACTTAATTCGCTCACTTGATTGCTCCAAGACGATACTAGGGCAGATGTGTGGAACTGCTTTGTTTGATAAAATGCTAAGATGATATTTTACTTCGTTTATTTCCATTCATTCACGTTTTATACATTTTTAAATATTGCAACGGTACACGTAACTGGGTGTAAGCTACCGGTTAGGGCTCCTAACAATGCGCGTCGTATAAAGAAGAAGTACTTTCTGAATCAGGCCCTCGACCAAACTACTAACTGATGATTTTTTTTTTGATCTTGACTCTAGTGCAGGTCAAAGGTGACTGAAACACAGCCTACGATGAAGCGAGCTTAACCAGAAGAAGCCTGTTCCCTCTAACTTTCCTAAAAGATTCGGGTTTATGCGTTCGGGAATACCGTCGGACGACGGAATTTAACAGATTGAGGTAGGCTGATGTGCTGTCGTCTGTACATCGCGCCAAACTGAAAGTGGCTACCTTCCATCCCTGGTTATTCCTCAGATAAGGGATAAGTGGCACCTCATACATCATAACCGATCAAAATGACGCCATACGGCGATCCCATAATCGGCCTACCCACGAACGTTACTCACGAAATCCGGGGCTTCTAAAACCCTTTTCTTCCTGGCGTGGACAAACGGCCATCATAAATTATGGGACTACCGCCCTGGAAGATGTATTCCTGTGAATATATACGATTTGTTTTAGTGTCAATTTTTATTTCCGTCACATAAATATCTTTTACATTCTTAAGATTTGTGAAGATCATTTTGTTGATGGAAATTTGAGCTGGTATTGATTTCAAGAGTAGACCTTTGTTCAGCGACTGATGATAACGACTCACTGATTTGACATGGAAAAGGGTTCCAATGTTAAGTTGTATTAAAAGGCTAGTACTTTTGATACAATCTAGTTTGGAATGCATGTGCAAACATTAATCATTGCCTAATAACCTTTAATTGGCATTAGTCACAATTTCATAAAGTGGAATTCGCCTTTTAATTTAATTGACTTTAACTTACTCCAATTTGGCTTTGTGATGAATAAATTCTGACATTTAAAAAAAAAAAAAAACATTGAGGCACACTTTCATTACTAGGACATAGAGCTTCAGAGTATTTTGTAATAGTGACCTATAGACACAAATGATTTAGTGATGCATTTTTTAAGCGGCCTTAGATTGCTTACCTATTTATTATCTGATTAAAAAAAAAAAACTACTCTTTACATAAACTCACTCAAAAGTTCAAAACATTTCGACTTTGACATTGAACCTTCACAGGCTCACTTTAAAAACTGACAAAAGAGGTACTATGATATGACTGCCGAAAATAAAATAAAAACAAACTAGCCTAACAGTAAAACAAAACAGAGTTGACAGTCAATGTCGTGGACAATGGTCATGTCACAAAACGATGTTACGATTCCCATATTTACTAAGTTTCTTACTATGTATAGAATTATCATTTTGTTATAGTTATTTAGACGAAGATGCCGAACGCAATGTAAATAATTTAGGACGAAACTTCAGAAGAGAAAAAGTGAGGAAAGCAAGAAGGCTCAATGTACGGAGGAGTCCGGTACGTCATGAGGAAGATTATGACAGAAGCCCAGTTGAATTTGACGTCGCCAGCTTCATTCAACCTGAAGTAGATAATTTGGATACAGAAGTGTTTATAAGACATAGGAGTAACAAACGGTAGGTTTTGTTTTAAATTTATATAGAAAATCATGCCTGCATACACTCCTATGGATTAAAGCAACGGTGTATCTATAGTATGTACCATTTAACATGGCAATAGCGGTCATTGCTCCGACTTTCATCCCGATATCTCAATATTAGCGATACTTCCACTTCACCCGTACAAATCTGTCGCAAACAGTCGCAAAACTGACATCGCTTGAGTCTCATAATACATAAAAAATGACCACAAAAACAAAACAATGCCCAACCCAAAATAATAGAAAATCTAGCAAACGTACCCCACGAAACATTTTTTTTTAAATATTGTATTTTCGTTTTTACACAAGTTTATCACACTGAGACAATTTAACAAAAGTAAATATATTATTATGCATCATATAATTTTGCATTAACCTTTAATAGAATACTGAGTAAATATAAAGTTAGTGCATATTGTATGGATATAAGTATATTAATATTCTTTTGATATCAGGATGGTAGAAACACCTTATTTTTCCTAAAATAAATTACAAAAACTATTTCATCACAGAAAATGCTAATTTTGATCTTATGTCGTTTTAATTTTACGAGGTCATCGCGTCAGGGGTGCAGCACCCCCGGCAGCAGCCGCCATTTAGATTTAACATTCCGTGTGGAAGTTCGCTTGCGTTCGGTCTGTGCAAAGACATTAAACTAAATACGAGCAATAAACGGGACATCACGAAGAAAGTTGTGATCCAAAACTTTTTACCACTAGGTAAAAAGTCGCTCAGTCTAGTAGTCGCGTTGCTATGCAACGCTAGATTGTGCTACAGCTTTTTTAATGCTAAAGGGTAGCGCGTTCCAGAGCTTAATGGTAGAGATAGTATAAGAATTAGACATTCATAGAAATTTATATCCAAGCGAGCAACAAAAACGGATCTATGCGGGTAACGTCACAAGACATCCATTATTATTGTAAATTAAAACCTTCCCTAGACAGTAATAAACATTTTTCCGTAAACCGCATGAAAATCGGTTCAGACAAACGCGAGATAATCGTGAACAAATATACAATCGACTTTGAAAATCTACTATGATCCGCGCGCGGACGAAAATACATATGACGGGAAAAGGGCCGTTACCTATCACTACATCCATTAAATCCGTCACACACAGTGGAACATTTTTTACGTCACGCGTAAATTTATAAGCACACAATTTGATTTCTAAAAATAAAAAATAATAATTTTGAATTAGAGCAACACAAGATTCACAACCCCTGTATGTCAAGCAGGCTGGTACCACGATACTGTAGCGATAGAAGCAACTATCGCTTATTAGTAGTTTTAGGTAACAATAAGTGTCATTATCGCTTAGTGATGAAAAACTTGGTAGGAGGGAGTGAATGACCTCTATTGCCGTGTTAAATGGCACATACTATAAAGGTACACGTATGTCGCCAGTTATATTTAAGTCCCATAAGGATCTTTTTCCATCAACTGGACTCTGATCCAGCCTCCGTGGCTGCTATTATAATGGAGTAATTTCTGGAAAAACGGAAAAACACAGGAACCCTGCTCAACCTAAGAACTACAATAATCAACGACGACTTAGGATCAATGATGCAGCCAATTGACTGAGACCTTGTTAACAGTAACTGTCAACCTAGTTTTGTCCATTTTGGGACCTTATTATAACGAATCTGTGTAAAACAGGTGTTATCAATCCGCAACATAAACTCAGAATTGGTAATATCGCATATTTTTTCTTGCATTTTTCTAGTTTCTAGGTATAATTATGATTGTACTCAATCGTTTTCAGAGGCAGTGCTGATGAAATTGACTACTCAACGCGCCTGCCAGGGTACGAACCTACTACGTATAATTTGTAAGTAGGGCCTTTAACACTGGGTTACCATGACCGCTCTTGCTTGATTTTAGATCTTTATTACCTTCGTTTGAAAAGGTACAACAAATTTTGTTTCAATTTTAAATATTTTTTCGTAACGAAATTTCAGAAGATGGACTCCAAAACAATTCGATCTCGGCGCTATGTTGAAATCCGACGAAGGTAACAAAATGGAAAAGGCGCCAGACTATATGAGTATGAGTGACAACCTCCCAGAACTGAGCATGAGCCCACCACTAACAAAGGATCTAATTAACGCAAAACATTATGGTTATAACCCAATGGAGGACATAAATGGGGGAAAATATGCAAACGAGAAATACAGAAACATTTACAAAGATGACTTGTTGATGAATCCGAACGGATTTCATAATCAAGAGAAGAAATGGTAAGGATTCTAAATTCCATTCACATAAACCTAGATACAGAAACTTGGACTCGTCAGCTCATGCACGGTTAAGGCCAGGTTTCCACCAAAGTGAAGAGAATATACGATGTGTTTTGAAAAACCAGATTTAGTTATTTCCACGTCTCGCCTCCGCCTAGCTTTGGTGGAATTGAATCCAGCGGAGGGGAAAAGAGATTTCTCATGCGAGTGGCTTGGCAAGGTGGATATGCGTAGTGTAGCGGCTGGTGGCGCTCCCCGTCCTCAGCTATACATCTGCTCTCGTCTCCGGTCCTCTCTAGCCCAGTCAATAAAATGTTCAAAACAAGGTGTAGAGGGAGATTCTTAGAACACAATTTTTGACTTCCAAGTTTTGATAAATGTTCACCTCCTAACTAGTCCAAACAAAGTCCAAACGTAATAAAAATTGTGTCACAAGAATTTCCCATCATATTTTTTCGTTGACTGGGCTATTTATTTCTCTTATGAATCTACATAAAAGCCTTTATGCACAAATATGTATGAACGTAGATGAAGCAAAAGAAGTACGTAGGGATCGTAGCCTTAACATTCTGTAGTTTATGCGAAAGTTATGCATGGGAGACGAACCTATTGTGTTTACGTATTTTTTTTTTATAAAAGTTATTTCTTTGTTCCAGCTCCCTGAAATCAATAAAGTTCCCGTTTTTTTCCCATAATAAATCAGAGCCACTGAAACCGAAAAAAAACAAAAAGAGGAAACTTTTCTTCTTCGGTAACTCGAAGAAAGAGATGGTTAAGATCCCTGATTTCAACAAGATAAACGATGACATAATGATGCCGTATAAGTTAAAGCGATCTTACGAACAGAGGCTGTGTCCGGCTTGCAAGAAGATCTTCGTATCAACCCCGGAGCATGACAAACCAAAGAAATATCCCAGGAATGTAATTCACAATAGCAGACAATTCTATCAGAACACTTCACCTGACGTCACACTAAAAGAGGAAATCAAGGATTATGAGCCAGATAAAGTTTCTAATGCTGATGACAGAAACAGGTCAAAAAGAGAAGAGAGAGAGCGGCAGTTGAAAGAACTAGATGCAGTGCAGAGGAAAATAGAAGCTGTACAGATACACGTACCTCGTTTTGATAAAACGAATGAGAAGAATAGAAATAGAGAGGACGATGTGTATGAGTATTTAGTGAGATCACAGGAATAATAGTCAGAGAGTGTATTCGTTGATTTTAATATTTTAGAATAGAAGTATTTTACATTTTAATAAATGTTGTTTTAAGTAATATTGTTTCAATTCTTGTAGACCTATTTGTGTTGCATAGGTTTGAACATTATTTCTTGGTATCAAGCTTGTTATCATTAAAAGGTTAAGCAGACTCCTAGTAAACTCATTATTATTATGATCATTGATCAGCCCATAGTGTCCCATTACTGGGCAAAGGCCTCCCTCCATTCTTTCCATTTCTCACGGCTTTCTGCGACTGTGGTCCAGTCTTTCAAGAAGCGGTCCAAGTCATCTCGCCATCTTTGCTTGGGCCTACCATGACGTCGAGTTCTCCCCTTCTGGCACCCAATCGGATGTATGTTTTGTCCAGCGATTGTATTGCATTCAACATACGAGTACGTGGCCAGCCCAGTCCCGCCCAGATGTTGTTATCTTGCAATCAGTTGATGTTGTATCTATTTGAACCTTTGGGTTAGATTTTTCCTACTCACCAGCACGCGTAATGTGACCAATTCTATCTCTATTCTACCAATAATCAATATTCTACAAAGAATAAGTTATTTACTATCTCTATTCTATAAAGAATAAGTTATTTTCTATTAATCAATGTATGTTAACTGCTCAAGTTTTTAATTATTCCAAACCACTTTATATTTTAAACGGTCAAAAAAATACCTGCTACAGTCAGTTGAGGAAATCGTAAAATGAGAAAACGGCGAACAATTTCTCGATGCAATATCGAGCCTCTTCGTCATTGTCTCGCATAGAAATATGATGTTATCACCTGCTTGCTTGCTTATCGTATGCATAGTTTTAAAAATATTTAAGAGGAGATTTTTATTTTCAATGGGTGTTTACTGAAATATTTTTTACAAACGTGTTATTTACGGTAGGAGTGGTACTTAAAGTTTCTCTACAAAAATAATATGAAATCATTTCATCAAATATGTATTTTTATTCAAATTAAGTTTATTTTAAAGTGAAATTCATCTTTTAAAAGTAGGTACAAGTGCACAGTTTCTTATTTATATCACATTACAAAATTAGCCTTCTTTTGCATAATTTAATAAAATTTAAAATCTTCATCTTTAGTTTCACATGCCAAGCACATTTGTTCAGTTGTGTAGGGACCATCTGAAACACAGTTATAAAACAAACAAAAATTATTTAACCATTAATATTCACAGCACATCAACCTACCTGAATCTGTCTTTGCCAATCAAACGTAAACCTTCTTGTTTTGTGTTAAAGTTGAAAAAATATTACAGAAGACAGGATGTGATAGGTGTTGTGTACCTACTGTGCATGATTACGGGCTTTATAATAATGTATTACAGAGATTAGAAACCCTTTTGACGCTCACGTTTTAAATGCGATTTCTTGTAGTTAGCAAGTGTAGGAAGATTTCAGCAATGTTTTACCGTTCTATGAAATATATGTAACCTGCGAATCTTACAATCAACATAAAGTGGTGTTGTGTAAATATTGTATAATATACCTACTCCTATTTTGATAGTTGAAGTTTAATGAATACTATACGTAACATAAAAATTAACAGTTAACAAAAAATAAAAAATTGTTCATTAAAAATAAAAGCTCATACCAATGGTAAACCATTTGTTGCTGGGCAGACCAGATTCTTGTCTAGCTGAAACTATGGCTTCTCTCATTGCTATGGGTATGGACACCGACATGCAAGTAGGGGGCTCGCTGCATGCTGGAAAACAAAAATGTCTTCGTAACTTTCGCAAACGCTCATTGGAGACTTTTTGTCTCGGACATTTTTTGTTTCCCGTCGACTGCTATGCTATGAAGATGTATGGGAGTGCGCTCATTAGGGCGAAACGTGACAGTACGGAGACAAAAGTTAAGGTATTCCACATTGGGCTCCCATTGAAATGGCACCTGAGCCAATGACAAGCTAACTATTCCACATACGGCTCCTATTTTCGCAGGTGCCAGGTGCCCAATGTGGAATGCCTCCAAAAGTTTCCAGCAACAGCTGGCAGTGACTGTCAAGTCACCAAGCAAGAGGACTTGTCACTTTAGACTAGGGATGGCGATCTGAGATCGATTAATTGAAAATCGATCTTTTTGATCAAAAAAGCGGGCTAAATAACTACTTATTTAACTGTATATTTATTCCTAATTCGTTCTGTTGGGTAGGTAACTCAATACTTTTAACTCGAATATTTCATCTTCACCTTACCTTTAGATCCAAATATAGCTTTGGAAGTATAGGACTTCTTCCTCAAATACACCCTGAAGTCTTGTGGGATATCTCTAGCTTGCGGTACATAGTAGTTCCAAGGGCGATCGGTGAGTAGTTCTCCTGTGTTGGTATCGTAGACTAGGTTTTCGCAGGTCCAGTAGCCGACACCCATGACGAAAGCGCCTTCAACCTGGAAAATATTGATTTATGTTATCAAACAATTGGCTACCTACTGTGTTGCGTCATCATCATCCTCAGGACGGCCACTATGCTAACCACGGGGGTCCTCCATAGATTACCAATAGGACCGGTTGGAAGTGGCTTGCATCCAGCACGATCCTGTGAACTTCATCAGATCGTCTGTCCACCTTGTAGGACCATCCTACGCTGCGCTTGCCGCTGCGTGGTCTCCATTCGATAACCATAAGGCCCCATCGGCCATCAGTTATTTTTGGGCTAGCACTATGTACACTACATCAATAAATAGTTGAAGAACGGTACTGCCGTTTTACGCAAGATTTTAACCGACTTAAAAAGTAGGAGGTTTTCAATTCGAATGTTTTTATTTTAATTTTTACCTTATAACTTATGACTGCGTGAACCGTTTTTGATAATTCTGAAGCACCACCCGGGGACTACGCGTACGGCAACTCGAGCCCCCAAAAGCACCCAAAATATTGGTACTCGTGACTGTCATCAAATCAGTGCAATGTCATATTTTGTCAATAATTTCTCTGCCCCAATAATGCCGGTCGTTGTTTGAAAATAATTGAAGCGTATTCTATCTATAATAGATATCATTTAATGTCTCACCTGACCAACATCAAGTTCTGGATTCACACTCTGCCCTGCGTCTTGCAGGATGTCGACTCTTAATATCTCTGATTCTCCAGTTAGCACATCCACTTCAACTTCAGCCACAGTGACTCCATATATCTGATAACTCTGTACATCACTCTGATCAGTCAAACTATGAGCTTGCAAATCAACATACATTTCGAAACTCTTCTGGATTAACTGTTCCCAACTAGGGTTGTTCAGCTGCCTCCTAACCGGTTCTAACCTTGCTAGTAACTGCTCACAACATTTTTCAACGCCAACCATTATATTCTGTGTTGTAAGACTTCCACCCGTTACTGCTGCATTTGGAGAAGAAATTGTGTTGTTTTCTTTGATAACAATTTTTCCCATAGGAATGTTAAGCATAGAAGCAGCTATTTGAGCTGCTTTAGTGTTTATGCCTTGTCCTATTTCCACTCCTCCATGGCTTATAGCTACTGTTCCATCAGCTTGGTATACTGCGAGGTTGGTGTCGAAATATCTGGCGTAGATGTGTTGCCATCTAAGGAATGCAACTCTGAGACCTCTTTTCTTCCACCTATTTTCAGCATTGAATTTGTTCACAGCAATTCTTCTGGTCGCGTAGTCTGATGTGGTTACTATTGTTTGCGTCATTTCAATGATGTCCTTGTGTTTGGGATCTAGGTTTTGCAGGCGCAACTGTATTGGGTCTAGTGACAGTTCGTAGGATATTTGTTCCATCATAAATTCAACCATTGATACGTTTTCTAATGTTCCTGGAAATATGTTAGATTTTAGTGCTTATTACTGAAATGGGGATGGCAACTCAAAGCTAATCGTAGATGGCGCTGCGATAGTTGGTCCCTACGTCAGATTACTGTCTACCTTGTACAAAAAACAAACAAGATTTATTGTTATAAAAATTGAGTATAAATACAAAACAAATATGGAAAATTATTCGTCAATGCAAGTGCTTATACTAAAAAAAGAATTAAGACGCCGCGGTGCAACTACAAGAGGAAAAAAAGTGATTTAATTGAGTGGTAATACATTTGATTTTACAGTAATAAATCCACAATTACTTGTAGTTGAGGTTTCAATTTTTGAGTTTAGGTATGTTTTAACTGTCCTCTCCTATAACAAGAATATAATGCTGCTTCTGACTTTCTATTTTGATAAAATATCATAATGTTTTAAGTCAGTAATTTTACCCCTTTTTTCTATTTAGATTCGAGAAATATCACAGTATATTTATTTTCTTAACACCACAACTATCTCAAAACTCGTTCCAGGTGATAATTCTTCCGCTAGACGAACCATTTCATGATTTATAGAGCGATGCAACACTGGTACTTAACCTCCAACAGAAAAGTAGATATTATTTTGAAAAGTGTTTTCGATTGTTTAGTTACGGTATAATCATAGAATTTCATTAATAAACTCAATTAACGGCCTGTCTCGGCTTCGCAAGGCTGGATATTTGTTTATTATATAGCTTTTCCTTAGTTATAATTCAATTTTTGTTCTCAAGGCAGTCACAGCAGCTACCCATTATTTCTTGATAGTGTGAATTGTCGGAAATTTGTATGTTCCATCATTTTTACAGCTTATTACACAACATCTAGTCATTTTACATCAATAAATCGTTTTTTTTTTCAGAAAATTCCTTTGATTTGACAGTTCTTTTGGGACCAAACTGTCACTTGTCACTTTGACACTTGCCTTCCCCATTGATTTACGAGATCACACTTAAGGTGAACGCAGACCTAGCCGCACCGCAGTCTCCACAGTCCCAGTTATTAAGGTTTAAGCATTACCTGGTGACCGAAACCAAGTGTTTTTAGCAGTATCAGTGAGGGTATTATAACACTTATAGTTCCAAGTTGCAGCGTTGTAGCAGTTATTGTACACGTTGACACCGAACTCTGATAAATTCTCGTTGACGGCATAACCATTGTCTTCGAATAAATTGTAATTGTTGTATTGAAAAATTCCGGATTTGTTTACACCAATCTGTAAAATAAGATAATGTCATTGATTGCTTGTTTAACTTTAAACCAAAGCAATATTCAACATGGAGAGTGATGCGATAGTTGCTTTTGGGTGAAGCTGGTTAATAGATTTTCAGGGATCTGAACACTTATGCAGCTTAGGCTTATAACGGCAGCAAGTACTTTTTGTGTATAATTATCATTTAAACTTAAGCTAGCAACTCTGAAGATAACAAGTAACCCCAAAAATATTCACCTCAAAATCAGTCGAGCAAGGAAATCTCTTTCCCATAGCCTTTGTATTTGTCTCCATTGTCTGTATGATTCTACAGGGACGATTTAACTTCATTGCTACAAGGCTTGAAGCCACCGCTGTTTGTATACTGCGTGATATCTTGATGCCATACGACCCGCCGAGACGACGGACGTGGATGTCGATCCTGGAACACATAATCTAAGTTAGTAAAATTTAGAAGAGTTTTAATATTTAATGTTTGAAGGTTCAATAGTTTTCATGGTCTATTTTCCTAATGCTCTTGTTCCAACACATTTAGAGTTACTGCAGTTCGTAGTTTTAGCAATCATCTCAGTAGAAATCTAAAATCATCGTCACTTTGGTATTTTATAGTGACATAAGTTGCACTTACTTGTTCTGATCCATCTTCAAGGCCCGTGATAGAAGTACTTGCATTGCCCCCGTCCATTGCACTGTCGCATATACAGCCAACCCTTCTTCTATCGGCTTAGTCACACAAACCAACGTCTCTATAGGGAAATGGTACTGTCCCTTAATAGTGTTCTCTCCTTTTACCACTTTCGCTACATCTTGCCCTCTAGCAGTTGCTTTAATTTCTCTGTATAGAGTGTTTCTTTTAGGGTCTTTCTTTGCTATTTTTACATCAGTGACTGGTTTTTCAACGTTTATGTAATTCACTTTGACCAGATTAGCTGCTTTGTCTGCAGTGTCTTGTGTATCTGCAACTATTAAACCTAGTGGTTGACTGTAGTACTTTACTTGGCCACTGCAGAAGACTTCTTCGTTTATTGAGTAGACTGGATCATCCGCTGGAGTGAAGGAGTTCAAACCAGGAATGTCTTTGGCTGAATAGAATGCTATCACTCCTAGGCAGCTCTGAAATTTGGAGATAAATGCAATATTAGGCAGTTCATTATTTTTTCGGGATTTAATTTATTCTATTAAATCAATGAAAATGAAGAGTAACAGCTTTCAGTCACACCAAGCGACACTTTAACAAATTCCTAAATAAAACAGTGAATAAAAAATAAAGCATACTGTTGGATTTTCAACACTTGCCTCAAAGCTAAAGACGATGTTACAATTTATAGTACATAGTTTACTCTGTGTTACTAAAAACGGGCATAAATTTTATTCAGTTAATGCTCTACATGTAAATAAATCCATACTTACGAGTGCAGGCGAAGGATCAATCGATACAATGCGACCCTTTGCAACAGAACTCAGAACAAATGCACCGTAGACTTCTTTAGGAAATGTAGGAATGTCATCAGTATACAGTGCTTCGCCTGCACATTGTATCTGAAAATAATACGCACACGTGATTTAAAATAACTGATTAATGAGATTAATTACTATATCTATACCTACAGGTTTTTTAATAAAATACCGGAAAACGACGAAAAACTAAATGCCTAAAGAGGTGGAGCTACCAGACTGCCTGAACAAAAGACTTTAGTAGAACCACAATACTGCAAGGATCGCCCAGAGGACACGGTGGATAATACGCTGAAGGTGTGTCCCGCTTGAGCAAAGCACCGCCATGTTACAGGAGACGATAGGCGGTGGTGACCTCTCGTGTCCAACATTGGTCGAAGCCATGCTGCGGGCCGAGATGGAATGGGAAGCGGTCGCCTCCTTCTGCGAAGAAGTCATGCTACCGAAGGAGAAAGCGGGCGTCGTGAGACTCGCCGTCCTATCATAGACCATGCCCGAGTCGACTGTGCGTCGTTGTCTGCGCGCGCGCTTCAAAGAGCTGTTAGCAAACTGACGGAGGACTTAGACAGCTAAAGCCTACTGGGGTCGAGGGTTTGTCTTAACAAGTAACAATGACCCCGAAACGTAAAGGAACACTGTGGATTTTCGTCAGCACGAATCTGACAGTCCTCCCACCAATGGCTGAACGCTTTCAATCTTGGGCTTAGATGTAAAAGATGAAAGTGATATTATCATCGATGAACCTCTTTCAAACAGGTTTCGCAAACCTGAGACTTCAAAAAATAAAAATCTACTTACCAAACCTTCAATCTTCGGAATAGGTTGGGTTACGGGCCATAGCGTTGGGTTTGTGTCAAATACCTGTCTACCATTGGATACAGGTCTTGTTTCATGGAGTCTGATGGCTCCTGATTTGTAGCGTGAGTGTACTAAAGCATCTGGACATAATGTTAGCAGACCCTGTAATTAGAATAATTTTTTATCACCGTCATTGAATGCCAACAGCAAAAAAACAGTTTTTTTTTCTACTTCCTATAAAAAAGTAGGCCAAAAAACTTAAGTCGTCTTACTACAAAAAAGTAAAGCGTCTGTTAAACACTTGTCTAAAAAAACTGTCAACTGCAAAAGGGCATTAGACATTGATAGAAGGGTCATTTTGCAGTAACACTTTTTAGACAAGTGTTCAACAGATGATTAACTGTTTGATGTACGACGCGGGAGGTGATTTTGATTAAAAAAGAATACTGATTCAGTAACAAAATAATATTAATTATAAAAAGTACAGTAATATTGAATTTCATTACCTTATAAAATAATCCTAAAGCCAACTGCCTCCTATATGCAACAGAAGGTTCAGGTGGATCCTCAGTAACCACCAACTCAGCCTTCAAAATCTTCACAGCTACTTGAAGAGTCTCATTCCTGAACAATGGCTTTCCTACTAAGAAACGTTCCGTGGCCGATGCTCTGTAGAAAGACGGCGAAAGGCCACCAAAGACCAGCCTTGTTTGTAGAACTGTATTGTCTGAAGCTAACTTGTATAGACAACCGGTGTGGACTATGGCGTGTGCGTTTTGGGATCGTGGCATCACCTGCAAAAATGTTTGTTTAAAAAATAATGACAAAAAAGAAGGATCACAGTCTATACAAAATTTACCCAGCCCCGGCGCAAATGAAATGTATCTCAGTTTTTTCGTTATTTTAAGAACATCAAATAACCGGTTTCGTTTTTTCAATTTCAGTGGCTAACTTAGTTAAATTGCTGAAATACGCGTGAAGAGAAATGTTAAAGTTACTAGATGCTCTCCGCAGTTTCACCCGCTCCCCGGCTCCTATTGGCCAGAGCGTGATGTTATATAGCTAACAGTCTTCTTCAAAAAATGTATTATCCAACACAAAAAGATTTTTTAAATTCGAACCAGTAGTTTCTGAGATAAGCATCTTCGAGCTCGCTTCATCGTCGACCTTGTCTTAGTAATTCCTGACCTAGACTAAGGTCAAGAGCAAACCCATCTCAATTAAAAAAATCAAATCAAATCAAAGCATTTATTTCAAGTTGGCCAGTTACAGGCACTTATGAATTATCATAGACAAATAAAAATGATATTAAACATTAAAAAGTTATGGTGCTACAGTCCCAGTCACAAGACATAAAAACTGTGAAAGTACCGTAGGTGCTCATTCCAAGGAGTAGATCTCTATGGAGAAGAATGAGCATGAAACTCCATGGACACTCTTTTTCAATCGCCAAAATTATTACAGATCTTTTGTTACATCATTCATCATCAGATGGTACATTATGTGAGAACGATGTGGCAAGTTATTAGTGTCCATAGAAAATATAAACAAGACAATTCGAAAATAAAGTTATAAATAATTAAAATAGACCATGGCAGCTAAGGGATGACCAGTCCCAACTGACAGCGCCCGTTCACGAACATGACGCATATATCAGCACCATTCAGCTCAACCATTTTGAAGGGAACTAAATGATCCGACACACGCGCCACCATCAGCGAGACATTTGAGTGAGCATGACATACTTTCAACCGCCAGGGTCATTCAAGTCAATAAGAGACGTAGGTACTCAGTGAATGATAGCTCCGAGGTACATAGTACTCACACAATGCTGGCTATGAAACTATATAATACTAGGAAGATTGAGTCTATACAATGCAAATCCAGTTGTACAATCTTCAGCAGCTCCAACAAGAATACTAAATAAACGCTATCAATATTTATCCTACACTGTCAGGTGGAGCAGGACCAGCATGGAGCCAAGCATTATTATCAGCGATATAATCGCCTAGTTTATAATAAGCCCGCTTACATAGAGTGCGTTTAATACATGATTTAAAAAAAAAAAACTAACCAAACTCTTCAGCTTTTTCAACTGGGCGTGGATGGCTATGTATGTGTGTCTAAAAAGTAGTCTCGAGGCCGATTTTGACGATAACTAAAACTACAATATTGGATTTTAGAAAAAAAAAAACAATTATCCCGGCCAGGAAACGAACCGCTGATTCTAGAAAAAAAAAAACACACACACCCCGTATTATTACACCATTCGATAGAGTTGCCAAAAAGTATCAAATTCTGGGAAGTAATGATATACGGCAATGTATCGAGGAAGGCCATAATAGGTATGGTCTTCCTCGATACATTGCCGTATATTATCATTACTTACTTCCCAGAATATAACATAACGCTACGACAATCGGAGACCTCTCGCGCCCGGCATTGGTTGCGGCCATGCTGCGGGGCGAGACGGAGTGGGAAGCGGTCAGCTCCTTCTGCGAGGCAGTAATGCTCGCGAAGGAGGAGGCGGGCCGCGCGCGAGAGAGGACAGTGTCCTCCCTCCGCCCCACCCGCGGTGGTGCACGCCCACGGCGACGGACGTCGCAGGACGATCTCCGGCCACCGTAGGCGCGGGCATGCGGGCAGCGAGTAAAGGGCAACTCGCTGCCCGACCATGGACCATGCCCGGGTCGACGGCGCGTTGTGTCCCACGCGCGCCTCAAAGAGCGTCATCAAAATGACGGGGCCCCCCTCTCAGAGGGCCAAAGCCTGCCGGGGTCGCGGGATTATTTCCTTACCGTGACCCCGGAACATAACAGGCTACTGAAGGACACCGTGGATTTTAGTCAGTAGAAGTCTGACAGTCCCTCCCGCCCTGCCCGGGGCTGGAGGACTCATTTGATGATTTTGCCACGTAAAAAAAAAAAAAAAAAAAAAAAAAAAAACGCTACGACAATAGAATGAAACCACGGGAACAAAACCAAACAATCTGACAAAAAAAAAACAACTTTATAAAGATATAAATTGGAAAATCATACCTTGAAAGTAACAAGCTTGTATTGTTTGTTGAGGGGCGGCAACATCACATTCAATATCACCTTCCCTTTCATGTCAAGTTTGAGAAATTGCTGCATCGTTACTATCTGAGATACGCCTGTCGGTGACACTGAAAAATATATGTATTTGTTGTAAGTATACTACAAGATGACTTTCAAGTGCTATCAAGTCAATATCACTTGAGCTGATTCTTTTCTTTAAACTTTGTCCCACACAAGGAATGTCTTCCTGTATCGTGGATGCGTTTACAAACATAGAAACTCCCCATAGTACAAACACTCAGGCCCGGATCAACTACAGTAGAATCCGTTTATTACAACGACGATAATATTACTAGACTCCGCATGCACGATCTAAGGAACAAAAACTATTCTGTCAACTCGCTGAGGTACTACGTAAGCGAGGGGGACGGGGTACTGCGTTGTGATTGGCTAACTCAAGGTCTGTTCTGTCTCAACGTATGTTTACGGCTCACAGGAGTGGTCGAAATGAGACGGATATAAGACTTTTTTGCCATTTAGGCAAAACGGACGGATGTTGACGGACATCGGTCGCCTGTTATTGGGAGTCTAGTAATGTATCGTCGTTGGTTTATTATGACTCCGCTTATAATGACCAACCGCTTATTATGACGTATTACACAGAGAAGTTTGGTTTTCATACAAAATTCTTTAAACTAAGTCGGATACAATGACTTCGCATTTAGAGACATGCCGCTTATTATGGCCCATCTATAATATAAAAATGAATCGCAAAATGTGTTGGTAAGCGCATAACTCAACAACGCCTGGACCAATTTGGCCAATTTTTTTTTTTTAATGTTTGTTGGAGTTCAAGGATGGTTTTTACGGCGAGAAAAATTCGAATAATTGCCGGAAAAACCCTTAAAACAGCCCTTTTCTTTTTCCCCATACAAACGTTTTCTAACTAAAACGTAGTCAATTTGAGCTTTTTTGTTGTATAGGTATTAAGTCCGGTTAACATATAGGCTATAACTTATCTTGGAAACTTGAACACCTGATGCAGAACCGCAACAGACCTGCTTAACTATAAGAGATACAGAAATGGTGCCATAGCAAAAAATGTTCCACGTGATGAGCATTTTCTGCTGAGAGAATAAATTTGAAGATCCTGGACACTTGATGTGGAACACCAAGAGCCCAGTTACACTATGACATATACAGAAACGACGTCTTAGCAAGAGTTGTTCATCCTGATAAGCACTCTCTGTTGCTGTATAAAAATTTGAAGATCTGGAACACCTGATGTGGAACTCCAAGAGCCCAGCTACACTATAACATATAAGTAAATGACGTCTTAGCAAGAGTTATTCAGCCTGATGAGTACTCTCTGTCAACGTATAAAAATTGAAGATCTGGAACACCTGATGTAGAACTTCAAGAGCCCAGCTACACTATAACATATACCTAGGTACAGTAAAGACGTCTTAGCAAGAGTTGTTCAGCCTGATGAGCACTCTCTGTTAACGTATAAAAATTAAAGAACTGGAACACCTGATGTGGAACTCCAAGTGCCTAGCTACACTATAACATAATATACAGTAAAGACGTCTTAGCAAAAGTTTTTGAGCCTGATGAGCAACCTCTGTTGTCGTATAAAAATTGAAGATCTGGTACACCTGATGTGGAACTCCAACAGCCAAGCTACTTTATAACATATGTATATAGGAATGACGTCTTAGCAAGAGTTGTCCAGCCTAATGAGCACTCTCTGTTGACGTATGAAAATTGAGATCTGGAACACCTGATGTGGAACTCCAAGACCCCAGCTACACTATAACATACCTTTATAGGAATGACGTTTTAGCAAGATTTGTTCAGCCTGATGAGCACTCTCTATTGACGTATAAAAATTGAAGATCTGGAACATCTGATGTGGAACTCCAAGAGCCCAGCTACACTATACTTAATATACATACATAGGAATGACGTCTTAGCAAGAGTTGTTTAGTCTGATGGTAATTTCCTGTTGACTTACAAAAATGAAAGATATGGAACGTCTGGAATCGTCTCGCGCATCCCGTTGTTTTCCCGTCCCCAGGCTCCTAGAATTCGACGTTTCAGATCTTCGATTTTGACGACCCCGTCGTCGCTGGCATAAGCAACAGGATCCGCGTACGAAGTCGCGGGCAGAAGCTAGTTTTTAATAAATACGTGATTCATAACACCTTCAACAAAGTTTTCGGGAGCGTCACGTAATACCCGACAATGTTCGGTGCATGCATGGTTTTTTTGAGTCTCAGTGGGTAATTAAATAGATACGTACTTGAATTATTAGATAATTCAGGTAGGTACGTTTTTATTGACTTAGGTAGTTCTATTTTGTCTCTCTCTATTAAAATAAATACTTACATACGGATAAAAACAAGAGGTTGTTTATTTTGTACAAAATGCTTTGTATGACGTCCGCTTAGTAGGTATGACGTGTTTATTATTTCCGTTCGATGTCATTATAAACGGATTCAACTGTACTTGTAGATCATACAAATATTTTTTCGTCGTCGTCACACGCCAATCTTGTCGCGGGTATTTAACGCTACGAGTAACCACGTAGCCACAACAGAGTTACAGTAACAAAAAAAAAACACATACTTTTAAAAGTAAACTTAACTTCTAAAATAATTTTTTTTTAGCGTTTTGTTGTTAAACATAATTAAATGTATAGATAATGAGTAAAGAAAAAAGTAATATAAAAGACTAGCGAGTCCCAAGCGAGGAACAAATTTTAATTGTAATTTAGATTTTAAATATTGATGAATGTATAATTATGTCAATGTTGGTCCGTCAAGGTTTTTACGTAAAACACGGAAGTAGAATTAAATTCGTTGCCCATTCTCACGGGTTACTTAGTCCAGTCATTTAAGCTTAAATTATGTAAGAATCTCGGAATTCGAGATACCCAGCTGTAAGTCAGTAAATACTTGTATATTTACACCCTAAAAGTTGTCTCAGATTCCGAGGTGAACTTACTAAAATGACTGGACTAACTGGTCAAGAGAAACTAAAAAACTCCATGGTTGCTCTTATAAAATGTTTTAAATATTATTTATGTGATGATAACGATGGATTCAAAGTAAAAACTTGATAAACTACGAGTACATCAGATGATGGATCTACTCGCAGCGTCGGCCTCCAGCTTCCAGTCTATCACTTAATTAGACGCGTCCACACAGGTCCTCGTGAAGCAGTTGCCGCGCTGTGTGAACGCTCCTATTGGTTGCTTCATTGCTTCATTTTGAATTTGAAATGATGCTATAAATAATTCGGTAAAATGATAAATGTTAATAATTCAGCGGAAATATGTGACAGTAATGGGTCGATATCTAAAGTCTGAACACGCTATGACACGACGATAAAACTGAGACAAATTAAGAATTCCCAAGATATTTATTTAAACCTGTATAATTACAAAAATAAACTTACTGATAATCAGTTGTGCGCCAACTGTTTCGAATAGCAGAAACAAATCTGATTGAAACTCATTGTGTCTGTGTTTAATCATCAAGTTTCCTGCAATTGATCCCACCTGAAAAAAAGTACTTGTAAAATACAAACACATACACTAAAACTAAAATATACTAAACCATTTTTTCAACTGCGCGAAAAGATATTAATTTTTGAAATTATTTTCTTTTCTTTTGAGTCATTCAATTTCATAGCGTATTAGTTGAACATCAGAACTAGGTATAGTTAAAAAAATATATATTAAAATTAAAAGTATTTACACGTTGGAAATTTCTCCTGCGCCGTGGGTGTGTTTACAAACATAGAAGCTCACGATGCCTCTTTGAAAACGGATTTATCTCGAGGGCCATAAATCACTTGCTTCGCTCAGGATTTAAATACCAGAATCACTAAAATCACTTGCTACGCTCGTGATTTAATCATCATGACAGTATGACCTTCGCATTAAATCGGGCCTTTATTCACTAGTTGCATAAAATCCTACTTATCCCTCACTGTTTACAAATTATTCATATAGAAAAAACTTACATTCCTCACAGCTATATGCGCCACCAATAAAATGTGGTCATACAGTATCTTCAAATAGCTAAAACATTCCTGTTCAGAAATAGTTTGGAATATCCCAAGTAGTTTAGTCAGAGTTGTTTCACCACCAATGACCAGGTTTTGATCTATAATGTAACCTTTTAAGTCTTCGGCTTGACTGACGTCTATAAGTACTCGCGCATTGTCTTTAATTTCATCCTCTGGATAAACTCCTGGAATAATATTTCGATAAAAGATTATTGTTTGTGCTTTACCATCAACATTATCAGCAGAATTCTTCTGCAGCACAAGGGCCTTCCCCAAACGTTCCATCACCTATCTAACCGATTTCTGCGGTATTCATCTTATCATCCATCTTTACGGAGATATTTGACTGACCTGTTGGTCTAGTGGTTAGTGACCCTGACTACTATGCCGGGGGGTCGTGGGTTCGATTCCCACCCAACAAATGTTTGTGTGATGAGCATGATCATTTGTTCTGTGTCTGGGTGTAATTTATCTATAATATGTATGTATTTAGAAATACATAAGTATGTTTATCAGTTGTCTAGTACCCATAACACAAGCTCTGCTTAGCTTGGGACTAGATGGCGTTGTGTGATAGTTGTGGAATATTATATTATTATTATTTCTTGTTTTAACGCCTTGCCGAACTCTTTGAGTTCCTCTAAGCATTTGTGTTTTGGGTGATTTGTTATCAATATGATTTTGTCTGTTATTTCAGTATTCCAGATTTAATTTGTATTCGTTCTAAATTCAATATCAACAAAAATCTTACCTTTAGCAGTATTCCCACAGATCAGTTTATATGAGTCATAGCCCTCAGTTTTCAGCACAGTGAATATATCAGCAACTTTATTAGCCTTATACCAAGTTTTTCCGTCTTTTAAATTAATCTTCAGTATACCATTGTTAATACTAAGATCATTCATAGAAAGGACACACCAGTCATCATCTTCACACTCTCTATTACATAATTTATCATTCTTATTGCAAATTTTCAAGTCTTCTATATCAGGTATTTCAATAGCATTAGGTGCATCATTGGCAAATTTCTTGAAAGCTTCTAAAATTGGTCTATAGCCCGTACATCTGCATATGTTGCTTCCAAACGACTGCTCTATTTCTAACATGGTTAAGTTTCTTTTGCTTTGGAGGAGGCTGTAATGATAAATTGAAATAAAAGATAATAGGTTCTGTTCTCAGGAGGGCAAAGGTGATTTTTTGTTTAGTTTTTCTTTTCTGCAGTTTAGAATCCCAGTTCGTTACCTTTTAGTGGCAAAGTTTGTTCTCTATTACATAGATCTTCAAGAAAGATATTAATTATACATTTTTCAGATGAAACAATAATAAATTTCACAACTGCATACCTGTACATTGCCATAACCCAGCCCGGAGAACAGTACCCACACTGAGAACCATTGTGTTCAGCCAGAGTGGTCTGCAGAGGATGATATCCTTTTTTTCTGTTGCCCACTGCTTCTATGGTGGTGATCTCTAACCCGTCACAAGCAGCTATTGGCAAAATGCACTAAGTAAAAAAAAAAAACATTAATAAGGAAGTTTTTGTTTAAATTTTTCTCCCTCTACGATTTTTTTCTGCATCGTGGATCCGTTTAAAAACATTAAATCACACAAACACAAATAGCCAGCCCTATAAAAAGTACCTGATCGCTATACAAATATTTGTTTCAGTGTAGCTTAGCCACTGCACTAAACGTGCTATCAAAATTTTGTATAATATATTATATTGTTTACATTATGTATTTCACAATCCAGATTATCAAGAGAATATACCAGTTCACTGCTAAGCATAGGCCTGTTACGGGCTGTTTAGGTAATCGGTCCATCAAGCCAGGGGGTCCCACACTACGCTTGCTGAGACGCGGTGTCCACTTCAGTCATCCGTCCTTCAACAACCATGGCTAACCAACTAACACCGCAAGTCTCCGATACCTTACGACTTTAGTATTCAGGCGACTATCGCAAAACAAATCCATAGAGGTTCGTCCACGGGGCCGCGTCAATGGATCCCAAAGTCGTAAGGCATCAGAGACTTGCGTTGTTGTCGTCTTGTCGTCGTTCGTTCTCTGCGAGTTGAATAAGAACATTAAAAATAGTTACCGCATTGACAGCATAAGGTAGTTCAGGAGGTCTACGTGCGGTGACAACGCAGGCCCCACAGCCAGCTTGGCGACACATGTACTTGGTGCCACGTAACTCCAGGTACTCTCGAATGTAGTCCAGGAGCATAACATTGGAGCTCACCTCACACCCCACTAGAACAGAATTAAGTAAGTAGTTTCAAGAATTGCGTTGTTGAACGTCGATTTCTGTTAGAAGCTGAAGTCGAGGAGACAGCGAAAGATGGGACAAATGGAAATCTCTAGAGGAGGCCTACACTTTCAAGAACGAGGGGTTCTTACGCCGTAGTTATATTAATATTTTTTAAAGATATTTTTTTTAAATGTAGTACACAATTTTTTTTATAAAAATATTTTTTGTTTATAATTATTTATGTTTTTTGTTTTAGTAAGAAATATATATTTTTTTATTTTTTTTTATAAATTCGTATGACAAAGTCTCGCTTTCTGGCGGTTTACCATGGCATAGCTCGGATCATCATCATCATCAGCCTATCATGTTCCCACTGCTAGGACACAGGCCTCCTATATGTAAGGAGAGTGGGCCCTACCACGCGGGCCCAGCGCGGATGCCACTTACTAAAGAACAAAGTGAAAAGAAAAGTTTAGTAAGTAAGACTTAGTCATTGTAACCGACGAAGAAGTACTTCTTCTTCCCATGGTGGTAGGTAGAAACTACAAAGCGCCAGCTGCTACCATCCTTTCACACTATTTTCGTCTCATCCACATTCATACTTAACTTGGACTTAGTCGATAAAAAAAAACTTTGTGTCGTTTATTTTTCACTATAACGAACTAAATCGATTGACAATTTATTAATGCTGTAATCATAATGTCTATTAGATACAACAAACACAACTAAAAAGCCAGTCCTTGACGTCGAAATTAATAAAGATTTAAAAATATGATTAATTAGCCCAAATTAGGCCATCCGTTTCTAGTTTTGCGCTTAGCAACACAAAGCTATTAATTTTTTATTGTGTTTAATTATTAATTGAAGTGTCGTGTAATTCGAAATGGCAAAGATGTCAGTCTTCTGGGCACTTTCCCAGATTACAGTGATGCGGAGTAGGTACTTTCTTTTTGGGTTGTAAACCATTAAATGTCTTTCGTCCCGAGTGGGAACAGACTGTTAGACTTGCTGGCTAAAAATCCACCCTGTTACTACCGTTGCTGTTTGCGTTTCAGGGCCATGATATTTTGCTTAGGCAGTCCCGCTACTCCTAGGACAGCCCCACAACATAGAGTCTTCATTTATTATTATCGGCGTATTGTAGAAAAAAATACTACTACAACAGTGTTGTAGTATTTTTTCTACAAAATAATGATAATCAATGAACAAGTTAATATTATTATTATCATAATATCACTAAAAATACATATTTTTAGTGATCATTAATAATTTTAGTTGTTCATTCAAGTAGTTTGTCTTAATTACCTTATTGATTAAAATAAATGTCGCGCGACGTCCTAACAGGTAACTGTGACCCTGAAACGTAAAGGGCTATTGAAATGAAATGAAATGAAATGAAATGAAATGAAATTATTTATTCTGTAAATAGGATGTAGAAATCACTTTTACACGTCATACATCACATTTTAAACTAAGACTAGAAGGGGTCGACATTTCATATCTGACTACCCTGAGAAGAAATGGCGAAACAAACTCAGGGATCAAAGTCTGTTTTAGAGCATTTATAATATGTTTTATGTTTAACAATAAATTAAAATAATAATTTTGAAAATACTAAATACAATAATAATAAATTACAATGTCAAATTTACATGTCAAAATATGTAAAACAAAAAATAAGTAAAAAAAGAAATGTGAGAAGGATAATAATTATAATGTCAGTATTGTATAATAATTACGAGCGAGAGCGAGCAATTCAATCCCAAGCTTTTTTGTCATCTAAATAATCAATTATTTTATAATACCCTTTCTTACATAGTTTGGTTTTAATGCAAATTTTAAATCGATTAATTGATAAATTTCTAATGTCAATGGGAAGTTTATTGTAAAAGCGTATACATTGACCCATGAATGAGTTGCCTACTCTGTGGAGGCGAGTGCGATGTACAGCGAGGTTGTGCTTATTCCTAGTATTCAAGCTGTGAACATCGGTCATTTTCTTAAAATTTGTTATATTTTTCTGAACATACAATAAATTTTCAAAAATGTATTGAGATGCTACGGTCAGAATGTTAATCTCTTTGAATTTTTCTCGGAGGGAATCCCTAGGACCTAGATTGTAAATGGCCCGAACAGCCCTTTTCTGTAAAACAAAGATAGCATTGATGTCCGCACAGGCTCCCCATAGAAGAATCCCATACGACATGACACTATGAAAGTAGCTGAAATAAACAATTCTGGCCGTATCAACATCAGTTACTTGTCGTATTTTCTTTACAGCGTAGGCGGCCGAACTAAGTCTTTTTGACAATGTTTCAATATGTGGGCCCCATTGTAATTTTGAATCAACAGTTATTCCAAGAAAAACTGTTGATTCAACAGGTTCCAATTCCGCTCCATTAAGTTGAACATTTGTACTTAGTTGCCTCACATTTGGAGTTGAGAATTTAATCAACTTGGTCTTTTTTCCATTCAGGAGTAGATTGTTTACATTAAACCAATGGACAACCTCAGATAATGCATTGTTCACTTCGTCATAATTTGCTAACTGTCGTTTAATTTTAAAAATGAGAGATGTGTCATCCGCGAACAATACAATCCTGTGATTGTCCTTTACATGATATGGTAAGTCATTTATGTATATTAAAAACAAGAATGGACCTAGAATTGAGCCCTGTGGAACGCCCATAGTGACCGCAGACCCTGAAGATCTCTTGCCATTGACATCAACCCTCTGAGTTCTATTATTTAAATAAGAAGTCAGAAGGTCGAGAGCCTTGTCCCTCATACCATAATGGTATAGTTTCCTGACAAGTGTTTCATGCTGCACGCAATCGAAGGCCTTGGACAAGTCGCAGAAGATACCAAGAGCATCCCTCGACTCCTCCCAGGCCTCGAATATGCCCTTAAGTAACTCCACGCCCGCGTCTGTAGTTGACCGACCCTTTGTAAAACCAAACTGTTTCAAGTGAAGTAAATTATTTTTATTGAAATGTTTTAACATTTGCTTCAGAATTAATTTTTCAAAAATTTTGCTCAAAGTAGGTAATATGGAAATAGGCCGAAAGTTTGTAGGGTCGGTTGTGCTTCCAGATTTGAACAGTGGAATCACCTTGCTAATTTTCATCAAATCAGGAAATACACCGGAATCGATACACGAGTTAAAAATAATTGCTAGGAAAGGCGAAATAATATCAATAATTGTTGACATGGTATGTACTGATAATCCCCAAAGGTCGGCAGTTCTTTTGACATCAAGATCTTTAAAAGATTGTATAATGTCCTTTGGGGTAACAACCGTAAAGTTAAAAGTTTCAACGCATTCTGGTACACATTCCTGCAAAATTGAGTAGGCAGAAGTGGGAGAAGATGACAGAGTTTCAGTTGTTACAATGGGGATATTAGTAAAGAATTTTTCAAACTCTGTTGCAACCTCCATGTCTGCCTTAATATCTACATCATTTATTTTTAAATGAAAGTCACGGTTTCGTGATGTGGTCCTTCCCATTTCCGAGTTTATAATATTCCAGGTTGTTTTTATTTTATTATCAGATACTTTGATTTTATTTTTAATATAAATAGTTTTAGCAGTGGAACATGCTCTTTTAAAAATTTTTGAGTAATTTTTAACATACTCTTTAAAATTTTCGTCTTGATTATATGATTTTTCATTATATAGTTCATATAACCTCCGCCTACTTTTCAAAATACCCGGTGTTGCCCAGTCACTGAATAAAACGCGATCACAAACAGACAATGTTTTGGAGGTAAACACTTTATTAAATTCTAAATTAATCAAATTAAATAACAAAGTATATGCTTGATCTGCGTTATCGTGATAAGGCAAAGCGGGAAGTTTTTCCAATAAATTATCCCTAAATCGGTCTAGACGGCTTTTGTTTACAGGAACAAAACTCACATTTTTTTTCCGAGGTCTGACTATTTGCCGAGGAAAAGCTACTAACTGGCCACAGTGATCTGAGTCTAAGTCATTTAAAATTAAATTGATCAATGGTTTGAGATTTGTAAAAATATTATCTATACAGGTAGCACTAGTGGAAGTTATTCTAGTCGGTTCAGAGAAATTACTATGCAAGTTATATGATTTTAATAATGTCAAGAATTTATTTACTGTAGCTGATTTTTCAAGTAAATTAATGTTAAAATCTCCACAGACAACAACTGTTTTATTATTGTTACATGTCTTTAATAAAATTTCCTCCAAATGTTGCTCAAAAATATCATAAGGCGCACATGGGGGCCTGTACACGCTCATTACAATGTACTGCTCAAGCTCAATGCAAGCTACTTCGATTACTCGCTCAACAGAGAGATCCACAATATCACTACGTTCTTTGAATTTCAAATTATTACGTGCGATTATAAGGGAGCCACCACGTATGATATTGACTCTGCTGAACGAGCTGGCAATCTGGTGGTTGTTAAAGCTAAATAGAAACTGGTGAGATTTTAGCCAATGTTCAGTTATACATAAGATGTCAATACAATTGCAGTTCAAGAACAACTCCAATTCCAGTTCTTTACCTCCTACACCCTGTATGTTCTGGTGAACTATTTTTAAAGTATTATTATTTAATTTAGTTTTGCAGTTCGATCCTTGTGGTAACAAACACTGGTTGAAATTATTGCTAGAGTTTAACTCTGTTGTCTCAATGTCCCTTGAAAGAGTGATTAAGTCTATCTCGGTAATACAATTACTGCTAGAGGTTGACTCTGTTGTCTCATGAGTTAATTTAAATTATTTGGAGAAACATCCAAGTCAATCTGCGCATTCACGCTAAGTCTATCACTACTACTAAGTTGCTCAATAGAAGCAGTAAAGTTACCTAAATAATTGGCTGAATTATTACAATTAAAAATACAATAGTATAGCGAGTCTGCTATCTGTCCTTTAAAAAAATTACAAAGATAATAATTATCTTCGGTCGTAAAGTAATTTTTACTAATAAGTACATTAGAGTCAATAAAATTAAATTTTTCATTATAAAATGTCATAGTTTGTAATATAATATTATACTTATATCTAATATTATTTTCAGTCTGTGACAAACCATTACAATAAGGAAATGCAAACAAGACTATTTTATTAACATTTAACTGAGCTAAATAATCAAAATAGGTTTTTATTTTTTCACTGTTTGCATTTCCCCTTCTCCCGACCAAAATGATAATAGTAGTTGACGGGCTGTATTTACTATTTATTACTTTTTCCAGTATTTCGCAGTAAGTGGCATCAGGCATGCAATAATTAATAATCCTTTTATTTAAACGATGTTGTAGTTTATGACACATGTTTTTACCCATCTCATCGCAGTACATGATTATTTGGTCACTATCGTTTAACGAACTGTAATTTAACAAATTATCATTTAACAATATTTTTGTATTTTGTGTGGCAAGGGAAGTATTAGCAAGGCTGTCAAACTTCTCAACAGACTGTACAGGCTCGTAAGAGGCGACTGACTCTGAACAACTTGATGGATCACAATCAGGTGTTAGACTGTTTGTTACAGAGTTGAACATTCTTTCATTTTCATTACATAGATCCACCAAATCATTCATTGCCAGTATATATTCCGACATTTCCTTTCGAGAAGTATCATATTTAGATCTAATAAAGTCGAGGGAATCCTGTAAATGGATAATCTCTGACTGCAGTAGTTGGATTTCAGCCTCATAGTTAATTTTTATATTATCTGCAACTTTAATGTGGTGACTTAATTGTTCTTTTAATTGTTTACAACTCTTGATGGATTTATAATTTTTAGAAAAGGAGTGTTTATTATTTTTAATCAATTTTTGTGTCTTTTTTATCATTTTATTTATTTTAATATATTTCTTTAATTTATTATTGCTACAATTATCTAGCCTGACCTGAGGGCTTGATATGACACTATTATTACAAGTGAGGTCAATAGTTACAATGTCATTATTTACATTACTCGAAGCTGAGTTAGCAGAATTCAATCCAGTGCTACCAACCAATTGCTCAAACAACACATGGGTCTGTGCTGCCTGTAGTCCCCGGCTAGCATTCTCCATCCTGTCAATGGTGTCTTGAGCTTCGCTTAGCCTGCTTTTCAGCTCGGCATTGTGTTTGATAGTGATATCAAACTCATTGCTACACTGGTCGAAGCTGTCTACTATAACCTGTAGTTTATCTCTTTCTTCACAGGTAGAAATTAGCGGACTATGCAGTTCTACCATCTCAGTCTTGAGCTTTGCATTAATTTGTAAATTTTGAAGAACTTCCCTCTCATTGTCACTTTGTTCTCTCTGCAATTCCTCACACAAATCTTTATATTTCTTTAACTCAACTAAAGCTAATTGCAGTTTTGATTCCATTAGGCGTGCAGTATTTCCTCTTGTCATTATTACTCTATCCATCCTATCTTAGTGATGAGTAGTGGCCAGCAGTAGGACACAAAGGTACAGCTGTGTATGTTAACACTATCTCTTCGATGTGAGGACAAGTAATGTGCGGAGGGCTTATGATGCGGTGACCTCCAAAACAGTATGTTATCAAAGAAAAAAAAAAATAGTAACAGAACAATACTATTTGGTTTAATGTCTTTCAAACTCGTATTATTGTTGTATATTTTAATATTATGTGAACAATTGTCAGAAACATTCACAAAAAGTTTTGTGCGTGTCAAGGATTTGAACTCAGGCCTCTCTGACTACGTCTCGAGTATTAGTCCTAAACCGCTGCGCCAGTTGGTCACTCGAATAACGTTCCAAAATTATCGTCCTTGTTTCACAGTAGATTTGGACCAAAATAAAGAATCAGGTAGGCAGAATTTTTGGAACAAAAACCGTTAACAAATTTTTCCAGTCACTTATTTTTTTTACAATATTTGCATTGTTTATGTTTTATGTAAACACTAATGTTTTTGTTTTATACACTGCACTGCCGTGATACTTTATTGTGAGGAGTTTAGCGGATTTTTTATTATTTACACACAAAACTTTATTAGTTTTTGAATTCGAATCTGTTATTCATTTTACACTAGTTTATGCACTTTACTAAAGAGTTTTGTAGAAATAACACTGTCACTATATATTTGGACTGTAACTGTCGTATTACACTGTTTGTTTTGTAATAAACTGTTTGTTTACTATTTTTAACGAATTAAAATACGCGGAGCTAATGTTGATCGTGCCAATTTTGACAGCGAACTTCAATTTATTGAAGGATCGTATAGATACCTCATCAGTTCCAACAATCATGTTTAAGTCCCATCTGTGGGCACAAACTTGCCTTCAACTGGGCACAAATTCAAGCTTCATGATTTTTACCGTGACAAAATGAATAGTTGAAAGACACTTTATACGAAGTACAGGTGAGACAGGATATTCTCCACTCTCCCTTGGGCTAAGAACATACATTGCAATATTCTAGTTCGAAAAAAAGGGCCAACTCACTACATAGCAATTAATACGACAAACAATAGAAAATATCGTATTTTCTCACGTTTTAATGAACAAGTATAAAAGTAATTACCTGAATAATCAACACCATTGATCTTGAATGTGACGCGGCCCATTACGTTAGTAAAAACAACGTTGCCCCCAAACTAAAAATTACTGCTCTATCGTGGGTGCATTTAAAAATATTTAAACTCACTTATAAAAACAATCAGACTCGGAAAAACTATTTATCGGCTATGTACCTAAATATTTGTTACGTGTATTATTAGAACCCATATTAAGTCTGTACTCATTGAGAGCTACAAAACAAATGATGTTGAGATAGGTACATTCAGCAAACTGGAGTGGAGTGAGCACTAAAAACTTTGTAAAGGTAGGTCTACGCTTTGGAGCCGAGTATGAGCGGAGCACAAATCGAGCATTAAATTCGTCGTGTGGGCCGACTGACAAGCTTCGAAAGAGCGTGCTTCAAACGTTTGGTTCGTGCTAGACTGTCTTGCCTATTGTCGGTTTTAAACAGACTTCAAAATTAAAATAGAAAAATATAAAAAAAAAACACATCAACACACACAACACTAGCAAACAACACAAAAAGTATACAATATCTTCACTGTTTTTCGAAGGTGGTTAGTTTTTTTTGGTTTTTTTTTAAGGAAGATAACACAGACTTAATGTGGTATTCGTAGACTTACTCGGTACGTCCACACTTGACACCGCGAGTAGAGCTGTTCGGCTTATGTTCAGCTCGTGCTCGGCTCCTTAGTGTAGACCCACCTTTACAACCGACTTGTATTACGTTCATGACTATTCAAAAGAGTTCCTTATTGTTATTGTGTTAGGTTAGGTTATACCTCTATGTATGAATTTTTCAGTAAGTATAACATTTGCGTCAAACTAAGTAAATCATTTAGGTTTATAACGTTTAAGAAATTTTAAATGATGAATGTAAAGAAAAACAAAAGAAAAGTGATTATGTTTAAGAAAAGGTGACATTTAATCTACCATATAACTGTGGTAGTGTTGCATATTACTTCCGCATTTCTTTAAACATTAAAAAGTACATAATTATACCTCGAGATTGCAAACTCAACAACTTTGATAATCACGTTGCCTGTAATTACTAATTAACAACACGTACATCAGCAAGTTACATAGAAACCTTACATTTTAGTAAACTCGGCAATTTTTTAAACGCAGCGTTTGATAACTCGTTACATAATACCGTACACATAGGTACTAATCATGTGTAAGTTGTCAATATTTTTAATCTATCTGTCTCTTACTTGGTCGGAATGACTAACCATTTTCCTTTTCATTTTTTTTTAAACTTTGCCCCACAATAGGAATTTCTTCCTATATCGTGGGTGTGTTTAAAAACCCTGAAACTAACACAAACACCCAGACCCGGAATAACTACTAAGTATTTGTTCCGTGTGGGGATCAAACCCGCGACACACTGCGCAGGCAGTCGATCGTGCAGCTACTGCGCCAACCATGCCGTTTAATATATCTATACAGACATACAAAATATAAATAAAATTGGAGTGTCTGTTTGTAATCTACATGCAAACGAATGTATAGGGTACATCATCATCATAATCAGCCTGTAATGTTCCCACAGCTGGGACACAGGCCTCCTCTCTGTGAGAGGGAGTGGGCCATAATCCACCACAGTGCGGGCTGGTAGATGTCACATGGCTTCGAATTTTTGGTTCTAGGACATGCCAGTTTCCTCACGATGTTTTCCTTCACCGTTTTGAGAGCAGTGGTGATGAAATAAATTACACAAAGTAATGCGCCTGGCGGGGTTCGAACCCACAACCTACAATTCGTAAGTCGGGACCGATACCACTGGGCCAACACTACTCCACCACTGTTATAGAATATAGGGTACATACACCAAAATATATTTTTAACAATTTTTGTGTGTCTGTGTCTTTCTGTTTGTCTGTTTGTAATGGCCAATCTCTAAAATGGCTGGGCAAATTTTGACGGGACTTCTATTGGCACGTAGCTGGCTGATGTAATAAGGAGTAACTTAGGCTACTTTTATTTTAGAAAAATTCTATTGTTTAAAAAATACATTGTTGAGTTCATCCACGCGAACAAAGCCGCGGGCACAGCTAGCTTATATACAGGTAAAATAAATATGAGATTTTACAATGAATATTAATAATTATTATACATACCAAACAATTAAGTAAGTATCTGAAGGTGCGTACAGACTATATAACTTATCATGTTATATAACATTATGTTATATAACATGTTTCAGAATATGTGGACACAAAATGTTACATAACATTGCTATATAACATGTTTCAGATGATGTGGACACAGAATGTATAACATTGTGGATAGCACTGAATAACGACGAACGACAATTGTTATATATCATTGTTACAATAATGTGTACGGTATTGTTTTATCATGCAATGTTATATAACAATGTTAGATGGTGTGGACGTGTTATAAAACAATGTTATATAACATTGTTACATGGTCTGTACGCACCTTAATTAATGCTGGAGTTATCACGTTTTTACCTCTAAACGCCTCTACTTTAAAGTACACTCGAAATATGAATCTACCATTCTCATGTTTGTTGAACAATACTGAAGCCCAATTGTGTCCAATTTGTGCTCACAGCAGTAATCTCATGTGTGTACCGATTAAGAGAAGGCGTGTGTATTGTGCATGTGCAGTGAATGATAAAACTGCCGGCTGTGTCTGGCAGTTCAGATCCAATCAGATGAAAAATACGCAATTTGTATTAATTGTCCAATAAGATACAGATTGGAATTCGCAATAGTATTTCTATGTATATACGGCAGGGATTCCCAAGCAGTGAAATGTATCCTTTTTTAAGTGGTAAAATCGAGTGGGTCCTTCCGTCGCCGTGGGATGAAAGGAACTCTCAGACTCGTACTTACTAAAGTCCACCGTGTGTCTTCAATTGCCCTTTACTTTCCATGGTTACAGTTACCCGTTTGGACAGTTCAGATTGCTGACAGCTCTTTTAATTGTAAAGTCACGACGCGCCGCCTATAGACCATGGTCCATGATCGCACAACGAGTTTTACCCATTACTTGCCGTCTACCTACATTCCGCATTACCGGAAGTCGACTCATGACGTCCCACGTCAGAGTGACTTGTACCTTGATTATATATTATTTAAGTTTGTCAACAAATAAGAGGGGTGACCTTTATTGCGATCAAGATGCAAATGAAAATTTGAAAATAAAACGAAAATACTGAATTTAAAAGTTTTAATAGCAACGATGCTCGTAAAAGAAAGAATGAAAAAAAGGAAAAGAAAATAAACTATTTTCCGTTTAACATCATAATATCGCTAATATTTAATCCTAAACATAAAGCATGTAACCGCAACATACTCGTAACCACAAACAACCAAATGCCTATCCAATCTCGGAGTGCAATATATCCAATCCATGGTAATGTATTGACGTTAGTTGTTCCGGGTCCGGGTGTTTGTGTAGAGTTTCTATGTTTGTAAATGGACCCACGATACAGGAAGAAATTCCTAATGTGGGGCAACGTTTATTTAAACGACGTTAATTTTATTATATTGGCATCTCAAGATGGCGCATTATGTGAGAAGGGTGGCGATTAAGAAGAGTGTTCATGAAGTTTCTTACCCGTTCTTCTTCATATAAAACTATGTTTTGGAATGGGCACATTACAGTACTTTCACAGTGAGACTGTAGCACTAGTCATTGATTATATTGCATTGATTTTGATTTCATAGTACAGACACCAGCACATCAAGCTACAACAATGTTATAGATTTTCAACTTTATCACGATTGTTTGTCATTTGATAGATTCGGGTAGGTTGATGTGCTAGCGTTTCACAGTGTTTTATGAAGCCCAATTTTCGGTCATCCCATTTTTATTGCAAAACTTGACAGAAATGATCATTAAATGTAAGATCTCACATCCCCATTTACCTACCAAGTCTTGTTTCTGAGTGATATTTTTTTGAAAAACGACTAAATTTTATTTCGATTTTCAAAAAAATGTATTAGATTTAAACTGTCCTCTCTGTGTCTGTGCAATAGTGTAAACTCCAATTGGGGAAAACCAATAACAAAAATAATAACGCACTTCGTAAAATTTAACAGCAACATACTCGTAACATTCGGAGAAGCCATTCAATCGGGGAGTGCATCCAATACATGTTATTGAGTTCATATTCCTTGATCGTCGAGCCGGTACATAGAGTGAGGAGTGTTGGATGGAAAGATTGACTATTGCTTTGATTGCTTAATTTAAGTTGATAGGTAGTTTGTTATTCCAGATTATGAAGTGATAAATAGACATGGAAATAGGCACGAGCATTTTCTTATAACATGATGTCTAGACGATCTTTTTGTGCAGGTTCGTTGGCGATCCAACTGGTTTTAAATCTTGCTCGTAATTTGTATTGGGTATAATTTAGACGGTCACCAAAAATATTTTTAAGACTAAGCTGAGGCACCAAAAAAATAAACAACTCCCAAAAAAATAAAGTGACTTTATTAAAAGGGCCCTAAAGTATATAATATTATGATCCAAAATAAATAAAATAACATCAGAAAAATCGCAAACCTCGCAAAAATATTATTTTTGGTTCCCAAAATGGATTGACGGTCACCAAATTCTATCCAACTCGGACAATTTTTTAGGTTAGAAAAGGATGGCGGGGTCTGAAAGACCCCGCCATCCGCGCCAAGCGGGGCTCCGTCGACCTGCTACTCTATTATTTTATTTATGTAGTAATTTTACTGTCGATAGAAGTCATGGTATTACATAATTGGTAACATCCTAAGTAGTGACAATATATAATATTTGGTCTAAAGTGTATTTTAAAGGCGTCCATATATTTCTTTGGTAGTCAATAATACGAAAAAATGGTTTTATTTAATCTGGGGGCACGGCAGTGCCCCGCCAAGTCTCAAGCAAAACGGGCACGGCCGTACCTACCATCTTTTCTCGAAGCGATTCGCGGCTATTTCGCCCCCCCTATATCTTCGACGTGGACAAAGCTAGGAGTTTAGGTTTTCGGTGAATAAGTAACATTTGCTCATAATTCCAGGCAGCAAGCAGCTTTTAATTTGTGCTCATTGCCAAGTCACTATAATTATAATATAAAGAAAACTATTGATATAATTACTAAATGTTGATTTATAACTACAAAATAATTTGAATAGGACTTGGCTTCTATGAGATCTCAAAACTTTTTACGATGGAAAGACTGCATCGAGAGACTTGGCATTTTTTTACATTTATTGTTTTTGGTGGGATAATATTTTAGGAAACGTTATTAGGTGACCATTTATCCATTTTGGTAACCGTTTAGAATTTTTTTGGTAGTAAAATGGGTACATATTTGAATATCGAAGATTAAAATATCTACGCTTAAAATATCGATGTTCAAAATATCGAAAATAAAAATATCGAATGACCATAAAATCGAAAATTAAAATATCGAAAGTTTAAAATATCGAATGATTAAATGATCTACGTCCAATATATCTAAAATCTAAATATCTACAAAAGTTACATCGAAAGATCTAAATATCGAAATACAGATTATCTAATGTCCTAAATATCGAAGTACAGATTATCGAATGTCCGAAATATCGAACCCAACAAGTTAAGTCGACGGAGCCCCGCGAAGCGGGGCTCCTATTTCTGTTTGCAAGGTTTAAAGTAACCTAACACGAAGAGGATGACGGGGTCTTTCAGACCCCGCCATCCTCTTCGAACCTAACCTGTCCGAGTCGGGGTGCCCCATGTTTCGAGCTCGCTTCGCTCGCTCTTGCATCCGAAGTCCGTCCAGCTACCTTGTTGGGTAGTAATCAGTAATTTGACTAAGGATGCAAGAGCGAGCGAAGCGAGCTCGGGACTTGGGGCACCCCGACTCGGACAGGTTAGGTTCGAAGAGGGTGGCGGGGTCTGAAAGACCCCGCCATCCTCTTCGTGTTAGGTTACTTTAAACCTTGCAAACAGAAATAGGAGCCCCGCAGCGGGGCTCTGTCGACTTACCTTGGTAGGTGGTTATTTTTTTCGATATTTCAACTAGTAGGTATTTTTAACGTAGATATTATGAACTGCGATGTATTAAACGTCGATATTTTGAATTTCGACATAACGTTTTTCGATATTTTGAATCATTCGACATTTCATGTCAGTCGACATTTTAATCTTCGTCGTTTTAAGCGTAGATGTAACATTTTTCGATATTTTGTTACAGTCGGTATTTTAATTTTCGATATTCTGAACATCGATATTTTAAGCGTAGATATTTTAATCTTCGATATTCAAATATGTACCCAGTAAAATAGGTACTTTTTTGGGTGGTGTTTAAACACAAGCCATTTGTATTTCCCTAACCTAACACAAAGTTTCTTCAGTCACCGATATTGTAACACAGTGCGTGCTCAAACAATGCGAGCCTAGCGCGGCGGGCGGCAGCAAATGTGGAAATGTCTAACACTAGCTGTTGCCAGCGGCTTCACCCGCTACAACTCGAAAATTATCCCTCTGGAACATAAAATCGGGATAAAAACTATCCTATGTGTTAATCCAGGTTATAAACTATCTGTGTACCAAATTTTAGCCAAATCCGTTCTGTGGTTTTTGCGTGAAAGAGTAACAAATATACCTACATACACATACACATACATCCTCACAAACTTTCGCATTTATAATATTAGTAGGATAATAATTATGGAATCACCGCTCGTGGTCACACTGAAGTGACTAAAGGCACTACACACAGTGCCGGCGGCAGGGCCGCCGGCCATGCCGCCGGCCGAGCCGCAGTGCGCCCGGCGGCATTCAAAGCCGCCGTCTTTGCAACACAAAGGAGCCGCCGGCATGGCCGCCGGGGTGTGCCGGCAGGTTACGCGGCTTGCCGTCAGTTCGTTCCTGGCATTCAAGCGGCGTTCTATGTGACTATCACAACCGGAATGATGCTTGGCGGCTTTGCGCGGCTTGTGCCCGGGCTTGAATTGCCGGCGGCATAGCCGCTCGGCATAAAGCCGGCGGCCTTGCCGCAGGCATGTGTGTAGTAGCCTTAAGGTGGGAGCAAGCTTCACGGTTGTCACCGCCAACAAGCCAATCTTGAAATCTTATCTCTCTGGTAGAATTTTTCAAGTTAAAGAGTTTGAATGCACATCTCCATTCCACGAAATACTTGCCGGAGTTCCGCAAGGCTCGGTACTTGGACCAGTTCTCTACACCATATTTACTGCAGACTTACCGCAAACACCTGGAGTCACCATCGCCACCTATGCGGACGACACGGCATTGTTGGCTTCTAGTAGACAGGCGGAGGTAGCCTCTGAAATAGTTCAGCGTAGTCTCGATGATATAAACGTATGGCTTAACAAATGGAGAATAAAGGCAAATGTTAACAAATCCGTTCAGGTTACATTCACTCTGCGAAGAAGAACATGTCCTCCAGTAAGATTGGGAGACAGACAGTTACCGCAAAGCGACTCCGTTAAATATCTAGGGATGCACCTGGACCGTCGACTGACATGGCAGAAACACCTCGAACATAAAAGGAATGAAATTAATCTGAAATACAGAGGTCTTTATTGGCTGCTGGGAAGAAACACCAAACTATCCATCGATAATAAACTTCTAATATACAAATCTGTCTTGAAACCAGTCTGGACCTACGGAATTCAATTGTGGGGAGCCACTTGCGTTTCTAACATTAACAAAATTCAAAGAGCTCAAAACTACATCTTGAAGCAAATATGTAACGCACCCTGGTTCATAAAGAACTCAGAGGTTCATGAATACCTAAAAATTCCTACTGTAAACGACGAAATAAGCAAGTTATCCAAGAAATACAAAAGAAGACTGGAGAACCATCCGAACCAGTTGGCTGTCCAACTTACCTTACCCGATTGCATGAATCGACTGAAAAGACGCAGGACCCTGGATCTCGGCGACAATAATTAAGCCAATATTCACATATGGAAGGTGTTTCTAATGAGAAACTTCTCCACCTGAAAAACCTTCACTCAACGAATCTGCTCATAGTCGGAGGACTGATTGCAAGATACACAAAAACACAAAAAAAAAAAAAGTAGGATAATAATTATGGAATCACCGCTCGTGGCCACACTGAAGTGACTAAAGGCACTACACACAGTGCCGGCGGCAGGGCCGCCGGCCATGCCGCCGGCCGAGCCGCAGTGCGCCCGGCGGCATTCAAAGCCGCCGTCTTTGCAACACAAAGGAGCCGCCGGCATGGCCGCCGGGGTGTGCCGGCGGGTTACGCGGCTTGCCGTCAGTTCGTTCCTGGCATTCAAGCGGCGTTCTATGTGACTATCACAACCGGAATGATGCTTGGCGGCTTTGCGCGGCTTGTGCCCGGGCTTGAATTGCCGGCGGCAAGGCCGCCGGCTTTATGCCGAGCGGCATAGCCGCTCGGCATAAAGCCGGCGGCCTTGCCGCAGGCATGTGTGTAGTAGCCTTAAGGTGGGAGCAAGCTTCACGGTTCTCACCGCCAACAAGCCAATTATGAAAGCGATTTAAAAAAACGAAAGTTAAAGTTTAACCAGTGCCTATACATAATTATGACATTTATATGGTTTTTGTTTGTTAAATAAATGGACACTTTACTTTTAATTCTTTATTCTCACTACAGTAGTTGATAAAACCTCCAACCTAATTATCTAAACATGTACATAGGTACTCGTAATGCACATAAATTAGCAATAAAATTAAATTGTAAATAAAACAGTACCAATTAAATTGTAAATAAAACGTTGGGTTCAAAAAACTTAAAAAAAGAAAGTACTGACTACAAAAACAAATACAAAAAAGTAAAAAATAACTTACTTTCGGAAGTCGGTGGCTTTGATTTTTATTTAATTGGCTATTGAAACCGACTTCCGAAAGACTTCCTTCTTTAACTCTAACCTTCCCTAGAATGTAACAAACACTTTTCCGAATACCGCATGAATATTGATTCTGCCAAACGGGAGATAATCGTGAACAAACATACAATGGACTTTGAAAATCTACGATCCAACTAGGAAAAAAAATCCCTACCTCAAAAACTACCAAACCGATTTTATTGGAATTTACAGTATTCCCTAAGTTGAACAATACTTAGTACAACAAAAAAAGAATGACATAAATCGGACTTGTGGTTTCGGAGATATGCGCACATAAACATAAAAACATACATACATACACTTTTGAAATTTGGCACATTTGTTCAGCTTCAAACGCAGATATACTCGTAGACTAACATAATTACCTATACGAAAACTGGGCAGTTCTGGAAATATTACACATCCGGGTCGAATTGATAACCTCCTTTTTTTGAAGTCGGAAAAAAATAAACTCAATTGCCTAAAAACGCATATAAAAACATAGAAGACATAAAATTAATATTCACGGCCTATTTTAAAGAAAAAGTAATTAAATGACTACTGTAACTGCCTTTTTTGCGTTTTCCACAATTGGAAACATTAACTATACATTATCGTTTGAATTTTATAACATTGTTTTTTGCTTCCCCGGTGGCATTTTAAAGTATCATTAACCAGTAGTTAATAATTGTTGCCATTTTCCTTGAACTCATAAAAAAAGTTATCTATTTTAGCGTCTGTTGGCATGCAAAATTATATAAAAAACCGTTTATGTTTTCTTTTTTTTCCATTCAATTATTTTAAATGAAGTATTTTCTTTTTGCCAATATGACAATGAGTAAATAGAGACGCCAGCGGGTCTACCTAACCTACCCCAATCTGTAAAATTTTACCAATTGAGCCACCACCTTCCACTATTATGATAAATTTGACAGATTGGTGTGTATTGTGAGTATAATTTAATTACGGGTTTCAAAAAATTTTGCTTAATAGCTGTTGGGTTAATTAAACCTTGACAATCATAATGTTCTGTTGCTACTTTCATTCTTTTCCTTATATATTTGTGTTTGACTCAAGTTTTTTGATAGCTGATTCTGGGTTAGATAAAATTATTGGCATAAGTTAAATAAAAATAATATGTATAACTAGTTTCTCCCCCCCCCCCCCTTATTGCCTATGTCACTCAGGACCAAAGCAGCTTTCAACTGGTGAAAGAATTTTTGAAATCGGACCAGTAGTTTTTGAGCCTATTCATTACAAACAAAATATAATGTGTATTCTTTCAAATTCAAATTCAAATCATTTATTGTGGATCATAGGTACATAAGATGTTGTGTTGGGTACAGGTAAAATCTGCTATGTCCCGCCGCTTAGGCATACAAAATTCATAACTAATAATTTATCAAATTGTCATGCAATACAAATTAAGATTTAATTGATATTATTATAATGTCAGATTAAAAAGCCAAAAAGAGATTAGGTAATAAAAAATAATATTTTAAATTCTGAATTAAAAAAAACATTAAACAATTACACAATGTCACTTCATAGTTTACTAGTATCTACAATAGTTTGTTGTAATAAACCAGCTGTTTCAGTGTCTTGTCATTTAAAAATTCTGTGACTGAGTAGTAACATTTGCTTATCAATAATTCGTTGAGTTTTTTTTTTAATGTTCTAATATCGCTTATAGATCTGAAAGACGGCGGAAGATTGTTATAGATACGTGGTCCCATACAAAAGATACTTTGGTGAAATAATTTGGTTCTTGTTATGTTTATAAAAATATCTACTAAATTATCAAGCTTCAAAATCAAATATTTTTATTTCACATAGGCCCATGAGGGCACTTATAAAACGTTGACAACAGGTGCTCGGTTCGGGTTGGTCGATTCCATGGAGAAGAACCGGCAAGAAACTCCATGGTTACTCTTTCAAAATATGGTATGGTTTTACAAACTGATTGTTAAAAATTTTGAATAGGTACTTAGATATTATGTGAGAAAAACCTAGTGGAGGCCTAGTGACAAGAAGGGTGAGAAGTTCTTACGAAAATTAGCACTACAAAAAAAGAAGAAAAAACATAACCCTCCTGGCGCAGTCGGGTAAAAAGAAATATAATATAAACAAAGAAAGATAAGTAAGTACATATTGATATAAGTGCGGTAAGTTGATAATTACAGCTGAGGCGATATTGAAGCCCGACCCGCAGGGGAGGGCTATAAGAAAGCAGAGGCTGTAATTATCAAACCGCACGTATGTCATACGACGTTTTATAACACATTTGCGAGGAAATAATAAAATCATTACAGCGAAAAGAAAAAGCACGCGGAATAATTTTTACTTTTTCACAAAATAGCGATGCGCGCGCATCAGCGTCTTTTGTTTATGGCAAAGGCACAAAAAACTGCCAGTATTACTAATAAAGTAAATTAATACTTTTGTGTTTTTAATACAGATAAATGGTTGTAATTAATTGTCAAAATTAATTAAATTAAAGAATAAAATGTTTATTTATTATACACACATCAAAAGTGTCTAGGGATCAAGCATTTTTATGCGGATTTCTTGAGATTGAGATGTGGCTTTGTAATAAATTTATGATTTTATAAATTTATATGGATCCTTTTTGGTGCATTTCATAATTTGAATCAGGAACTGTAAATCAAATTCGAGTAAAAGATGAAAATCAGCTATCAATATTTTCCCTATAAAAACATACAACGCATTGAAGACATTATTAGTGCTACTGTTTCCCTACTACTGATTAAAACCAACGTTATTATGGAGCGGCGACGTCATTTAAGCAGGGAAGAAATGCTCAGAGCCGTGGGAATGATAGAAGCTGGTTCCCGGCAACGTACTGTGGCTTTAGCTCTGAATACAAGTCAGAGTGTTATCAGTCGACTTTGGACACGTTACCGAAGCACTGGTACCGTGGCTGAGCGCCATGGAGGACGGTATCGCTGCACCACACGGAGACAAGACCGATACATTCAAATCTTAACTCGAAGAGCTCCAACAATAACCGCCATGATGTTAGCCGTGAGGCTTCATCACTCTTCAGGGAACTTAATTAGCGACCAAACAGTCAGAAACCGCTTGCATGAAGTGAACCTTCATTCCCGAAGACCGCTACGGGTACCACCTATAGCAATGCACAATCGTAGGATTCGATATCAATGGGCTCTTGAACACAGAAATTGGGCAGAAGAACAATGGCGTTTCGTGTGCTTTTCTGATGAGTCTCGTTTTGGTATGAGACCGGATACAAGACGTATACGACACTGGAGAACCCCTGGACGCCAACAGCGATTAAAATCCTGCCAGGAAGTCCATCCTTATAGTGGTGGAACCATCATGGTATGGGCGGGTATTTGGATCGGCGGAAGAACTGAGTTGATTTGGATCAGAGGCAACCTCAACGCTCAAATTTATGCTGAGACGATTGTATCAGACGTCATCGTTCCTCTACAAGTGCAAATCGGTCCCTTATTTCAGTTAATGCATGATAATGCACGACCGCACACCGCAAGAGTTGTAAGACAGACTCTCGCCGCAGCTAACATCAATGTCCTGCCCTGGCCTGCTCAGTCGCCAGACTTGAACCCGATTGAGCATGCATGGGATATGCTACAGAGAAGAGCTCTGCCGAATATGGAGGGTATCCAGTCGCAAGAAGACCTTTTTTTGTTGTTGCAACGAACATGGGCGGCCATTCCACAGCGTGATTTGGATGAACTCATTTTGAGTATGCCAAACCGATTGTTAAAGTATCGAAACAAAATAAAAACATTCAATTGACTAACTGCACAATCACTACTTCCTCATTCCAACCAATCCTGCATTCCATTCATTCATTCACTTCCTTCCGGATTCCTTCAATCCTTTCAATCAATCATTCAACTCACAAGAACTCAGGAGCAACATGGCGCGCGCGAACTTTTGCCGGCTATAAACTTTTTTAACAACATTATTCTTATCAACCTACCTACAAGACTGTTAACAATTCAGTGAAGTGTCAAGTGATAAGGGACGTCCCTGGGTTGCATTGGTGTGGCGCCACGAACAACCGTTGTCTGCGAAGTCCGTGAGTACCTACCTCTCTTGCTATCCCAGTTTATCCCGTGATTGTGCACGACTTAAGGTCGCCTATGGCCATCAGTTCCATCGAAGGTTTAATATTCAACAACAACCATAACATTTTTGGACCATCGAGCCCGATTTATATAAATGTACCTCTAACTTTTGTCGTAGCATCACACGTGTGCGGCGTCCATATTTGCCATTTACATTTCACAGAAAACACGATATTTATGTATGTATCATAATATTTTTGAGTTATAACACGTAATAACTCATTAAACAAGCATCATATCATCATAATATCAAACAGTTTTTAAAGTTTTCTCAACTTCGATACGAAGTTTGAAATCCTGAACCAGTTTTGACCGGTCTCGTAGGTAGGTATCATAATTCGTCAGTTCCAACAGGAATTTTGACTTTGAACATTTCAAACGTTGTTTCAAAGTGTAACATACAACACTAAAACATCATTTTTAACAATATCTTTCACTTAGCGTATTTTTTACGTAATTTTGTTTGTTAACGTAACATGTAACGTAGCAATAAACTCATAACATAACAATTATTCTGAGTTCTATAATAATTGTGGAATTTATAAATAACATATAATTTATAAATTACAACATTGTTTTTATCATTTTGTGGTCCTTCGAAACATTAAAAGATTTTATTACTGGATAATTTGATCATAGTTATTTAGAATTACAGCTAATAGCGCCATCTAGTATCCAGTAGCATAACAAAACAATCGATCTTTCATTCACCATTTCAACTCAATCTTCAGTGTTGTCATCTCTGAAATATCAATACTATTATTTTTTAGTCTTACCATAATTTTCGGTGAATGTTTGCTGTCATTGCTGTCATAATAAACAACAACATTTTGAACGAATTCAAAACTTTATTTTAACTTGTTGGGTTACGAAAATAGACTTTTAACATAACATAAGCATATTTAACTGACAATTTTAGATTAAAACTTAGTCATCATGAGTGAAGCAATGGCAGCTCATCATGAATCAAAGCGCAACATTGCGCACAAACGATTAACAGATGCTGTTGTCTGCGCTCGCAAATGCATCAACGATGCAAGCCTTCTACCGCGTTTAGAAACATGGGGAGCGCGGGTAGAATCTCTTATGGAAGCATTTAATGATGCCCACATAAAACTTTTGTGTGAATATAAAAATCTTGATATCAGTGATGAACAAATGTTAAAACAAACAGTTTATCAAGAGCAAGCAGATGACATGTATTTTGAGGTATTAGAAACCATTCGTAAACTCTTACCTAATCAGAAAGCAGATGTGGTAAAATGTCCCACATTGTCTATAGAAAACAGGAAACCTACAAAGTTGCCTGCGATAAAGCTACCAACTTTCTCTGGTCAGTTTAAGGATTTTCCTGGTTTTATTGATTTGTTTAACACATTAGTTCATGACAGGACAGATATATCAAAAGTAGAAAAGTTCCAATATCTTGTAAGTTCCCTTTCAGGAGAACCACTTAATCTTCTTAGAGCTTTTCCAATTTCTGAGGCTAATTATATTAGCGCTTACCAAGCACTTGTCAATAGATATAATAACAAGCGATATTTATCATTTTTATGTTGGGAACAAATATGCAATCTTAAACCTGTAACCACACCGTCTGCCCAAAGCTTAAGAAATCTTCTGGATACATTCTCTGAAAATCTTTCAATGTTAAACTCATTGGGCTTGCCCACATCAAACTGGGATTTTGTTTTATTTCATTCACTCATAGTAAAAATAGATAAAAAATCTCATGAAGCTTTTGAACTTTCATGCAGTGGGTGTGAGTTTCCACGGTTTGACCAGTTAGAAAATTTTTTATTAGAAAGATGTAATGCATTAGAGCGTTCATCCTTAACAAATACTTTAACAACAGTGGCATTGCCTAATAATACCAATATTAACAAAAATAACACAAATTTAAATAATAACTCTAATAAAAATAAAAATAATTCAACTAATCAAACTTCCACTATGCTTTTGGCTCAAACGCCTCAATCATCTAATTGCATCATTTGCAAAGAAAATCATTCTCTGTTTTCATGTGACAAGTTTGCTGCTAAAACACCTCAAGAGCGCTTTCAAATTGCAAAGCAACATAAACTTTGTTTAAATTGTCTGCGTTCAAATCATAACACTTCTAAATGTGTATCAACTCATAATTGTAAAACTTGTAATCAGCGTCATAACAGCCTGTTACATTTTACAAAGGGTTCCCAATCAAATCAAAATAATAATTCAAATGAACAAAATTCATCTCAAGTTGCTGTAAGTCAGACTTCTAGTACCGTTACCCCGGTTACAACATTATCAAATATCACCAGAGCGTCCACTTCTTCTTTTGTCTTGCTTGCCACAGTACAAGTGGAAATCAAGGATGGACATAACACTTATCAAAGGGTAAGAGCCTTGTTAGATCCCGGAAGCCAAAGTCATATAATTACAAATTCTTGTGCACGGAGACTTGGTTTGAGTAGAGTTAAATGTAACACTCCAATGTCAGGAATAGGCGATGCTCCTGCTTTATCATGTAGTAAGGTCTTTCTGGATATTCGTCCTTTGGATAATTTTAATATAACGTTTACAGCGGAAGCGGTGATTTTGGATAAAATCTGTAGTGATATGCCAACACATGCAGTAGATATAAACGATTTCAAGCATATATCTAATCTTAAGCTAGCTGATCCTGATTTTCATAAATCTCGCCCTATTGACATTTTAATTGGTGGAGAGATTTTTCCTCAGATTTTGTTACCAGGTAAACTTGATAGCAATAATCATACAGCAACAGCAATTAACACTGTATTTGGGTATGTTCTCATGGGTAGGACACAAGCAGCCAATCCCATTGAGTCTATTCCAGTATCTATCAATCATGTATCAATGGATGCCAATTTAGACATTGCAGTCCAAAAGTTTTGGGATACCGACAACATACCACCGGAACCAAAACAAGCAACCTCTGCTGACGATATTCGTTGCGAGGACATTTATCAATCAACATGTAAGCGTGATGCTGACGGTCGTTATATCGTGCATTTACCATTTAAAGATTCATCACTACCATCATTCAACGATTCGTATACTGTTGCGCTTCGGCGATTTAATCAACTTGAAAAACGTCTTCATCAGAATCCAATTTTCGGAGATGAGTACAAATCTCACATACTGGAGTATGTATCAAGTGGGCAGATGGAACCTGTTTCACCTAATGATTACCAGTCATCTTCAGCATATTATATACCCCATCATGCAGTGATTAAACCCAATAGCGTTTCTACACGTTTGAGAGTTGTCTATGACGCCTCAGCTAAGGACAGACAGGGTCGATCTCTTAATGACACATTGTTGACTGGCGCTAAATTGCAAGCAGATATTAACAACATCATTTTACGATTTCGCCTCCATGCAGTCGTATTATCAGCCGACGTACGTCAAATGTATCGTCAAATCATCATTACTCAGGATCATCGGGATTATCAACGGATCTTATTTAGATGTTCACCCGACGAATCAATTCAAGAATATAGAATCAATCGCGTAACATTTGGAGTGTCGTCCGCGCCATTTCTAGCCATACGTACCATACATCAGTTAGCTCAAGACGAACAGCACACCTATCCTGTTGCTGCAAAGGTGCTGCGAACAGATCTTTACGTAGATGACGTAGTCACTGGCTGTGATAATATCCAACAAGCCACTCGTTTGCAGCAAGAGTTAGCAAAAATCATGGCTGCCGGTGGTTTTGAGCTTAGGAAGTGGTCCAGCAACCATGCGGCTGTACTGCAAAACATACCTGAAGAACATAAAATGGTACCAGATTTGACGTTTGACAGTGACACCAACTTCATCAAGGTTCTTGGCCTTGCCTGGAATGCTCATCAAGATGTTTTTAATTATCAAGTTAATCAAATCCCACGCGACTGTACAAAGCGGACTATGCTCTCTGAGCTTGCCCGTATCTATGACCCTATCGGTCTACTGACACCATTAACATTTTTAGCAAAATTTCTTATTCAACGTCTCTGGTTACTAGGGTCTTCTTGGGATGAACCTGTACCCGATGACATTCATCAAATTTGGACGAAGTATACACATCAATTATCAAATCTTTCTCAGTTACGTATTCCGAGACGTATTACACATGACCAAGCAGAGTCTTATCAGATTCATGGCTTCTGCGATGCTAGTGAAGCTGGTTATGCGGCCGTAGTCTTTCTTCGTTCCAGTATTTCTCAATATCAATATCAAGTCCGTCTGGTGAGCGCAAGATCACGTGTTGCTCCCACCAAGCGTAGAACGCTGCCGAGACTCGAGCTCTGTGCTGCATCATTATTAGCAGATCTCATGAGTTATATCATAAACATATATTCTAAAATTATCAAAATTGACGGCGTGTTCGCATGGTCTGATTCCATGATAGTGCTAGCATGGATCAAATCAAACTCCACCAATTTTAAAGCATATGTCGGTAATCGTATAGCGAACATTCAAAGAAAATTATCCAATGCCACCTGGAAACATGTGCCAGGCAAGCAGAATCCAGCCGATTGCGCAAGTCGTGGTCTACTACCAGACGAGCTTATCAGCCACGCCCTCTGGTGGACCGGACCGGAGTGGTTATCACTAAATCACAATCAATGGCCTAACGAGCCATTAAATACAGAAAGCATTACAGATAATGATGTAGCCTGTGAACAACGTGTCACAGCGCTCTCATGCAGCCTAGACGATAGCAACCCTTTAGAAAATCTCATTAATAAATTTTCGTCATTACGTAAAATTCAACGTATTTTAGCATATTGTGTCAGATTCATTAAATCTTTACGCAAAAACAAAGTAGTTAACCATTTAACAGAAGATGAGCTACACAACGCCCTCATGGTGCTTGTGAAACACGTACAACATATTGAATTTAAAGACGAAATCAAACGATTATTAGCAGGAAAAGTTTTGCCTAAACCTTTTAGAAAACTTAACCCATTTATAGATCACTCTGGTGTTTTGCGGGTGGGGGGAAGGCTTTCTCGTTCTGATTTAGAATTTGAAACAAAACATCCATCTTTGCTTCCTCGTAAACATCTTTTAACTCAGCGCATCATTGAATCAGTGCATAATGAAAACATGCATCCAGGATTACAAACTCTTCATTATTTAATTCTTCAAAATTTTTGGATTTTGTCTCCAAGGCGGGCAATTCAACAAGTTTTATCAAATTGTTATAAGTGTTTGCGTGTCAAGCCCACGGCATTTGAGCCTAAAATGGCAGATTTACCTAAACTCCGGGTCACTCAATTAAAATCATTTCAAGCAGTTGGTTGCGATTATGCAGGTCCCTTTAATGTAACCCCCGTCAGAAGGCGTGGATCACGTGTTACGAAGGCGTACCTATGTCTTTTTGTATGCTTTACCACAAAAGCGCTCCACTTGGAGCTAGCTTCAGATATGTCATCTGCATCATTCCTAGCGGCATTACGCAGATTTATCGCACGGCGTGGTAGATGTAATGTTATCCACTCAGATTGCGGAACAAATTTTAAAGGCGCTCAATCAGAGTTGTCCAATATCATGAAGTCAGCGTGTGAGACCGAACATATATCATTTCATTTCAACCCTCCTGGGGCCCCCCACTTCGGAGGACTCTGGGAAGCTGGGGTTAAGTCTGTTAAGACACATCTTTATCGTGTGATAGGAACACAGATACTCACATATGAAGAGCTCAATACCCTACTTGTCCAAGTGGAATCCGTTTTAAATTCAAGACCTTTATGCTCCATTAGTTCGGATCCCAGTGACATCACGGCACTCACACCTGGCCATTTTTTAACGTTAGCACCATTAACAACATTACCAACACCAAATTATACAAACATACCAACTAATCGTCTGACACGTTGGCAACTTTTGCAACGAATGCATCAGGACTTTTGGTCTCGATGGCATTCGGAATACTTAACCCATTTGACGCAACGTTTGAAATGGAACGAATCCTCTCGTGACGTTCAGATCAATCAGTTAGTTATTATTAAAGATGAATGTCATCATCCGTTACGATGGCGGCTTGGGAGGATAATCAAACTATATCCTGGTCGTGATGGTGTTCCGCGATCGGCCACTGTCAGAACTGCTCAAGGTATTCTTGACAGACCTCTTGTAAAATTATGTCCTCTCCCTGATGGGCATAATTAAATTTCCACTACTTTTATATCCTAATTTAATACCCATTATATTAATAATAACATACACAACACATTATTTATATATCCATCAATCACATCATTATATACAATATCAGTTTTTGGCTTATATGGACGTAGCTTTATTGTAGAGTTCAGGCTCCATAATTTCGCCAGCAGGGGGGAAGAATGTTAAAGTATCGAAACAAAATAAAAACATTCAATTGACTAACTGCACAATCACTACTTCCTCATTCCAACCAATCCTGCATTCCATTCATTCATTCACTTCCTTCCGGATTCCTTCAATCCTTTCAATCAATCATTCAACTCACAAGAACTCAGGAGCAACATGGCGCGCGCGAACTTTTGCCGGCTATAAACTTTTTTAACAACATTATTCTTATCAACCTACCTACAAGACTGTTAACAATTCAGTGAAGTGTCAAGTGATAAGGGACGTCCCTGGGTTGCATTGGTGTGGCGCCACGAACAACCGTTGTCTGCGAAGTCCGTGAGTACCTACCTCTCTTGCTATCCCAGTTTATCCCGTGATTGTGCACGACTTAAGGTCGCCTATGGCCATCAGTTCCATCGAAGGTTTAATATTCAACAACAACCATAACACCGATGTTCTTGTGTTGTTAGTGTTCGCGGTAGAAACACGGATTATTAATTGTTTAAGTTACCCAATAAAATTTTAAAGAAAACTGTTATTTCAGTCTTTTTTTCGAACTTTAATGTTAGTGGTTCAAATGTTAAAAATCCCTTTATTAGGAAAATGGCAAATTTCTTTATGAATGCAAAGGTGACTTGGTTTATCGTTACTGTGACAAACGATAACACTTTATTTGATGAATCCTTAAAGAACATTTTAATTAATATCAATCAGGAGAAAAGTTATTGCAAAAATATATATTGATCCCTAGACACTTTTGATGTGTGTATTTCATCTCCCAAATTTAATTTTATTCATAAAAATGTTGACCGCTTTTCTGACATAAAAACTCTTTGCTAAGATTTAAAAAAGTACCGTTCGTTTTAGACGGAGCATCTTGTTAAACCGTGCGTTTTACATTACCATTACGCACTAGTGCGTAATAAGATACATTACGGTACTGAAATTGGTGCAGTAAGAGACCTTTTACGAGCAAATGTGTTATAAAAGAAATATAACATAATTATACACACGACCTACAATGTTCTCACATTCACAAACAAGACGTATGAAAGAATCTATTTAAAAAAAGAAAGCTACACAAGCTGCGTTACTTCTATATTGTCTTACAAACTGTAACAAATCTGAACAAAAAGAGTAAAAGCTAAGGCAATATAATATTGCAAAACGAAAACAATAAAAAAAAAACTAAGACTAGGTATTTATTAACAAGCTACCTCTATTCACAAACCCTAGATCTTCGTGGAGAAGAATGGAGAAAAAACTCCACGGCAACATATTTTATCAGTACACATATTAGTAAAACTTAGGTTTTATCAGTAATATTCACATCACAATAAAAATCAAAACCAAATTAACTTACATTAACATTGTAGGCAAAGGCTCATGTTGTTTTCTTCCTGGTGTACGAGGCGTAGCTGTTTCGTTTGTGTTTTGTTTTTATTTGTTTACTACCTACATTAATTTTATTGTGCATGTATTTGCTGTGCACCACTAACTACCCTGTTTCTAAGATATTTTTAGTCCATTCAGAGGTTGTCTGGAAGATATCGCTCTCAGCGATAAGACCGCCGTTGTACCGTTAATGTAACAAAATTGTAAAATGCTGCTTTTTAATTTTGGTGTACAATAAAGTATATTCTATTCTATTCTATTCTATTCTACATACATTACGCTGTCTTTACCGAAACGGAGTTTTTACATTTTGTTATGGTAATCTTAACAGTAATCTAATCTTATTTACACTCAATAATTTTAATGTATTACATACATACATACATATTTTTATTTATACATATTTTTTGCTTAGTGTTAAAAAAAAAATATCATTAAATATTAACACTTTTCTAGAGCCAAGATCCAATGAATTAGGTAATTATTGTAATTTATTTTAAGATAATTGAATAGTTACGGGGGCCTTGTCCGAATTTGGTCGATGATTTCCTGTCAAGCTATAAGTTAGACTATACATCAGAGAGTCGTAACATAAAAATTCGTGGACGTCAGCTGCGGTTCAGTTGGAGGGATAAGCTGCGGTAGGGCTCCTTTCCAACAGTCATTTCCTCCCAATTGAAAACTTGTTTAGGTATATTGAAGCTTACCTAATATCACGAAGAAAAAAAAGAACAATCAGCTATACCTTGGTGGTAAATACGTAAGCTGGTCACTAGAACATGTAATAGTACCTTAATTATTTCACACATTTCCGATAAAATTGCTATTAATTATTTACTAGGCACTTGACTTGATTTTTTGCTACTTATTCGAAAATTTTCGCCCATATCAATAAAACTTGAAGTCCTTTGTATCGGTGTTGATAGCTAAACAGATGTTTTCGGTCGTGCATGGTCCGTCTGTAAAATAAAGATTATTCACGTAAGTTATTTTCTCTTTCTTTTTTCACGTTTAAAAAAGTGATCAAACGAGGGCTCATTATTTTGATGATTTTGTAAGCCCGCCATGTACGGAGCGGAAGAAGGCTTTTATCACTAAAAACCAAGTTATCCCTTTAAGACCAAAGGAGTTGTAATACAAAAAAAATAATCTTACCTATATCAACCCACTGTGTGGTGGGGATCCCAGCCTCCCGTCTTGCTTGAACTATGGCTTCTCTGATGGCAAATGAAACAACCACTGCAACACATGTTGCTGGCTCTCCGGTTGCTGTCAACGAAAATATTCTCTTTTTTAGAATATAAAAATGGATGTTATACAATTCGATTTAGCCGATTTTTGTTTTTATCGTGGTGATATCATGAAATGAGTCTTCCACCCTAGGCAAGGTAAAAATCAAAATCTTACTTAAGACAGTTCTCCAAAGCGCCCTTTCGACACTTCCTAGTTTTGGCTGGGAAGAAGAAGTGGCGGAATAAACTCCCCAGCAACACATCTGTCTGTACGGTTAGAGGAAGCAAGACTTTGTACAATTTAATAGCAGGTCTGTCAGACTTTAATTGTTATGACTAAAATCCACAGTGTCCTTCAATAACCCTTTACGTTCCGGGGTCACGGTAATTCTTTAGTTCCGCGGCCAGATTTAGCCGACTTACTATATATTTAGAATAGTTCCCGGTTACTGAGCGATTCGTTGCTGATCGATCTCTACAAGGAACAAATACTTTTACGGCTTATGGGCACTCTGGCTCAGAATGTTTGCACGTAACTTTTCATTATTGTTAACGCACCCATATTATTCTTAGCTTGTATGAACAAGATACGAAGTCGGTTGGCAGATATTTTAGACAGTGAGGCAGAAGTCTACACAGTTATTATTTGCTTTAATCTGTTTATAATAACATACTTATTGAACCTTGGCCTTACCCTTAGAACTAAGAATAAGATCATTGGTGTACGTATTCTTCTTGAAATACACCCTGAAGTCCTGAGGAATGTCTCTCGCTTCAGGAACATGATAGTCCCAGGTCCTGTCTGTGAGGAGGGCACCATTTTCTCCGTAAGTAAGCTTCTCACAAGTCCAGTACCCCAGACCCATGACAAAGCCGCCTTCAACCTAAAAAAAAAAACAAATGTGTTAATAATTTGTGTGTGCCGTTTGATGGCTTTATCTCAAAACTAGATTGTCTAGGATATCTCATAACTAGATTTTGAGTGTCCATGATTTTATTGACTACTCGTATTTTTCTACATATCTACACTTTGGAATGGACATCAAATCACAGTCCTTTCCTGGTTGTTTTTTTATTACTTTATTTATTTTATAATATCACTTACTTGGCCTACATCGACCTCTGGGCTGATACTCATACCAACGTCTTGCAATAAGTCAACTCTTAAGATTTCAGACTCTCCCGTCAGCACATCCACTTCAACTTCACATAACGCCATTCCATAAACATTATACACCTGTGCATCTGCAACACTGGTGAACCCGTGAGCCTGAAGATCCACATTAGCATTATACGCTGCTTTAATCAGTTCCTCCCAAGTCGGATTTACCAATGAAGCTCTTATATCTGCTAATCTAGAATTCATTTCATCACAACATCTCCTCAAACCAATAATTATGCTTGTTGTCGTAAGACTTCCTCCAGAAATAAAACTGTTAGGTGCAATAGTTGTGTTGTTGGCTTTGATCTGAATCTTTTCAACAGGTATTTTCAGGAAGTAAGCGGCGATTTGAACTGCTTTAGTGTTTATGCCTTGTCCCATTTCGACACCGGCGTGAGTGATGACGACAGTGCCATCGCCATGGAAGATCGACATGTTGATATCAAACCATTGTGCGCCAATGGGAGACCACCTCGTAAAAGCCCATCTCAGGCCTCGTTTCTTCCATCTATTTTGTGTGTTGAAAGAGTCTACTGCGGCTCTTCTAGTGGCGTATTCAGCATTTGTTTTTAGGGTATCTACCATACCTTCCATTTCACCGAATTTAGTTCTGTCTAAATTAGCTAGTCGGACAGCTACTGGGTCTAGTGATAGTTCATACGAAATTCGTTCCATTATGTATTCAGCGCATGCTATAGCTTCTAATGTACCTGAATGAAGAAAATGATAATATTTTAGGTCGAGGGTAAATACTAAGAAAACATAATACGAGTATTATGTTGTTTTCAATCGTTTATGTTTTGCATGCTTTGGGTAGTAGTACTTGATCATAGGATCTCACCTGGCGATCTACACCAAGTATTTTTTGGCGTATCAGTCACCGTGTCAAAAGCTTTGTAATTAATCTTAGTGGCATCGTAGCAATTGTTATACACGTCGGCACCAAGAGCAGTTAACGTTTCATTTAAAGTATAGCCATTGTCTTCGTAAATTGTTGAGTTTAAGCGTTGGATAACTCCTGCTCTGTCCACTGTGATCTGGAAAATATATAATAATGTTGAAGATGAGCGTTCAACCGTCGTTTTCCTCACGTAATGATGAAGTTTCCAATAGTTAAAAAAATCTTAAAATCAGAATCGGATTAGCACAGCAGTTTCAAAGATTATAACGAATGTATATTCTTAATCTCTTTGTAGTGTTTTTTTTTTTTATGTAAGTACTCTATAGATAATAATTTACGGATGCTCTTAAGCATCATCAGATGAAGCAATCAAAGATCAATTAAAGCATTAAAAAGAGGTACCTCATAATCATTGACACAAGGCAACCTCTTGCCAACTGCTCTGAAGTTTGTAGTCAAGGGCTGAATGAACCTGCATGGACGGTTTAACTTCTGTACGACGAGACTGCAACCGATTGCCAACTGGATGCTGCGGGATATCTTCATGCCATATCCACCACCAATACGACGAACGTAACAATCGATCCTAGAGAAAAAAAATAAGAATCAGAAAAATAACAAGTAAATGGTCATCAATGTTTCGCTATTAATCAATGTGATTAAAATTCACGCACTGTTTAACTACTGAAAGCGTAAGAGCAACCGACTCACTTTTAAGACGGCATTTAAAAAAAAAACTATTTGTTCAGTTATCTAAGTTCTCAGCAGGCTTTTCAATATTTTTATTCAAACAAAATATAGTTCTTACTTATTTTGATCCATATTTAACGCCCTTGATATCATAACATGTGTCCCATCTAGCCATTGCGTTGCAGAATGGACTTCTAGTCCTTCTTCCGTAGGCTTAGCTACACAGACCAAAGTCTCCATAGTAAAATGATACTGTCCATATATTGCCGTACTTCCAGTTATAGTCTTGAATACGTCTGTACCAGGATTAGTAGCATCAACTGATACAAACATAGTATTTCTACTGGTATCTGTTTTAGCTTTTTTAATATCTATGACAGGTTTTCTAACATTGTTATAGGTGACTTTGACCAATTTCGCGGCCCTGTCTGCAACATGTCGGGAATCTGCTACTATGATACCGATAGGCTGATTGTAGTATTTCACTGTACCATTGCATAGCACTTCTTCGTTAGATGTGTAAAGTAAACTATCTGATGGTGTGAAAGAGTTTAATCCTGGTATATCTTTTGCTGTGTAAAAGGCTATGACACCAGGGTACGCCTGAAAACGAGAATGAAATTAATGAGTCTTAAGAATATTATTATAGCTGACCCAGAGTCTACAAATAAAATAGACTTACCAATGCAGCACTTGGATCAATCTTGGTAATAACTCCCAAAGCTACTGTGCTGAGCACGAAAGCACCAAATACTTCGTGAGGCAGACTCGGAATATCTTCAGTATACTTAGCTTCACCTGCACATTGTATCTGGAGGAAAAAATCAAAGCTTTTGGTTTTTGTCTCAGTTAAAAAAATACTGTAATGGAAAGATCAAGACTTGTTTCTATGATTCAATAATGCTTCTTGCCTAAACAATTTTACCATGCAGGTAAAATTTTTTATGCAAGAAGCATTATTTTTTCGCCCACATTTTTCATTCAGTCACATAGAAACAAGTCTTGATATGATATGATATGATAATGATAGAGTTGCTTTGTCGCTACGGATAGCCTTCAGACCTGCACCTTCAGCATTTACTTACCAAAGCTTCAACTTTAGCAATAGGTTGATTCACAGGCCACATCTTCGGATCGGTGGTGAAGATTTGTCTTGCATCAGATACTGGTCTAGAAGCATGTAGATGGACTGTACCAGATTCAAACCGCGGGTTTCTGATGTTTGGTGGACAGAGTGTGAGAAGACCCTGGAATAAAGAAAAAACGTACAAACGTAAGAACAAGATATTTGACGACACAGTTGGCGCAGCAGCTGATAGATCGACTGCTGCACAGCGTGTCACGGGTTCGATCCGCGCACGGAGCAAATATTTGTATTATCTGCAAGTAGTTGTTCCGGGTCTGCTTGTTTGTGTATTTGAGTTTCTATGTTTGTAAATGCACCCACGATAGAGGAAGAAATACCTAGTGTGGGGCAATGTTTTTTTATAAGAAAACATCCATTTTTGTGTACTGTATTTTTACAATAATTATACAAATACACACTTGAACAATAAATAAGAAGTAAATGGTTGGAAACATCCCATGATTCGTGAGCGTGTCTAATTACAATCGGTAAACAGAATCAAACAATTAAATACAATTTTACAAAACTATCAGTTAGTTTTAAAACAAGTCTGTCTAGACAGGAAGTTTAACGACAATACAAACAAAAAAGTTCAATGACATTAGTATGTTGTTAATGCATTTTCGCGTTCCTGTACGAAGTAATTACGAATTTCGATGGTCGGGGTGGGTACAGTAAGAGGAATGAAACCTACAACAAAAAGTGCATTAAACGTGAATTGACGACAGTTTGTTGGGAACTTTACTAAGATGAGGAGGTTTAGACAGCTTCTTTCAATCTGCAGCATTTATGTGACAAAATATAGTAGGTATATTGGCTTAAGCTGCTAAATAAAGCCTGTGATCATCACATTATGGTGTGCCTATTTCATGTTACAGAAATAAAGTAGACCCTCTGCTAAAGACGCGCCGCGGAACCAAATTGTCTTCTTTTTACTTGAAATCCTTGAGATTTTAGTCAATTAACTCGGCAGAAAATTTACTTTTTAACCGCCAGTTATTTGTAACCACACAACTCTATCAAGAGCACAGATGATTGTACAAGATACGGAGTTATAATTTGGTCGAAGTTCATACTTGAAGGTCGATCCTAAAACATTAAAACTAAAACCATGGGAATAAAAACAACAGCTCACCTTGAAGAACAATGCCTTTGCAACATATCGTCTGTAAGCCACAGATGTTTCCGGAGGATTATCATCAACGACCATTTCCCCTTCCAGTACCCGCAGGGCTCCTCGCAAAGTTTCATTGGTGAACAAAGCCTTTCCTCTCAGAAAGGTCTCAGTAGCTACAGCCCTTATAAACCTTGGAGAAAGACCTCCGTAGACAATTCTTGCTCTTTTGACAACGTTATTTGGATGCAATTGATACAGACATCCTATATTGACTATCGCATGAGCGCTTTGGGCTCTTGGCATTAGCTGAAAAAGTAGAATTATATGTATAAACCGAAGATGAATTGCTAAGCCGTGCCTGGTTCGAGTCACGAGACACGTTTCATTATTTCACAAACATGTTTTATAAGCAACTCTTATTTATTAACGATTCATTATACAACGTATGTTGTCTAGGTCTCGGACTCGAAACACGTGGACTATTAGAATATTCTTGTAGTTTTGAATCCGTAGCTCATCCAGAAGGAAGATTACCTTGTAAGAAAAGAATTTATGTTCAGCACTCAGTGGCGGCAGCATCACATTCAGAATCACTTTACCAGTCATATTCGTTTTTAGGAAGTTCTCCATTGTTACTGTTTGTATTGTACGGTTGATGTCAACTGTAAAACCGAACAAAACAGTCATAAATAAAATTATACTAAGTAATTGTTGATGAAATGAAATCATCTATATCAGTATGTTCCTCACACACCAATTTGTACTAACGGAGCGTTTGTTTTGCCACTATTTTTTTTTTCTGAAAGACTGGACTTTGAGATTTTGATAATGTTTTGAGAGTTGATTTGGAGTTAAAACTAGTCCCACTAGGTGTTTCAGATATCCAGAAAGGACACAACAACAACTGACATTGCCTTGTCCTAAAGGTCAGCTAATATTAAAATAAAGCGCTTTCACTCGAATCCACAAGCACCACCACAAGACCAAATTAGAAGATTAATAAAAAAAGTGGTTACTTCACTTACCAATAGTTAATTGAGCATCTACAGTATACAACAGGAGGAATACATCAGATGGAAATGATGGATTTTGATGCTTGATCATCAAGTTACCTGCGATTGTACCCATCTGGAATAAAGAAAAGATTCTGTTTGAGCATTAGAGGGTATAAGAGTAGATGAAGACATAAAGAAACGATGGAAGAATTATGTGGATTATGACGTGGCTAGAAAGGAGATGATTGCTAAGACAACAAGTAATAGAATAAGATAAGCACCCACCCCAAATGAATTGGTGTAAGAGCGATGAGAGACGCTTCAATAGACGAGAGACGCTTCTAAAAACTGACTAGAAGAGAGGTCAAAGACTTTCAGACTCTCAAATATTAGATGTAACTGGATTAAGACTCGGTTAATAGAAATAGAATAGTTCGGGTATCAAGTGCTCGGAATCACCGAGATTGTATGACCAGATGTATGAATGTGGATGAGGCGAAAGGAGTTTGCAAGGATCGTAGCAATTGGCGCTATGTAGTTACAGCCTAGCCCTATGGGTAAAGGACGTTAGTTTATGTATGTATCAATGAAATATAATCCAGTCATGATTATACTTATGCCTTTTGATTTATAATCCATAACTTTTTAGTGTTTAAATTATTTTTATTTGTCTATGACAATTCAAAAGTGCCTGTAACTGGCCTACTTGAAATAAATGCTTTGATTTTGATAAATCTAAGTCATCAAAATCAATACTCACATTTCTAACAGGTATATGAGCTACCAAATCCACGTGGAAATGAATTTGCGACAGGTAACCAAAATATTCACGTTTAGATGCCTCCTTTAGAATATCAAGAAATTCTGTCAGAGTTACTCCTGCTCCAACAACCAGGTTTTGGTCGTATGTAACAGTTTTTAGCTCGTTGAGTACGCTTACATCGATCAAGATACGAGGATATTCATCTATTGGGACTGCTCCTGTAATGTAAAGAGAAAAATGATTCAAATAAACTATAATATTTTACACACTGAAACAAAAAAGAAAGGATTGTATTTGAGATCCGAAATTATTTATACACTATATATTTTTATAGTAATTAGCAACCATTATATTTTGTTGATCTTCCGTACTCAAATATGGTAACCAATATTGCTTATTTTCGTATTATTTATTAAATTCATAACAACTCTATCTATTCTAATAGGGTTTACCCTAATGCGACTGTTAAAAACTTAAATATAACTACTACTTCTACCTGCGGTTTCACGGTCGTTGTGCCAGGCGTTTAGCCCTATGACAATCAGGTCTATATTTCACACACTGTGTGAAGCCTTTTGCAATTAAAGACTAAAAAAAGCAATCAATGTATACCTTTAGCAGTATTTCCAGCTACCAGCATGTATGAGGCAGCTCCCTCGTGAAATAATATATTAAAAACATCGTGAAGTACTCTAGGCTTGAACCATATCCTACCATCCTTCAGTGCAATTCTTTTCACTTGTTCATCTTTTAAATCATCTTCACCAACCACGCACCAATCATCTTCATCATCACATGCTGACTTGTTGCATGGTTTTCCAGACTTCTTGCATATTTGCAGGTCTTCTATGTCTAGGATTCTTTTTTCTTTTGGAGCGTCTTTGGCGAATCTTTTGAAGGCTTCAAGTATTGGTCTGTAGCCAGTGCAGCGGCAGACATTACTACCAAATGCTTGTTCTACTTCTAGCATTGTGACGCTTTTTTTGCTTTCCATGAAACTGTAAATAGTGTCATTTTAATTATTTAAAAAATGCGGCCACAATAATATTCAGAGCTGACTTGAACTTAATTATTTTAGTTGTCATGTTCGTTTCCAGTAACATTATTCACACCCCATTAAAATAATATTAAAGAATACATTGAACACTTTGCTTAGTTCTAGGGAAGCTGAAATAGGTATCCCAAAATGACTGTTTACGTACCCTTGCATAGCCATGACCCATCCAGTGGTGCAGTATCCACACTGAGATCCATGGTGCTCTGCCAATGTTCTCTGCAGCTTGTGGTATCCTATCTTCCTGTTACCCAGACCTTCGATGGTCCTGATGTCCCAGCCATCACAAGACGTGATGGACACCAAACACTGTTGGAAAACTAAAGTTTGTATAATTATACTTTACAGGATTTACGCCAGATAAGTCTTGAATAAAATTCGTTCCAGACTTATCTGACGGAGACTAAAGCTATACTAACCGCTCTATTTTAATGTATGTAGAAAAAATCATTAATGAGTTTTTCGGGGCGTCATATTTTGGGTAATTGAATCCGTCCTTCCGTCCTGGGTCCGCGGTTGGGACTTTCAGACTCCTTCTGTCAGTTTCTGTGTTTCATTCAAGGCAACGGTATCCTTTTATGATTTTCTCTCAACATCTACAATCCGCTTTAACTTTACATAATAATTTAGCAATGGGTGAGCCTATTGCTAAGTAGGTATAGGTTTGTACTTGCTTGTGCAAAGCTCTTCGTTCCTGTGCCAGCTTTCCCCAGAATGTATCCGCGATGGTAAAGGCAAGAATAGTTAACAGACAACAACAGCATGGTTACAGATACTCACAGCATTAATAGCAATGTGAGGAGCTCCTGAACACTTAGAAGCTGTGACAATGCAGGCTCCGCAGCCGCCCTCACGACACATGTACTTGGTGCCGCGCAGTTCAAGGTAGTTTCTTAGGTAGTCTAGTACCGTCACGTCAGAGCTCACGTCGCTGCCAACTGGAAGAAAATAAATTTTAAGTAGGTTTTAAATGCATTAATGCTTGCCTTCAACGCTACTAATTGTAAAGCTATTTTGGGAAAAAATACTGCAAACAGGGCTCAAACATGCGTCCTTCTGGATACTATGCGCCAGTGGAAGCACTCAACCGACGACGCAAGTAAAAGCCAGTTGTGCCGTTGCGCGAGGTGGATTTCTGGGAGTTGGATCTCACCCAACCATACTAAAATTACAAGTAAAAAAAATATTCATAACGCGGTTTTGTAGCCTAGTGTTTAATTATTCGCAAAAAATTAAGCTATCCTTTCCGCAGTATCATTCAGTGTAAGCATGGCATGCATCAGTGGCGATGTACTGAGTAAATTAGTTCACACTACTGCTAGCAACCGTAACCGTTGTGGCCGCAATGACCGTTTATGTAATACCTAATTATCAGGCACATTCAGACAAATTTAATACGTTTTTTAATAAGTAAGAGTTTAATCATTATATTTTAATTACTTCGAGATGTGTCGTATATGGTTGTGATCCTCAAGAAACAATGAAGGGGAAGGTAGTCTATGAGCCTATCATATGGCTGAACTAAGACGTGCCCAATTGCCCATCCGACATCCCTTTCGAATCTAACCTGTCCGAGTCGGGGTGCTCCAAGTCCTAAGCTCACTTCTCTCGCTTTTCCATCCTAAGTAAGATTACTGATTACCATCTACCAAGATAGAAGCGTTGAGCTATGAAGAATGGCGGGGTTTTTCAAATCTCGTCTTCACCTTCGAACCTAACCTGTCCGAGTAGGGGTGTAGAACCTAACATTTCCCAAGTTTTTTTGAATTCTATATTCTCCTAGTAACAATTACAATCGTGATGACAAATAATCAAGTCAAGAAGATAAACCCAAAGTAATCAAAGAATACAGTTTAACCGACGAGAAGCATCCTTTTATTCCCGTTTCGCAGACTCTTCACAAAGAGTGTGGAAGTCGATTTTTTCTTGACTAAAAATTTAAAAGAATTGTTGCATGCATATGATTGAGTTTGTTTAATCGCTACCTATCATAACTTTTTATTTTCTTGTAATAAACCGCATCCTCATCTGACCATGGTTGATTCATAAAAGTACCGTTATTTTTATAACACGGCAAACAGGCTTAGCAATTCAGCATGTATGGTATGGTTAAGAATCTAGATTGATACATAAATGATTATGATGGTAAATCGAATGTAATGCATTGTCGGTACCTAGTTATTTTACGTAATAAAACTCAATTAGACATACATTGTAATGTAAATCATGTGGATTTGTGTTAGTCAATCATAATAAAATTTTGTCCTTGTCATTATTTGACCATAAGACTTCAATCGTCATGCACAGTTAGGTTTAAATTATCTTACAATGTGCCTTATTGTTTTATAACGAGGTCATCCATTATATTAGCCAATTGCCGTCCACTAACAGATGTAGTAAGTCTCCTCCACAGAGCGCCAACCATCTGGGTCTTGGGCAGTCCACATCCATCCATCGCCCGTCACCTTGGTCAAATGATCGATTCATAACGATCGATTGGCGTTATTTGGCGGACCTTAAAACCAGCAGCGGACGGTAATTGGCTGAAGAGAGACGCAAAAACAGGAAGAGACGGGTGAAAAAACTCAAAATCTTCTATCCCTTTTCAACTTAATCGGTCAAGTAGGTTTGGACGAAATTCACTGTGAAGGAAGAGAGACGGACACAGTGAATAAAAGAGTTTCGTTTTTTCATTCAGACGTAGAGAACCCTAAAAGTCTTTTAGATCATACTGCATAGTATCTTACTATTCTAAGAAGACGTATTATAATCAGAGGTCTTATCACTAGTTTTCACGTTTTCCAGAAAGTAAACGGGGACTCCTATAATAGTCCCCGTTTACTTGATGGACAAATTTAGTTCCTCGTTCGTATACTTGATGCGCTTTTTCGTTTACTTACCATACAATTTTAGTACTACTTCAAGACGTACGCTGTACGCCCAAATACGTGAAATTCATGCTAGGTCCTCTGACTGCGTAACAATATTATAATTATATACTGAGTCAACGTGATCCATATTAAATTTCTCCATGTTATACACGTACCTACTCGTATTACTGCATTACTTGCATTCACTCCAATCAGGTTCTCGACATGTTTAAAAGTGAAATTTCGGTCATGCGATGACATTTTTAGTCACAGAACGCAGATGGCGGTTTCATCGGAATTGCGGTAATTTTATGCAGTTCCTGTTTCTGATGCCATAAGGTAAACATAACAAAAACGATTGCGATCACTTTAAAAACTTGTTTTTTTTTTATAAGTTATATTACGCTTTCTTCTTCTTTTTAGATTTAAAAAATAGATGTAGAATAATTATAATACAATAAAACAGTTGAACTGTTTTTTAATAAAAACTTTTTCAAAAAAAAAATGTAACCGCCTTCAAAAACAACCACTAAGGGTAAAATAACCTTCAAAAGTTTTCTTTCGGAAGTCGGTGGCAAAAAAGACAATGAAATTAATAAAAAAAAGTTTATTTATTTATTTCATTACCTTCTAAAAACTTAAAAAAAAACCGGTTACATTTTTTTTTGAAAAAAAAAAAATATTTTATCTTTTTAGTTTAAATATTAAACCACAATTCTTGTCAAATACGAGTACATCATTTTCTTACATGAGCACTAGAATTTTGTAATCCGTAACACCGGTAATAACATCGTTAAAATCTCTTACATTCATTCCCTATCTCGAAAACTACTGAACCGATTTTGATGAAACTTGCAATATTCCCTAAGTTGAACGATACCTATTACAACAAAAAAAGAATTACTTAAATCAGACGTAGTTCCGGAGATATTATGCGAACACAAACATAATTTACCAAATCAGTCGATGCCAAGTCCTTACTAGAGAAGTTGTTCCTTCCATCATCAGCTCAGCTACATGAGATGATGATTACCATACGCAAATACTTAAATTACTTCATAAAATTTGCGAAAAACAATGTGTGGGCCTATAAAATTTGAGGGTTGCCCTCGATTTTTCCAGGATCCAAGCATCAGATCCTGACATGGTGACAATGGGACTACTCCTGAAGTATCACCTTTCGAACAAATTTTGAAAATCGGTCCACAAAATTGGCGGAGGAATTGCGTAACAAACACACAAAAAAAAAAAAAAAACATACCGTCGAATTGATAACCTCCTTCTTTTTGAAGTCGGTTAAAAAAATAAAAACAATTATAAGTAATATGCGTGCATTGGGTGCAATAGAGGTCGCACTACAGTGAGCAGGTAATAGGAATGTTTAAAAAAACCGGCCAAGTGCGTGTCGGGCCACGCACAGTGTAGGGTTCCGTAGTTGCCCATCAAAATATGTACTTATGCGAACTAACTACCTAAACTGATTCGCTGAATTTAATTTTAAAAAGAAGAATTTTCAAAATCGGTCCAGGCATCTTTGAGAAATCGGGGAAAATACATAAAAAAAAGATTACGACGAATTTAGAACCTCCTCCTTTTTTGAAGTTAGTTAAAAATAGTTGACAATAAAAACCTACCTATCCCCAAAACATACCCACCTATTATAGCTGTAAAAATTTAATAAAGTTGACAAACTTACATTTGCAGTTGAAGAACATGTTCTCCGATACATTTTGTTTAGGAAAATATATGTTACCTAAGTACATTTTATAAGTTGGTCGACTATTACTCGTAAACTTGTAAAGTCTACTTAGTCATGATAATTTTCTTTTAAACTTCGTTATATATAGGTACTACCATTGTGAATTTTTTCACTCCCCCAAACATAACCGTTTAGCTGGTAGAGGGGGGGGACACTCGAGTCGAGCAAAAATTAGCACTTTAAAGCTTAATGTATTTCACAAACGAATCTTTTTATCAAAAAATTGTTAATGGAAACTATCAATATTTTTTAAAGACCTATATTATGATACCACACCACAATAAGGGGTACGCGAGAAAAAAAAACATCCACTCTTTACGTGTACAGGAGGTACCCTAAAAAAAATATTTTACGAGATTTTATTTTACCACTTTTTCGGCGCAACAAATCCGTATATTTACACCAAATTACAACTCTCTAGTACTGTGCGTCTCTGAGCTAAACTGCGGACAGACGGACGGACGGACGGACGGACGGACGGACATGGCGAAACTATAAGGGTTCCTTGTTGACTACGGAACCCTAAAAATCAGCTATTCAGTACATTTATGTTTGCCTAAAAATGTCGAAAATAAATTCTGTGGCCTGGTGCTAAAAGGGCCAAAGTCCGTTTTTGCATGAAACGAGATTGAAATGCCAATTTATTGTAAAAGTTTGAATTTTTTTTGTGCTAAAAGGGCGTTACTGTATTATCAATCTTTCAAAAGTTAGTATGTAAAAAAGGCCAATGTAGTCTGCGCTTTCATACAGTTAAGTAAAAAAAAAGTAATGCTAAAAGGGCTGAAGTATACTTAAGCCGATAAGAAATTATTATTTTTCACTTTCCTAGTAAGAAAGTAAGAAAAGTAGACCAATGTATACATTGGTCCATTTTGCGTTAAGTCAGTAATATACGAGTATTACTATAATATCCAAATGTTCTATTCTATTCTATTTTGTATTATGGCAAGCATAGGCTGGGTCGGCCATTTGCCAATGACTAAGATGAACTGGACAAGCAGGAAGTGTGTTATTAGAAAAAAATCACAAAGGACATCACCCAAATTGGGTTAATTTCTTTTTTGACGGCCAACTAAAATAAACGCAGAAACTAAATGGAGGCCATCGAAAAAAAATATCCACATGAAAAGAACGGTGGCCGGAAATCACCACACAGTGTCCGACGTTCTACTGCGACGATGACGCATTGCCGCTGTGTCATGAGGATGTTCTCTCCCTCAAGTGTTCCGCCTTTTCCTTCGCTAGCTTTACTGCATCGCAGGAGGTAGCTGCTGTCCATTCTCCCTCTTCCCGTAGTATGACCTGAATATGAACTAGTGCCGGGCCCAAAAGGGAGGTCCCTTAATGCCCCTGTGAGTAGACGACACGGCGGTGTACCGCCCAAGCCGGGCTGACCTCCATCGTATGCTGCACTGTGTCCTCTGGACGGTCTACACATTGGTGACACCCGGGCGTTTCCTTCCGCCCAAGGGTAGAGGTATCTCCCAAAACAACCGTGTCTTGTGAGCACCTGCGCCTGGCGGAAGGTGAGAGCGCTGTGGCACCACTTTACTCACTCCTCAAAGAGGGGTCTTGCCGCTGCGATTGCTGTGTGTTCACAAACAGATGATACTGCAACAGTAGCACCTTTCATGCCTCTACATCAGAGACTTAAATTCCTTGCACCAAAAGTCAGAGGCCTACAATCATTTCTGGAGTACCTCCAACCATCCATCCGTCCATTTTATGAGTCTTTGGAGATTGGCCCCGAAATGAAAGATATTGTGTCATGTTCTGATGAAGAAAATTAAAAATATTGTAATCTCTCCATGATAAAATTTCTTAGAAAAACAACATTGGCCTTTTTAATTATAGTATACATAATTGGAACTAACATAATAATTATCATCAGTGCTAAAGGGGCTTAAGTTGTTAATATTTTCCAAAATAAAATTTTTTTCTTAAATAAGAATTTAATTCATAAATCTACTTAAAAACATAAATCAAATAAAAGTAAAATATTTTTGCCATACTACAATATAACACCTAAATAATAACTACATGTGTTTGCTGATTCATTCTTGTAACGCTCATTACTGAAAATAATGATTTTTGATATTGGCCCTATTAGCACCAGGCCACAGAATAATGTACTGAACAGCTGGTTTTTTTCGGGTATTTATTTTTGGTTCCGTAGTATTAGTCGTTTGTTCAGCGAAGAGATATTATTAGACTTTCAAATGAAACATAATTATTTTAAATCGTTATTTCGTTACATCCACCATACCTTTTTTTTTGCTTGGTAAAATCATCAAATGAGTCCTCCCACCCCGGGCAGGGCGGGAGGGACTGTCAGACTTGAAGTGACTAAAATCCACGGTGTCCTTCAATAGCCCTTTATGTTCCGGGATCACGGTGATAGAATAAGTTCCGTGGCCCCGGCAGGCTTTGGCCCTCTGAGAATGACGCCCCCCCCCCCCCCCGTCATTCGGCTGACGCTCTTTGAGGCGCGCGTGCATTGTCCATGCTCGGACAGCGAGTTGCCCTTTAGGTAAGATTCCCACCATCGGCTCGCATCGCGCGGCATCGGAACGGAGGTGTACGGATTCCGCGGCAGCCGAACGCGTCCGTCGGAGCCATACACTACCGCGGCATGCGTTCCGCTGCCGCGACAGCCGTACGCGTGCCGCGGCAGCCGACAGTGTCCGCTGGAATCCGTACGCACTCCAAACGAAAAATTTGGGTTGATAATTTGTGGCAAAAAGGTGCGAATTCGACGAGTTCGGAGCTGGTCGGGGCCGGTCGGTCGATAACTATGCGTAAGTTGCAAGCAAATATGAACTGTATTTACTGTTGATAGATTTGAATGTTCTTTACCGCATTGCAAAATGCCGTCCGGCCCGGTGCGATGTGAGCCGTTCGGTGTGAATCTTACCTTATTCGCCGCCCGCGCCTACGGTGGCCGGAGATCGTCTTGCGACGTCTGTCGCCGCCATCCAACCAAACTGGATTTAGAATTATATTATATGTGTATTTGTCGTAGGTGTTTTGCTATTGCGAATTTGTTTTTTTTTTTTGTATTTTTATTAAGAACATTCAAATAAATGTGAGCAGTTTTGTGATAGGAGTTGTGTAGAAATATAAATCGCCATTTTGCAGCACTTTGGTACCAGCTCTGTCTGCCTAATCATAATCCTAACTGAACTCGTTACACTTAGAAAGTTATAGTAACTGTAACACTTAGAACCGGTTATCTTTAACTTGTTGCTCTTACTACATATGTTGGTTTATCTTTGTTTTTTTAGTGTATTACTTGTTACCCGTTCATTTGATAAATAGATGAATTTTACATTGATTTCCTGCATGACCACTTTGAAGTAGTTTTTTGTTTTCATCAATATATGTATTGTTTGACCCAATAAAAATATTGAGGTAAGTAAGTTTTTTTGTTCAAATAATGAGAAATGAAAACAAAAATAAACAAACACGTGAGTTATTCGATAAAATCGAGGTTAATTATGTATACTTAATTGTATTATAATATTATTTTTTTAATTATTAGTAACTGTTTAAGTTTTGAAACCTTTTGAAAAGATCAATGTGCATATACATTATTTTTCTGTATTAAATATATGAGGATAAATATTCGTTTTTACCAGTCTTTATCGGATGTTTACTCAAGCTGATGGTTTTTTTTTTTGCTAATTGATTTTTTATAAATTAAATGACAAGTGTTGATATTTTGGACTTTCCAAAATAATACATTTTATTGCATGATTAGTTCTAATGTCAAGATGAAGGAACGTGTTTTCCACTGCATCATAATTATTCCATTCTCATTTTACATGCCGTTTATATCTTGGCTTTTCAGGGTCAAAATGTAACCATACTATATGTAACCCATATACTTTCTCAGAAATAGAGCTACTAATTACAAGAATAATTTCACAAAGCCGACAGACACTTCCTGAGATTAGTACGAACTAGTAAAAAATAGAAACTCAATGAATTCCGTCCATTTCAAGACCAACATGAAATAAAATTGGAAAATAATAACTAGGTATTCATAGTAATACCTAATTATAATAAGAACTATGTAGGTAATTACTAATATACTTAGTGATCAGGTACGAAATCATTATGTATTTGTTTTCATTTTTTCAAACTATTGGTCGTAACTTCCGAGCAGTGCAAGTTACCCCAGTGCAAGTGCAGCTACTCGGCAGGCCGACTCGAAGACTAGTAGCTCGCACTGGCCTGCGTAAACTAGCCATTGGTTTATTATACTTGCACAGAATCGCTTTACCTTTGATATAATTATGAGGTTCAAACACAACACACACAACAAGTGCGTGACGTAACTGACAAGTAAATACTTCCATTTTATTTATTTCATTTACTGTAATGTTTTAAATTGTATTTTAGCACTAAAATTTAACAATAGGCTATCATTGCCGGTACCTATAATAAATGTGTCGTGAGGCGCCAGAAGCATAACAATTGTATAATGGACAGATTTGAATGGTGTATCGTGTTTGGCGCGTGACGGCGCGCCACGACATGTTTTGTTTCAGGCACGCGTAAATGTTTGTAAACAACGCACCCATGATACAAGAGAAATTCCTATGGTGAGACTAAATTTTCTTTAATTCTCCTATTCCCTTCTCCATTTATGAGAAGATGCCATGCACTGTCCATGTTTACGACAGACCGCTCGAGCCTTTCCTTTGCCTTTTACCTCCATTCTCTTGTTATTCTTGCATGTGTGCATTTGTATGAGACGGTGGGACCTTCCTTGCAGATGCATCCGCATGAGGGCGGGAGGGGGTGTTACTGCATCATGCATCCAAGCCTTGGTAAGACGGTTACTAAGGGTCTAAGGGGGAGGCCTATGTTCAGCAGTGGACTTCTTCCGGCTGATGATGAAGACGGTTACTTGCTAAAAGTCCAGGTTGTTCCTTCAGTTACCCTTTGCATTCCAAAGGATATAAGGGTCGTTTTGCAGCTACACTTTTTTTAGACAAGCATTCAACAGATGCTTTGGTGTCTATTTTGTGGTAAGACTGTAAATGTTTGGGGTGCTATGACAGGAAACTTCCACGTGCGCCCGTGGACTGGAGTTCCCTCTCGGATACGTCCGGGGGGAAGACCAGTTTTTCGGGCCGGTGCACCCTGGAATTCGGGCAAAAACTCGTCCTTGCCTAAGGGGTCTCTTTGCCCGTATGCGAATAGCCTGTCGTGTGGACGCTCCAACGCGTGTCCCTCTGATTAGCAGAGGGCACAGCGGCGGAGCGGGTTTGCGGACGGTGAGTGATGGGTAGCTCGCCGTCCGACCAAGGACCAAGCTCGGGTCGGTGGCGCGTCGTGTTTCGCGCCAAATGCCTGCTGGGGTCGCGGGTTTTTTCTTAACCCAGGATACCGTGGCCCCGGAACGTAAAGAGCATAGGAAGGAACACGGGTGGATTTTAGTCAGTAAGAGTCTGACAGTCCCTTCCGCCCCTCCCAGGGCGGGAGGACTCATTTGATGATTTTACCAACTAAAAAAAAAAAAAGACTAAATGTTTTAGAGTAGTTGTACTTGAACCTGTTAATTGTTTATTTAATTAGTACTATGTTCCTTTTTTTGCTTCACTTACCGTTGCATAACCTTTCTGGTTATATTACATAGGGTTCCTACTTTCCTACTTTAACTTTTTTTTACTTTAACTGTTCGGATTCCACATTGTGCTCAAGTTTTCGGTAGTTGTGCTGGATTTTATTATTTAATTGTTACGATATCCGTGCGGAAAATATGAAATAGGGCGAATTTAAAATAATCAAAAAAAAGCTAGTTTGTAAAAACTTTTTATCGTGGTACCCCAAGGACCCCAACAGACATTGTTAAAATTTCTTTGTTGGAATTGAACCCACGGCACTACACACTGCATAGTACGTTTCTGTGATACAGATACCTACTCGAGTGAAACCGCGACACAACATACTATCAGTTCACTATCACTTGTCACCTGACCTTTCGCTTCCTGGATTTTGAAACTAATGATTGAATCGCCCTTCGAGAGAAACCTTGTGATTTCCACATAATACTACTAAGTAATTGCCATAATATTGTCACCATTGTTCTTTCATTCTATGTAAATATAATTACTAGGTAGTGATACTAAATTAAGTAATCAATTTTACTTTTAACCCGTCAATGACTTTCACTCTTCATCGTAACCTTTAAAATAAATGTCACCAGTTATTTCCAAGAATTTTCAACGAAATCTTTAATTTATTTTTCCTGTTACAATTTCTGCTGCTTACGCAGCTCGCAGTAGGGTATTCAACTAAAAAATAATTAATTAGTCCGAAAGAGTATCAAAAAATATTTGACCCATTTTTTTATTTTTTACGTAAATCGAATTTAATGAAGATTCAACGCTTCTAAAAATTACAAAACGGCTCTCGGTCGGTATCACTTTACAGATGTTATGACGTCACAAGCCTTCGCACCTGAATTTGGTAGCGTTATTCATCAATTTATTTAAGCATTAAAACACCCTCTATGAGATTGTAATTTACTTACTTTTGTTCCACGTTACTAACTAGATGGCGTTGACGGAGGATTAGAAGTCGGTGTTAAGATTTTCCGCCGTTAAGAGCCAGTTCACAAAATTCGAACGCTCGAGTTTAGGTAAAAGACGGGAGCAATGTTCATGTGTGCGTAGCTATTCACACATACACAACGCAACCAGTGTAGCGCTAGTGTTGAGACGGACTAAACAATCTTGAGCCGATATAATCGTAATGCACTTTGGTTACATTTCTGAAAAAGTTTTTGGAACGAAGTTCCTTATCGCGCGTTGTGAAAGGGGGCTAGACGGAAAAAAATTCTTACGAAAAGTTGTCACGCAATGATATTATAAGTAAAAAAGGTGTAGATACGTCATACGCGCTCAATAACGTATGCGCTCAAATGAGGCTGATTCACACATCTTGATCTCAGTGCGACGTTGCCAGCGGCACTTCATGTACCACAGACTGAATCAAAAGTAAAAGTGACTCAAAACTACCGAAAATGCCGTCGTGTGTGATGAGATATTGTACAAATTAAACATGCAAGACTTCTAAAAGTCAAGGAATCACATAACATTCGTAAATATACTATTTATCTTTAATATTTTCACAAATAAAACATTAGGTTTCTATAAATATGGCGTCGTAAAAGAAAGAGTGCGAGCACGGGTGCGAGTGAGAGGAGACGCTGACGTGCGGGGGGATTGATGACGCGTGGCGCTTGTTTGTTTATCTAGCTGTCACTTTTTTTCTTATTGCGTTGTATCAAGCTATCCTTTTTACTTGTAGTGAAATGTAATGTGTGAATAAAAACGTGTGTATCTGTGTTCCCGCTCGGCGCGGAACAGTTTTTTACGTTGCTTTGTACGTGTATAACATATCTATGACTTTATAATATCATTGTTGTCACGACACTTTTTGCTATAGTAAGAGACAGACAGATATGTTTCTCTGTCTGTCTCTCTCTCTCTTATAGAAAGCAAGCCAGATATTTTTTCATTTCTATTTCGCATTGAACAGTGTGGTGTCGCGACGATTATTTTTGTTGAGTGTATAGAGGTTTTTTGTAAATAATAAAAAATAATAATAATAATGAATCCTTAATGAAAAAATATCGCGGTTTTCGTTATCGGTGTCGTTTTCATGGTTTTCCAGGGTGTTGAAACCGATGTTGCAGTCAAAATGTAAATCCAAGATGGCGGCTGCAAAAAATATCGTGGTTTTCGTCATGGGTGTCGTTTTCATGGTTTTCGAAAGTGTTGAAACCGATGGTGCAGTCAAAATGTAAATCCAAGATGGCGGCAGCATAAATTATCGAAGTTTTCGTTATGGGTGTCGTTTTCATGGTTTTCGAGGGTGTTGAAACCGATGTTGCAGGCAAAATGTAAATCCAAGATGGCGGCTGCAAAAAATATCGAGGTTTTCGTCATGGGTGTCGTTTCACGGTTTTCGAGGTTGTTGAAACCGATGGTGCAGTCTAAATGTAAATCCAAGATGGCGGCTGCAAAAAATATCGAGGTTTTCGTCATGGGTGACGTTTTCATGGTTTTCGAGAAAGTTGAAACCGATGGTGCAGTCAAAATGTAAATCCAAGATGGCGGCTGCAAAAAATATCGAGGTTTTCGTCATGGGTGTCGTTTTCATGGTTTTCGAGGGTGTTGAAACCGAGGGTGCAGTCAAAATGTAAATCCAAGATAGCGGCTGCAAAAAATATCAAGGTTTTCGTCATGGGTGTCGTTTTCATGGTTTTCGAGGAAGTTGAAACCGATGGTGCAGTCAAAATGTAAATCCAAGATGGCGGCTGCAAAAAATATCGAGGTTTTCGTCGTGGGTGTCGTTTTCATGGTTTTCGAGGGTGTTGAAACCGAGGGTGCAGTCAAAATGTAAATCCAAGATGGCGGGTGCAAAAAATATCAAGGTTTTCGTCATGGGTGTCGTTTTCATGGTTTTCGAGGAAGTTGAAACCGATGGTGCAGTTAAAATGTAAATCCAAGATGGCGGCTGCAAAAAATATCGAGGTTTCCGTCATGGGTGTCGTTTTCATGGTTTTCGAGGAAGTTGAAACCGATGGTGCAGTTAAAATGTAAATCCAAGATGGCGGCTGCAAAAAATATCGAGGTTTTCGTCATGGGTGTCGTTTTCATGGTTTTCGAGGGTGTTGAAACCGATGGTGCAGTCAAAATGTAAATCCAAGATGGCGGCTGCAAAAAATATCGAGGTTTTCTTCATGGGTGTCGTTTTCATGGTTTCCGAGGGTGTTGAAACCGATGGTGCAGTCAAAATATGGATAGTATGGAAACAAGGCCTAATTGTAGAAATAAATACCTACGCTCTCAACTGCAGCCTTAGGGTTATCACGAGCGCGGAGAATGGAACATAATTATGTGGCGCTGATGCTTGATGAACCCGGTGGCTGCGCACCTTACTATGCGTTCCAACTAAGTATAAGATGACCTTGGCACCATATTAACCTCTCAGGTACCGCGCTCGCGTATCGTAAACTCCGTCCCGTCCTTGACATTTACGAGCGCTTACGTCATCGCGCGCGTCAAGTGGCGGCCGCTTACATTAGCCGTTATCGCTCTAGTTCGAATGACTCAAATTACAAACTGTAAACAGTTTCGTATTCGTTGATAAAGAGTCTTTATATTACAACATAAACAATTCTTGTATGACTACTTTGGTATTATAAATATCCCATAGATAGGAGAGATCTCGCCGTAACTAGACCCGTTGACGTATCTTATTTATTTTTGATAAAACTACTGAATCAATTTACACGAAACTTTAGAACTAATATAACGAATACATAAGTATTCTAATAAAAAAATTCTCACATACACTATTCCTATAAGATTCCAACTCTAAAATTCATTTATTTAGGAGGAGCTGTAATTTTTCCATGCGCAGTTCAATGCACGACTTTGTAAACGATCATCCGTGTTATTATGAACAGGTATCACTATAAAATGTTTTTAGGATACTACATAAACCTTCTTCAACTGATTACTAACCTTGAATCGAAAAAATAAACAACGGAAATTCCATGGTATTAGAAATACATTGTTGACAACCGAATTGGCCTATAGGAGGGACAAAAACCTATTTCTACTCGATAGTTTACGTTTTCCAATTAAAATTTTAGTTGAAATCTAACATAAACACGATACTTTATCAATTTCAGTACACTTATAGTCCTATCATGGAAAAAATAAGACATAAACAACATTTCAAGTGGTTGACAACTTGACATTTTGACATCGACAAAGATGCGATGCTTTTTTTTTTTTATAATGACACCCAGTTGATTTCAGTAAGAATTTGGTACCATAATAATCGAATAAAATGTAGCTCTATGGATGAATTTTTTCAAGCGATTCTGAGCCATAGTGTATTATATAAATAAGGTTGAAGTTGGCTTGTACGCGCGATACCACATACGGTATTACGGGGCTCAACGGCAACTGACGTTTTCGAACCACTTACGGTATATCGGGACCTAAGAGGTTAAAACTGCAATTGTGTTTAACGAAAAATACTTTGCGCAAATTACTTTTCAATACTTAATATTTATCTTATTCATGTTATTTTCATGTGATTTTCGTTATTTGACATCTGGGATTTCTATTTTGATAGCAATATCGGTTTCAACACCCTCAAAAACCATGAAAACGACATCCATGATGAAAACCTCGATAATTTTGGCAGCCGCCATCTTGGATTTACATTTTGACTGCACCATCGGTTTCAACACCCTCGAAAACCATGAAAACGACACCCATGACGAAAACCTCGATAATTTATGCAGCCGCCATCTTGGATTTGCATTTTGACTGCAACATCGGTTTCAACACCCTCGAAAACCATGAAAACGACACCCATGACGAAAACTTCGATAATTTATGCAGCCGCCATCTTGGATATACATTTTGACTGCACCATCGGTTTCAACACCCTCGAAAACTATGAAAACGACACCCATGACGAAAACCTCGATAATTTATGCAGCCGCCATCTTGGATTTACATTTTGACTGCACCATCGGTTTCAACACCCTCGAAAACTATGAAAACGACACCCATGACGAAAACCTCCAAATTTTTTGCAGCCGCCATCTTGGATTTACATTTTGACTGCACCATCGGTTTTAACACCCTCGAAAACTATGAAAACGACACCCATGACGAAAACCTCGATAATTTATGCAGCCGCCATCTTGGATATACATTTTGACTGCACCATCGGTTTCAACACCCTCGAAAACCATGAAAACGACACCCATGACGAAAACTTCGATAATTTATGCAGCCGCCATCTTGGATATACATTTTGACTGCACCATCGGTTTCAACACCCTCGAAAACTATGAAAACGACACCCATGACGAAAACCTCGATAATTTATGCAGCCGCCATCTTGGATTTACATTTTGACTGCACCATCGGTTTCAACACCCTCGAAAACTATGAAAACGACACCCATGACGAAAACCTCGATAATTTATGCAGCCGCCATCTTGGATTTACATTTTGACTGCACCATCGGTTTCAACACCCTCGAAAACTATGAAAACGACACCCATGACGAAAACCTCGATAATTTATGCAGCCGCCATCTTGGATTTGCATTTTGACTGCAACATCGGTTTCAACACCCTCGAAAACCATGAAAACGACACCCATGACGAAAACCTCGATATTTTTTGCAGCCGCCATCTTGGATTTACATTTTGACTGCACCATCGGTTTCAACACCCTCGAAAACTATGAAAACGACACCCATGACGAAAACCTCGATAATTTATGCAGCCGCCATCTTGGATTTACATTTTGACTGCACCATCGGTTTCAACACCCTCGAAAACTATGAAAACGACACCCATGACGAAAACCTCGATAATTTATGCAGCCGCCATCTTGGATTTGCATTTGACTGCAACATCGGTTTCAACACCCTCGAAAACCATGAAAACGACACCCATGACGAAAACCTCGATATTTTTTGCAGCCGCCATCTTGGATTTACATTTTGACAGCACTATCGGATTCAAAACCCTCGAAGACGAAAACTATAAAAAGACGCCTATTATGAGAAATTGTAGCAGAAACCATGTTGGTTTTTTTTACAAATTATTTATTTACGAATTTATTAAACGGTCACGCGGATATAGAATTCGATATTGATAAAAATCATTCTTACCTTCAAAATAAGCAGGGAGTTTAAAAAACAAAATCGTGCACCGTTTCGAACGTTAGTACGTAATTTCCGGACCATCCATATTTTTACTGTGCTACGGGGCAGACAAGAGCCACTCAAAGCGTGGGAGCGTATCTTTGTAAGTTACAACCACGATCTATACACGTCATGTAAATATATCCCAGGCCCCTCTCTCAGCCCCGTAGGGTTATTTTCTTTTTTTTTTAAAGATAATTAAAAACGTGGGTTTTTCATATTTCTGACAGCAAACCCTTTCATTTGATACCCATATCATGGGGGTGCATTTCAAACAGCTAATCCGCCATCTTGGATGTCCGCCATGTTGGATTTAAGACACGTGACTATTTTTTTCGTATTCCTGACAGCAAACCCTTTCATTTAATACCCATACCATGGGGGTACCTTTCAAATAGCCAATCCGCCATCTTGGATGTCCGCCATGTTGGATTTAAGACACGTGACTATTTTTTTCATATTACTGACAGCAACCCTTTCATTTGATACCCATATCATGGAGATGCATTTCAAATAGCCAATCCGCCATCTTGGATGTCCGCCATGCTGGATTTCAGGTACGTGACTATTTTTATCATATTCCTGACAGCAAACCCTTTCATTTGATACCCATATCATGGGGATGCATTTCAAATAGGCAATCCGCCATCTTGGATGTCCGCCATGTTGGATTTAAGACACGTGACTATTTTTTTCATATTCCTGACAGCAAACCCTTTCATTTGATACCCATATCATGGGGGTGGATTTCAAACAGCCCGACCGCGATCTTGGGGAGGCCGCCATATTGGATTTCTCACCACTCTTGCGCCCCATTGCAAAAACTAATAAAACGAAAACGGATGGCTAATTAATGCACAAATTCTACAAACTATAATTATAATAATACTTTAGTTTGATAAAGTAACGAAAATCTTACCATAAGAAAAAAAATACGGAGAGAATCAAAATGTGGCAGTCGCAGTATAATATTCCGTTCACGATACGTACGCTCTATAATCAGGACGAGGAAAAAAGTGATACAGGTCCTACGTCGACGGGCGCTGGAGCCGTACTGATTGCAGCCCGGTTATGTTTCGTAATTTATACTAGTTTAGAGTGATTTTAAAAACGATAGTATGTTTAATTACATGAAGGGATTTTAATGAAATTTAGAAATTAGTTTAGTCTGTAAACATAGTTTATATTTACATAGTTTTTTTAATGTAATTACGCTTTGTTCGAACCAAAAATGGCGATAAAACAGCGATATAAAACGTAAAAATTGACCTCAGAATTTATTTTTTTACTAATTTGTGTTATTAAAAATATAAATTCTACTACGTAGTTTTACGACAAAAACGTATGTCTGATGATTTGTGTATTTTTTTTGGTTAAAATTACGAATGTTAATGGTAGATGTAGGAGTCGCAAATCGACTCTGCGTTGATTTTTCAGTAAACTACTTGTCGGAGATTAATTACCACAAAGTTAATAAAAGAGTTTTTTGAAATATGTTACGTACAATTACAACACGAAAGACTGGTCTTTCTTTTGCAGGTATTCAAAAATGTTGGAGTATTACTTAATATGGTAAATTAGACGATCATAATTTTAGTTCTACGCGCAAATGGGTAAAAGGCCTCTTAAGGTTGGGTTCGTGTACTTGAAGTTCAATTTGAGGCTAAAAGGTCATGACAATGGTATGTATTGAGAACGTGCACGACATCAGCGCCACCTAGCGTTCGCAACTTTAGGGGCTCTGACCGTTCTAATTGAAATCAGATTCTTTAACAAATCACTTCGTTTTGGATTCCAAGGCGATTCATTGGCACTGAACAAAATTAAAATTAAGCATAGGCAAACTGTATTCTATAAGAAAAATATCAATTAAAGTATTAAAATTAGGGTTATGATGTTATTCGCTTTTTCTCTTCACGGCAGCCAACCATCTCCTGCATTGTTCATCTTTCCAAGAACCGCTTGGGAATCAATAAAACTTAAATTTACTATTTCTGCTAGTATTCTTGCAGTTTACAACACAACAACTTTTTTTTTCCAGCGGAATAATGCGATTATAAAAAATTACGTACAGACGACAGAGCTGAATGTTCTCTGAGACAGAGCCGTCTTATTCCGACTGCGCCCCAACACCTACCGTTGAAGAAACTACGATATCTCGTCAGATATTCATTGAAATCAAATGATGTCAAGGACAATTTTGTTCAAAATTAAATACTTGTAATGATTAACGTATTTTTTTGGATATGGATCAATACTATATTCATTAAAACATTGTCGCAAGAAATGTATTATTTTAAAACCAATTTGATTTCCAATAGAAAGGTTATGGTGAGTTAATCTTAAAAGATAGACATAAGCTGTCGCGGACTTCATTTTAGAACGTTACATGAGGAACAATTCCGTCATACATCATTTTTGCGTAATATAAACCGTTTACGCAGCGTACGCAAGGGAAGCTCTCAAGAAGAATTTCCCGATTTGACAACATTTTTCATTGCTGCTCTGCTCCTATTGGTCATAGCGTGATGCTAAATAGGCTATAGCCTTCCTCGATAAATGAACTATCTAACACAAAAAGAATTATTCAATTCGAACCAGAAGTTCCTGAGGTTAGCGCGTTTTTAGCAGTTGGCAAAACTGAATGTCCTCTGAGATAATCCCACATTAGTTCCTGAGATAATCCCACCATGAGCGCTGCAATCGAATAGTACTACTCCCACCGACGTCGTGCACGTTCTCAATACGTTATGTACGGTCGTTTCATTTTAAATTCAACTTAACCGATATACACTAACCCCCTTATTAATAAACGTGGAGTCCACGTTTATTGATATTTTAAGGATTTACCTTTTTTTTTTAGCGTGGTAAAATCTTCAAATGAGTCCTCCCACCACGGGCAGGGCGGGAGGGACTGTCAGACTTGTACTGATTGAAATCCACGGTGTCCTTCAATAGCCCTTTATGTTCCGGGGTCACGGTGAGGAAATAAAATCCCGCGACCCCGGCAGGCTTTGGCCCTCTGAGACGAGGCCCCGTCATTTTTGCTGACGCTCTTTGAGGCGCGCGTGGAACACGACGCGCGGTCGACCCGGGCATGGTCCATGGTCGGACAGCGAGTTGCCCTTTACTCGCTGTCCGCATGCCCGTGCCTACGCTACGGTGGCCGGAGATCGTTTTGCGACATCCGACGCCGCGGGCGTCTAACCATGCGGTTGGGGCGGAGGGAGGACGCTGTCCTCTCCCTCTCGCGGCCCGCCTCCTCCTTCACGAGCATTACTGCTTCGCAGAAGGAGGCGAAGGAGCTTGGAAAGGAGTTTGGAGTCACTTTAGTCCACGTCGTGGACTAAATTTACGAAAAGGTTAATCCTTAAAAAATGTATGATTAATCCGAGGAATATCCTGGTTGTGACTTAAGTCCGCTTTTAATAATTTAATAAGGGAGATAATGACCAAATTCTCAGTAAGGGTGATCACCAATAGCATCAGCTGCGTGCAGTACTAAACACTGACGTCAAAAGTCACACTATCGGATAGTAACGTAACTATCCATAAACGATCATAATATAGAGGCCGGAAATACTTATTACAAAGCCGGATTTACATTACGAAACTAGTGTCATGCATGATAAAACTAGTTTCGTGAAACTAGTTTCAGCACAATGTGAAAGTATTTTCGTTCAAATTTTAGTGTCGTGAAATTATCAGTATCGCGGAGATACTGGCCCTGTCAAGATCAAAGCTGTATTTCATTTATGATGCAAAACGTCGTTGTAGAAAATGATAAAATATAAAATAAATATATAAAGTTATCTCGGAAAAAATACTTTGATAAATCCAACAACGTCTTTAGTTCCATTGTCTAGTCACATTATGGAATTACTCGAGGCAAAAACTTGAAAAAAAGCATCAGCTGGGTGCAACACAGTTAATCTCCGAATTAGCAGATGATCCTAAAAGCTATGCAAATTACTTTCGTATGGGTAAAAATCATTTTAATTTCATATACCACACGTCCACTCAGCGCAGGTGCTGTCGCGACACTGTTTCGCGTCGTATTTACATGATGAAATTAGTTGCATGAAATTAGTTTCACAAAAATATGCGCATAGCACGAAACTAATTCAGTGTCACGAAAGTAATGCATGCATTGTAATTGTTTACACGTGAAATTACTGGCCGGGGTCGCGGGTGGGATCTTCAATAGGGAAGGACACCGTGGATTTTAGTAAGTACGAGTTTGACCGCCCCGTCCTGGGTGGGCGGACTCATTTGAATGAGTAAATAACTAGATAAAAAAAGACTCGCTGCTCCCAATTGAATTATTTCCACGAAAAGAATTTAGAGAATTTTAAAAGTTTTAATATCAAACATTTTGACATTGTTTTGAAAATAGATCGAATCACTTATCGTTAGCAAATATTGTCCGTCTTACCACAAAAAAAAATTAAACACCCGTTGAACACTTGTCTAAAAAAATTTACAACGTCGAAACGACATTTCTCCTTGATATAAAGGGCTTCACACACACACTACATTATAGCACGATACATCTCATTACATCTTTCCATAGAAATCGTCAGAAGACCACACACGACAGCTGCTATAATGTATATTTTTACATCTTCGAATCTGTATGGAAATATGTAATGAGATGTATCGTGCTATAATGTACATCCTTACATTATAGCTGCTGTGTGTGAAACCATTAAGGGTCGTACGTTTTGCAGTTACACTTTTTTTTAGACAAGCGTTTAACAGGCGTTTATCTTTTTGTGGTAAGGCGGTATAAACATAATATTTTGTTCAGTATTTATCTTAAACTGAGGGTAAATGCACAAAACGAAGTATGAATGTCTTATAATGCGGGAAGGTACTCCAGATCTACCACAATGTGTCAAATATTTCCAAACGAATATGCACCTATAACTTTTGTGAATAAGTTCAAGTTTAAAATTAACAGATAAAGATTGGGGGTACCTCTGCTGACGTAAAAACTATCTTACTGTCTTAAATAAAGGAATCAATTTTATTTAATAAAATCATTTTTAGTCAGTATTATTAGACGTACGAGTGCCGAGTAGCTACAAATACTTTTAGTTTAATAGATAATTTAAGTAGATAAAGATTAGGTCATTGTCCGTCGCGTTTTTTAAACCCGGACCGCAATTTATTAAAACCTGTTTTACGCATTTTGATGCAGACGAAGAAGCATAATTATTATTTAATATGTATATATACGATATAGATTGACAGGATAAAGTAAGTCTAGACGATAGTGTAAAATCTCCTTACTTCATAAAAGTTTTATAAAAAATCCTCACTTGATTTAAATGTATTTGGATGACCTGGGAATCGATCTTAGGAACCAGGAATGATTTTTTATATTTTTTTATACCACAACACCAGCAAAGCTATGTTATTTATTGTGTACAGACGCCAGCACATCAACCTACTTGAATCTGTTAGCTAGAAGAGTAATAGTATTTTCAACCTTATCACAATATGATAAGGTTAATAATTATTATATTTATATTTTGATTGGTAAAATTTGAAAGATAAGGGTAGGTTGACCTGCATCTGCGGGCGTCTGTACCTTTAAAAATGTTTTTCACTATTTTCACAATAACTCATTAATTTTTATCTTAAATTCAAGTATTTTTTAAATACATATCTATTAATACAGAATATAAACATACAGAACTGTAGGATAAAAAAAATTGAAGATTTTTTGAAATCTTTGATTATTTTATGGTCTAATTTAAATTTTCTTTGTTTTTCACATTTATTACAAAACTTATACGCAAGTGATCTAAAAAGTCGAAAAAAAATCCCTACAAAAAACTTAACATGCTAACTTACTTTCTACTTCTTATCTGATAAAAAAATAAAAAATAAAATAATAGTGGTCTAACCTGAGCACTGATAGCCGTTGACCTTAAACTTGATGCAGTCCATGTCTGTATCTTATGGGTACATGCAACAAACTGCCTCAGAGACCGGCCTACAGACGTATTCTTCGGACACGTTGAAAAGTGTGAAAACATACGCTGTGATTTTCTGAGCGGCACGACCGGGCTAGTGTAAAAAACGAAGTTGTAAATAAAACGTGTTCATGTTCAGTGTGCATTTATTCGAAAGCTATTTTGATTGTGACAGTAATAAAGATTGTCTGGAAAGATAACGTTGTGAACGTGATAATAAAATTACCAAATACAAAGGTGACCTTATACATATAAGCCTTCTGGGACCGACTTAGGATTTTTTTTAATTAAATTTATTTATTTTTTTAATTAGTTTAAATTTTAAATTCTTAAAATTACATATGTTTTAATTTTTGGCCTGCACTGCTCAACACTAAACTATATTATCCCCAGGACACCCTCAAAACCAGTGACGAAACAAAAGAATTAGTGCAAAAGATCATACGGCCCGAGCAAATGAAGCTACAAGTACGAGGAGTAAGGAAAACAAAAAATGGAGGCGTAATTATTAGCACCGAGACTCAAGACGACGCTGATAAATTGAAGAACGCTGTTAAGTTCTCTACATCCGGACTAATCACCGATGAACCCAACAAGCGCAAACCCCGTATCGTGGTTGTGGGTGTCCCGTCTTCATTGACCGAAAATGAGGTCTTCAAGTGTATTTTCGAGCAAAATCTAGCAGACAAGTTACCAGAGATGACTTTAGAATCGTTCTTAGCCTCGACCAAACTAAGTCACAAATCTGGGAAGAGAGACACCCCGACCTGTAATTATGTTATTGAAGTCTCGGCCAATATACGTAAAACGCTAATGCCACAGTTACGAGTCTTTATAAATTGGTCGTCCTGCCCGATCAGGGATTTCACTTTAGTAACGAGGTGTTATAAATGCCAACAGTATGGTCATGCAGCCAAATTTTGTAAAGAGGCGAACTCTACGTGCGGTTACTGTGGCGGAACAGGTCACATGATGTCCGAGTGCGAGAAGAAAGGTAACCCCCCGAAGTGCGCGACTTGTTTACGGTTTAAAAAACCAAGTGACCATAAAACGGGAGACGCAGAATGTCCTGCTCGGAAAATAGCAGAGATCAGACATATCAATTCCATCGATTATGAAGGCACCTAATGCGTCATACTCAAACATTTTACATTCGTTTCGTTTGTTGCTGACTCAACAGTAGATACTGCGCGTACCTACCATGAATTTGTTTCTTTAAGTGCAAAATCGACCGCCACAATAATGTCATGATGATGTTCTTTGTAATTTTAAATTGACTAAGCGATTGCTGACTCTTCATAATTTATATGTTATTTGGCATAGATTGTAGTTATATTTTGTTCTGTTGTGTAAATTGTTTAATATTTTGTTCTAATCTAAGTAATAATAGACTTTAAGTAGGTTATAGTTACCTATAGGTATGTAATAAATAAACTAAGCAATTGTTTTACTGTTCTTATAATTCTCTGATGTTAAATATTGTTTAAAATATTATAATATCCATGTTTATGTAAATTAATTAATTTAAGAACACTACGCCTGTGATACAGGTTTAACCTAGTACAGGCATTGAATTTTGTAGTACTACCATTAATTCAGAGCCTTATATTGTTATTTTAGTAATCTTAATTTGAATAAAAATATTTGATTTGATTTGATATTTTGATTTGATTTGATATTCATTCAATCTATTTATCACATTTATCAATCTGTTAAATTTACACCTGAAACTTTAGTACATTATGTTCGTAATGATCTCTTTAATCGATTGTTGGGTCAGGCGTAGTTTTTTTCAATAGGTTTTTTTATAGGCTGTAATAAGCTATGAGTTTTAAAGCTAGACAGAGGTGTACACTCGCATTTTGCTAGTTAGGTTTAAAGAAAACGAAAAAAAAATAAAATAAAAAAAAAACAACTTTTCGTATTTTTTTCTGCCTGTTATGGATATAGGCACCATTATTGAATCATTATAACATAATTACTGCACGGATACATAATTATGCGACTGTCCTCATTGTTTTACCTCCAAAAAATACTTGGATGGTATTTAAAAGTACCTACTTCAATTTATTCCCATTTAATTTACCTAATTTTGCCTGTGTTCCACCAAATATACTGAATGTGCACCAAAATATGTTCATTAAAATATGTCATAACGAGGTGTAATAAAAAAAAATCTACCTAAGCAGGGTCAACGAAGCCCCGCTTCGCGGGGCTTCTATTTCTGTGTACAAGGTTTAAAGGAACCTAACCAAACCGAACTTCGGGGTGTCCCTGAAATCTTGCTAAAGCGAGTTTTAGATTTGGTCACCATTTATCTATTTTGGTGTACAAAAAGAATTATTGATGCGCATTTAAATTTTAGCCAAAAAATAATAAATCATTGTATTCAACACATTTAAATGCTCTCGCGATAATGTATTACCAAATTGACACCACTAATTGCACCATTCAACAAACATGATTTTTTTGGTTAATTTTGGTCGATACCGATAACGGCAACAGTTAGGTACAGTTGAAAGACGCTTGAAATATTCATAGAATTATGAAATTCACTTTAAAATAAATAATACAACTATAAAATGGCAGCCAGCGTAACATGTTGCTAACATAAACGCTGAAAGATCCGGCCCGTATGTTTTCATAAACCCATATGTATTTTTAAACTTATATTTTACCATACAGCCTACACGTCTTATTTATGTAAATAGATATTTAATTTTAAACATTTGTGTGGTTAAGAATAATTATTTCAGAAAATTAAAAAAAATATTTAAAGGAAAGTAGACCTTATGTCTACATCGCAATTCTGCAAAAGTGAAAGATCTTCTTTTATTGTGGTGAACTCATCAAATGAGTATGCCCACCCAGGGCGGGAAGGGAGCCTGTCAGACTTGTACTGATTAAAATCCACGGTGATCCTTCAATAGCCCTTTATGTTCTAGGGTCACGGTTATCTGGTGAGACAGTCCCGCGTCCAGGCTTTGGCCCACTAAGGGGGGGCCCGTCAGGTTGTTGCACATTGAGGCGCGCGTGGAACACGACGCGCCATCGACCTGGGCATGGTCCATGATCCGACGGCGAGTCAGTACTCGCCATCCTCATACCCGCGCCTATGGTAAAGTGAAAGGTCTAAGCTGAGATCTGATTATTAAATGACTGATGTCTTAGTGAGGCGCATTTTACGCATAGTTGTAATTAATTTACGAAACGTTGGTGTATGATGATAATAGGAACGTTTTAATATGTGATTGTGTAATTACGAGTACTTTAATGCATTTTTTTTATCATGGTAAAATCATCAAATGGGTCCTCCCACCCACTACTGTCAGACTTGTAGTGACAAAAATCCACGGTGTCCTTCAGTAGCCCTTTATGATCGGGGTCACGATATTGACGCCTATCCAGCCAGTCCTCAAAGAGGGGTCTTACCGCCGCGATTGCGGCGTGCCCGGATTACTTTCATGCATAGCATTATTTGAATGTAACAAAATCTTCAGTTTGGTACCAAATTGAGCAACTCAAACGATGTATATAATAATAAAGTTTAAGATCCATAAAAGAGCTAAACGGCACGTTTTCTCAGCGTAACTATCTATCACTTGCGAGGATACTCGGTAGAGCATACGCTGCAGGTCTGCCCCTGCTTGGGCAGAGCACTACTCCGTGTCTTCACGTAGGTGATAGGCGGTAACCTCTGGCGCCCGGCATGGGTCGAGGCCATGCTGCGGGGCGAGACGGATTAGGAAGCGGTAGCCTCTTTTGGCGAAGCAGTCATGCTCGCGAAGGAGGAGGCGGGCCGCGTGAGGGAGAGGACAGTGTCCTCTCTCCACCTCAGCCGCAGTGGTAGAAGAGGTTCTCCGGCCACCGTAGGCGCGGGCATGTGAGCGGCGAGTAATTGGCGACTCGCTGTCCGACCATGGTACATGCCCGGTTCAACGGCGCGTTGTGTTCCACGCGCGCCTCAAAGAGTGTCAGCATAATGTCGGGGCCCCCCACTAGAAGGGCAAAGCCTGCCGAGGTTTTAATTACTTTTTGTTCTTCATGGGCTCAAGTCATTCTTCATTGGGGCTCAAGTGCTATGTAATAATTTGAATCATCAAACTGTAGAAATGGCAATTGAGAAAATTTCATTTACGTGTCAGTGAAAAGTGCTGAGAATGCGTTTACACCTACAGCTCCGCTATCCATTTTTCAGTTAAGGGATCGCCTGGCATTTGTGAGAAAATCAGCGAGTCCGATTCCTGGTTAGGCATAATATCAACTTGTCATCACTAATAGCAACTTCTACCAACTTGTAGAAATACATTAATATTGTTTACCCAGTCTAACACACGGGCACCACCAGTTGCCATTAGAATAATTGTAGGAAATTGAATTTTTATATAGCATATTTTTGCGCCCGGCGAGGTGTAATTCCCAACTTAATGATCTGGCTTATTAATTCAACCAATATTTCAATATTCAATTTTAAAATTATAAAGTTTAGTAAAGTGAGTCTGGCGCTTCCTTCAATACCAGTTACTTAGCCAGGTCTTTATTTCTGTATCTAAGGATTATTGAAGAAGTATTGAACTTTCCAACGTGCATCGAGCACTTCAAGTAGCTCTTAGACTGACGTAAAGTGAAGAAAGTACCAGAATTTTACAAGGCACAGCGACGTGCAACGTTGCTGCGTCGTGACGTGCGTTATGAATTTTCACGTCACGTCAACGAACTTTCCAGGTTATCACACCGTTCCACGTCGACGACGTCATGACGTTGAAATGTGGAAAGGCCTTCGCATTGCAAATCGCTACCTAAAGTACCCTTAGCCTGAGACCTAAGACGCGCACTAACAGAACAAAGTAAAAACTGTTTGTCACTGATCTTCGATGTCATGGTGCTCGCGAGAGAGAAAAAATGCGTCAAAACAAAGTCCGGCAATAGCTGCAACACCTGAATACATTAGTTGAAAAAAACAATACGTAAAAAGTCATCCCGGTCATAAATTTGAGTCATCGTATTATATATAGATATGAGGCAACAGAGCAGAGCAGAAACGAGCTGCTCCTCGATTCACCAATCAAATGGCTGATGTACATGGCTGACCAGGCACATGTGAATTTCAAGCCATGTGATTAGTGAATCACGGCACAGTTCTGCTTGGCACTCCAACTCATTGGAACCGCAGCCATATTGTTGTAACAAACCCACCACACACTCAGTCCCAATTAAACCACTGCAACTCCTGAGAGCCAGACTCAACAGTGGCAACCACCAGAAAAGCGCCGAGACAATGAAGCTCGACGTGTCCCGGAGAATGAATTAGGTAACCTGTCTTGGATCCTGCAACGAAATTAATCAGAAAAGAATAGTGGAGGTGTAGGGAAATATTTTTCAACTTTATTGTGGTAAGGGAGTTTTTATGTGTGTTAGCTGGTACAGGCGAATGGTTCGGCAATTTTTATGCACCGTGGTTAATTCATCAAACCGAGCCCACCCAGGACGGGACAAGAGGGACTGTCAGACTTACGACGTACTATCTGAAATCCACGGCAATCCTTCAATAGCCCTATAAGTTACAGGGTCACGGTTACCTGACGAGACAATCCCGCGACTCCGGTAGGCCCCGCTTAACGACACCCTAAATCTGTTAGGTTTATTATTCGGCAGCTAAGCCGTGTTTCCACTTTGCACTGAGAACAGTTCTGAGTAAGCAATCGTGTATTTAATTTTGTTCGGTAAATGGAAAAGTCAAAATGAGCGCACAAGTTCGTTCGAAGATTTTCGGCTAAACTCGGTAAGCGAATGCTCGCTCGCTCGCTCGCTCATTCAATGGAAACAACGAAACCGTCCAAAAAAAAAATAGCAACCATTTGCTTTGAACGAAATGTTTGCTCGGCGGTAAAGTGAAGTGAAATTGAGTTCTAATAATTTGTTCATCAAATTCAGACGAACATCGCTCAACGAACGGTTTCTTCCTCAAAGCTGTTCTGAGCGCTAAGTGGAAACGTGACATTACGTATCACACTAACTTCTACCCGCGGTTTCACCAGCATCATTTTAGGTATTATTAGGCATATGAGGACCTCGTCAGTTCCCTTGGGGAACACGTGGATAATAACGCACCGACGAGTCAGACCTTGTCTTTGGTCGGACGGCGAGCTGCTTGCCGTCCGCAAGTCAGTTATAGTAAGCAGAGCCCGATTTTTCATAATTTTTCATTACTGTAGGACTGGAACCCGTGTCTTCAGGATAAATACTCCAGACGCCTTAAGGTGCCGGTGCGTGCCGGAGACCGCGACGGAGACAGCAACCGGAGACCGCGACGGAGACAGCAACCGGAGACCGCGACAGTACTTAATGTTAGGCATTATAATATGAGCGGCATTCGCGAGCGAGACACAGACAGGAGACAGATACGAGTGCAACATCTGACTGTGAATATGAACAATCAGCACATCATATTCTTTGGGAGTGTAGTCTTTGGCAAAACGAACGCAATATTATGTTGGTACAGACTACATCTGGAGTCATTTACTATACGGACCTTGTGGAAACTCGAACAAACTTCCGTGCGTTCAAGCGTTTTTGCCATACCTATTATTGGAATCAAATATAGCACAATTTAGGACCTATTAATATTAGTAGTCATTATGTTTTTTACTCGTCGTGCTAGGCAACTGGGCTTCTCCCAGTTGTAATGTCCCTGTGTGCCTATTGGCCTTGTTTTGTTCTGTCTCCTGCTTGCATGGAGGGAAGTGGAAACAATTTTTTTCCTACTCCTCCACTATCCTTTTCTGATTAATTTCGTTGCAGGATCCAAGACTGGTAAATTCATTCTCCGGGACTCGTCGAGCTTCATTGTCTCGGCGCTTTTCTAGTGGTTGCCACTGTTGATTCTGGCTTTTAGGAGTTGCAGTGGTTTGGGAATAGTGTGGTGGGTTAGTCCCATTAAAAAAAAAATTGAGAGGTGTCAAGGGACACCCGGATGGAACGAAGTTACTGTATACACTCAACAAAAATAATCGTCGCGACTCCACTCCACTCCGCTCCGCTCCGCTCCAATCCGCTCCGTTCCACTCCACTCCACCCCCCTCCACTCCACTCCACTTCACTCCACTCTACTCTTTGAGCTCTAGCACCCTTTCGCAACGCGCGATAAGGAACTTCGTTCCAAAAAGTGTCGTGACAACTATTCGTAAGAATTTTTTCCGTCTAGCCCCCTTTCACAACGCGCGATAAGGGACTTCGTTCCAAAAAAAGATACGATTGCAATCTTCGGCCGCGGTCTCCTGTCACGGTCTGTGGTCGCGGTCTCCTGTCTCTGTCGCGGGCGCGAACCGCCACCTTTACCAATAAGGCCATCGTAACACAGTCGTTGAAGCCGAAGCTTTCATTTCCTTGTAAGGGAATAGTGTAGGTATAAGACGGAGACGCGGGGTATGATGGGAAATCTCACACTTAAGGCAAACTTAACACAATAGTAACGTAGCGCAAGCGCCAACAGGACGCCAATTGTTAATGGGCTGGCCGCTTGTAAAATAATGACGTCCTGATGGAGCTTGCACTACGATAGCGTTGTGTTAAGTATGGCTAAAGAGTGTATAGGCCCATTTCACCTCGTGTGGTCTTATACGCTGTTCCCCTACGTGAATGTTTTACGGTAACGTAATTGCGCCATCTATTGGATGAGTGTCAAACTTTGTTCAAGCAAAACGTTTGACATTACATCCATATCAATGTTGTATTTATTATAAAGCGATATAAATAAAATAAATAAAATATTATCATAACCGTTTTCCCATAGAGTAAATACACAACCGTACGGTTAGGTATAATAGTACTTATAGGTATATTTTACGTATTGCCAAACTATCATCAATGAGTGTACGACTCTTATTTGTAGTCTTCACACACGTTTTCACACTTCTTTAGTATAACAGAAATGTAACATAGTGTAAAATTACTGGAATCAAATCAGTTACTGATTCTGAACAAACTATTATTAGGTTTCGCATAGAATAAAAATAACGTTTCACGATATTTTTGCGGGAATAGAACCCACTGTCAACTGTGGACGACTTTTGGCTGATATGATAAAGATGACGAGCACTATCTTCGGAATTTTCTCGTTCTCATGCTGACTTGAAACCCATAGCATGACAAGCACTTTTTCATTTCGGTCTGTCAATTTAAAACACCTGTTTAATATTATTTCGCCACGTGAATTATTGTTTTTCACGAGTTTTATTATTTTATTCAAGCATTGTTGAAGTTTTGACTCCTTTCTTTTTGTCGACTTCGAAAAGGGGAGGAGGAGGAGGATGGAGGACGTTCTCACTTCCTCGGAAAACAATTTTTTATGTTTGTTCCCCGATTTGAAAAAAAAATATGAACGATGTGAAAAAAAAGAACTTTAATTTCAGACCATCACAGATAAATAAATAATAAATAAATATTTTTATTCAAGAATTCGGGCACAATAAAGGTTTACATGATTATTACAAGCGAAAAACAATAATTCTATGTGTAATGTAGCGATCTGCCTGATCTAGGTTTATTAAAACCTGTGTTTCAGGTCAGCAGACAGATGGTGTCACCATGGTAATCAAGAATCATCTCAGGACATAGACAACGAGGAAACTCTTCAAAAAATTACAGCAATTCAACGGCGTTCGGCTATCACATAATTATACGAGTATCACACAACAAAGTATAACGCCTGTACCCACAAAAAAGGGTAACACAAAAACTTTAAGAAAAAATTAAACTGACTTCAAAAGCAATAAAGTCTATGAAATAAGTAATAAAGTGACCGACTTCCAATAACAACTGAATGTTGAATCCACTTTTGTTGTGTTTTTTTTTTTTCTTTTCTATATAAGCTCACGATTGAGCTATTATGTCGTCGACGGTAAAGCAAGCTTCCCTACGAGAAACCATTCACTATTGACTAAAAGACCCAAAGGTGGTAGCCATCAGGAAATCCACACTACGTCAGAGAACTCCACTCCTTAAACTGTGCATACAACGAATGTCTTTTTACTCTGTTTATTCATCAGTAAAAGAAATAAAAACAAATTAAAAATTTGGGCCTTCCGTAGAGGTGTCTATATAGTCCTTTTCGCTAAAATCATCAAATGAGTCCTCCCACCCAGGGTAGGGCGGGAGAGACTGTCAGACTCGTACTAACAAATATCCACGGTGTCCTTCAATAACCCTTTACGTTCCAGGGTCACGGTAATTCTATAAGCCCCGCGACCCCAGCAGGCTTTGGCTCTCTAGAGAGGGGGCCCCCGTCATTATGCTGACACTCTTTGAGGCGGGCGTGGAACACAACGCGCCGTCGACCCGGGTATGGTCCATGATCGGACAGCGAGTCACCCAATACTCACCGCATGCCCGCGCCTTATTATGGCCAGAGATGGTCTGTCGACGTCCGTCGGCGTGGGCGTCTACTGCTGCGGCTTGGGTGGAGGGTGGCTGTTCTCGTCACGCGGCCCGCCTCCTGCTTCGCGAGCATGACTGCTTTGCGTCTATATAGTCCTTAGTAGTTCTTAGAAAGTAGACCCCCTTCGGGACTTTTATATTCTTAAACACACCCGTGTTTTTAGAATAATTCCCAGTGCGGGGAAAGGTTTTTTTATGTCGATACCTTTAGACTCAAAAGGCGTAAACGCCAAAATGCCACTTTTCAGGAAAAGCAAAAAACAAAAAATATTTTAAGAAAAAATTCATAACTTTTTTGTTTCAAGGCTGAGCAAGTTCATTTCTTGCCCAAATTCTTATATTTTGAATATAAACAGTGTGATTATATAATATTTAGGATAAATTAATAAATAAAGAAAATAGGATTGTTATACGCCCTAAAAAATAAAAAAAAATGTTGTTTACAACCCTAAATTTCACATTGTTTGTGCAATACTTATAGGTAGGTAGGGTGTATAGGTCGCTAAAAGCGCATTTTCTGTTTGAAGCGGGGTGTATATGGCAGTCAACGGAGAAGTGTGTTCATAAATGCACACTATTGTAATAAACGTTAGGGTTTAAACGTCACTACAAGCATCTTTTTTTGTCAAGAAGGAGTGTTTAAGACAGTCCCAGAGTACATTCACAATGCACAATTCAAAATACTTGTCACTTCTCGATTGTTATTTATATCACAGTCATGTCCTTGTTATTTTATATATTTATTAAAACCTCTACTAAAAAAGTTGGCCATCGTTATCTCGAATTTTTGCCTAAAGGTTACGCAAACTACTCATGAAAAAACAGAACTTAGATTTACTAGAACTAAAACCCAGATAAAAGCTCGATATGGATCAGTATAACAAAAAAAAAATATATATAATCAACTAAAAAACAAAATCTTTATTAACATTATGACATTAATTAGACTTGGGGCACTTTTACTGTAGTCTCTTTTTCTCGACCTTACTTTAATTAGGTATACCTAATATTCTTTAGTATCGTTACAACATTCTTAATAATCACAATTAGAATCACTGCTCAATTGAATCATGAGAAAAGACAAAAAGCCCTATCTAAGATATAACGCTTTTAACTATCAATATATTTTTTTAAATATTTAAGTTTCTAAAAATGTGCCTATAATATTTTAGGAAAGTCGAAAGATTGATCTGTCTGACCAAAGGTAATTGCGGATCAATGGGTTTATACAATTCAATAAAAAAAAATAACTTGGTTATTAAATGACCACAGAAAAAAAGGAATTATTAATTTTATGAAAATTAATTGACAGTAGACTAATCTTCATTAATTTCTTCTTTGTATTTGCCCTGGGATATAGGCAATCTGGCATTGTAGGCAGGCTTTGTCATAGGGTCTGGAATTTCTTGTCTGGAGTAATCAACAGCTTCAACAGTATTGTTCTCTTTTCTTGCCTTTGACTTCCCCTTTCCCTTACCCTTCAACTTAGCCTTCTTTTCTGTTCCTTTACCTTTTCCTTCTACAGTTTTTAGATCAGTTTCATGCAGTGTTACTCGAATTTCATCTGCGTCCTCAGAATAAATTCTTAAAGAGAGGTTTTTACACCTCTACTATCTATAAAGTCTTTTTTATTTTATAGCGGAATAATAGGGGTGTATGCACCACATTTGGCTTAAGAGCGATAAAATATTAGGTCATATTATCGCTTTTAAGCCAAATATGGCGCATACACCCCTATTTAGCGGGATCAGCGTTAAGTCGTATGAGTCAACTTTATTTTTAAACGAGAATTTGAACCGTATGCTGAAGTTTTGGTTAAAGAATTTGTTATACGACCTTTAAGTTTTTTTACTAATTGCGCATGTTACCTAAAAAACCAATAAAATCAAAATGTATATCAAATACGCCTCATGTCTTCAAAAAGTTTCAAAAAATCCCGTGGGCCGTATTTGCCTTAATTTTGCGAATTTAGTAGTTTTAAGTACACAGATCGATAGAGAAAAAAAAACTGAACAAAACTGCATCAAAAAGTCATTTTGGCCAAAATGGCGTTTACGCCCTTTGAGTCTAAAGGTATCGATGTAAGTGTGCAAAATGCATTTATTTTTTTCTTACCATTCAATAAATGTATTACTCGACAAATCCTGCATGCACAGCTGTTGTCTCTTTTCATTAAAATCAATAAAGATTGAAAAGACTAGGGTCTGCACTGTTGGATTAAATATATAAACATAATTCATGACTCATATTCAAGTATGGAGTTTTCTTGCCCATTCTTCTCCTCTTTCATGCAAACCTACCCTTGCGAATGGATGTAGAATCAATCCCATCACTACCCATTTCCTGTAATTTTAATATTCGACGTTTAAAAGTGCCTCTCTGATGGCATAATGGGGATGGCAACTCAAAAATATTGTAGATGGCGCTGGGTACATTGGCCCAGATGTCAGGTTAATGTTTATCTTGTACAAAAAACAAACAGATATCTTTGTGATAGGTATTTATTGAGTTTACATACAAAATAGACATACAACATTATTCTTCAATGCAAGTGCATAAACTACAAGCTGAATTAAAACGCCGCGGTGCAACTACAAGAGGAAAGATTTTAAAAAAAATTAAAAACCCACGTTTTTAAATGTCCTAAAAATAAGAAAATAACCCTACGGGGCTGAGAGGGGTCACTCAAAACGTGGGGACGTATATTATTGGGATTATTTATGGGATATATCATTTCATTTCATTTCATTTATCATTTAACTATCACACAACGTCATCTAGTCCCAAGCTAAGCAGAGCTTGTGTTATGGGTACTAGACAACTGATAAACATACTTATATATTTCTAAATATGTACATACATATTATAGATAAATTAAATTACACCCAGACGCAGAACAAATGATTATGCTCATCACACAAACATTTTTCCTGGGTGGGAATCGAACCCACGACCCCCGGCATAGCAGTCAGGGTAATAGTACAGGATCCGTATATAGAACGACCTTCACCGATCGAGTAACCGGACGAAATGTGTTTTTTATGAATTAAAATATGTTGAAGAATATGACGGTGATGGGTTGCCTCATAAAATCCTGTCAAGGATATTTTTAATTAATTTTATAAAAGGTTATTTTTTTTCAATACCTTCACCGATAGAGTAACCAAATAATATTAACACCAATTGAAAGTCCGAAGTCTATAGAATATGCTAACGTAGGGTTGCCTACCTTTTTCTTGTCAAGGGTATAGGGTTGCCTAATTTGAAAAGGTGATAAAAAAATGCTACCTTCACCGATCGAGTAACCAAATAAATTATATATCAAAATAAAGGCATTTTTTTTACGAATACGATGGTATACGGTTGCCTATGAAAAACTTGTCAGAAATTAGGGTTGCCAAGCCTTGAAGTTTGAAAATTTTAGACGGTTGGAAGCACATGAGTAGATAAACGGACTAAGCTTCTTAAGAACGAGCAAAATTGTAACCTATTTTGGTAGGGTTGTCACAATAGGGTAGACAAATTAAACAAAAAAATATTAAATAGCTTTATTATTCAGTATGATAGAATCGAATCAATTAATTTAATTCAACTAAGCCAATTACAGGCAATTTTGAATTGTCAAAAGACATTTTTAAAGGTGTTTGGTCACCAATATATTAGAGACCAAACACCTACCTTCAAGAGGGCGCGCGTTGTCAAATAGACCGCGCTTCGTACCACTTTTTATACCGCCCGTTCTTACCTTATAGTAGCCATACACCATCCTGCCTATCGTACGATCGCGGATCGATTTGACGCTTGTAATTGTTTCAAATTGGCAGTTCGTCCATATACACCATACACTATACTGCCTATCGTACGATCGATTTGACACAACTTCAAATCTGCAGCAGTGATGCCAACTCAGCAACTTTATAGCTAGATCTGGCTATTATTCGGTGACGACAACTACAATTTTATAAAATTTGTGGCTAAACTTTTTAGCTACTTTTTCTAGCACCATTTCATTTGTAATTCCAAACAAGTACAGACCAGTAAATAGGCAACGAAGGATGAATAACAGACCGAACAGACCGAATAATTTTCGACCATATCGACATTTAAAATTTAGTTTGTTTTTCTCACATTCTCGTTAGCTAACATTGCTCTTTCATTAAAATCCGGTGTTTGCATCAGTGTCAATAAGGTCGAAAATCGCTTGAAGGTCGGAAAACATTCGCTTAACGATAGCAAGTTAAAAAAAGTGGTGCAAGCAATTTTCGACCTTATCGACATTTAAAATTTAGTTTGTTTTTCTCACATTCTCATTCGTTAACATTGTTCCTGCATTAAAATCAGGTGTTTGCATAAATGTCAATAAGGTCGAAAATCGCTTGAACCTTTTTTTAACTTGCTATCGTGGTCCCTTGACACCTCTCAAGTTTTCAATCGTATTTTGGTTTAAAATAAAATGAATAACACTTTTTTATAAAAAAAAAATCCTAAAACTAAAACTATTAAAGTTCATCATCATCATCATCAGCCGGAAGACGTCCACTGCTGAACATAGGCCTCCCCCTTAGACCGCCACGCCGAACGACAATTCGCCACTTGCATTCATCGGCTGCCCGCGACCCTCACGATGTCGTCGGTCCACCTAGTGGGAGGCCTGCCTACGCTGCGTTTTCCGGTCCGTGGTCGCCACTCGAGAACTTTTCTTCCCCATCGGTTGTCAGTAAACTATTAAAGTTACACAAGAACAAAAGTTTGATTTCACAAAAATTGCAATAACTTGAAAACTACTGGACCGATCTTCATGAAACAACTTGTGAATCTATTTTTGTAATGAAACACAGCCCTTTTAAATACTTTAATTGAAAAACATACATAAACAAAAAAGTGAGTTTTCAAGTTACGTAATAATCTAAGTTTTAAACTTTTACAATTTTCCACTAAAAAACTTCTAATCTAATTAGAAACTAATAAGAACCGAGATAATCTAATAAGAATCGAATATATACATAACACAATCACTGGATTCTGATTAGAAAACACTTGTCTTAAAAAAATCACCATACAAATCACACTTGCACCCCTTGTCGTTGCGTGGGTCTCGTCGCCGACAGTCACCTTCATCTTATGCCAAATTTCAGTTCCAGAGGAGGAATTTTTCGGACCACATATGCCTCGTTGACTGGACTATTGGAATGGGTATCTACGGTACTTTCACAGTTATTATTTCTTGTGACTGGGCACCATAACTATTTTTGTACTAACTTTATTTTATGTCTTTTGACAATTCGAAATTGCCTGTAATTGGCTTTGTTCAATTAAATTATTTGATTCGATTCTATCATACTGAATAATAAAGCTATTTAATATTTTTTTGTTTAATTTGTCTACCCTATTGTGACAACCCTACCAAAATAGGTAACAATTTTGCTCGTTCTTAAGAAGCTTAGTCCGTTTATCTACTCATGTGCTTCCAAACCGTCTAAAATTTTCAAACATCAACGCTTGGCAACCCTAATTTCTGACAAGTTTTTCATAGGCAACCGTATACCATCGTATTCGTAAAAAAAATGTCTTTATTTTGATATATAATTTATTTGGTTACTCGATCGGTGAAGGTAGCATTTTTTTATCACCTTTTCAAATTAGGCAACCCTATACCCTTGACAAGAAAAAGGTAGGCAACCCTACGTTAGCATATTCTATAGACTTCGGACTTTCAATTGGTATTAATTTTCTTTGGTTACTCTATCGGTGAAGGTATTGAAAAAAAATAACCTTTTAAAAAATTAATTAAAAATATCCTTGACAGGATTTTATGAGGCAACCCATCACCGTCATATTCTTCAACATATTTTAATTCATAATAAACACATTTCGTCCGGTTACTCGATCGGTGAAGGTCGTTCTATATACGTATCTTAGACTATAACTAAACACTAGACCAACTCAGGCCAGTCAATATATTTACATGACGTGTATAGATCGTGGGAGTAACTTGCAAAGATACGCCCCCACGTTTTGAGTGGCCCCTCTCTCAGTCCCATAAGGTTATTTTCTTATTTTTAGGATATTTTGAAACGTGGGTTTTTAGATTTTTTAAATGTATTAATTATTTTTATCTTTTTTCATCGGGATTGAAGCTACCCTGAAAAATTCAGCCTGCTAGCTTAGGGAAGGATCGGGAAGTGCCTCAAAGCCTGTCCGCCATCTTGAACGTTCGCCATATTGGATTTAAGTCACATGACTATTTTTTTCGTATTCCTGTCAGCAAACCTTTTCATTTGATACCCATATCATGGGGGTGGATTTCAACTAGATGTCAACTGAAGAGCGGAGAGGAGATGTGGACATCTGATTGGTTATTCAAACACATCTCCTCTCCTCTCCGCTTAGGTGGATACCGGGCCTAACGGTGGTCAACGGAGATAAAGCGTGTATTCACACGTACCACACCACACCACGTCGCAGCGACAAAATGTGGTCAAGCTGTGGTTATGTGAATAGTGTCGCAGCGGCTTTTTGCAGTTGCGTTGTGGTACCGACAAAATGTCGATGTGTTTGCGTTGTCGCTGTCGTTGCGATGTGGTATAACCACGTGGTCATGTGCAGTTATACTCCGGCTTTCGTAGAGGAAACACGGCTTGACTGAACGTAGTCATGTAGGAAAAAAAATTGTTGCGATGTGGCCGCGGTGCCGCCGCCGGTGGCGGCGTTGCCGTCGCGATGTGGTTGCAATGTGGTCGAATTACACAGGTGGTTGATAACAACGGCAAAATGTGGTACGTGTAAATTGTAATATTCATTTTCAATACAAAATAATTATACGCCCGACCACATGGCATCGTTGTGGTGTGGTTGTGGTACGTGTGTATTGACCCTTATGGAGCAAAAACGTGTACAATGTACACTGGTGCAGTCTCTCTTTCTCAGCATTGCACACCCGACACATTCGAAGAAAAGTCAGAAGCAGCTAAGGTATTCTCTTTAAAAATATATGATGCGCTCGTCGACGAGCTTGTTATGGATTTTACGTGCTTTTTGTGCCACGGTTGGAAGATGGTTGTATTTATTTTGATATACCTAAATGCATCCATTTTCCATATTTTCGGCTGCTGTGTTAAACAATTTAAAGAAGATCAAAAAAACACATTTTGCCGACCCTAGTATATAAAATCGAACGTAGGATTCTACCGCCCAGTTGTCGCACATAGGGCTGCAAGACCAATGGGGCAGAAAAGCAAAGAAAAAAATTATGCTTAAGATCAAAATTTTCAAATGAAAAACAGTTTGTAAATCGAAACTCTTTTGACAACCCTAATGAAAAGTGTTGTTTCATGCACACTGTTTACCTGAATGCCCGATAAATATTCAGAAAATAAGAAAAGCACGTTTAAATAGAGTGGACACTGCCACTTTAAAACTCTTACCATACCAGTCAGTTTGCCAAAAGGATCCATACTAAACAGTCATGGATCGCGTCAAGTTTACAGTTAATGGAGTCGAGCATACAGGTAAGAGAATATTATTATTATATTTTTCTATTCTCGGCGAGTAATGGGCAACTCGCTGTCCGACGATGGACCATGCCCGGGTCGACGGCGCATTGTGTCCCACACGAGTCTCAAAGAGTGTCATCGTAATGACGGGGCTCTCTAGAGGTCCAAAGCCTGCCGGGGTAGCGGGACTAACGATTACCGTGACCCTGAAACGTAAGGGGCTTTTGAAGGACATCGTGGATTTTAGTCGGTACGACTCTGACAGTCCCTCCCGCCCTGCCCTGGATGCGAGGACTCATTTGATGATTTTACCACGCTAAAAAAAAGTTTAACTTAAGTCTTATCGCTGCAATTGTGGCGTGCCCAGACATACTGGGCACGCCACAATTGCGGCGATAAGACTCCACTATGAGGAGTGGCTGGAGATGCACCACGGCGTCCTCACCTTCCGCATGACGCAGGTCCTCACTGGGCATGGATATTTGGGGAGGTTCTTGAGTTTTACTGGAAAGGAAGAAACGCCTGATCATAGACCATGGCCGGATCGACGGCGCGTCGTTTCCTACATGCTCCTCAAAGAGCTGCTGATGAGGCCCCCCTGACAGCACCTATTGAATACATAAAAAAGGCCTAGAGAGCCACCTTGTGGTAATCTATTTAAAATTAAGGGCAAAAAATCATTGGATAATAGTTTTTGGTACGATTGTAGTCAATTAATTATTAGTTACCTACATAGCTGTTAGTGCTGAAATTAAAATAATTTTCAATCTGCTAATTTGCATTCGTAGGTATATTCTTTATGCTACCGAATGGCATCAAAAACTCTTTTTAAAGTTGACTTTTAAAAACTTTTATAATATTATGTCCAATAAATACTGGTTATGGGACATCTCGCCCACGAAAAAACTGGCCCACGGGCCAGATCTCCTTTTTTTTTAATTTGCATGGGTAGATTCGCCCTGACTAGTTTAGTTTAATGAGTCAGATGTCTCCTATTAAAAAGTGAAGGGATATTTCTCCAACATCGCAAATATTAGCAAAATGATGATTAATTAAGAAAAAGCCATATTATTCTTGTACCTGATGAACTGGTCAGTAGAACTAGTGGGAACAAACGGTATTCTTCTGCTCCATATTCTGCGTGTTTGGCAATTTCTAAGCAATAAGACCTTTTTTATTATTATTTCGATTTGTACAGGAATTGGCAATGTATGCTGTGTTATACATAATTTTTCAGGAAACCTGAAGGTGCTATATTTCATCAACTACATCAGGTAAAAGAATTATAATACGGTTTTTTCTTAAATAATCATCATTAATTGCTAATATTTGCGATTTTGGTGAAATATCCCTTCACTTTTTAATAGGAGACATCTGGCCCGTTCCACTTAACTGGTCCGGGCGAATCTACCCATGCAAATTTAAAAAAACCGGCCAAGTGCGAGTTGGACTCGCCCATAAAGGGTTCCGTAGCAGCAAGTAACATAACATAAAAGTTCTTGTAGTTGGTTGTAACTTTGCAAGGTAAATGGCGGTTTTCGATTTATGACGTATTAAAAAAAACTAATTGCTCGATCTCGTTCAAACCAATTTTCAATTGAAGTTTGCATGATAATGTACAATATATATATATTTTTTTAGTTTTATGATTTTTTCTCTTATATTAGATTCTCTTATATTAGAAGTTACAGGGGGGACCACCCATTTTACCACTTTGGAAGTGTGTCTCGCGCAAACTGTTCAGTTTAGAAAAAAATTATGTTAGTAACCTCAATATAATTTTTCAAGACCTATTCATAAATACCCCACACGTATGGGTCAGGCGAAATATTTTTTTTGAGTTTAAATGCTAATTATGGGGGGGTACCCCCAAAATTGGTTTTTGTTTTATTTTTTGTGTGAAAATCCTAATGCGGTTCACATAATACATCTACTTACCAAGTTTCATCAGGATAGCTCTTATGCTTTCGTCAAAAAGTGGCTGTGACATACGGATGAACAGACAGACAGACATGACGAATCTATAATGGTTCTGTTTTTTGCCATTTGGCTACAGAACCCTAAAAAAGGGATCTGGCCTGTGGGCCAGTCTTTTGTGGGCGAGATGTCCCATAATCCGTAAATACAATGATATACAACGATGAAAAAAAAATGTTTAAAAATGGAAACTGTTAATAAATTGCAAAACAAGCAGGTTATTTTTTACCCGACTGCGCCAGGAGGGTTATGTTTTTTAATATTCGAAACAAAATAACGAACCTTTCCTAGAATAAAAATCATTACACAAAAGAGTATGAACGGAGAAACAGATAACTGAGTACCCAATGCACTGATCTTTTTCCTCAGTGGGCAGCGATGTCTGCTCGGACACCATGTTGCTGGAGTATCTCCGCGGCTACCTGCAGTTGCGCGGCACCAAGTACATGTGTCGCGAGGGGGGTTGCGGAGCCTGCATTATCATTGCCGCCAAGACACCTGGCTCACCGCACGTCGCTGTTAATTCTGTAAGGATTCCAAAAGACAAAATCTTATTTAAACTTCATGGCAAGTTCTGTCCCGATTTCGAAATATCCCGAGATAACAATGAAGAAGATGTTAGCGATAGAGCCACTGACCAAATCGAGGTGGTCATTTCACACTGTCGCAAATAAGGTTACTTCATTATAATTAGCCACTTTGCGAGCTGTTTCTAATGTACCATGAGCCACTGACCAAATCGAGGTCGTCATTTCAAAAGTCACGAAACTTTTCATAGTAAAACCTCAATACCTACAGATAGTGAAAAGTCACTTCTGGCATTCCGCAGGTTTCCATAAGACTTCATTACTCGCACTTGCAAGACACGTTTCATGCTCTGGTAGACTGTTAGTGATGGAATTTCGTTCTGGCATTAGATATTATGAATTATTTAGTTATTTATTCTGTTAAAATTTGAAGACTGATGAAATGACAAAAATTGTTTTTTTTTTTTATGAATATTTAGTCGTCCACCAGTAGTCGACCCTGGTCACACCGGAATGCCAGAAGTGACTTTTCATTATCTGTAGGTATTGAGGTTTTACTATGAAAAGTTTCGTGACTTTTGAAATGACCACCTCAATTTGGTCAGTGGCTCATAATTATGGTCCATAAGCAACAGCTCGCACGGAAGCTAATTATGAAGTAAGCTTATGCGACATTGTGTTAATAAACAGAAAAATAATTGATAGAATAATGAACAGGATATGGACGGTACACTGGCAAGCTTAGCGCGCAACTCCCCGTATAGCTACGTGAAATACTACTGATGAAATGCGTCATGGCGCAGCCTGTGACAGGCTTTATGATGATGCAGCAGTGTAGTGGGACAAATATTAAAGGAAATCTCGAAATTTAAAATCTAGTCACTCACTCCAAAACTAAGTTTTCTACGAAAAATATAACAATCATCATAATTATCGTTTTATGTTATATTATATGAGTATGTCTGTGTCAATACATATAACCGGAAAAATTAAATAACGCAATGTAATGCCAGCTGTTTTTTTACTTGGAGAAATTCAATGCACGTATTTATCATTATTAATAGGTAATTCTTTTAATGAGTTTTAACTATTGTTTTTGCAAAGTCATTTATTATTATTATTTTATTATTTAAAGATAGGTTCGCGTTTGACTACTATCTCGCCTGATGGTAAGCGAAGATGTGGTCGACGGTGAAGCACGCTTGCCTAGAAGTAACCTGTATTATTTATAATGAGGTATAATTATTTAGTTTAAACTGGAATTTCGTATAACAGTGCCTGACTTCCGTCACATCATGTCACGGTTGGGACATCAGGACTATCGAAGGTTTGGGCAACAGGAAGGATGGGTACAGTAAGCTGCAGGAAGTGGTGGCTGAGACCAGCGCTACCCAATGCGGGTATTGCACTCCAGGATGGATCATGTCTATGCAGGGGTATGCTGATTCTTTATTTTGTATACTCTAATAAGGGATCCCAAACTTTTTCAGCTCGCGACGCACATAGAGGCTTAGAAGGCTTTTTTTATTTTTTTAATACCGATTTTACCTTTATGTTAATTTTAATAATTTAATGGTTTTTATTTGAACTCACCGTATATGGATCAAGCTGTCTGAATTAAATGTTTTTTTTTTTTTAGAATTCTTTATTGGCGCCCTAGCTAGTTGATAGCAGGTGAATAATAAAACAATAATTCCTGGTTCCAAACTCCAAAAGAGATAAATGAAAATATCCTCTTCTTTCTGGTGGAAACAAATAGATCATCTTGACTTCACGTAATATCAATCCGAAGAATGGTCTACCCTCGGGTCTCTCCGTGCTCCTATGTACTCTCTACGATGCACCAGGGTGCCGCGACGCACAGTTTGGGATCCCCTGCTCTAGGGATTATCCCGAGTTTCACTATAACGTCTTATATTTTACTTGAAAATTGTTTTTGGAAAAAATCCTATTCCTCCAACTTTTCTTCGTCATTGTCATATCCCCAATTCATGATCTAGTATCATCTGATAACTATAATTTAAGCTTAATTACCTTTTATAGACTCTTGGAAAGCAACCCGAACCTGACCATGTTGGAAATAGAAAAATCACTCTCCAGCAATCTTTGTCGCTGTACCGGCTACAGGCCCATTTTAGAAGCTTTCAAAAAGTGTGCAATAGATGCTCCTAAGGATAAAAGGATTATGGATATTAAGGATGTGTGCTGTAAGTCTTCAGGAAATTGCTGTCAAAGCTCAAATAATGCGAAGGAAGATGGTTGGTGTGTTGTTCGCCAGGATGATTATCAAGATGAGGGTATGATTACCATCAACTTTAAAGACGGTAAGAAATGGTACAGACCCACGACTCTCGCTGAATGTAGAAAATTACTGGAAGAGAATTCAGAGTCTTATATGCTGGTTGGTGGAAATACTTCTAAGGGTATGTAATCAGTATGTAAATTAGAAATTTAATTTATAATTTATTCGAGATGGCCATAAATATAGCATCACTGTATCAATGATACACTGATTACGGAAAAGCCTATTAAGGAATAAAGCTTTATTGTTCAACAGAGCACTACAAATTAAACTAGCACTAACCTCTATATTAGGATTCCCTGTGACATTGTGACTAGTCTCTTTCGTGTTATAACTAAATAGTAGTATACTTAACAAAATATAAATCATGTCTATGAAATAATCTTGAATGCACTTCGAATTATAAAAATACAGACAAATTCAATAATAACAAGCTTTGGGGACTATTTGTTGACATTTATCCCAACTGGGCTTTGACTTAGACCAACGCAAATCCGAAGGCTATATCCTCCCTTCTGTTGATACCACATAAAACAAAATACTAAATTAACCGCTATAAATAGCACTAAAATAACCATCACAATTAAAAGTCAAATATTTACACAAATTCCAGGAGCATACCCCATAGACGAATACCCTTACGCTCTGATAGACGTAAATCATATTCAGGAGCTGAAAGTCAATGAAGTAGATCAAAACTGCATAATAGGAGCAGGGTGCACAATGACAGAATTGATGGCTATCTTCAAGGCTCGTGCTGAAGAACCAAACTTTAGCTATTTCAAGCCGTTGAATAAACACGTGGAGCTAGTTGCTCACATTCCACTCAGAAATGTAAGTTGAAAGGGTTTCTTACTATCCTTGTCAGTACCTACATCTAGCGCATTGGTTGAGCGTTTCATTGCTGGGCTAGTGGTTCCGGGTTTGGGTGTTTGAAACCACGGTGAGAATATTTCTGGTTGATCTGATTTTTAATTAATATTCTACGCCAGTATTTTGTCCTGCAATGTGAGTGTGTTTACAAATTGAAACTGGCATACTCAAACAACCAGAGCCGCAACAACTACCCATGCAAGTGTTTCATCCGAAGAAGGGATCGAGAATTGAAACTTCGACACACAGTGCGATACCTAATCTCAGCCACAACAACCGTGTTATTACTGCTATATTGTATCTTTTTTAAATCAACTTCATTATTCAATTCAAGTTCTATTTTTAGGTGTCTACTCTTGCTGGTAACTTGATGATCAAGCACAAATACAATGCGTACCAATCGGATTTGTACCTCATCTGTGATACTGTTGGAGCTCAACTTACTATGAGTAAGTAAATTTCAAGACTTGCCTAGCCTTTTATCGACTATGTTGGGGTTGTTTTTTAAGTCTCCGTGTATATTTTCATTCAAAAAATCAAAGTGTATTTTCATTAAAAAAATATTTTACCCTTTTCTGTGTTTTATTAAAAGTCGGTTTCATTTTTGTAAAAGTTTTTCTTTTTTAAGTTATCTGTCTAGCTTTTTTGCTGATTACCTAAGTTCAAGTGGAACGTCGAGATTTTGCGATCCCTTGGCAAGACTGGTTAAATCATACTGATCGTTTAATAACTTTATTATTTTAGTGGATTATTATGGAAACCTACAAACGGTGACAATGCCAGAATTCTTGAAATTAAACATGAAAGGAAAAATTATCGTGAATATATTGTTCCCGCCGTTGTCTCAAGAATATCAAGTTTTTACTTATAAGGTATGTACACATACAATTATTTTTTTGACGTGTGGCCAGAACCCTTGTTTCTGGCCACATCATAACAATACATTACAAAAAACCGGCCAAGTGCGTGTCGGGCCACGCACAGTGTAGGGTTCCGTAGTTGCCCATCAAAATACTTATGCGAACTAACTAAACTGATTCGCTGAATATAATTTTAAAAAGAAGAATTTTCAAAATCGGTCCAGGAGTCTTTGAGAAATCGGGGAAAATACATTAAAAAAAAAATTACGACGAATTGCGAAGATAGTTAAAAATAGTTGACGATAAAAACCTACCTACCTCCAAAAAACATACCGTAAAAACATACCTATTAAAACTGTAAAAATAAAGTTGACAAACTTACATTTGCAGTTGAAGAGCATGTTCTCCGATACATTTTGTTTAAGAAAATATATTATCCAAGTACATTTTATAAGTTGGTCGACTATTACTCGTAAAGTTGTAAAGCCTACTTAGTCATGATAATTTTCTTTTAAACTTTGTTATTTATACTACTATTGTGAATTTTTTCACACCCCCAAACATAACCGTTTAGCTGGTAGAGGGGGGGGGACACTCGAGTCGAGCAAAATTTAGCACTTTAATGCTTAATATTTCACAAACGATTTTTTTTATCAAAAAATTGTTAATGGAAACTCACATTATTTTTTAAAGACCTATTTAATGATACCCCACACTAAGGGGTACACGAAGAAAAAAAAAACATCCCCACTTTACGTACACAGGAGATACCCTAAAAAAATATATTTTACGAGATTTTATTTTACCACTTTTTCGGCGCAACAAATCCGTATATTTACACCAAATTACAGCTCTCTAGTACTGTGCGTCTCTGAGCTAAACTGCGGACAGACGGACGGACGGACGGACATGGCGAAACTATAAGGGTTCCTTGTTGACTACGGAACCCTAAAAATGTTTACCAGACGCACAAAAAATGTAGTAGGTACCATTATACAAAGCAAATTAAATTAATTCTTTAAAAGGATAAGAATAAAGTTCAATTTCTCTTTTCAGCTAATGCCGAGAGCCCAAAGTTCTCACGCCATAGTAAACTTTGGTTTCCTCGTCAAACTCGATGGATCTAATGTGGTCCAAGAGGTTAAGATGTGCTACGGAGCACTTTCTGCCGATTTTGGTAGGGCCGTAGCAACGGAGAGGTATCTGATTAATAGGTACCTGTTCAGTAACGAAACACTGCAAGGAGCTTTGAGGGTGTTGGACGGTGAGATGATTGTGGAGGATCACCCTCCTGAACCGTCTGTTGAATACAGGAGGTTTATTGCAAAGGCGCTGTTTTATAAGGTTTGTGATTTAATGGTAAATAAATTCGACTTTCGACAGGCCTGTTGGTCTAGTGGTTAGTGACCCTGACTGCTATGCCGGAGGTCGTGGGTTCGATTCCCACCCAGCAGAAATGTTTATGTGATGAGCATGATCATTTAATTTTGTTCTGTGTCTGGGTGTAATTTATCTATCTATACATATAATAAATCTGTAGAGAGGTCAATTCTGTACATGAAATATATTTCCAAAATAACTATCAGGGGGTGATTAGGGATCGATACTGATGCCAAAAATGTAATTAATAAAATTATTGTCTGTCTGTCTGTCTGTCTGTCTGTCTGTCTGTCTGTCTGTCTGTATAACCGTTATAGAAACAAAAACTACTTGACGGATTTTGACGAAACTTGGTACAATTATTTTTCATACTCCTGCGGTGGTTATAGTATACTTTTCATCACGCTACAATCAATAGGAGCAGAGCAGTGAAGGGAAATGTTAGGAAAACGGGAGAAGTTACTCCATACACGCTAATCTTCGGAACTACTGGACGGATTTGATTGTTTTTTTTTTTTTGTATAGCTATTAAGTCTGGGCAACATATAGGCTATAATTTATCTTGGAAACTTGAACACCTGATGTGGAACTGCAATAGATCAGCTAAACTATAAGAGATACAAAAATAGCGCCATAGCAAAAATTGTTCCGCGTGATGAGCATTTTCTGCTAAGAAAATAAATTTGAAGATATGGAACACCTGATGTGGAACTCCGAGAGCCCAGCTACACTACTACATATACAGTAATGACGACTTAGCAAGAGTTGTTCAGCCTGATGAGCACTCCCTGTTGTCGTATAAAAACTGAAGATCTGGAACACCTGATGTGGAACTCCAAGAGCCCAGCTACACTATAACATATATATGAATAACATCTTAGCAAGAGTTGTTTAGTCTGATGGGCATTTCCTGTTGACTAACAAAAATGAAAGATCTGGAACGTCTGGAATCGTCATGCACGTCCCGTTGTTTTCCTGTCCCCAGGCTGAATTCGACATCAGACGTTTGAGATCTTCGATTTTGACGACCCCATTGTTGCTGGCATAAGCAACAGGATCCGCGTACGAAGTCGCTGGCAGAAGCTAGTCTATAATATTTATGTATTTAGAATTATATAAGTATGTTTATTAGTTGTCCAGTACCCATAACACAAGCTCTGCTTAGCTTGGGACGAGATGGCGTTGTGGAATAGTAGTGAAATATTATTATATTACTTTGGGGAGAGTCCGGGAGACTTGAACAGCTCTTTCTTCAAATCTATGCTTTCTACACTAATATTATTAACCTGAATGACGTTTGTTTGTTTGTTTGGTTGACGTGCTAATCTCAGAAACTACTGGTTCGAATTGTTTTTTTTTTTGGCTAGTCCATTTATCATCAAGCACCGGAATGTGTCATAGAATCGTGATAACAATATCACGATTCTATGACACATTCCAGTTCCATACCAGTTCTTGTCATAAAACCTACAAAGGTTCTATGACAAGAACTGGTAAGTTGGCATAGTGGTGGAACGATTGATAGCTGCGCTGCCTCTTTCGAACAATATTTTCATGTATTTCAGGCTTTGCTGACCCTGAGCCCGAAAAGAGGAGCACGGTGTGAATCTGCAATTATTAATTTACATGAGTCGAGACTTTGCTCTACTGCCAAGCAGACTTACAATACTGATTCTGCGCTGTGGCCCTTCAATCAACCTATCCCTAAGTTAGAAGCGAAGGTAAGTTTTACACTCCTTTTGTTATTATGATTATCTGTTACAGTTTTAAATCAATAATGACTGTCTTTTGCTAAACATTTGCCCGCCCCACCACAAAAATATAAACATCTGTTGAACGCTTGTCTAAAAAAGTGTAACTACAAAACGACCCTTATATCAACGTGAAATGTCGTTTTGACGTTGACAGTTTTTTTAGACAAGTGTTCAACAGATGTTTATCTTTCTTGTGGTAAGACGGAAAGTTTTATTTTATTTGTATTATTTTTAAGTTAAACGCAATAATGCATGCGACGCTCATCGTAAAGATGACTTTTGAGGAATGCACTGTTACCGAAAAACGTTCAAACGAGGGAATAGAGAATTTCAGCTTGCAAGTGTGAGTTGCGATGGTCTAGTTGATAAGACGTAGTACTTATCCAGAAGACGCGGGTTCGAATCCCACTTGCGGTTTTTTTTTTTTTCAAAAATCATTGTTCCTAAGTAATCCAAATGGTTTATTCCAGTTTGTTACTGGATGTCTAGCAAATAATTTCTTACAATATGAATGGTATTGAACTAGTTTTTAAAAAAGTATCTACGCTCATTTGTCTAATAAATAGGTATATTTTGAAGATTACTGAATATTGAATCAAATGGAAGCATAGGTATATGAAGGGAACCTTATCTAAACATAAATACAAAGACATCAGGCATTGAAATATCTTGGGATACGCAGCTAGTCCATCATTCATCATGGGCTACTTTTATTCATGTCTCTGTGGGATTACTTTCAACTACCACGCAACCGAAGAGGGCTTTTTTTTTTTTAGCTTGTTAAAATCATCAAATGAGTCCTCCCACCCCGGGCAGGGCGGGAGGGACTCTCAGACTTGTGCTGACTAAAATCCACGGTGTCCTTCAGTAGCCCTTTATGTTCCGGGGTCACGGTAAGGAAATAATCCTGCGACCCCGGCAGGCTTTGGCCCTCTGAGAGGGGACCCCGTTATTATGCTGACGCTCTTTGAGGCGCGCGTGGGACACAACGCGCCGTTGACCCGGGCATGGTCCATGGTCGGGCAGCGAGTTGCCCTTTACTCGCTGCCCGCATGCCCGCGCTTTCGGTGGCCGGAGATCGTCTGCTGACGTCCGACGCCGCGGGCGCCTACCACTGCAGTTGGGGCGCAGGGAGGAGGCGAAGAGGCTGGCAAAAAGAAAGCTAGAAGTATCTACGAGTATTTATCTCCTTCAATATAAAGCTTTGACTCCAACTTTCAGATCCAATGTTCCGGGGAAGCTGAGTACACCGATGACATACATTCAATTCATAACGAAGTCTTTGGTGCCTTCGTGCTCAGTACTGTGGGTAAAGGAACCATAACGAAAATGGATCCTAGTGAGGCACTGGTAAGTTCTGATGTTAATATGGATGAAAACGTAACCTTAAAAAAAAAAGTTGCCCCTCACTAGGAATTTCTGAGTGTGGGGCAGTGGTCCAACTGGTCTATCCAACTAGTTGGACCATGGATCTGTACTAGGGACATTAATTGTCCAACTTTAATAGTAGTTGGACCACAGCACCTTTTGAGAGTTCCGTGGTCCAATTCATTTAAAAATAACTTACCAACCCTAAAAGCCTCAATTGCATCTATAAGTTATGTGTGTATGGTATCTACTGGTTTACGGTTATATTGGAAAAACTGAGCATAATTAAAAAGTTTTTTTGGCTATTATAGATTTAGTTTTTGGGATACTATTTTTTCCTTTTCTCCAAATACATTGTGACTGATAATATTATCAAACCTACAACATTGACTGTTAGACAAACTTCTAAAATGCTGAATATACATTTCAAAGTCACACTGTAAGATATTTGGATCCCAATGGGGAAGGCAAGTGTCAAAGTGACAAGTGACAGTTTGGTCCCAGAAGAACTGTCAAATCAAAGGATTTTCTAAAAAAAAAACGATTTATTGAAGTAAAATGACTAGATGTTGTGTATTATGCTGTAAAAAAGATTATACCATAACTAAACAATCGAATACACTTTTCAAAATAATATCTACTTTTTTATTGGAGGTTAAGTACCAGTATTGCATCGCTCTATAAATCATGAAATGGTTCGTCTGGCGGAAGAATTATCACCTGGAACGAGTTTTGTGATAGTTGTGGTGTTAAGAAATTAAATATATTGTGATATTTCTCGAATCTAAATAGAAAAAAGGGGTAAAATATCTGACATAAAACATTATGATATTTTATCAAAATTGAAAGTCAGAAGCACCATTATATTCTTGTTATAGGAGAGGACAGGTAAAACATACCTAAACTCAAAAACTGAAACCTCAACTACAAGTAATTGTGGATTTATTACGGTAAAATCAAATGTATAACCACTCAATTAAATCACTTTTTTTCTCTTGTAGATGCACCGCGGCGTCTCAATTCTTCTTTTAGTATATGCACTTGCATTGACGAATAATTTTCCATATTTGTTTTGTATATAAACTCAATTTTTATAACAATAAATCTTGTTTGTTTTTTGTACAAGGTAGACAGTAATCTGACGTAGGGACCAACTATCGCAGCGCCATCTACGATTAGCTTTGAGTTGCCATCCCCATTTAACTTAACTTTTCAATTATCGCAAAACAAGTGGATTAAGTCAGTACCCACCTATTTACTGTAAAGAGGTTCAATCTAACGGTAAACCAGTAGGTACCATACACAATTATACACATGTAGATACAGTTGAGGCTTTTAGGGTTGGTAAGTTATTTTTAAATGAATTAGACCACGGAACTCTCAAAAGGTGCTGTGGTCCAACTACTTTTATAGTTGGACAAATGCCCCTAGTACAGACCCATGGCCCAACTAGTTGGATTGAGCAGTTGGACCACTGCCCCGCACTCGAATTTCTCCTGTGTCATGGGTGCATTTACAAACATAATCAACTCACCTTAACAAACATCCAGACCCGAAACATCTACTTGTAGATTATACAAATATAAGCTCCGTGCGGGAATCGAACCGGCGACACGCAGCACAGCAGTCCAGCCGCTCAGCCACTGCGTTAATCGTGCCGTAACTATCTATAGTCTGAATTATTTCAAACATGCCACCCGCCCCGGCTCCGCTCCTGCATGTTATTAACATATAAACCTTCCTCTTGTATCACTGTAACTATTGAAAAAACCGCATAAAAATCCGTTGCGTGGTTTTATAGATCCAAGCATACGGACAGACAAAAAGCGGGAAGCGACTTTGTTTTCTATTGTGCTGTGATTCATTCTGCCTCTTTTAAAGTATAGTCCAGTCAAAAATACATTTCAATTGACAAACACTCCGACACAGCTGGATTTTGGTAAAGACCTTCGGTACAGTTTTTTTAATTTATCGTGGTAACATCATCAAATGAGTCCTCCCACCCATGGCAGGGCGGGAGGGACTGTCAGACATGAACTGACTGAAATCCACGGTGTCCTTCAATAGAGCTTTACATTCCAGGGACACGGTAAATCGGTTAGTCCCGCGACCACCTTTGGTACAGATAATTAAAATAACGTGCCAAAAGTCGGGGGGACTTTCAATATCAAATGTCAATGTATTTTTGGATTTCTCGAAAACAACAATGAAAAAAAAATCAGTCCCTTTTTATTTTATTTTTTCTAGTCCCTTATCCAATATCTTCTACCAGCAAGGCCCTGATCAATATTTGCGTGTGAGGGTGCCTTAAACATACCTTTATAGTGAATCAAACTCCTGCTGACTGAAAACCAACCGTTTAGAATCGTGATTGTGAAGGAAAAATGTATGAAAATGTACGGCTCGCTTTTGCACTTACCGGCGGCGGCGCGCTGGCACCGGCACGGCGTTCATACATTTTCGCTTCCCAGCACCGGCACTACGCCGGCGCCGTCGCCAGTGCCGGTGCCGTGCCGGCTAGTGGAAAAACGCCCATTCTTGAAAAAAAAGAAAGCTCCCATTTCGTAAATAATTTTAAGATCAACAATTTAGTTTGAGCTATATTTTTGATGAAAATTAACCGATTTCAAGAAAAAAAAATTCCACGCGTCGATCGACGGGAAGTTTTGGCACGTTATTCTTACTAGTATACCTAAGGTCTCGTCTACCTATCCGCAGTGGGCATAAAATCTCTTCTTTATTCATATTTTCATAACGATTTAGTAAAGTATTTCGCATAACTTGCATTTTTTTCCTATATTACGTAGTTTCATAATTTTCACATTTCGTATTTCTTTTACCTTTCAGGCAGTAACTGGGGTAATAGCTTATTACACTTACAAAGATATCCCCGGTCTAAATTCCTTCACGCCTGCAGACAGTGGGGTATGCACAGCCAACGAGGAAATTCTCTGCGAAGGCAATGTCAAATATAACGGTCAACCTATCGGCATCATCGTCGCAGAGACTCAAAACGCAGCAGATAGAGCCTCTCGACTTGTTAAAGTAACATACACCAATGTTTCCAAACCCGTAATTGATGTTAATGTTGCTAAAGACGACAGCACCAGAAACACTTTATTTATATCAGTCGAAGCTACCAACCCTGGCACAGACACCGTTTATAAGACCATTAAAGGATGTAATATTCTACGAGGACAATATCATTTCCCAATGGAGACAATGGTGTGTGTAGCCAAACCAACGGATGAAGGATTAGAAGTACATACATCATCGCAGTGGCTTGACGGTCCACATACTATGATTTCAAGATGTTTGAATATTGATCAAAATAAGTAAGTTGCATTTTAAATACGATTTATTTATCATTGGAATCTTTGCACGGATCATAATATTTTTATATTTGAATATAATTATTATTTCATTCTTTCCTCAGGATTAATTTGCACGTCAAGCGAGTTGGTGGCTCTTACGGTTTGAAGATTACGCGTAGTATACAGTGTATTGTTGCGTGTAGTCTTGTTGCGCACAAACTGAACCGTGCATGTAGGTTCATCCAGCCACTGACTACGAACCTCAAAGGTTTTGGCAAGAGAATGCCAAACGTTAATGTTTATGAGGTATGTATTTAGCGAGCACTTTATACTTTTTGTACCTATATTGTATTTGTATGGAAAATCGTCAAATGAGTACTCCTGTGTAGCTCGAAACGAACTGTCAGACTTGACTGCTTAAAAACCAACCAGTTGCCTTCGCATTTCTCAATTTGCTGACAGCTCTTTGTGGCACATGCATATTGGGAGTCAGGACAGCTGTGACAACTGGGACTCTTAATCACGTTGTCACTAATTGTTGGTACATAAAACTAAAAATCTCATAACGAACAGTTATAAACACCAGAAGTTTCGGCCGACCATAGCTTTCGTGTTTAGATCAGTACCCCTGTTCCTTAATGGACGCAAACCCGTGCCTAGAGTGACCAAAAATCGCCCCGTGATTTGCATTGCCCTCTCTCGCAGGGGCTGAACAGAGAGGCGAAGGATTTCCTATTCCTTATGCATTCTGCCTCCATCTTCTCATCTACAAGATCATACTGCTTATCGTCCAATTGGAATGACGCTGCCAATTGGATAAAATTGGCAGTTCGTCCATAAACACCATACACCATACTGCCCGTCGTCCAATCGGCATGACGATCGATTTGACACAACTTCAAATCTGCAGCAGTCATGCCAACGAAATTCTTCCGGTGGAATGGTCAAATAAATGCTTGAAAAATATTTTTTTATTTAAGTGCTTGAAAAAAAGAATTGGAATATACTTCGTTTTTGACACCGAGTATTCCTGCAGTTAATTTTTTAACACTGGTTACGCTGTGAGACATAACGATTAAATCTGTTTCACACTTCATGTCATTGAAAGACTAATCTGATTGGCTGTGACGTCCTATCCTAGTTCCTTTTTTTCCCGCACTTACGTACTCGCCTGTGCACGAGAGAGTATGTGCGTGTTAGATCTCAAAATTCGAGACGGCTGTTATCGCGTCGCGCACCTGTGTGGTGAAACAAATTCGCAAGTTTTCTTCTAAGAATCGCTTGAAGGCAGCAGCCTTGCAGCAGTCGAAGCCGAAGCCGCTCACCACGACCATCTCTGGAGAATAAGGTACTGTGCATCCTTCCTTCATTTCGTTCTGTATTTATTTTCTGTGTGTTCCTGGCAGAACGTCAAATTCCCGTTTTTTCGTCATAGGCAATTTGTATTTAGCTAACCCGCGCAACCAAACACCTTGTATATTTAAATATATTTAGTCACCGGAAGAATTTCAATTATTTTTTTATTTCAACCCAAAACTGAACTATTTCTTCAGAATGCCACTTATTTATATATTATGTAGAATGAGCCACTGTTGCATTATCTTGTCTTTCGAATCGGGACACTACTTGACTAATTTCGAAAGTCTCATGATGAAATAAAAACACACACCAGCCAACTCGTCTTAAGAGCAGCGAAGCAAAATTAAAACCAAAGAATACATTAATAAACTTAGAATTAATAACGAACTTATCACGGATCCTAAACTTATTTCAAAGTAATTTCACAATTATTTTATAGATAAAATTCAACCAATCGTTAATTCGGGGGACAATGTCACGAAATAAATTAAAACTAAAAAGGATTCCATGTTCATGGCTCCAAGCCTGCCTCTTGATTATTTAAGATCACGTTAGCACTTAAAAATACAAACAGTGTGGGTTACGACGGTATCAGCACAAAAATTCTCAAAACCGTAGCTGGTGAAGTATGCCAAACCCCTAAGTTATATTATAAATTTGTGTATAAGAAAAGGTATTTTTCCAGAAGCACTAAAAAAATCAGTGATACAGCCATTATTTAAAAAAACAGGACAGAGAGATGGAATACTACAGACCAATTGCGCTAATACCTATTGTTTCTAAAATCATTGAAAAATAAAAAATATATTATAAAGAACTGAGTGCTTACTTGACTGGCCTGTGCAGTCAGGGCACGAACCACTAGACCAATCTAGTGGTTCGTGACCCTGACTGCTATGCCGGAGGTCGTGGGTTCGATTCCCACCCAGGACAAATGTTTGTGTGATGAGCACGATCATTTGTTCTGTGTCTGGGTGTAATTTATCTATAATATGTATGTATTTAGAAATTATGTTTGTTTATCAGTTGTCTAGTACCCATAACACAAGCTCTGCTTAGCTTGGGACTAGATGGCGTTGTGTGATAGTTGTGGAATATTATTATTATTACTATTATTAGAAGCGAATAAAATTCTCTGCAAAGAACAAAAGGGTTTTAGGAAACAAAAGACTATTAACATGGCTATCTACGACTTTTTGCAGAATGTGATAGTAAAATGGGTAAAAATAAACCGGTCTGTGCTATTTTCTGAGACATGACCCAGGCTTTTGATTATGTTGAACACAGTACTTTATTAAAAAAAACTAGATGCCTATGGAGTTAGAAGTAACGTACTTGATCTCATAAAGTCCTACCTACATGACAGAATACAAGTGACAGAAATAAGAACATTAAATGTTAATAACAAAACAGAAGAGAAAAGCTTATCTGAAGAACGTAAAGTTAGGTATGGAGTTCCACAAGGAAGTGTTCTAGGACCACCACTTTTTACACTTTATATTAATGACTTTCCAATGGCAATAGAACATCCTATGATACTTTTTGCAGATGACAGTACTATATCTATACCCTGTAACCAAAGAGATCTGTATAAAGATGAAATAACGAATACTTTATAAAAATAATAAAATGGTTAGAAAATAATAATTTAAAATTAATTTGAATAAAACTGTTATAATTCTAATTAAAAAAAATAGTAGCAATGCGTATGCTTTGAATATTTTAGCGCGAACTTACTACGGTCTGGCGGAATCTTTACTCCGATACGGCGTTATATTTTGGGGCAACTCAACAAACAAGGAGATAGCGTTTAAAGCTCAAAAGAGATGCATCAGAGCCATGTTTAGTTTAAAACCCACAGACAGTTGTAAACCCTATTTCGTACTTTTAATATATGAGGTGATGGGGATAATCAAACTGCACTGTTTAAGGTTAACTTCAATAGAGACTTTTAATGTAACCTTTATATTATATTTAGAAGTAATGTGACTAGTTCCTAGCACACAAACGGGACGAATGAAAAACTGAACGGAGGGCCGGCGCGTACGTATGAATACGTTCTTTGTCTCAGAAATATAATCAAATTAATTTTTGCTGATAAGTTATTTCTAAGAAACTCAACACGCCCCCTCAAAAATTAATCGGTAGTTATACAAACCAAAAATCGATATAAATTGACTACCCAACTAAATCACATTAACTTCCAAATAATTGCTGGGGAATTACAATTTGGTCCAACATTCGTTCGAGGGTTGAGGAAAACCCAGTAAAACCATCAACCAGACCAATTCATATCAAAATTAATACTTAAGATAAATATAACTTAAGTTCTTAAGTCAACATAATATGTAGTTCAGTTGTACTCATTAAGTTATGTACACACTTTATGATATTATATGTATAATAATTATAAGTTATGTACACCGTACACTTATTTACACTTAAATCACTGTAAACCCATTTGACACCTCAGCTTTTGGAAACTAATTGCAGGTAGAGCTTTTGTCAAAGCATAGGCCAACTGTTCACCTGTGGGAATGTAATTTAATGTTATTACATTTTTCTCAACTTGTTCCCTAGAAAAAGTGATATTTTATGTCAATATCTTTTGACCGTTTACTACATGTCGGGTTATTGGCTATACTTATACAGCCATTATTGTCTTCATAAACGACAATTTATTGGTACAGTGATTAGTATATTTATACTGGCCGCTAAAGACTTAAGCCACAATGCTTCTCTAACTGCCTCAAACAATGCCATATACTCGGCTTCAGTTGAAGAAGCCGCAACTGACGATTGTTTTCGTGTATTCTAGGAAATCGTGCACTGATTAAAAAGTTTAAACAAATACCCAGTTGTACTCTTTCTATCATGTGTATCATTGCCACCCCAATTTGAGTCTACGTAACCACACAAAATGTCATTGTATTTACACCTCTTGTAACACAATTTTAGATTAGTTGTGCCTTTTAAGTGCCTTATAGTACCCTTTTAACACATTGCCATAACTCTTTAATGTTTTTGTGTGTGTACTCAGTATGTTTACACTGACGCTTAAATTGGGCCTAGTACAAAGCATATTATACATAAGGCATCCTATGACGTTTCGATAGGGTGCGTCATATTTATTCTCAGAGTTCAATGCGTCTTTATTTTCTAAGGGGGTCGACACAGGTTTACACTCGTGCATATTAAACTTAGATATGACTGTTTTGATGTATGCACTTTGGTCCAACAGCATTTGATCACTTTCTCTAGTGAATGATTCGACTTGCGAATTTTAGCAGGATTTTCATCTTGCCCACTAGATTTTAAACTATCTAGTTTCTTTACAACATGGTCTGACCCACTAGATTTTAAACTATCTAGATTTTTAACATGATCTGACCCACTAGATTTTAACTATCTAGATTTACAACATGGTCTGACCCACTAGATTTTAAACTATCTAGATTTACAACATGGTCTGACCCACTAGATTTTAAAATATCTAGATTTTCAACATGATCTGACCCACTAGATTTTAACTCTCTAGATTTACAACATGGTCTGACCCACTAGATTTTAAAATATCTAGATTTACAACATGGTCTGACCCACTAGATTTTAAACTATCTAGATTTATAACATGGTCTGACCCACTAGATTTTGACCTATCTAGTTTCATTTCAACATGGTCACGGGACTTACTTGACACTGATTTAGAAGACACATTGTCATTATCAGTTTTGTCATGAGAATTTCCAATATTCTCTTCAGGCTTCCAAGAAGGCCTGGACCTCAAAAAGGTACTTTCGTCCACAATAACATCCCTGACCACTACAAACTTTGCGCAATTTGGGTTCCAAACTTTATAACCGTTTGGTTCATAACCCATCAGAATACCTTTCCATGATTTATCATCAAATTTAGCTTTAGTCGTTTTGTTATGCACATAAACAGTTGATCCAAAAACCTTTAAAAATTTTACTTCAGGTTTCTTATCGTGCCACATCTCATATGGTGTTTTCAAAAGTTTGAGAGCTTTAGTTGGTGTTAAATTTATTAAGTAAACAGCAGTCAAAACTGCCTGACCCCAAAAAACTTTATCTAATCGCGCACCGCTTAAGATTGAACGAGCTTTCTCAGTAATGGTTCTCACCATTCTTTCAGAGACACCATTTTGCTGTGGAGTTCTAGGAACTGTTAAATGGTATGAAATGCCCTTTTCAGCACAGTAGTTCTTCATTTCGGTGGATAAATACTCACCACCGTTATCGCAAAACAAATTAGCTACTTTTAAATTAAATTTAGCTTCACTTTTTGCAACAAAGTCTTTGAATGCTGTATATACGTCTGATTTGTATGTTATCAGATACGTAACGCAATAATGAGTATACTGGTCAACAAACATTACGAAATAGTTTTTATTATCAACTGTCGTTGGAGTGATAGGACCACAAACATCAGAACTGACAGCAAATAGAGGTCGATTTATGTGACTTTTGTCCTTGGTGTGATTTAAACGGAAGTCGGCTCTGCTTTCCATTAATGCATGCTTCACATAATTCGTCATCTGGTACTACAGTGCTTAATTCACTTACGTCTTTAAACAACTCATGACGTTTTATTTCAATAAATTTGTTTTTACTCAAGTGACCGAGGCGTTGATGCCATAATTTATAATTATTTTTGTCACTAATGCATGCTTGAGAAACAAGACGACTCACGTTTACACACACGACAAAATCTACAGAAATTAAATTATTAAAAGGCATACCTTTCATTACTGTTTTACCAGTTTTGCATATCCTTGCACCGTCAGTACTGAATATGACAGTGTAGCCAGCTCGCTGCATTTTGGATACTGACCGCAAATTGTACGGTACCTCAGGGTAGTACAGACCACCATCCAAATATCCCTGGACACCCATGTTACTAGTGACCTGCAGGGTACCTCTTTTCGTAGTTGAAATAAATTAACCATTTTTTAGCAACTGACAGTTTCAGTGGTGTATCTAAAACAAAAAGTTGGTAAACAAGTCATCTCTATTGATGATCGGATTCGAGGCGTCGGAATCCAGAATGAAGGTAACTTTGTTATCATCGTCTTGCGTTTTATATATTTATTGGACTGTTGGTTATCAAATTTCCTTTTCTTCGATTTGTCATTCTTTTGCATTTCTATTTGCAACACTTTTTCGCTCATATCGCCCGACTCATTTTGCAACTTCACTTCATGGTCTAATAGCCGTGTTTTAACGAAAGCTAACGTTATGTTATCTTCTGATAACGTCTCGATCGCTGTAATAACTCCATCATAAGTTGAGGGTAAACTTAGTAGCAAATGAGCAACTTTATCAGTTTCTTCTAACTTCGCACCAGCAGCAAGTAGTTCAGTGATGAGATCATCGAACTTTGTGAAGTGTTGAATGAGTGACACTTCACTTTTTAGTTTCAACGATAGCAACTTTTTTCTTAGTGCCAACTGCGTCGCGATGCTCTTATGTTCGTATAACGTATCTAAATTTTTCAAAATATCTTTTGCCGAATGATCTTCCTTAGCGAAATCAAGATAAGAATCGGAAAGATATTCTATTATTACACTTTTAGCAATTTTATTGTTTTTCTCCCAAGTTTCGTTGCCAGGTAGCGGATCTTCGTCGATAACTTTTATCACATCTATTTCACTTAGCAACCCACGAATACGAAACTTCCATACACTGTACTTCTCACCGTCGAATGGCTTGATATTTCTTTTTAACTTGGAATAGTCCATTTTTGTTTGTTTATTGTCCACGGCAGATTTTAAAACTTTAGTCCAACACAGTAAATATTTCACTCGCGCACACCTGGGCCCATAACCTTTTAATATATGAGGTGATGGGGATAATCAAACTGCACTGTTTAAGGTTAACTTCAATAGAGACTTTTAATGTAACCTTTATATTATATTTAGAAGTAATGTGACTAGTTCCTAGCACACAAACGGGACGAATGAAAAACTGAACGGAGGGCCGGCGCGTACGTATGAATACGTTCTTTGTCTCAGAAATATAATCAAATTAATTTTTGCTGATAAGTTATTTCTAAAAAACTCAACACGTACAACATAAAATATTGACATTACCATCCTTTTACATCTTAGAGACTGTAGTATTTATAAGGAACAAACCAGAGTTATTTCTCCGTATGTCAGATCAATTTCCAAGAAATCGCCGTGATCAAAGTCAGATCTGCCTTCATGCAACTCGGACAGCATTTATATGCGCAAGAGTGTTCTTTGCATGGTTCCAACTATTTATAATAAATTACCTAAAAGTTGGAGGGAGCTTACTAACATGGAATTGAAGACCAAAGCTTATTATAGCATTAATAAATTTATGGCAGAGTCATTGGCAGCAAGGTAAAATTTGGAAATTTATTTGATATCTTATTTTATTGACAATATTATATTATAATGTTGTAATAATGTGTTGTGATAATGTTGTTGTAATTTTGACAATTTATCGTAAAGTTTGACATCGTTACAATATTTTTATTTTATTTTATTCACATTTTGAATTTTTTATTGTTATTTGACATTTGTTTTTTTTTTTTTTTTATTATTTTTCAATTTGATTTTCTAATGAGTCCGTGAAACATTGAGAATTATTTTTATTAACTAAAAAAACCGGCCAAGTGCGTGTCGGGCCACGCACAGTGTAGGGTTCCGTAGTTGCCCATAAAATACTTATGCGAAGTAACTAAACTGATTCGCTGAATTTAATTTTAAAAAGAAGAATTTTCAAAATCGGTCCAGGAGTCTTTGAGAAATCGGGGAAAACACATAAAAAAAAGATTACGACGAATTTAGAACCTCCTCCTTTTTTTGAACCTACCTATCCCCAAAAAACATACCGTAAAAACATACCTATTAAAGCTGTAAAAATAAAGTTGACAAACTTACATATGCAGTTGAAGAAGATGTTCTCCGATACATTTTGTTTAAGAAAATATGTTATCCAAGTACATTTTATAAGTTGGTCGACTATTACTCGTAAAGTTGTAAAGCCTACTTAGTCATGATAATTTTCTTTTAAACTTCGTTAATTATACTACTATTGTGAATTTTTTCACACCCCCAAACATAACCGTTTAGCTGGTAGAGGGGGGGGACACTCGAGTCGAGCAAAATTTAGCACTTTAAAGCTTAATATTTCACAAACGAATTTTTTTATCAAAAAATTGTTAATGAAAACTATCAATATTTTTTAAAGACCTATTTAATGATACCCCACAATAAGGGGTACGCGAGAAAAAAAAAACATCCCCACTTTACGTGTACAGGAGGTACCCTAAAAAAAAAATATTTTACGAGATTTTATTTTACCACTTTTTCGGCACAACAAATCCGTATATTTACACCAAATTACAGCTCTCTAGTACTGTGCTTCTCTGAGCTAAACTGCGGACAGACGGACGGACGGACGGACGGACGGACATGGCGAAACTATAAGGGTTCCTTGTTGACTACGGAACCCTAAAAATGGAGATTTATTAGCGTAATAAACGCGTTTGCGGCAACCATGTCGAACATAATTTATCATAATTTATCTTGCATGCATAATGTCACCGTTCTGTATGTATACACATGTTTGAGCAAATATGTAAATATACTTACTTACATAAAAAACTGCTAGAAAATGTAGCTAAAAAGTTTAGCCACTAAGCCACAGGTTTTATAAAATTGTAGCTTTTGGTCACCGAATAATAGCTAGATCTAGCTATAAAGTTGTTAATTTGAAGTTGTGCCAAATCGATCGTCATGCCGATTGGACGATGGGCAGTATGATGTATGGTGTATATGGACGAACTGCCAATTTGATCCAATTGGCAGCGTCATTCCAATTGGACGATAGGCAGTATGGTGTATGGCTACTTTAAGGCACAGTATCATTGATTTTAAACCGACGAAAAAAAAAGGAGGAGGTTCTCAATTCGACATGTTTTTTTTTTTTAATGTATGATCACGCATAACTTTTCCTAACGTGATCCGATTTCAAATTTTTTTTTTTTTGTTGGAAAGGGAATATCTCGAAGTTGGTCCCATTTAAAGTTCAAAATTAAAAACGGCCTACAAGGGTAGAAAAAAAGGAATTAAATTGTCAATCTTCCTACAGAATTTTCAATTATGAACCGATTCTGTTGAAATAAAGTTAACAATTGTAGTTTTGAGGACATTATTATATAGCAGAGATGTGAAGAACATAACACGATGGCGTCACCATCATCAGATCAACTCCAGATCCCTGTTATTTTGTGAAGTCAGTCCCAAGAGTTCCTTAACAGTTAACAACAGTTAAATCGTGTTTAAGCTCATTTCACTCAGCTTGATGAGAACTTTAGACCTAGCTGAGGTATCATTGCCATCGAAGGTCTGAGGATGGTGACGGATAGCAGGGGCAAGAGGTCCTCTACAGTTAAAAGCACCTTTATCGTGTTTGGGCTCATTTCACTAGTCTTGATGAAAACTTTATACCTAGCTGGGGTATAAAATTGTCATCGAGGGTCTGATGATGGTGACAGAGGGCAGTAGCAAGAGATCCTTAACAGTTAACAGTAACTATATCGTATTTGGGCTCATTTCACTCATCTTGATGAGAACTTTAGACGTAGCTGGGGTATGACAGTCGTTGAGAGGTTGAGAATGAAGACAGAAGTAGGTGTAGGAGGTCGTCAATAGTTAACAAAAAAAAAAAATTATAAAAAAAATCTTATATTTTTTTTAGTTACAGAAATTGACACGAGATAGGAAACTCAAAAGTAAAAAATAAAACCTTTAAAAAAAAATCAAACCGACAAAACATCGAACTGAAAAGCAAAAAATAAATTTTGAGGCGGCGCCAAAGAAACAATCAACGAATAGCTACGACGAGCTATTCAACCAATACAAGCTATACAACGAGCTATTCTGCTCTTCAAATAGTTAATTTACATGTTTGTTTGTTCGGCGCCGCCTCAAAATTTATTTTTTGCTTTTCAGTTCGATGTTTCGTCGGTTTGATTTTTTATAAAAAAGTATTATTTTTATAAATTATTAACTTTATTAAAAATTTACAGGCGGCAGTCAACAAGTCTGGTGTCATTCAATATTTGAACATTACTAACTACACTGACAATGGTTACAAGATTAATGAGCCAGTAATTGGCTACGGTTATGATGTGTACCATAATGTATACGATGCCTCTAAAATTAACTATACAGCTTACAACACAGTCACTGATACACCAAAGAACACTTTCTGCAGATCACCAGGTAACAAGACTTTCACAAAAAAAAACCTACCGGCCCGCGGCGGCTTCTCTCGGTTACAATTTAGATGAATGTAATATTGATGGATGGTAAACAATCATATTAACCTTTATTTTACTAATTTATTTAACAGGTACATTAGAAGCCATTGCTAATATGGAAAATATTATGGAGCGAATTTCCTATGAACTCTCCATGGACCCAATTCAAGTTCGTCTTAATAATTTAAATAAAGACAAATACGGTGGAATAATTAAACTTTTGGAGGCTTTGAAGGAAAGTTGTGAATATACTAGCCGCGAAGCTGCAGTAAAAGCTTTCAACACGCAAAATCGATGGAAGAAACGAGCAATCCGATGCTCTCTGTGTAGATGGGTTCCTGTAGGTGGTGTTTACAATGATGTAAACATAACAGTGTACCATTCAGACGGATCCGTAGTCATTACCCATGGTGGTGTGGAAATGGGTCAGGGACTCAACACTAAAGTTGCTCAAACAGCTGCCTACCTCCTAGGGATCCCCCTGGACAAAATCCAAATTAAAGGAAACGACACTATTATCACACCAAATGCATTCGTAACTGGTGCAAGCGTTACGACTGATGCTACAATCATAGGACTACGGAGAGCCGCCGAAAGGATGAATGCACAATTGGAGTCCGTTAGAGCCACGTTGACAAATCCAACTTGGGAACAGGTGATAACTGCTGCATATGCTGCTAATGTAGATCTACAATGTCACGGCTTTGTCTCTTCTGCCGATGCGCAGACTTACGACATCTATGGTGTTGCCTGTTGTGAAGTAGAAGTTGATTGTCTTACTGGAGAATTTGAAATTTTGAGAGTAGACATAGCACAGGACGTTGGTGTTAGTGTCAGCCCAGAGGTTGACATTGGACAAGTAAGTAAAAATATTGTTATGTACTTTATTTAAGCTTCACTGTATTTGTTTGGTCTCTTCTACTCCACACTCTTGTCTACAGCAAAAGAGTATCTGAAATAATTATATTTTTGTTACACTTTGAATTTTCTGGAATTTTTAGATTTTAATGAATACCATCATTGGAGTGAATGAGTAGATGCGTTCTATAGGGTGCCATATTTTTTTGGATTTTTTGACACGTCACCTACCCTATAACCAGCGGACAACTGAGACGCGTCTCAGTTGTCCGCTGGTTATAATAATGACAACTCATTTGACAACTCATTTGACAACTCATTTGACATGTTTTGATAAGTAGTTTAGAAGTTATGAGGGAACAAACAAACATACGTACATTATGTATGTATACAAACATACATACCGGTCAAAATCACAACCCTCCTTTTGGCTTTGCCGTAGTCGGGTAAAAAAATCTATGACTGCCACATTAATGAGATAGTTCGTTTTTTTTTTTTCGTCAGTGGGGCATTAGTACCTACAATGGATCGTTTAAATATTAGTTGATTATTGCTAGACTATCTGTCCAAATATTCTAGAAGTAGAATATAAGAAAATGATAGGTAATAGCAGATAGAAGAAAACTAATCGTACCTAATTCTACAACTCAATAGGAAAATCATGATTTACGACTGTTTTGTTTTTCATACTCGATAATTTTTGTAGATCTATGTATCGATGTCTGAAACGGCACGCATAATTTATTTTGTGCATAATATTCTTAATCAGGTTGAAGGAGCTTTTATGATGGGCGTTGGATACCACACTTGTGAGAAGCTGATTTATGGCTCTGACGGCCTCATGCTGACTGACAGATCTTGGGACTATCACTTAGGAGGGCCCAGAGATATGCCCCAGGACTTTAATATCACCCTGTGGAACTACTACAGTAATGATCGTATTTTGGGATCTAAAGGTAAGTCTGACAACGATTGTAACACTGTTGTTATGATTGGGGTCGGGAAAAATAACTATAAACTTTAATTTGCAGCGATTTTTATTTCTATCGTCTATTTTTCCATAATAACATCAAAAAGTTTTTTCTTTTTAATTTGACAATCTGACTCATCTCTAAAAAAAGTATCTATATCCACAACATCCTCCGGCCCCGCGAGAAAGCGGAATAATACACTACACTATTATGGAATAATAAAAGTAAAAATTATAAATACCTCATGGGCAGTCTGACCAGCCGACCAGAACGAGTGACATGCTCTTTAGTAGGCAGCTGCTGTACAGGTATAGTGGCTGGCACATCCTTATGACGAACCTCTAAAGGGAAGAGACGCTGTAGAGGTCTGATTAATTCGCCTTTTGCGGTTCTAACCCGTGCTACACGCCTATATGACCACCCCTTGCAACATCTCTACAACCATACCTGGCACATGGCGCCATTCGCGTAAAACAGATTTATTTAGTATCTCCTGAATTCTATTATTCACAAATACATTTAAGTTTACTTTTCTGTTAAGCCATGCTAGTACTATAGACGAATCGGTCCAGTAGAATACCGGACAGTTTAAGTTAAGGTCCCGTCTTATATCCGCAGCTACTCTAGCAGCTAGTAAAGCGGCTAATAGCTCCAGTCTAGGCATCGTCACAGCTTTACTTGGACACACTCTTGACTTAGCTGTCAACAACTGAACGGTGACCTCATCATGAAACTCTGACCGTAAAAACAAACAACATGCATATGATAGGCAGCTAAACTTGCATCGCAAAACACGTGAATAGTGTTATGACTATCTCGTAAATCAGCTTTACTAATGCGCCGTGGAACTCTGCATGCCTCTATGTGCGTAATCTCATGTAACCAATCTTTTGAAGTTTTGACTAAATCTTCAGGTAAAGGTTCATCCCAATCAATATTACGTATCCAACATTTTTAGGGTTCCGTAGTCAACAAGGAACCCTAAAGCCCGGTTTCCACCGCGAGCGGAACGGACCCATTAAGGACTCCGTTAAACTCGCAAGCGTAAACTGCATACTTGTATTTCCATCAACAAAGAGTTTTTTAGTTCCCGGAGCGAGCTCATTTTTACTCTTTTCACCCGTTGAGTCATTAATGTGTCCGTTCCGCTCGCGGTGGAAACCGGGCTTTATAGTTTCGCCATGTCCGTCCGTCCGTCTGTCCGCAGTTTAGCTCAGAGACGCACAGTACTAGAGAGCTGTAATTTGGTGTAAATATACGGATTTGTTGTGCCGAAAAAATGGTAAAATAAAATCTCGTAAAATATTTTTTTTTAGGGTACCTCCTGTACACGTAAAGAGGGGATGTTTTTTTTTTTTCTCGCGTACCCCTTAGTGTGGGGTATCATTAAATAGGTCTTTAAAAATATTGATAGTTTCCATTAACAATTTTTTGATAAAAAAATTCGTTTGTGAAATATTAAGCTTTAAAGTGCTAAATTTTGCTCGACTCGAGTGTCCCCCCCCTCTACCAGCTAAACGGTTATGTTTGGGGGTGTGAAAAAATTCACAATAGTAGTATATATAACGAAGTTTAAAAGAAAATTATTATGACTAAGTAGGCTTTAGAACTTTACGAGTAATAGTCGACCAACTTATAAAATGTACTTGGATAACATTTTCCTAAACAAAATGTATCGGAGAACAAGCTCTTCAACTGCAAATGTAAGTTTGTCAACTTTATTTTTACAGCTGTAATAGGTATGTTTTTACGGTATGTTTTTTGGGGATAGGTAGGTTTTTATCGTCAACTATTTTAACCTCTCGAGCCCCGGGAAAAAATTTTTGCCACCAAAACCTATACGATTTTAAGACTTATTTTTCCGAAAATACAGTTTAAAATCGGTCGGGGTTTGGTGGCTCAAAATTGTGCCATTGGGGCGCATTGGGGTCCGAGAGGTTAACTTGCTTCAAAAAAGGGGGAGGTTCTAAATTCGTCGTAATCTTTTTTTTATGTATTTTCCCCGATTTCTTAAAGACTCCTGGACCGATTTTGAAAATTCTTCTCTTTAAAATTAAATTCAGCGAATCAGTTTAGTTAATTCGCATAAGTATTTTGATGGGCAACTACGGAACCCTACACTGTGCGTGGCCCGACACGCACTTGGCCGGTTTTTTGTACGATAATGTGACTGTCTGTCATGAACCCTTGTTTTTAAATTCAGAATAGGATATTTATTTTAAATCACCAAGTGCATCTGGGCCGCTTGGAAACACATTAAATCTTTACTTTATTACCCGACAGCCAATAAATAACAGAACGCTCATACTTATTTTGGAGAAGTAGAACAAAAAACTATTCAATTGCTTTGCAAAGCATAAATCCTTTATTCTTAAAAACTATTGACAGACGTTAACTGATATTTTAGAAGAATTCTAAAGAAACAATCTTACATCTTAGCTTATCTGCACACGTGTTTGTAATTTGAGTTTCACGAAATGGCCAAAACGATCCTTTTAGAGCAATTGAGACGGGCACAGCACAAAAACAAAAGAGATATTCGGGCTAACAGCCCTCATAAACATGCCACGGTGACGTGGGAATTCTTAAGGGCTTGGCGAGTCCCTTAGCAGGTACCTAGCTGGACTGAGGGGACGCTGATGATTATTCAGGGCAGTGGGGCTTGGAACGTCTTGAGGGACACACGGGTGGACCCGGGGGAAAAGTTCAGGAGATTCGGTTTGAGACGCCCGACATGCGGGACGCGATATTATCGAGGTGTTTGATTAAGTAATATTTGATACGTCGAGTATCAATAGCTGAAGTAAGTGTTAGTGGTCGGTGGAACGCGAGAAGATGAATCCAGAAGGCGGCCTGATGTTGGTGATCATACGGGGGGTAGCTGAGCAGCGGTCCGTAAGTGAAATACTGACAAATCCTCTTCTTTAAGCACTTGGTAAGTGTTAATTATAATTAACTTTATAGTAGCAGTTTGGAGGAGACGCAGAGTGGCTGCTGATAATCATTTATTTCAGTATGGCGGGCGGAGCGGAGATTTCACATTATTATATTTTATATTATTACCTCATATATTATTTGTCCTGATTCCGTAACCTCACAGTAATTATTTGTCATTTGCGTTTGGTTAAAGGGCACGGGGAAGCCTTCGCTACACTGAGTACAAGGACTCACACGCCAATGACGCCTGACTTATAATGACTTTACTTGACGAATGTACCACGTATCAAAGGCAGAACCATGTTCTTAATTCAACTACTCAAATTATATTCTTCCAGCCAAGCTATTATGTGCCGATGGCAGGTATTTGCAACTATAACAAATATTGCTATTTGTTTAGCAAAATAACCAAATGCTGTTGATGATTACTGTCTCCTTGCAGCCTAGCCCAGAGACATTGCGGGTGGTTGATGGATGTACATTTCTAGCTGTGGGGGTAGGCTTCACCAAGTACTGGGTTACCATTTGGATAACTCCGTTCCAAAGGAACGCTAGATTCAGCAGCTGTGTCTCGTTATTAAACCGGCCGCTGGTAGGCCTATATCTGAATCGTCATTATTTAACGAGACACACCTGTCGATAAGGGCAGATTTAAATGTGAAATGAATGGAGTGCCGATGACATCCACTTCAGCATTCAGCAATACAATCGCAATATGCTCTGTTACAGGCCGAGTCCACGGTACGCTTGAGCAACTTGATTATTATGAGAGAAAGGGGATAGGCAGCCGTAAGGGTGAACTATTTGAACGCGTGTGTACTTCTATGGAGAAACAAAACTTGTCTTTTTCAATGGCAGTGAATTCACGACTCACTGCCTCAGGATTGGAAAGGACATGTATAATGTGCTTAGGAAACGTTCGCTGTTAGTGTTCGTAGCAGAGTCCTTCGCAGGGTAATGCTGGTAGGACTAACAGTAAACGCACGCCGGGTAAACGTTGTAAAACAATACCATGTTGTATAACATGGAATTGTTTGCGTTTGCAAAGTGGCATCCAGTACATTGGAATCAAATAAGTTAACGTAACCGTAATCATCTATTCTCTTAAGCGCAAGCGTGACGTTTCCTTTTATATTATATCTTTGCTGTCCTCTTGTCTTACTAGCTTCATAATTATTATTTGGTTTGTTAATATGATTTGATATTATTCATGTATTTACTGTGAACTCTCAGCACTAACTTACTTTGGACCCCTCCCCTTGCTGAGAGTTCAGTCCTCTCTGTCCTGGCGGAGGTCGCAGTTGTCAATGGTACGTGCGCCACGGAGGTTGGGCGGAGGCGGGGCCCTACCTCGGCCCCCCCAGGGGGGGGGGGGCCATACTTCATATTTTCCACTATATTAATGCAATTTAGGAAAAACGAAAATTTTATCAGCCTAGGGTATTTTATGAACAGTCACATGTGGTGCCGTGACCAGGATTCTCGTCATTAAATGTACTGATTCACTTCAGTGCAACGAGAAAGAACAAATTTATGGGTTACTACAATAATAACACAACGTAATTATATGATTCTCGAGCTTGCGAGAGACGGCTTTAATTTACAGCGACAACAAAAAGTTTAAACATTTTGATCACCATATATTGAATGAATCAAACATGGGTATCGGGTTCAACTCCCGCGTAATTTATCAATTGATGTGTTATATTTTGACACAAAAATAACACAACACAATTTGTACCACTCATAGCGGGTTCAATTCCCGTGCAATTTTAAAGAGAGTGAATTAGTTTACGTTGCCATCGAAACAATACAACGTAATATTAGAAATCGTGAGAAACAATTGCGGAGTACATTTTAGGAGCTGTAATAAATTATAGTTGATTAGATATAATGGTCTGACGATGGATTCTTCAACCATTGACTGCGGGTTAAATTCCTGCTTGATTTATTTGCTGTTGATGAGCTTGCGCTACTGTGTCAATGATCTAGTTAGACACAATAGCTGATGAGTGATAAAGTTCCTGTGTCACGGCTTGTGTTCTAGGTTTTCACAGAAATGATTGATCGGAATCATATGCCAGGAGGCAATTTTTGAACTACATGAAATGAGCGTTTGTCAGAGTTACTGCGCTACTTGTTACAAGGGTTCAACTCCCTGTTGACGTAAGTTTGTTGTTCGACAAATCAGTTTATTGATTATGAAATGTGCTTGCAATTACACGGGTGTTTGTCACGATATAATTGTGATGCGCCCTTAATCTCGGGATATATTTCATATTGTTACAGCTTATACAGTAAGAAGCATGTAGCTTTAGTATTACAATTGATTTACTTGTCATTAGGTGTTATCGTAAGAGATTAACCTTTCAGACTCTTCGGAATAAACCATATAGATGAATAGATACTCGTTTGGCCTAATTTCAAATTCCAGGTTGATTGAGACTTCGATGGGCTTCACTTCCCTTTGTCTTAGCGTTTGGGTTACGCGTAAGCACGAGTCAAATGCAGCCGACGTCTGCAGACTTCCAGGGCAGCTGTGTCGACGTCAGCGTGACTCCTTTTACGAAGCTAAGTTTCACTTTTATTATACTTTACAGTTACACGATGACACGTGGCTTGAACTCGTCATTGCAGTAAAGGTACGCGTAGTATTGTTTTGAATTTTTAGACAATGCACCCGGCACACAAAGGGGAACACAAGGGAAAGTTGATGTGAACCAAATGTGAACATTTTGTCGAAACGATTGGCGCAGTGGCCCAGTAGTCGACTGTTGCGCGGCGTGTCGCGGGTTCGATCCCCACACGGAACGAATGTTTGTGTGATCTGCGTGTTTGTGTGTGTGGGTCACTGTGTTTGAGAACGCACCCACGGTATAGGAGAAATTCGTACCGTGGAGCAAAGACAATGGTTAATTAGAAGAAACAACCGATTTTCAGTAATCGGATTTATTTTGTTACATCATAGAGAGCCAGTAATTGTTTGACCAATCTAGGATGCCTATATTTTAGTTTAAAGAAAAACCTAATTCTTTAATTATTGAACACGAAGTGATATTCGAGTGAAATAGCGGAAAGTAAGATTTATTTATGTTAATGACAGTACGGTTGACGCATTGGTTGACCGACCGATTGCTTTGCTAGGTGTAACGGGTTCGATTCCCGCATGGAACTCATAATTGTAATTAACTGCAGGCAGTAGTTCTACACGTGGCTGTTTGGGTATATGGATTTGGATGTGTGTGGATGCACCCACGAAGGAGAAGTTATCCGTAGTGCGGAGCGACGTATTGTTGCGAGAAAAGCGTGCACATGTTAAATACCTAGTATACGTTACAGAACATGTTCATTTTCTGATAGAATCTCCCGCACTACTAAAATCACAGGACTGATCCTTCCTCTCACTAACGGAGGGGGGAGGCTGATCGGGATTAAAAATACTTATAATAACATATAGGTGATAAATAAGATTACATAACATTAGTTTTTTAATATGACTTCTCAATTCTAGTTGGAATCCTGAAACTGCTCTTTCCTCTTAGAATCGGAGGGGGGCGACTAATTGGAATTGAATCTAATATGTCTATGTGCGGACTATTTCAGCTACCGGATACAACAGCGAGCAGCGGGTTGAGCTCGCTCAGCGTTGAGGAAAGGCCTCTGTCCAGCAGCAGCTACGATAGGCTGAATTAGGAACGATGGGACACCGTAGAGGTAGCGTCACTCACAAATACTCTTGAAAGAGACTCTGGTATGTAAATCAACATTATAAGCATGCACAGGTCTTTTGAAATAAATTGGATCGCGGTTTAATATACCTACAATTTAAATACAACAGAGTATTTTACTGGAGGACCATTTCGAAATTAATTAATTACATTTATGATTGAAGATGCTTATGCAAAATAACTCAAATTTATGGCAAACTATGCATCTTATTAGATTCGTGTTCCAGCTGGAAAACTTATAGTAACAGGTTTATATCAATATTAGTAGTGGGTGTGCGCATATAGTATCATAACGTCATGGAAATGCACAGGTTTACCCTAATGTGAAAGCTCATCCGCTGAACTGCGTCACGCGTCTGATTTTCAGAGGGGGGAATGTGACTGTCTGTCATGAACCCTTGTTTTTAATTCAGAATAGGATATTTATTTTAAATCACCAAGTGCATCTGGGCCGCTTGGAAACACATTAAATCTTTACTTTATTACCCGACAGCCAATAAATAACAGAACGCTCATACTTATTTTGGAGAAGTAGAACAAAAAACTATTCAATTGCTTTGCAAAGCATAAATCCTTTATTCTTAAAAACTATTGACAGACGTTAACTGATATTTTAGAAGAATTCTAAAGAAACAATCTTACATCTTAGCTTATCTGCACACGTGTTTGTAATTTGAGTTTCACGAAATGGCCAAAACGATCCTTTTAGAGCAATTGAGACGGGCACAGCACAAAAACAAAAGAGATATTCGGGCTAACAGCCCTCATAAACATGCCACGGTGACGTGGGAATTCTTAAGGGCTTGGCGAGTCCCTTAGCAGGTACCTAGCTGGACTGAGGGGACGCTGATGATTATTCAGGGCAGTGGGGCTTGGAACGTCTTGAGGGACACACGGGTGGACCCGGGGGAAAAGTTCAGGAGATTCGGTTTGAGACGCCCGACATGCGGGACGCGATATTATCGAGGTGTTTGATTAAGTAATATTTGATACGTCGAGTATCAATAGCTGAAGTAAGTGTTAGTGGTCGGTGGAACGCGAGAAGATGAATCCAGAAGGCGGCCTGATGTTGGTGATCATACGGGGGGTAGCTGAGCAGCGGTCCGTAAGTGAAATACTGACAAATCCTCTTCTTTAAGCACTTGGTAAGTGTTAATTATAATTAACTTTATAGTAGCAGTTTGGAGGAGACGCAGAGTGGCTGCTGATAATCATTTATTTCAGTATGGCGGGCGGAGCGGAGATTTCACATTATTATATTTTATATTATTACCTCATATATTATTTGTCCTGATTCCGTAACCTCACAGTAATTATTTGTCATTTGCGTTTGGTTAAAGGGCACGGGGAAGCCTTCGCTACACTGAGTACAAGGACTCACACGCCAATGACGCCTGACTTATAATGACTTTACTTGACGAATGTACCACGTATCAAAGGCAGAACCATGTTCTTAATTCAACTACTCAAATTATATTCTTCCAGCCAAGCTATTATGTGCCGATGGCAGGTATTTGCAACTATAACAAATATTGCTATTTGTTTAGCAAAATAACCAAATGCTGTTGATGATTACTGTCTCCTTGCAGCCTAGCCCAGAGACATTGCGGGTGGTTGATGGATGTACATTTCTAGCTGTGGGGGTAGGCTTCACCAAGTACTGGGTTACCATTTGGATAACTCCGTTCCAAAGGAACGCTAGATTCAGCAGCTGTGTCTCGTTATTAAACCGGCCGCTGGTAGGCCTATATCTGAATCGTCATTATTTAACGAGACACACCTGTCGATAAGGGCAGATTTAAATGTGAAATGAATGGAGTGCCGATGACATCCACTTCAGCATTCAGCAATACAATCGCAATATGCTCTGTTACAGGCCGAGTCCACGGTACGCTTGAGCAACTTGATTATTATGAGAGAAAGGGGATAGGCAGCCGTAAGGGTGAACTATTTGAACGCGTGTGTACTTCTATGGAGAAACAAAACTTGTCTTTTTCAATGGCAGTGAATTCACGACTCACTGCCTCAGGATTGGAAAGGACATGTATAATGTGCTTAGGAAACGTTCGCTGTTAGTGTTCGTAGCAGAGTCCTTCGCAGGGTAATGCTGGTAGGACTAACAGTAAACGCACGCCGGGTAAACGTTGTAAAACAATACCATGTTGTATAACATGGAATTGTTTGCGTTTGCAAAGTGGCATCCAGTACATTGGAATCAAATAAGTTAACGTAACCGTAATCATCTATTCTCTTAAGCGCAAGCGTGACGTTTCCTTTTATATTATATCTTTGCTGTCCTCTTGTCTTACTAGCTTCATAATTATTATTTGGTTTGTTAATATGATTTGATATTATTCATGTATTTACTGTGAACTCTCAGCACTAACTTACTTTGGACCCCTCCCCTTGCTGAGAGTTCAGTCCTCTCTGTCCTGGCGGAGGTCGCAGTTGTCAATGGTACGTGCGCCACGGAGGTTGGGCGGAGGCGGGGCCCTACCTCGGCCCCCCCAGGGGGGGGGGGCCCATACTTCATATTTTCCACTATATTAATGCAATTTAGGAAAAACGAAAATTTTATCAGCCTAGGGTATTTTATGAACAGTCACATGTGGTGCCGTGACCAGGATTCTCGTCATTAAATGTACTGATTCACTTCAGTGCAACGAGAAAGAACAAATTTATGGGTTACTACAATAATAACACAACGTAATTATATGATTCTCGAGCTTGCGAGAGACGGCTTTAATTTACAGCGACAACAAAAAGTTTAAACATTTTGATCACCATATATTGAATGAATCAAACATGGGTATCGGGTTCAACTCCCGCGTAATTTATCAATTGATGTGTTATATTTTGACACAAAAATAACACAACACAATTTGTACCACTCATAGCGGGTTCAATTCCCGTGCAATTTTAAAGAGAGTGAATTAGTTTACGTTGCCATCGAAACAATACAACGTAATATTAGAAATCGTGAGAAACAATTGCGGAGTACATTTTAGGAGCTGTAATAAATTATAGTTGATTAGATATAATGGTCTGACGATGGATTCTTCAACCATTGACTGCGGGTTAAATTCCTGCTTGATTTATTTGCTGTTGATGAGCTTGCGCTACTGTGTCAATGATCTAGTTAGACACAATAGCTGATGAGTGATAAAGTTCCTGTGTCACGGCTTGTGTTCTAGGTTTTCACAGAAATGATTGATCGGAATCATATGCCAGGAGGCAATTTTTGAACTACATGAAATGAGCGTTTGTCAGAGTTACTGCGCTACTTGTTACAAGGGTTCAACTCCCTGTTGACGTAAGTTTGTTGTTCGACAAATCAGTTTATTGATTATGAAATGTGCTTGCAATTACACGGGTGTTTGTCACGATATAATTGTGATGCGCCCTTAATCTCGGGATATATTTCATATTGTTACAGCTTATACAGTAAGAAGCATGTAGCTTTAGTATTACAATTGATTTACTTGTCATTAGGTGTTATCGTAAGAGATTAACCTTTCAGACTCTTCGGAATAAACCATATAGATGAATAGATACTCGTTTGGCCTAATTTCAAATTCCAGGTTGATTGAGACTTCGATGGGCTTCACTTCCCTTTGTCTTAGCGTTTGGGTTACGCGTAAGCACGAGTCAAATGCAGCCGACGTCTGCAGACTTCCAGGGCAGCTGTGTCGACGTCAGCGTGACTCCTTTTACGAAGCTAAGTTTCACTTTTATTATACTTTACAGTTACACGATGACACGTGGCTTGAACTCGTCATTGCAGTAAAGGTACGCGTAGTATTGTTTTGAATTTTTAGACAATGCACCCGGCACACAAAGGGGAACACAAGGGAAAGTTGATGTGAACCAAATGTGAACATTTTGTCGAAACGATTGGCGCAGTGGCCCAGTAGTCGACTGTTGCGCGGCGTGTCGCGGGTTCGATCCCCACACGGAACGAATGTTTGTGTGATCTGCGTGTTTGTGTGTGTGGGTCACTGTGTTTGAGAACGCACCCACGGTATAGGAGAAATTCGTACCGTGGAGCAAAGACAATGGTTAATTAGAAGAAACAACCGATTTTCAGTAATCGGATTTATTTTGTTACATCATAGAGAGCCAGTAATTGTTTGACCAATCTAGGATGCCTATATTTTAGTTTAAAGAAAAACCTAATTCTTTAATTATTGAACACGAAGTGATATTCGAGTGAAATAGCGGAAAGTAAGATTTATTTATGTTAATGACAGTACGGTTGACGCATTGGTTGACCGACCGATTGCTTTGCTAGGTGTAACGGGTTCGATTCCCGCATGGAACTCATAATTGTAATTAACTGCAGGCAGTAGTTCTACACGTGGCTGTTTGGGTATATGGATTTGGATGTGTGTGGATGCACCCACGAAGGAGAAGTTATCCGTAGTGCGGAGCGACGTATTGTTGCGAGAAAAGCGTGCACATGTTAAATACCTAGTATACGTTACAGAACATGTTCATTTTCTGATAGAATCTCCCGCACTACTAAAATCACAGGACTGATCCTTCCTCTCACTAACGGAGGGGGGAGGCTGATCGGGATTAAAAATACTTATAATAACATATAGGTGATAAATAAGATTACATAACATTAGTTTTTTAATATGACTTCTCAATTCTAGTTGGAATCCTGAAACTGCTCTTTCCTCTTAGAATCGGAGGGGGGCGACTAATTGGAATTGAATCTAATATGTCTATGTGCGGACTATTTCAGCTACCGGATACAACAGCGAGCAGCGGGTTGAGCTCGCTCAGCGTTGAGGAAAGGCCTCTGTCCAGCAGCAGCTACGATAGGCTGAATTAGGAACGATGGGACACCGTAGAGGTAGCGTCACTCACAAATACTCTTGAAAGAGACTCTGGTATGTAAATCAACATTATAAGCATGCACAGGTCTTTTGAAATAAATTGGATCGCGGTTTAATATACCTACAATTTAAATACAACAGAGTATTTTACTGGAGGACCATTTCGAAATTAATTAATTACATTTATGATTGAAGATGCTTATGCAAAATAACTCAAATTTATGGCAAACTATGCATCTTATTAGATTCGTGTTCCAGCTGGAAAACTTATAGTAACAGGTTTATATCAATATTAGTAGTGGGTGTGCGCATATAGTATCATAACGTCATGGAAATGCACAGGTTTACCCTAATGTGAAAGCTCATCCGCTGAACTGCGTCACGCGTCTGATTTTCAGAGGGGGGAATGTGACTGTCTGTCATGAACCCTTGTTTTTAATTCAGAATAGGATATTTATTTTAAATCACCAAGTGCATCTGGGCCGCTTGGAAACACATTAAATCTTTACTTTATTACCCGACAGCCAATAAATAACAGAACGCTCATACTTATTTTGGAGAAGTAGAACAAAAAACTATTCAATTGCTTTGCAAAGCATAAATCCTTTATTCTTAAAAACTATTGACAGACGTTAACTGATATTTTAGAAGAATTCTAAAGAAACAATCTTACATCTTAGCTTATCTGCACACGTGTTTGTAATTTGAGTTTCACGAAATGGCCAAAACGATCCTTTTAGAGCAATTGAGACGGGCACAGCACAAAAACAAAAGAGATATTCGGGCTAACAGCCCTCATAAACATGCCACGGTGACGTGGGAATTCTTAAGGGCTTGGCGAGTCCCTTAGCAGGTACCTAGCTGGACTGAGGGGACGCTGATGATTATTCAGGGCAGTGGGGCTTGGAACGTCTTGAGGGACACACGGGTGGACCCGGGGGAAAAGTTCAGGAGATTCGGTTTGAGACGCCCGACATGCGGGACGCGATATTATCGAGGTGTTTGATTAAGTAATATTTGATACGTCGAGTATCAATAGCTGAAGTAAGTGTTAGTGGTCGGTGGAACGCGAGAAGATGAATCCAGAAGGCGGCCTGATGTTGGTGATCATACGGGGGGTAGCTGAGCAGCGGTCCGTAAGTGAAATACTGACAAATCCTCTTCTTTAAGCACTTGGTAAGTGTTAATTATAATTAACTTTATAGTAGCAGTTTGGAGGAGACGCAGAGTGGCTGCTGATAATCATTTATTTCAGTATGGCGGGCGGAGCGGAGATTTCACATTATTATATTTTATATTATTACCTCATATATTATTTGTCCTGATTCCGTAACCTCACAGTAATTATTTGTCATTTGCGTTTGGTTAAAGGGCACGGGGAAGCCTTCGCTACACTGAGTACAAGGACTCACACGCCAATGACGCCTGACTTATAATGACTTTACTTGACGAATGTACCACGTATCAAAGGCAGAACCATGTTCTTAATTCAACTACTCAAATTATATTCTTCCAGCCAAGCTATTATGTGCCGATGGCAGGTATTTGCAACTATAACAAATATTGCTATTTGTTTAGCAAAATAACCAAATGCTGTTGATGATTACTGTCTCCTTGCAGCCTAGCCCAGAGACATTGCGGGTGGTTGATGGATGTACATTTCTAGCTGTGGGGGTAGGCTTCACCAAGTACTGGGTTACCATTTGGATAACTCCGTTCCAAAGGAACGCTAGATTCAGCAGCTGTGTCTCGTTATTAAACCGGCCGCTGGTAGGCCTATATCTGAATCGTCATTATTTAACGAGACACACCTGTCGATAAGGGCAGATTTAAATGTGAAATGAATGGAGTGCCGATGACATCCACTTCAGCATTCAGCAATACAATCGCAATATGCTCTGTTACAGGCCGAGTCCACGGTACGCTTGAGCAACTTGATTATTATGAGAGAAAGGGGATAGGCAGCCGTAAGGGTGAACTATTTGAACGCGTGTGTACTTCTATGGAGAAACAAAACTTGTCTTTTTCAATGGCAGTGAATTCACGACTCACTGCCTCAGGATTGGAAAGGACATGTATAATGTGCTTAGGAAACGTTCGCTGTTAGTGTTCGTAGCAGAGTCCTTCGCAGGGTAATGCTGGTAGGACTAACAGTAAACGCACGCCGGGTAAACGTTGTAAAACAATACCATGTTGTATAACATGGAATTGTTTGCGTTTGCAAAGTGGCATCCAGTACATTGGAATCAAATAAGTTAACGTAACCGTAATCATCTATTCTCTTAAGCGCAAGCGTGACGTTTCCTTTTATATTATATCTTTGCTGTCCTCTTGTCTTACTAGCTTCATAATTATTATTTGGTTTGTTAATATGATTTGATATTATTCATGTATTTACTGTGAACTCTCAGCACTAACTTACTTTGGACCCCTCCCCTTGCTGAGAGTTCAGTCCTCTCTGTCCTGGCGGAGGTCGCAGTTGTCAATGGTACGTGCGCCACGGAGGTTGGGCGGAGGCGGGGCCCTACCTCGGCCCCCCCAGGGGGGGGGCCCCATACTTCATATTTTCCACTATATTAATGCAATTTAGGAAAAACGAAAATTTTATCAGCCTAGGGTATTTTATGAACAGTCACAATAACTTTAGGCACTATAGTCACTGGTGAGAGAAAACCAATTGGGTCAAAAATGCTTTGCGCTACAGAATATGACATAAATCGCTTTGTGATATTTTTGACCGTATTGTTTCTCCTTAAATACATTGTCGTAGTCTTCTATGATACCTGTGATTTCTAATTTAAATGTAGTGGACATTAACCGCTTTAATGCTAATCCATAATTACTTTGGAGACATTTTGATGCATCTTTCCACGGGAGCCTGACTTCATACCTACCACTACCATTGACTTTCACCGTACTATTGAAAAATGTTAGTACATCTGACTCTACTTTCTTATGACTTTTTACTTCAGAATCGTCTCTAATGCCCATTGCCTCTAATGACCAAAAATCCTGAACGTCAAAAGTACTTGCATAAAATGTACTTACATTATTTACTATCGTACAAGGTGTGCCAACCACTGGACCCTGCACAGTCCAAACTAGTCGTGTCTCCATAGCTAACAGGTTTTCGTCCACTCGCACTGATCGACCAGTCAGAATGCAACCTAAAACATCAGAACCAATCAATAAACCAATAGTAAAATTATCATCTAAACAATCAGTAATCACAACACCCTTTACGATCGTATCGCTTTTATTCAAGCTCAAGTCATACAGTTTGTGTTTTTGCTTTTTGGTGACTGCTCCTCCGAATAACGTGTGACTCAACTCTACTTCATCAATAGGCTTAAGTTCCAGTTTTTTTAATATCTCGCTCGTTACAAATGAACGTTGTGCACCGGAGTCGAGTAAAGCTCTTACTGTCAATTCATTGTCACCGTGCACGAGGTTAATCTTCAAAGTCTGTAACAAAACAGTCTTCGCAGAAGACAACTGGCTCAGCACAGTTTCTTGTGGGTTAGAGCCGTCCGTGGTCTGTTGAGTGATTGTTTCCTTATCTTTAGCCAGACCACCACATATAATGGGATAATGCTTTCTACCACAGATCACACATTTAGGATGTCTTTTGCACCGATTCCACATATATGACCGACTGTCAAGCAAATATAACAAGCTTTTTTGTTCTTTACAAAAGTCCTTTCTTTCCTCTAACGTTTTCTTTATGGCCACATGGCATTCGGAGCTAGCGTGTGAGGTTTATCACACCATAAGCACTTCCTATCGCTTTTTTCTATTTTATTTTGTGGTTGGTTCCTTTCATTTTTCTTATCCGTAGTAGTGAAACAGGCTGCGGTCGGCTCAGCTTCCGATTTTTTTCTCTGAAAATTCAGAATGTGCTATACGTATCTTCTCATCCGACTCCACCTCTAATTTGACAAAAGCAAGCAACTTAGTGAGTGTATTGCCTTCTTGGCCTACATGAATATACGATCTGCTCCAAGCCTTTAATACGTCCTCAGGTAATACCAACTCCACTAATGGAAACCGAAATGCTGCATACTTTTCTTGAGTGACACACAATGAATCTAGTGCCAGAATCTGCGTCATGAGTTTGTCGTAAAGTGCTCTTATTGACATTTTTGAACCTTTTGATTGAGCTAACACTAAATGTAATAGTTCACGAACATAGTGCTCAATAATAAGCTCGTCTTTAGCAAATCGTTCCTTTAATTGCATCACGACCTTCTCATAATTTTCTCCATTTGGAGGAAAACTCTTCACTAATTCTCTCGCAATTGAACCCTGCTCCATACATTGTAGAAGATAGTGGAACTTTATCATCATTGTCAATGCCGCTATCTAAGTGAATCTTCTTAAATTGAGACCAGAAACCAATCCAATTCTTTATTTCTCCATCGAATGATGGAAGCTGCAATTTGGGTAGCCTAAAGCTTCGATGCTTATTGCCGCTTTCTGATACATTGCTACTGTTATCTATCTCTTTAACAGTGCCTTTATTCGTACATTGCGACTCTTCATCCAAAAGTTCTTTAACTTTATATTTTATCTCATACCAACGAGCTTCGTAACAATCGGCGGCATCTACATCTTGTTCCAACTGCTTTTCATCCCTATGGTCATCGTTCAACCACATATCTATTACTTTATTTTGGATGACGGAAAGCTCGTCAAACAGTTTGCCTAGCCTCTCGTACTCGGGTAATGCGCTCTTATCTTTCTGAGACAGAAAATTTTCAACTTTACTCACGCATTTTGAAAACCGCTGACGTGCTATTTTCCTCGACTCTTTTACCTTATCCATTGTCACGGTCGCCAGATGTTATGATTGGGGTCGGGAAAAATAACTATATAAACTTTAATTTGCAGCGATTTTTATTTCTATCGTCTATTTCTCCATAATAACATTAAAAAGTTTTTTCTTTTTAATTTGACAATCTGACTCATCTCTAAAAAAAGTATCTATATCCACAACAACTGTTATGCATGAAGTTTATAGAAATAACAATTAAGACTCATCTTACAATTTTTACTACTCCATCAACCCGCACGGAGGCAGCGTGGCGGAATCCCAATCCCAATCTCTCTCACAGAGAGGAGGCCTGTTTCCCAGCAGTGGGAACATTTATAGACTGATCATGATGAATACACTCTAAATACTTAGGAAAGGTGAACTTTACAGGGTGCAATCTTAGTCGTGGGCAATATTTTAATCTAATGCTCTACTAACGATACTGAATGTATATCGCAACTTAAAAGCATTATTAATGCAAGTATGTAAAACCTTAAAAAAAATATGTGTCTCAAAGTATCAACGCGGCGCGTAGACGCGTTATACTGCGCTTTAAAATTTGGTTACTTCAAGACTTATTGGGGATTAAGATTTTTTTTTATTACTTTTAGTGTTTATTTGCAACATTATGCCTTTGCAATGTGACTTAAAACATTTTTAAGGTTTTCCAAACTTGCATTAAAAATATTTTTGATTTACGAATTATTAGCCCTAATGCAATCAGTATCGTGACTAGAGTCTTAGATCAAAGTATTGCCCACGACTAAGATTGCACCCTGTATAGTAGGTACCTACACCTACGTTTCACCAACTGTGACTGCACGTTTTTTTTAATAACCATTTTTATACGTTCAAGCTGTTAAGATGATCGTACGACGCCTTTCCTTGTATGAATTCCGTTGAAGTCTAAAACATCATCCGAAAACGAGGACAAAAGGTTCCAAGAAAACTGCGAACGCGCGAACAATCAGTCTGCTTTTGAAAACTTGTTTAAATAGGTAACATTTTTCTGATCAACAGCCGTTGGAGAGCCCCCATCTTGTCTGTCCGTAGTCGTGCCGTTTGCACTTAGAGAAGCCGTAATGCAGGCTCGTCAAGAATCCGGCATACCCACCACTACATGGTTTGATATTGGTAAGTTCGCCTAAACTTTTATCAAATGAACTATTATCAAATTTACTAGTTTTATTAAGTTAAGTATGTTGTTTAATGATCCTCTGGTTTGAAAAGACAATGGACCTGTATTATTTCGATATCATTCATCTTCGTCTCTATTTTCTTTTGAAATCGTTCAAAATTGTGGGTCTTTTTGGTATGAAAAATCAGTAGTCATTGCTAGGTTTTGAACTTTTTACAACCGTAAACATCCTGGGCCGTTAAAGTTAAGAGGATCGTCTACCGAGCGCTCGACCATACTAAAAGAGAAAACGTTCTCCTACCCCTAAATGTTATCCTATCTCAATAATTTTTTAGAATGCTTCCTTTGCTTACAGTAAAAAACTAGGTTCATAGGTTTTCCTTTTTTCAAAATTTACAATAGTTTGAAAGTTACAGGCGCCAAAGAGTTACTTTTGAAAAAAAGAAAACCTATGAACCTGTTTTTTTTTACTCTGTCAGAAGCATTCTAAAAAATTATTGAGATAGGATAACATTTAGGGGTAGAAAAACGTTTTCTCTTTTAGTACGGACGAGCGCTCGGTAGACGATCCTCTTAAGTTGCGTAGTGTTTAATGTTGGACTAAGCCCGTATTAAAGAACGCCACTCAATATTCAAGCATTAAGTACTTAAAAATAAATTCAAGGCATTTGATTGGTCGAAACTATAGTTTTAAGTAACACTTGAGTTTTGAGGTGCATTCTGTAATACAGGCCTAAGTGCCATTGTACTTTTTTTTAATGTACGGTGCGTCTCACTAATATTTCTTCTGTATCGTGGGTGCGCTTATTTTAGTCACATACACGTGGCCAGGTTAAAAAATACTACAAGTAGGTCAACAAATCTTGAACAAGTGATAGGCATTGCAGCAGCTAACCGCTGAGCCATTTTTTTTTGTTTCTTCGTATACCTACTATCCATTTAGCTCAGTAAAATTTTGTACTTCCAACAGTCTAATTCTAATATCGTGTTATCAAAATAACACAAATAATCTGTCAGGAAAGATTTATTTTAAAATCTTATGTATTATCTCTTATCTTTACAGATGGACCATTTTCTACGGAAAAAATATGCATGGCGATGAAGACCAACACAGAGGACTTCAAAATGTGTTAGTTTGGTACAAAGTTTTGTGCCACTATGACAAAAAGTACCAACTGACTACAGATTTTTATATGTTTCATAATTAAGTTTTATAACAAGTCCATAAGTTGTAAAAGATGGTGCTACTTTGGAAACGGTTAAGCCGGATTTACATAACGAAACCAGTTGCATGAAATTAGTTTCATGACACTCATTTCACCAGTAATTTCACGTGTAAACGTTCAGTTTTACAATGCATGCATTACTTTCGTGACACTGAATTAGTTTCGTGCTATGCGCATATTTTTTGTGAAACTAATTTCATGCAACTAATTTCATCATGTAAATACGACGCGAAACTAGTGTCGCGACAGCACCTGCGTTGAGTGGATGTGTGGTATTTGAAATTAAAATGATTTTTTACAATACGAAAGTAATTTGCATAGCTTTTAGGATCATCTGCTAATTCAGAGATTAACTGTGTCGCACTCAGATGCTTTTTTTCAAGTTTTTGCCTCGAATAATTCCATAATGGGACTAGACAATGGAACTAAAGACGTTGGTGGATTTGTCAACGTCTTTTTTCCGAGATAACTTTTATATTTATTTTATATTTTATCATTTTCTACAACAACATTTTGCATCAATACAGATGAAATGAAATACAGCTTTGATCTTGACAGGGCCAGTATCTCCGCGATACTTGTAATTTCACGACACTAAAATTTAAACGAAAGTACCGTGGAATGGGGTTAGTTTGATTCACGGGGTAACATTGATAAAAACTTTATATTTTTTTTAAACAGGAATTGTTTAATTTCTGAACGCAACCGAAAAATTTCGTCTTTTGCGTTGGCAGCACTGAATGTCACTCTTTGACATTGCCCAAGCGCTGCACATACAAACAGATCGCTACCGGAGATTTTCATAAAAAACTGTGAGTATTGTGTTTAAAGTATTTTAGGGGTTAAAATAACTTCTAGGGTACCAGATTGGATTTGAAAGTTGCTATAATAAAATGATAGTTATGTTGTTATGTGTTTAATTAGCTTGAGAAAGAAGTTGTTTTTGTATTCTAACCTCAAAAATTTCATTCAGTGGTGGTTTATTTTCTATACGGGGTGTCATTGATCACAGGCATGGGGTTACTTTGGTCATTGATCAATCTCAGCCCATGACATTTTTAACACAAATTATCAATATATTTGCAATGATGGCTGCTTTATATGCTTTGTTTTTTACTTTCAGCGCTATGCCAAGAACATATATGAAGCGTTTAGGCGCTCACGCCTATCGAAATTATAATGAAGACGTGTTAGAACGAGCAGTAGCTAGTAGTGATTATTTTTCTATTTTTATTTAACATTTAAGATGTTAACTGATTAATGTTCCTAATTATGTTTTTACAATTAATATATCTCAATGAAACGTTAAAATAAAGGTGATTTTACAAAAAGTATTTTTATTGCCTTGATCAATGTCACCCCGAAACTTCAAAAAAATTTATATCTTTTTTTGCACTTAACCGATTTTTTTTTGTTCTTTCGAAATAATAACGTTTAAAGGGTTTACTTTCATTTGCCGTGAAAATATTAGGGGGTATCAAAGTAACCCCACGTACGGTTTAACATTGATCACTCACATTTATATTTTTCATCGACATATTATTTATTTAAAAAAGAATCTAATTCATTGTATCGATTGTATAGTAAAAACCGATATTCCAATTTTTTTTTCGCCTTCGATACGTTTGTATTTTAGAAAATACGGCCATTTGAATTTTTAAATTGATCAATGAAACCCCATTCCACGGTACTTTCACATGTGCTGAAACTAGTTTCACGAAACTAGTTTTATCATGCATGACACTAGTTTCGTAATGTAAATCCGGCTTTACGTTGTCTAATTTTTCATTCGTTCCTACCTTTTTAATTTTTCTTTTGTTTTTAAAGAGTTGGCTACATGGGTTTTTATTTTTATTATGTTAACAGGTTTTGCTATTTCATGGTGTTTTGTTCAATTCTAATAAATATTAATGTTTACATTACCTTATTTTTTCTTCTTATAATTTGACAATTATTTTGAATTACCTAATCGATGTGTTTTAATATTTTTTGAATTTTACGGGTTTATTAAATAGTTTTGGAAACTCATGTTTTTTTTTTTTATTATATTTCCTTTTAAATTATCTTGAGTTACTCAGTCTAACAAAAGACAGAACGGCTCAGTTCTCAAGTTTGCTGTATGTCCATCTTACGCCACGCCGCTTTTTTAGAATGGTAAAATCATCAAATGAGTCCTCCCACCCCGGGCAGGGAGTCCCGGCAGTCCCGGGAGGGACTGTCAGACTCGCACTGACTAAAATCCACGGTGTCCTTCAATAGCCCTTTACGTTCCGGGGTCACGGTAATCCTATAAATCCCGCGAAAACATAAACATGATTGAGTGTAATTTATTTCATCACCACTATTCTGAAAACTATGAAGATGCTTCGCGATGTTTATCGCGAAGAAATCGGTCTACACCATGACCAACAATTTGAAGACGTAGGGGATCTTGCACGCTGCACAGAGCCCGCGTGCTTGACTGCAACCCATTCACTCGCATACAGAGAGTCGACAAGCGGTGTGATAATGATAGCCTAGTGGCCTTCCATGACGTCTAAAAGGTAGAGATTCCAGTGTGGGAGCAAGATGGCAATGGATGACCTTGTATAGCTCTGTCTTTTTCCCACAGTGGAATAACTCTCGCTGTAACACGTCATGGTCGGCCACCTGTACGAGTTTTCACTATTTTACTTTACAGCATCTTTCCAGTATTTACAGCGTTTCTTGTATGAAAAATGGAACAGCGCCTCTGGTGTGCGAAGAAGGAACTCACTTTTTCCTTGAAAATTGTCAAAGTTCCAGTTTACTTTACGTCTCTAATTCTGAAAACTCGTGCTAAGGGTACTTGTACCCTGTAACTGGAACTTTGACAATTTCAAATTATCTATTTTCAAGGAAAAAATTAGTTCCTTCTTCGCGCACTAGAGGCGCTGTTCCTTTTTTCATACAAGAAACGCTGTAAATACTGGAAAGACGCTGTAAAGTAAAAGAGTGAAAATTCGTGCTAAGGGTACTGATTACGCGTCGTGCGGTCCATGGCCCTCTACGGGGCCCCTGTGTGGGCCCTGAGCATCCGGACGCGACCACAGAAGCTGGCCGCATGCCACAGGGTCATGGCTATCCGGATGATCCGGGGATACCGCACGATTGCCGGCGAATCGGCCAACCTCCTTGCCGGATTGCTGCCCTGGGATCTGGAGGCGACTGCACTCCAGCGCGTCTATGAGTGGCGCGTGGAGGCGCAGCGCCGGGGCGTGACCCCGCTGCCTCGTGAAGTCGAGGCGCGGCGGGAAGAGCTCCGGCGCGATCTCAGGGCAGTATGGAAGGAACGACTGTCGCGACCGAAGGCCGGGCACGCCGCAATTGCGGCGGTAAGACATCTCTTTGAGGAGTGGCTGGAGAGAAGTCATGGCGTCCTGACCTACCGCTTGACGCAGGTCCTCACCGGACACGGAAGTTTCGGGAGGTACCTGTGTCTGATGCGAAAGGAGGAGACGCCTGGGTGTCACCACTGCGAAGATCGCCCGGAGGACACGGTGGAGCATACGGTGCAAGACTGCCCAGCTTGGGCAGAGCACCGACGTGTCCTCGCGGCTGCGATAGGCGGAGACCTCTCGCGCCTAGCATTGGTCGCGGCCATGCTGCGGGGCAAGACGGAGTGGAAAGCGGTCGCCTCCTTCTGCGAAGCAGTAATGCTCGCAAAGGAGGAGGCGGGCCGCGAGCGAGAGAGGACAGAGTCCTCCCTCCGCCCCACCCGCGGTAGTAGACGCCCACGGCGACGGACGTCGCTTGATGATCTCCGGCCACCGTAGGCGCGGGCATGCGGGCAGCGAGTAAAGGGCAACTCGCTGCCCGACCAAGGACCATGCCCGGGTCGACGGCGCGTTGTGTCCCACGCGCGCCACAAAGAGCGTCAGCATAATGACGGGGCCCCCCTCTCAGAGGGCCAAAGCCTGCCGGGGTCGCGGGATTATTTCCTTACCGTGACCCCGGAACAGAAAGGGCTATTGAAGGACACCGTGGATTTTAGTCAGTAGAAGTCTGACAGACCCTCCCGCCCTGCCCGGGGTTGGAGGACTCATTTGATGATGTTACCACGCTAAAAAAAAAAAAAAAAGGGTAGGTACTGATTATGCTAACTGAACTGAATGAGTCAAAATCATAAAACATAGTTACTCATCCCCGATGTCCGTAAAACAGTCGTGAAACATCAAAATCCGTTCATCAACATAATATAATATTATGTGCCGAAGCAGGAAACACTCATGAATAAAAATATGCAATCCGCGTCGGATACTAGCGTTTGACTTTGTAGCGGCTATTCGAGCTCGATAAGCTGAGACTAGGGAGCTAGGATCACGTGGGAAATATATGGACTAGTGGGTGCAGTTTTCTAGTACAAGGAAAATAATTTTGTGGGAAAAACTTCCTTTGTCAAGTTACTTTAAGGGACTTTACCCATGGCGCGACGCGATTGCAAATCGGTCGATTCCAACTACAAGTAAAAATCAATCTCAATACTCAATACTCAATACTCAATACATTTATTGCTTCCACAAGTGTACTTAGGTGGTAGGTTTTACAAAGTTATGAACATTGTGGACCCTGTCGGGCACTGCAATATAGTAGGAGAGAGGAAGAGGGCTTTTATTTGACTAAACTCGAATAATCCTAAATGAATTATTTATAATGCAATCTATAATTTATTATCTATTAAAATAAATAAGTATTTGTCTAATTTAAAATTTATCATTTAAGTATTCATTGAGATTATAATAACATTTATTTAATAGAAACTGTTTTAATTTATTTATGAATATATTATTCTTTTCTATGTCTTTAATTTTATCGGGTAGTTTATTATATATTTTGATCGACATCACATGGGCACTCGTTGAGTGCATTTTTAGTTTAGAGCTTGGTATGTTTAACCTATTTTTATGGCGCAGTGTAAATTTCGATTGTATGTCCTCTCTTGTCGTGTATAGGTGTGGGTAATTTCGCACGAATTTACATATCTCCAAAATGTATAGGCAGGGGAGGGTCAATATCTTTTGATTCAGGAAGTGGGGTCTGCAGCTGTCAGTGTCGTCTATATTTACTAATATTCTTATTAGTCTTTTCTGAAGTGTGAAAAGTCCCGGTGCCTCCGTGCTGTTTCCCCATAAAATCACGCCGTAACTGAGCCACGCATGTGCATAGGCATAATAGGTGACTAGTGCGGTTTTAAGGTTAGTGGTCTTTTTCACTTCACGAAGGGCGTATGCAAATTTAGACAGTTTTGATTTTAACTTTTGGATGTGTGATTTCCAATTAATGTTCGTGTCTATGGACAGGCCAAGTAGGGTAAACTCATGAACGACTTCTATTGGTGTGTCATTATAAGTGAAGTTGATGTCTAGTGGGGTTTTTTGACGGGGGTGGAAGGGCATTATTCTAGTTTTGGAGAAGTTTATTTCGAGATTATGGTCTTTCATCCAAGATATTGATTTATTTAGTGTTTCGGTTAGGTCCTCGTTTAATCCAACATTGTCCCTACATGAAGTAAGAAAAGAAATGTCATCAGCAAACATGACGCACGGTCCTGCTATGGTTTTCGGAAGGTCGTTGATATAGATAAGAAAGAGGAGGCATCCAATTACAGTTCCTTGGGGAATAGAGGCGTTAATCGTTTTAGTTTCAGACCGAATGTTTTGAATTTCTTTGGTATTTTCATTGTAAAATTCTATTTCAACTTGGTGTTCTCTATTTGTTAGGTAGGATTTAAACCATTCGTGAGCCTTCCCGCGGATCCCTATACCTTGTAATTTATTAAGCAAAATGTTATATTGTACTTTGTCGTAAGCTTTTGACATATCTAACAATAAGCCTACAGCGTATTTCTTGTTATTTATTATATTTAGTATTTCCTGTATGTATTTAAAAACTGCCAGTACAGTGGAGCGGTTTTTGCGAAATCCGTTTTGACATTCGTTAAATATTTTATATTTTTCACAAAAGGAGTAAACACGATTATACATTGCCTTCTCAAAAACTTTAGAGGCCGTGGGTAGGAGAGCTATTGGACGGTAATTGCTCGGATCCGTTTTCGCGTTTTTTTTGTGGATAGGTTTTATTATAGCTTTTTTTAGGTAGTCTGGGAAAGTGGCGTCGTCAAAAGATTGATTTACCAGTAAGAAGAATGGTAACGTAAGTTCGTTTGCACATTGTCGTATTAACATTGGTGGTAACTCGTCTATTCCATGACTTTTTTTGCTTTTCAGGTTTTTTAATATTGAGTTTATTTCACCGGGGTCCACTGGACTGAGGAACATGGTGTTTTCCGTGGGACAAAGTACGGGGGTGCCTCGCGGCTCATTTCCCGGTGTTTTGTTACTGTCCCCGATGGACGCAAAGAAGTCATTAAAATGGTTAGCTATCAGTTTAGGTTCAGTGACATTTATACCATTTATATGTAATTTAATATTATTTTTGTCCCTTTTTATTTTCTTATTTGTCCTTTCATTTATAATATTCCACATGGTCTTAATTTTGTTATTTGATTTTTTAATTTTGTTAATATATTGTAATTTCTTTGCTGTTATAATTGTTTTCTTTAGTATTTTTTCATATTTCTTATAGTTTTGTTTAATTAATGAATTATTAGTTTTAAGTGTAAGTATCTTTTCAAGTCTTTTATTTTTACATGAAACTTTGATGCCTGGGGTTAGCCAATGCTTTCTATAGTTTGTTTTTATTTTTATTTTTAATTTAGGTATACATTGGTTTAAAATGCTTAGCAATGTTTTGTTAAATGTGTCGTAATTTTCATTTATGTTCTTATTTTTTTGTATTATCTCGTTCCATTTTACTTCTTTTAGTTTAGATTTAAATAGTTGGATGTTTTTAGTATTGTATAATCTTTTTTTGACATACCAGATAGTTTGCTGGGTTTTTTGAGGCATAGCCATGTGTATAATAGTACCGCTATGATCTGAGAAACCTAACTCTTCCACTGATGTATGAAAGTTGTTATAGAAATTTGTAAAAATTAGGTCTAAGCATGTTGATGATGTTTGTGTAATCCGTGTAGGTTGTTTTATTTGTTGTGTGAATTTATATTCTAGCATGATGTCTAAAAATTGGTTTCTTTTTGAATTATTTTCTAAGATATTTATATTAAAGTCACCTCCTATAATTATATTATGTCTAAAATATTTTTTATTTACATATGTCAAAATCTCTTTTAATTGTTTATAGAATCTATCTTCCTCTCTTCTATTCCAATAAATAACTATCAATAACAGTCTTTCTTTTATAAATTCAGTCGCACATACTTCAATAACATGTTCAATTGAAAAGTCTGATATATCACTTATTTCTGTACATGCAATGTGTTCTTGTAAAAGGATGCAAACTCCGCCACCCGCGCGAGTTTTCCGGCAGTAAGATGATGCAAATTTGTATCCGTCAAATTGTATTGTGTCCATTTTTTCTTGTGACAACCACGTTTCTGATAAGCATATAGCTGAATACTTAGGTGTTTGTTCCATAAAAGCTTCCAATATATGTTGTTTGTTAAAGAGGCTCTGGATATTTTGAAATAAAATTTTAAATTGTTGGTCTTTGTTTTCGAAATGGTTTGTCGTTGTATTCCGTATGATTGTGGCTGCGAAAGTTGTCATAATCTTGAGAATTTGTTTGGTCCTCCATATGTGTGTTTATGGTAATTCCATTTTTGGTCGTTCTGTCTTCTACGTTTATTAATCTTCCTTCTATCACCAATTGATTGTTACGAATTGTTGCGTGTAATCCTTTGCTTCTTGCTTTCATCATTTCTTCGCGCATTTGTTTCCTTTGTCTTCGCGCGTTATTATCTAGGAATTCAGATAAATACAGTCCGGTGCCCTGGAAGAGGTGTCTGTTTTCCTTGACATACGTAGTCATTCTCTTACTCAATAGTTCAATCACTAGTGGTCGATTTTTTGTACTATATCTGCCTATTCTGTAAGTATCTTCTATGTAACCCATCAGGTCAACATTCATAATTTCTCTAAATAAATCAATTAGTCTCATGTGTAGGTTGTTGACTGGTTCGTTATAGTATTCCTCAAGACCATATAAAACAATTTTTTTGGAATGATTTTCAGTGCAATTGTTTTGGTTAGGCTCATGTTTCATAGTTTTTATTTTTGTTTTTAGTTCTTCTAGTTCAAATTTTAGTTTCTCGTTTTCTGTTTTTAGGTTTTCTATTGCATTATTTGTTTCTTGTATGTCTATTATTCTCTGTTCATTTTGTCTCAGTAGGGTATTTGTTTTATGTTCAACGTCTTCGCTTAGTTTTAGAATGGCTTTGTTTATTTCAATCTGAATGGTATCTTTCAATTCTGTGATAATCGATTTGTTATTTTCTTGTAGGCGTAATATTATCATTTCGCTTAAGGTTTTCAAAGATATTTCTGTTTGTGTGTTGGATTGAGGTAATTTCACTTCGTCTTGTGTCGTGATTGTATCGCCTAACAGACTGAGGTCAACAGAGTCTGTGGTGTCGTTCAATAAGTTGCTTGTAATCTTTCTAATCGTGACATTATTTATTTCTGGTGATGTAGCTATTGGTTGAGGATCACGTTCTCGTGGACGAATTGGGGTTTCTATGTTCCCTTTTTTAGGTATTTTGCATAAACATGCTTGACATTTCCAAGTTTTAGTGCCCTTAGAGGCTGTCAAGGTTTTGAAGCGGTCCGCTGAGATATAGGCACATTCTAAATCATATGTACCTTTGCATAGTGTACACGTTACGTTTTTATCTTTCGTTATATCTTGTTTACAACCTGCGCATATTATTAATGACATTGTGAGATTTGGATACTAGTAGTGCCCTCTAGTGGTTCCGATGTCACTTTCGATCTATAGATCGGACGTTCAGTAAGTTGTATGTTATGGCTGTTAATGTCACAGTTGGTGGTTTTGGGTTTAGGCGATAGATGGCGCTTTCTTCAGCAATGTTGTGTTCCAATTTGCACTTTTGAATCAGATATTATGGGATTATTATGTTATTATTATCAGAAATGGGTCTCTAACGTACCTTCTGTAGTGTAAGTAGCTACCACAGGTGTTTTCTGACGGCAAACGATCGGGCAAAACACATTGAATCCAAATGTTATGTTTGCCGTTGATTTGAAAATTTGTCGTTGCTCTGTGCAAAATTTTGGATTTCTTGATTTTTCACGCACTTAACTTTTGTCATTCACCTCGAACCTCTGAAGGTCCTTTAAATTTAACACTTTGTTGACTTTTTATCGCTTATTCTTTACTTTAACTATTTAAATCAATTTTTTTAGTACGCAGCTGATCTTTATTGACGCACTGCAGCGCCCTCTCAGCTCAACTTACCACTAGAAGAAGAAGAGAAAATAAGAAATTGCGAATTGCATCATTATTTCTTAGTGGCAAGGTTGATTTTCACTTGTAGTTGGAATCGGTCGCATCGCGCTATGGGTATAGTCCCAAAGCGTTCATACGCACTATGCGGTTACCCGCAATGCGGCTAGCCGTCCGGCTGACCGCAAGCACAGTCATGTACATGATATTCATCTATGCGCACTGCGATGCGGCTACCCGCAGACCGCTCCGGTCGCTCGGAGGGCTGCGGCCCGAGTGACGGTCACCCGGACGGTTGCTATAGGCACTGTGCGGCTCAGCGGCTCAGTCTACGGTTGCCCGCCATTGAGTGAGTTTGTGCACGTGGTACGTCTGGTAAAATGGAATTCGATACAGAAAAAATTATCATCGAAATCCAGAGTCGGCCAGCAATTTGGAACACCAAATTACCAGAGCATTAATATAGTAAACAGCTGCAACTTCGTCTACGTCCATCTTTGAAATGGATCGAGATGACCGCAAATCGCAACGGTTCTTCAACGGCATTTATTTATTTTATTTATTTAAACTTCATGCAACACAGAGTTCCATTGGCGGACTTAATGCCTGAGGCATTCTCTACCAGTCAACCAAGGGCAGTAGAGAAATAACATGGCAGGTGCATAAAAAGAATAAGATAAAAAGAATATATAGTTTAAATAAACATACATATATATTTACTATGACAAATACTTAAACATATATATATAAATAAATATATACATATATACAAATAAAAGAAAGTAGATTGAGACGACTCTGCTATTGGTGAAGAAAATGATGACGCAACTTCCGCTTAAATGCAAATTGACTGTTGGCCGTCCTGATAACGAGAGGAAGCGCATTCCAAAGAAGAATGGATTGAATGTGAAAAGAAGAATGAAGAAAATCAGAACTGTGAGAAGGACAAAGTAAGAGAAGATTGTTAGACGAACGCAGATTCTTAGAAGAAAGAAAAGAAAGAAATAACATTTATTGGGACAGACACAGGGCACAATAATAAAATAAAATTAAAATGTACAAGCGATTAAAAAAGTAAAATTAACTAACTTAGCGTGTGAAGTACATAGATATTGAAAGTGAGGGATAAGATAAGAAGGTGGGGTCGGAGAGTTGAGTAGGGAGAAAAGAGTGGTCAAGGCACGCAAATTACGTCGTTGTCTGATGGGCATCCAATTAAGCTCCGATCTGTAGCACGACACATGATCATATTTTTTGAGGTTAAATATGAACCGGATGCAATTGTTTAAGAGCCGATCAAGCTTATCCAGAAAAACTGCGTTCAGGTCAAAGTAGCACACATCACCATAGTCGATTATGGGGAAGATTAAAGTCTGCACAAGCATAGTCTTGGTTTTTGCAGGCAGAAAGTTCCTCAGACGGACGGTTACCCGTATTGCGGGTAACCGCATAGTGCGTTTGAACCCTAAGGGTTCATACGCACTATGCGGTTACCCGCAATGCGGCTAGCCGTCCGGCTGCCCGCAGGATGCGGTTGCGAATGCGGGCAGCCGGACGGCTAGCCGCATTGCGGGTAACCGCAACGTGCGCTTGAAGAACCGTTGCGGTTTGCGGTCATATCGATCCATTTCGAAGATGGACGTAGACGAAGTTGCAGCTATTTACTACATTAATGCTCTGGTAATTTGATGTTCCAAATTGCTGGCCGACTTTGGATTTCGATGATATTTTTTTCGGCATCGAATTCCATTATACCAGACGTATCACGTGCACAAACTCACTCAATGGCGGGCAGCCGCAGACTGACCCGCACAGTGCATATAGCAACCGTCCGGATGGCCGTCACTCGGGCCGCAGCCCTCCAAGCGACCGGAGCGGTCTGCGGGTAGCCGCATCGCAGTGCGCATAGAAATGAATATTACGTACATAATTGCGCTTGCGGTCAGCCGGACGGCTAGCCGCATTGCGGGTAACCGCATAGTGCGTTTGAACCCTAATTCTTGAACTTGATAACTGCTGATATCATATGAGTGCACTGCAGTGTTTATTTGGCCCCTTTTAACTATAAAACTAAGTCGCTGATTAACCCAAGACCAATTTACACGCATTGAAAAATAACTCGATTAAGTAGATGATTCTTGGGGTCAAATATAGACCCAGCAAGAAAAACTTTCTCAATCATTCGACTATTCAACCTTCCAGTTTTCCTCGTCAAATAACTAAAAGTTCCTTACAGTCTCATATTCTAAATAACAAATAATATAATAGGCACCATCAACAGAGCATTGATCTAAGAACTTTGAATGGAAAACATCATAAAGAAATATTTTGATGACCGTATCAGTCAGTCGTACAGTTGAAAAACCTACTTAGTTGTTTTCTGGATTGTAGAAATATGGATGAAAAGAATTATGGATATTATAGTTTTTGATGTACGTGTAGGTACTCGTAGTTTTCTTTCAGAGTTATTTAAAAACGAATTTATCTATCTTAATATTATAAAACTGAAGGTTTTTTTTTAAATATTTTTGTGTTGGATAGTCCATTTATCGAGAAAGGCTTTCATGCTTGACATATAACATCACGCTATCACCAATAGGAGCGGAGCAGAGTATTCCTTTTCGAGAGCTTCCGATGCGTGCGCTGCGTAAACGGTTAAAGATACGCAAAAATTATGTAATAAGGAATTGTTCCTCATGAAAAGATTTTTACACAAAAATAAAACTAATTTTGGAGGTTGCCCCCATACAACTGAAACTCATTTTTTATTTCACTGATCCCATACTTGTGGTATTTGTGGATAGGTCTTTAAAAATGATGTTGAGGTTACAAATATATTTTTTTTTTCTAAACTGAACAGTTTCCGCGAGAGACACTTCGAAAGTGGTAAAATGTTGCCCCCCCCCCTGTAACTTCTAAAATAAGAGAATGATGAAACTAAAAAAAATATATGACAAATATTACCATGCAAACTTCAATTGAAAATTGGTTTGAACGAGATCAAGTAATTAGTTTTTTTTTTAATACGTCATTAATCGTAAACCCATGTTCAGCAGTGGACGTCTTCCGGCTGATGATGATGAATCGTAAACCGCAATTTACCTTTCAAAGTTACAACCAACTACATGAACTTTTATATTATGTTACTTGCTGCTACGGAACCCTTTATGGGCGAGTCCGACTCGCACTGGGCTGGTTTTTATGGCAATCATTTTACCCTTTAGTTCGCAAGGAAACAAAATCTGTATTTTTGTGTTTTTTTTTAGTATATATGTACAGAAAAATGTGTTAAAAAATCTAGCTTGTGTAGTCTTTGGAAAAACCTACGTTAAAAATACTCAACGTTGCGATGTATTGAAGAAATAAGGTGGTAAAATGAACGTTGAGTATTTTCGACATCGCGATGTATGTAGGTTTTTATGAATTTAATAAAATAAACCCTTATTCACAATTATCACGCATTTTATATAAAAATACAATTGAAAAAGACATAAAAAAACAATCAGTCATGACAATTATAAAAATGAACGATAAATCACCTTAGGTATCTACTGTAACACATGATAGTTATAAGAACTGTTCCTTTTTGATACAAAAAAAAAATTCGTAAGATAACATTTTTTCTGATTTTTTCGTACATTTTGACCGGCATGATATCTGCAATCGGAAGATATTTTAATTCACGACTCCAATAATCCTATATGATAATATTTCTACTACGCCCATCATAAGAGTTATGGCTAAAAAGTCCCGATAGAGATATTTGGAGAGATATTTGTCCCCATTAGAGATATTTGGCAGCATCATTTTGTACAGAATTTAAGTATGTATGTTGTATGATCTTTAATCAATTATTGGGAATATCTTCTGGAAAAAAAACCTGTAAAAGTAGTCTAAAGGGGACATCGCTCTTGAATCCAGCGGAACTTCAAGTACACTGTTAGTTCTAAATGTGCTGCATGTCTTAATTTTTCAGCAGGTTTCCATTTACCCGTTTTCCACGACAGTTTTCTCGCTTACTTGTTGTTTTATAAACTTCGATTTTAGGTATTGTATTCGTTCGCCTTTTGGAGCGATATATTTGTAAAAACTTGTGGCGATAAGACAGATGAAACTTAGGTGACAAAATAGATGAAACTTGAGGTGATCAAATAGGCGAAACTGACTGGAGAACTGGAAAGTGATGTGAAGTTTTATATGGAGGGAACATGTTATTCATGACGAGTCTTATCCGATGAAAAAACTGTTCCATCGACCAGTTTTTTCATCGGATAAGACAGGCGGGAGACTCTCATTTGTAGAACTATCAAGGTCCAAGTTATTTAGTGACTAAGGCTATGACCAGGGTTTGGAGCTAGAATAAGAGGTTTCACGTTCTTTCGTCCTGTCTTCAAATAACTTCATCGTCAGTACTAGTAGGTGCTGCTACTTTCTGATGGGGCGTTCTTTGGCGAAAATAGTGACATAACTTTCAGCGTTCTTTGCCATATTGGCTTAAGTCTGAAGCTAGCAGAAAAAAAAATATGAAAACACATCCATAGCATGTCAGTAAATAAAATATATTGGACAAAACACCAATATATATATTTTTTTAAATATATATTCATGCTAAGTAAATCATTAGCAAAGCCGCAATGTTGAACATGCTCAACATGCATATTACGAAGTACTTTTCCGATTAAGGCGCAACGTTGAGAATATTCAACATATCACTTTATGAACTCTGTGCTCGCAAGTTAGTCAATACAATGTAGTAATTTGTAATTATAATAATACAATAGCCTTCTAGAAATAAAATACCGGTGTCCACTATCAGAAAAAACTCTCAAAAATATTTTTCATGCAATTAAATTATTTGTAATCCGCGGTGTCACTGCGACCGTGATGCCATTTTGCAAAAAACTGACGTAAAATGTCTACAGAAATGTCAAACTATTTTCTTTTTACAATTAGCTTTTAGTTATGAATTGTGGGCATCAAATAAAAACTTATAAAAAGTGTCTAATTTTTTATCACCATTTTTTTAAAGTGAGCGTTGAGGCGGCTTGTCGTTGCGAGCTAAAGGGTCATGATATTAATCATTATCCAAATAAATAAGTTAATCATCAAAATTGGCCTTGACATCGTTTGATTTCAATGAATATACATATGAGATAATTATCATAGTTTCAAAATGATACTACAACAAAATAATGTCTGCCTGGGTATGTGGTGGGTAACGGTATCCCTTTTCGTCACCTAAAACTGTTTGTCCGAAAATCATTATCCATAACACGTTTGGTATAAAATTCAGTTACCATAATGATCAAAAGTTCTAAATTTTGTTTTACATAATTATCTTCACTTCTAAAGCTGTTCTGGCATAATACCTAGTATCATAATAATTGAATCTCCTAATTTTGTATGAAATAAAGTCATATGTCCTAATCATTGTATTACATAATGTGTATTATTCCGAATGTTCAATTAGGTATAGTAAAACTGATATTTCATTAAATTGCTTAGAAACCGAAGATCTTGGGATCCAAGAGCAAGCGAAGCGAGCTCGGGACTTGTGGGCACCCCGAGACGGACAGGTTAGGTTCGAAGGGGATGGCGGGGTCTGAAAGACCCCGCCATCCCCTTCGTGTTAGGTTACTTTAAACCTTGCACGCAGAAATAGGAGCCCCGCGAAGCGGGGCTCCGTCGATATTCCTTATTGGGTGGTAATCAGTAACAAAACAAACTTTAGGACTTATGTATTTTATGGCAATCGGTTTTATGTATTTTGAATATTATAGATTGTAATATTTATGACAAACAAATTTAGGACATACAGTATTTAGGAATTTCAATGTTATGGCATTTGAAATTATGTGTATTAAGTTCGGGCAAGTTATCATTCGGACAAATGATGATTAGGACAAAAAAAATTATGTCACATTAGATTATGTATAAAAAAGTTAGGTCACACAATAGAGAACCGGTGGGTAACTGGTGGGGACGGGACCATAGGGCCAAACGCCTAACATGACGCGGGTGAAACTGCGGCTAGAAGCTAGTTTTAATATATAATTTAGTGACTGTATAGAAAGTTCAGTGTTCAATAGAAATGTCATTTGAAGTGTCAATTTTTTTTTTAATAGGCAACTGTCAGTTGACAGCGATACTCCCTAGGACTGAAAAGTATTACTTTCAACCCGCCTCAGGCTTGTTATGACCTTGACCATGAGTAAGTATGAGAAAACGCACTTTTAGCAATACCAAAGCTTACACAAAAAGACATTTCGCTGACATCTTCTGTCGATATCCCAATGTTAATACAAACAAAATTATAGGAGACATAGTTAAGAAAATAGAATTATGTGAGACAATTATTGTTTGCCGGCAGGAAATTGGACGACGACCTTCGAAGCTTCGACTGAATCGAGAGGACCAACCTGATTTACTATGGATTTATGTTCTCGTTTATTTTGTTTAGATGAGCTACCGATGTTTTATTGAATTCTGGCATCTTCAAAATGGGTCTTCGAAATAATATTTTCTTTTTGCTTTCGGTATCGCGTCTAAGTAACTTATCATTTCTGTATTGATAAAGTTTAAAGTAGTACATAGACAAGAATAATAATGTTTTTCATCTCACAACCTCAGAAAGAATTTATTAATTTGTCATTCGAAATCTGAGTGCATAAGTGCATTTTTCTTATTCCGCTAACGTGTAAAGATTTCTACAATATTTTAACAAAAAATAAATCTTTGCTCCTGTAGCTTTAAAGTAGTTAAATATTTTTATAATCGGTCTCCTATAGTTCTTGAGTTTATCCATAAAAGAGAAAATAACTTGCCTCTTTATAATATTAGTGTGCTTGGTTTTTACCAAGCACAACTTAATTTACAAAATATTAAGCTTACAAGTGCTAAAGTAAACATTTTCCACGTCTCACCTCAACCTCTTTGATATTATCCTTCAAAAAACTCCATGTTACAAGGAAAATTTTCGCAATAACTTTGTAAAGTAACATTCTTCAGACATAAAAGGCACAATGTTGGGTCACAAAAGAAACTAATATTGAATGCCATCAAAATTATGAACGGGGCGGAGTTTATGTTCCGCAATTGTAAACTTTTTGTAATAAAATGTGGGTTTTGTTGGTAAAATCCGTGCCGCGATAATAATTTGAGACCTACGCAGAACAATAAAAGGTATTTTTAACCGACTTCCAAAAGGAGGAGGTTCTCAATTCGAATGTTTGTATTTTATTTTTGTTTTTTTTTTATGTTTTTTCGGGCATAACTCCGACGTTTAACAACCGATTTAAAAAAATCTTTTGTTGTTGGATAGGGTATACTTCCGGAATGGTCCCATTAAAATTATATCGAAATCGGACTAGCACTTTTTGAAAAATCAACATAAATCAACAAAAACCTAAAAAGTTTTCAACTTTGTCTGCACCGATTACTCCGAGGTTTCTGGTCCGATTTCGATGATTCTTCTTTTGTTCGATACAGTATATTTGCCATTTGGTCCCATAACATTTTCATTTAGTTTGGTGTAGTAGTTTTATTTTTAGTTTTTATACATGGGTGTTGTTATTACCGGTGCTACGGATTACAAAATTTTAGTGCACATGTAAGAAAATTATGTATTTGACAATAATTTGGGTTGAATAGTGAAACTAAAAAGGATAAAAGAAAAAACTTAAAAAAAAAGTAACCGACTTCAAAACAACCACAAAAAAAGTTCAAAATAACCTACAAAAAAACTTTTCTTTCGAAAGTCGGTGACAAAAAGTCAATGAAATCTATACATATAATAAAATAGTAGGAAAGTCAAAACTGTACATTGAATATTTTTTTAAAAGAATACTTGGGGTGTGATCTACAATCGATACCGAAGCCAAAAATATAGTTTTTAGAATTTTTGTCTGTTTGTCTGTTTGTCTGTATGTATGTCCGGGATAAACTCAAAAAGTACTGGACGGATTTGAATGATTTTTTTTTGTTGTATAGGTATTAAGTCTGGCCAACACATAGGCTATAATTTATCTTGGAAACTTGAACACCTGGTGCAGAACCGCAACGGACCAGCTAAACTATAAGAGATACAAAAATGGTGCGATAGCAAAAATTGTTCCGCGTGATGAGCATTATCTGCTGAGGGAATAAATTTGAAGATCTGGAACACCTGATGTGGAAATCCAAGAGCCCAGCTACACTATAACATATACAGGAATGACGTCTTAGCAAAGTTGATCACCCTGATGAGCACTTTCTGTTGACATATAAAAATTGAAGATCTGGAATACCTGATGTGGAACACCAAGAGCCCAGCTACACTATAACAAATACAGGAATGACGTTTTTGCAAAGTTGTTCAGCCTGACGAGCACTCTCTGTTGATATACAAAAATTGAAGATCTCTGGAACACCTGATGTGGAACACCAAAAGCCCATCTAAACTATAACATAACGTATAGGAATGAAGTCTTAGCAAGAGTTGCTCAGCCTGATGAGCACTCTCTGTTGACGTATAAAAATTGAAGATCTGGAACACCTGTTGTGAAACTCCAAGAGCCCAGCTACACTATAACATGTAAAGGAATGACGTCTTAGCAAAGTTGTTCAGCCTGATGAGCAGTCTCTGTTGACGTATAAAAATTGAAGATCTGGAACACCTGATGTGGAACACCAAAACCCCAGCTACACTATAACACATAAAGGAATGACGTTTTAGCAAAGTTGTTAAGCCTGATGAGCAGTCTCTGTTGACGTATAAAAAATGAAAATCTTGAACACCTGATGTGGAACACTAAGAGCCCTGCTACACTATAACATTAGGAATGACGTCTTAGCAAGAGTTGCTCAGCCTGATGAGCACTCTCTGTTGACGTATAAAAATTGAAGATCTGGAACACCTGTTGTGGAACTCCAAGAGCCCAGCTACAAAGGAATGACGTCTTAGCAAAGTTGTTCAGCCTGATGAGCAGCCTCTGTTGTACGTCACTAACAAGAAAGAAATCGTATCAATCGCTCCTTAAAGAATACGATCTGCTAACATTACAGTCAAGACGCGTCCTTCTTGAGGCAATGACGTTATTTAGTGTATGCCGAAATATGTTTGATTGTCCTGACTTGGTGTCTGGTTTGTGTTACCTGGTCCCTCGAACAGTTCATGGGCGGGAGTTGCGCACCAGGCGACTGTTTGCTACCGGCTTTTGCAAATCCAACGCTGGTGTGCGCTCACCTTTATTTCGCTTAGTCGACACTTACAATACGCGTTTTAGTGCAATAGATATATTGCTCGTGAGCAGATGTAAATTTAAAAATGACGTTATTAAAATTCTTAAGGATCGGCAGTAGGCTCTATTTATAGGTTTTGCTTGTTTTTTTTTTTTATTTATATTCTAGACCTGCATAGAAGTATTTGTAATTTTTTTTCCTACCTCTTCGATGGAATATTGTTAATACCTCTTTTTTTTTACAATTAACTTTTTGTTTCCCTTGTAATTTAGCCCTGTTACAGCTAACGTTTGCTTACAGTTTGTTTTTATTTTGTCTTATAGTAATCTGTGGAAAATGTTGTGGGTAGTATATTTGTTAAGTTTAATGTTAAGCCAACACTGTTTACCCTTAATGTACTACTGTTTGTTTTCCCAAACATAATAAATAAAATAAATAAACAAAGTAAGATGCGTATTTTAAATTTTTGTTTTTTGTTGTTAGAATCCAATTTGACTAAGACAACACTGCAACACTCAACGTGTTCGTAGTCATGAAACTGTGACAAAGCAAAGGTGTTTCAGGATTGTAATGTAGTCGTCTTCCCCTGGAGGCGACGGCCCTCCACCGCGTCTATCGAGGCGCATCGCCAGGAGAATGATCATCTCATCCGCTAAACAATACAATACAATCGCCAGGATGAATCCCAGGAAAGAGCTCCGGCGCGATCACAAGGCAATATGGAGAGAGCGACTGTCGCAACCGAGTTCCGGGCACGCCCCAACTAGGGTTGCCAACATTTTTTTGTCAGAATATAGTATTTTTTTTTGAAAAAGCCATAAAAAATATAGTACGCTTCAAAAAATATAGTATTTTAGTAGGGAAGAATAAAAAATAGACTAAAGTTATATTTTTTTTTTTTAACTATGTTTTTTTGCACTTCTTCCATATTTTTTAAAAACGTGTTCGTAAATTGCAGGTTTTTTTTTATTTTACTAATTTTAGTAATGAAATAGAAACGCAAAATAAAAACATTTAGCTATTGTACGGAAATATAGTATTTTCGCGTACTATATATTTCTTCAAAAGTATACAGGGTGATTTTTTAGTCACCATCCAAATTATACTATATAAAGCTCGATTTTATACTACACTTCTCATCAAAAAAATCGAAACACTTTCGTTTTTATTGTTTTTGTCCAAATTTTTTACAAAAGAGAATTAATTCCATGAAAAAAAAACATTACTGTGTAGCTGGCAGTTTGGTCATTACAGTAAGAAGAAAAAAATCAAAATTCCAAATTATTTCATTTGTTTATCCTATAAATGAAATTAATCACTGTTTTGAGACAAATGTGTATTTAGGGTTGGAGTACGTTTCTCGTTTAAAAACTAAAAATTAGCGCTTGTCTTTAAACTTTCTGTTTCTTATTTCATTTACTGTGACTTTGGGACGTCTGAAAAAACTTTTTTTTCTAAAACATATGGATACTTCGCCCGCAGAAGCCGCCCAAGTGGTGGCATTGCTGGATTCTGGACTTAGTCAGCGTGTTGTGGCTGCAAGATTGCATCTAAGCTTATCATCTGTTCATAGAGTCTACAAACGCTATCGGGAGACTGGTTCGTTCACGCGCCGTTCAGGATCTGGCAGGAATCGGGTCACTTCTGAGCGAGATGATCGATTTATTGTAACAACTTCTTTACGAAATCGACGCCTTAACGCTTTTCAACTGCAGCAGCAGCTTCGCGTTGTACGAAGAGTAGCTGTAAGTGACTCTACAATAAGAAGAAGGTTGAAGGAACGCGGATTGGCACCGCATAAGCCAGCGAATGGGCCGAAATTAACTGCAGACCATCGAAGAGCGCGCCTTAACTTTGCACGCGAGCACCTAACTTGGTCATACCTTCAGTGGAGCAAAGTACTGTTTTCTGATGAGTGTAAAATTATGCTGTATGGTAACGACGGAAGGAACAAGGTCTACAGAAGAGATGGAGAACGCTTTGCACAATGCTGCATTGAAGAAAAGGTCAGCTATGGTGGCGGTTCGTGGACGGTTTGGGGAGGAATCAGCGCCGACGGTAAGACAGAACTTGCCTTTGTGTCTGGGCCACGGCTGCCTGCACTAAACTCTCATCGGTACATCGAACAGTGTCTTGAACCTCATGTGATGCCCTATGCACATTTTATTGGCAACGACTTCATATTCATGCACGACAATGCTAGAGCTCACACCGCGGGCGTCGTACGAGATTATCTTACCGAAGTCGGTATCTCCATTATGGTATGGCCAGCAAGAAGCCCGGACATGAATCCCATTGAACATCTATGGGATGAATTAAAGAGACGAATTCGAGCAAGAGATCCAGCCCCAGAAACACTTAGCCAGCTGCAAAATGCAATCCAAGAGGAATGGGATAATATACCACAACATGTGATCGTGACTCTCATCCGATCGATGAAGAACCGTATGGAAGCAGTAATAAGAGCTCGCGGAGGGAATACAAGTTATTAAATAAACGTTTCTTACATTTTTTTTTCATTTACGCGTGTTGTTTTACCCATTTCCTTCATATTCCATACAGGGTAAAAATTACTCATTATACAAAATACGAAACCTATGAAGACTTAATTTGAATTTAGAACATTAACATTAGGATTTAAAAACCTCATACTACTCACTATTAAATGACATTTTACATTTATTCCTAAATATACACATTTTTCTGATAATCCTTATCAAATCATAAACTGCGAGGTGTTTCGATTTTTTTGATGAGAAGTGTATATAAAGCTCGATTACCACTCACTCACTGACTGACTCACTGATTGACATCATTGTTCTCCCAGATGGTGAAGGGGGAGGTGGGTATATTTTGACAGATTCGTAAACAAGTAACTCTGGTGAGTATGGGAAAAATCCCAAACCTCCCCTTTTCACCCCCCCTCTCCCCCCTCCCCATCGTATCTCGGAAACTAAGAGACCCGTGTTTTGTTTTTTTACGGATTCGTATAGAGGAGGCTCGGAAAAGTAAAAACCATTTTTCAAAGTCCCCCCCCCCCCTTGCCCCCTTCTCCCCCCTTTAGGTGGATCTCGGAAGTTGACAGACTTGCAACATTTTTTTTTTCAGATTCATATCAAGGGGCCAAGAGTTGGTCCAAATCGTTTTTCAAAACTCCCCCGTCTCCCCCTCTTCACCCCTCCCCCCATCGTATCTCGGAAACTAAGAGACCCGTGTTTTGTTTTTTTACGGATTCGTATAGAGGAGGTCCGGAAAAGTAAAAGCCGTTTTTCAAAGTCCCCCCCCCCCCCCCCCCTTGGCTCCCTTCTCCCCCCTTCAGGCGGATCTCAGAAGTTAACAGACTTGCAACATTTTTTTTTTCAGATTCATGTCAAGGGGCCCAGAGTATGTCACAATCATTTCTCAAAACTACCCCCTCTCCCCCTCTACACCCCTCCCCCCATAGCGGTAAAGCGAAGGGCAGCGTAGCGTAGGGATAAGGTCATGATAGCTTTCCGGTGGTAGGTAGGTCCCGAGTGGAGCGAAGGGGGGAGGTGGCGAGCGAAGCGAGCCGGCGACCCCCGTAGCGTAACGAAGGTTGAGTGGGTGAAGCGTAACTCGGGGGTGACGACATGCAAACTTACAAGTAACTCTCATGAGTAAGGCAAAATAACCAAGCCTCCCCTTTTTGGCCTCCCCCCCCCCTCCCAATCGTATTTCAGAAACTAAGAGACCCGTGTTTTTTTTTTTACGGATTCGTATAGAGGAGGCTCGGAAAAGTAAAAAGCATTTTTCAAAGTTGCCCCTTTGACCCCCTTCTCCCCCCTTTAGACGGATCTCGGAAGTTAACAGACTTTTAACACTTTTTTTTCAGATTCATATCAAGGGGCCCAGAGTTGCTCAAAATTATTTTTCAAAACTCACACCTCTCCCCCCCTTTACCCCTCCCCCCATAGTATCTCAGAAACTAGGTAGCGGAAAAGCGAAGCGTAGCGTAGCGTAGGGATAAGGTCACGATAGATTTCCGGTGGTAGGTAGGTGCTGAGTGGAGCGAACCTGCGAGACCGAGTGGAGCGAAGGGGGGAGGTGGCGAGCGAAGCGAGCCGGCGACCTCCGTAGCGTAACGAAGGTTGAGTGGGTGAAGCTTAACTCGGGGGCGACGACAAGCAAACTTACAAGTAACTCTCATGAGTAGGGCAAAAGTACCAAGACTCCCGTTTTTGGCCTCCCCCCCCCCTCCCAATCGTATCTCAGAAACTAAGAGACCCGTGTTCTGTTTTTTTTACGGATTCGTATAGAGGAGGCTCGGAAAAGTAAAAACCATAATTCAAAGTTCCCCCCCCCCTTGCCCACCTTCTACCCCCTTTAGGCGGATCTCGGAAGTAAACAGACTTTTAACATTTTTTTTTCAGATTCATATCAAGGGGCCCAGAGTTGGTCAAAATCATTTTTCAAAATTCTCCCCTCTCCCCCGCTTCACCCCTCCCCCCATCGTATCTCGGAAACTAAGAGACCATTGTTTTGATGTTTTAAGGAATCGTATAGAGGAGGCTCGGAAAAGTAAAAACCATTTTTCAAAGTTCCCCCCCTTAACCCCTTCTCCCCCCTTTAGGCGGATCCCGGAAGTTAACAGACTTGCAACATTTTTTTTTTCAGATTCTTATGAAGGGGCCCAGAGTTGGTCAAAATCATTTTTCAAAACTCCCCCTTCTCCTCCTCTTCACCCCTATCCCCATCGTATCTCCGAAACTAGGTAGCGGTAAAGCGAAGCGTTGCGTAGGGATAAGGTCACGATAGCTTTCCGGTGGTAGGTAGGTCCTGAGTGGAGCGAACCTGCGACCTCCGTAGCGTAACGAAAGTGGAGTGGGTGAAGCGTAACTGAGGGGTGACGACAAGCAAACTTACAAGTCACTCTCAAGAGAAGGGCAAAAGTACCAAGCCTCCCCTTTTTGGCCTCCCCCCCCCCCCTCCCAATCGTATCTCAGAAACTAAGAGACCCGTTTTCAGTTTTCGAGGATGCTACAGCCGATAGAGAGGTCAAAATCAAAATCCAAGATGGCGGCTGCGATATTTTTAAATGTTCATCATGATAGTCGTGTCCATGGTTTTCGAGGGTGCTAAAACCGATGGCGAGGTCAAAATGAAAATCCAAGATGGCGGCTGCGATAATTTTCGAATTGTTCATCAATTTCATCATGGGAGTCGTTTTCATGGTTTTCGAGGGTGCTAAAACCGATTGCGATGTCAAAATGAGAATCCAAGGTGGCGGCTGCGATAATTTTCGAAATGTTCAACATGGGGGTCGTTTTCATGGTTTTCGAGGGTGCTAAAACCGATGGCGAGGTCAAAATGAGAATCCAAGATGGCGGCTGCTATAATTTTCGAATTGTTCATCAATTTCATCATGGGAGTCGTTTTCATGGTTTTCGAGGATGCTAAAGCCGATAGTGAGGTCAAAATCAAAATCCAAGATGGCGGCTGCGATAATTTTCGAATTGTTCATCATGGGAATCGTTTTCATGGTTTTCGAGGATGCTACAGCCGATAGTGAGGTCAAAATCAAAATCCAAGATGGCGGCTGCGATAATTTTCGAATTGTTCATCAATTTCACCATGGGAGTAGTTTTCATGGATTTCGAGGATGCTAAAGCCGATAGTGAGGTCTAAATCCAAATCCAAGATGGCGGCTGCGATAATTTTCGAATTGTTCATCATGGGAGTCGTGTTCATGGTTTTCGAGGATGCTAAAGCCGATAGTGAGGTCAAACTCAAAATCCAAGATGGCGACTGCAAAAAATTCAAGTTTTCATCACGGATGTCGTTTTCATGGTTTTCGAGGGTGTCAAAACCGATGGCGAGCTCAAAATGAGAATCCAAGATGGCGTCTGCGATAATTTTCGAATTGTTCATCAATTTCACCATGGGAGTCGTGTTCATGGATTTCGAGGATGCTAAAGCCGATAGTGAGGTCAAAATCAAAATCCAAGATGGCGACTGCAAAAAATTTCAAAGTTTTCATCATGGATGTCGTTTTCATGGTTTTCGAGGTTTCTAAAACCGATGGCAACGTCAAAATGAGCATCCAAGATGGCGGCTGCGATAATTTTCGAACTGTTCATCATGGGAGTCGTTTTCATGGTTTTCGAGGATGCCAAAGTAGATAGTGAGGTCAAAATCAAAATCCAAGATGACGACTGCTATAATTTTCGAATTGATCATCAATTTCATCATGGGAGTCGTTTTCATGCTTTTCGAGGATGCTAAAGCCGATAGTGACGTCAAAATCAAAATCCAAGATGGCGACTGCTATAATTTTCGAATTGTTCATCAATTTCATCATGGGAGTCGTTTTCATGGTTTTCGAGGATGCTAAAGCCGATCGTGACGTCAAAATCAAAATCCAAGATGGCGGCTGCGATAATTTTCGAAATGTTCATTATAGGAGTCGTTTTCATGGTTTTCGAGGATGCTAAAGCCGATAGTGAGGTCAAAATCAAAATCGAAGATAGCAAATGCGATAATTTTGAAATTGTTCATCATGGGAGTCGTTTTCGAGGATGCTAAAGCCGATAGTGATGTCAAAATCCAAATCCAAGATGGCGGCTGCGATAATTTACGAATTGTTCATCATGGAAGTCGTTTTCGAGGATGCTAAAGCCGATAGTGATGTCAAAATCAAAATCCAAGATGGCGACTGCAATAATTTTCGAATTGTTCATCAATTTTATCATGGGAGTCGTTTTCATGGTTTTCGAGGATGCTAAAGCCGATAGTGAGGTCAAAATCAAAATCCAAGATGGCGGCTGCGATAATTTTCGAATTGTTCATCATGGGAATCGTTTTCATGGTTTTCGAGAATGCTAAAGCCGATAGTGAGGTCAAAATCAAAATCCAAGATAGCGGCTGCGATAATTTTCGAAATGTGCATCATGGGAGTCGTTTTCATGGTTTTTGAGGATGCTAAAGCCGATAGTGAAGTTAAAATCCAAATCCAAGATGGCGGCTGCTATAATTTTCGAATTTTTCATCAAGGGAGTCGTTTTCATGGTTTTCGAGGAAGCTAAAGCCGATAGTAAGGTGAAAATCAAAATCCAAGATGGCGGCTGCGATAATTTTCGAAATGTTCATCATGGGAGTCGTTTTCATTGTTTTCGAGGAAGCTAAAGCCGATAGTGAGAACAAAATCAAAATCCAAGATGGCGGCTTCGATATTTTCGAAATGTTCATCATGGGAGTCGTATTCATGGTTTTCGAGGATGCTAAAGCCGATAGTGAAGTTAAAATCCAAATCCAAGCTGGCGGCTGCTATAATTTTCGAATTTTTCATCATGGGAGTCGTTTTCATGGTTTTCGAGGATGCTAAAGCAGATAGTGAAGTTAAAATCCAAATCCAAGATGGCGGCTGCTATAATTTTCGAAATTTTCATCATGGGAGTCGTTTTCATGATTTTCGAGGATGCTAAAGCCGTTAGTGAGGTCAAAATCAAAATTCTAGATGGCGGCTTCAATAATTTTTGAAATGTTCATCATGGGAGTCGTTTTCATAGTTTTCGAGGATGCTAAAGCCGATAGTAAGGTCAAAATGAGAATCCAAGATGGCGGCTGCAATCATTTTCGAATTGTTCATCATGGGAGTCGTTTTCATGGTTTTCGAGGATGCTACAGCCGATAGTGAGGTCAAAATCAAAATCCAAGATGGCGGCTGCGATAATTTTCGAATTGTTCATCAATTTCACCATGGGAGTAGTTTTCATGGATTTCGAGGATGCTAAAGCCGATAGTGAGGTCTAAATCCAAATCCAAGATGGCGGCTGCGATAATTTTCGAATTGTTCATCATGGGAGTCGTGTTCATGGTTTTCGAGGATGCTAAAGCCGATAGTGAGGTCAAACTCAAAATCCAAGATGGCGACTGCAAAAAATTCAAGTTTTCATCACGGATGTCGTTTTCATGGTTTTCGAGGATGCTAAAGCCGATAGTGAAGTTTAAATCCAAATCCAAGATGGCGGCTGCAATAATTTAAGAATTGTTCATAATGGGAGTCGTTTTCATTGTTTTCGAGGATGCTAAAGCTGATAGTGAGGTCAAAATCAAAATCCAAGATGGCGACTGCAAAAAAATCAAAGTTTTCATCACGGATGTCGTTTTCATGGTTTTCGAGGGTGCTAAAACCGATGGCGAGCTCAAAATGAGAATCCAAGATGGCGGCTGCGATAATTTTCGAATTGTTCATCAATTTCACCATGGGAGTCGTGTTCATGGATTTCGAGGATGCTAAAGCCGATAGTGAGGTCAAAATCCAAATCCAAGAAAGCGGCTGCGGTAATTTCCGAAATGTTCATCATGGGAGTCGTTTCCATGGTTTTCGAGGGTGCTTCAACCAAAATGAGAAACCAAGATGGCGGCTGTTATAACTTTGCGAATTGTTCATCAATTTCATCATGGGAGTCGTTTTCATGGTTCTCGAGGATGCTAAAGCCGATAGTGATGTCAAAATCAAAATCCAAGATGGCGGCTTCGATAATTTTCGAAATGTTCATCAATTTCATCATGGGACGTAACGAAGGTTGAGTGGATGAAGCGTAACTCAGGGGTGACGACAAGCAAACTTACAAGTAACTCTCATGAGTAGGGCAAAAGTACTAAGCCTCTCCTTTTTGGCTACCCCCCCCCCCCACCTCATCATCATCTGCCTAGCCTTTTTCCCAACTATATTGGGGTCGGCTTCCAGTCGAACCAGATTCAGCTGGATATCAGTATTTTACATGGAGCGACTGCCTGTCGGACCTCCACAACCCAGTAACTGGGTAATACGATACCCCATGATAAGACTGGTTGTCAGACTTTACAGCTTCTGACTACCAGTAACGACTGTCAAAGATCTACAAATGACAACCGGGACCAACGGCTTTACGTGCTTTCCGAGGCACGGAGGAAACTCGCTATGACAGATGGTCACCCATCCACAGACCAACCTCGGCAAGCGCGGCTTATCCCGGAAGATCGGCCTGTGCGGCTGTGATTATTTAGCCACGAAGTCCTCTGGCTCCTCCCCCCCCCCACCTCCTAATCGTATCTCAGACACTAAGAGACCTGTGTTCTTTTTTTTTACGGATTCGTATAGAGGAGGCTCAGAAAAGTAAAAACCATTTTTCAAAGTTGCCCCTTATTATATGCCTCCTTTCTGAGTTTTTTATAAGGTTTTAGATTGAATTAGGGGGTTCTTAAGAGGTTTCAAAATCTTTTAAGTGCTCTAACGGATTTTAAAATTCTTCTTACTATCCTAAGGAATACACAATTTATTTAGTTTTTTTTTTTTTTTTGTTTCTTTTTTTTATTGAATTAGTTATAAGGGTTTTCAGAATATTAAAAATATGTTATACAATTTACAAAATCTTTTAAGGACTATGGATTTTCCAATTCATATAAAGATTCATATGGATTCTCAAAATTTTATAAAGGTAAGGAATACTTCTCCAAAACACGACCCCGCGAGCTGCGTGCAGCTCGCGCAACGCGCAAATACTAGTTTTAATATATTATTAATCTTTGGCGAAAATCATTGAATACGTGTTTTTTCTTTTTGTATCAATCAATACAAAAATATCGAGATATCACGTCTCAATGTTATCTATTCTTCTATAAAAAGTTGATGAATCTGGACACCGCGCTGTGATGTGTCGCTCAGGTGTAGCGGGGCGGGGCGGGGGAACAGCGGGGTGCGTTCTGCCCGTTTCATGGGTCGGTAAAGTGTATATTATTAACGTTTAGCTTAGTGACCACACAGAGCGGATGAGAAAATGATTTAATATGACAATTTGACGTATCGATTTTTTTTCAAATATACATATAATAAAATAGTAGGAAAATCAAAACTGTACATTGAATATTTTTTGAAAAGAATACTTGGGGTGTGATCTACAATCGATACCGAAGCCAAAAATATAGTTTTTAGAATTTTTATCTGTTTGTCTGTTTGTCTGTATGTATGTCCGGGATAAACTCAAAAAGTACTGGACGGATTTGAATGATTTTTTTTTGTTGTATAGGTATTAAGTCTGGCCAACACATAGGCTATAATTTATCTTGGAAACTTGAACACCTGGTGCAGAACCGCAACGGACCAGCTAAACTATAAGAGATACAAAAATGGTGCGATAGCAAAAATTGTTCCGCGTGATGAGCATTATCTGCTGAGGGAATAAATTTGAAGATCTGGAACACCTGATGTGGAAATCCAAGAGCCCAGCTACACTATAACATATACAGGAATGACGTCTTAGCAAAGTTGATCACCCTGATGAGCACTTTCTGTTGACATATAAAAATTGAAGATCTGGAATACCTGATGTGGAACACCAAGAGCCCAGCTACACTATAACAAATACAGGAATGACGTTTTTGCAAAGTTGTTCAGCCTGACGAGCACTCTCTGTTGATATACAAAAATTGAAGATCTCTGGAACACCTGATGTGGAACACCAAAAGCCCATCTAAACTATAACATAACGTATAGGAATGAAGTCTTAGCAAGAGTTGCTCAGCCTGATGAGCACTCTCTGTTGACGTATAAAAATTGAAGATCTGGAACACCTGTTGTGAAACTCCAAGAGCCCAGCTACACTATAACATGTAAAGGAATGACGTCTTAGCAAAGTTGTTCAGCCTGATGAGCAGTCTCTGTTGACGTATAAAAATTGAAGATCTGGAACACCTGATGTGGAACACCAAAACCCCAGCTACACTATAACACATAAAGGAATGACGTTTTAGCAAAGTTGTTAAGCCTGATGAGCAGTCTCTGTTGACGTATAAAAAATGAAAATCTTGAACACCTGATGTGGAACACTAAGAGCCCTGCTACACTATAACATTAGGAATGACGTCTTAGCAAGAGTTGCTCAGCCTGATGAGCACTCTCTGTTGACGTATAAAAATTGAAGATCTGGAACACCTGTTGTGGAACTCCAAGAGCCCAGCTACAAAGGAATGACGTCTTAGCAAAGTTGTTCAGCCTGATGAGCAGCCTCTGTTGTACGTCACTAACAAAGTAAGATGCGTATTTTAAATTTTTGTTTTTTGTTGTTAGAATCCAATTTGACTAAGACAACACTGCAACACTCAACGTGTTCGTAGTCATGAAACTGTGACAAAGCAAAGGTGTTTCAGGATTGTAATGTAGTCGTCTTCCCCTGGAGGCGACGGCCCTCCACCGCGTCTATCGAGGCGCATCGCCAGGAGAATGATCATCTCATCCGCTAAACAATACAATACAATCGCCAGGATGAATCCCAGGAAAGAGCTCCGGCGCGATCACAAGGCAATATGGAGAGAGCGACTGTCGCAACCGAGTTCCGGGCACGCCCCAACTAGGGTTGCCAACATTTTTTTTGTCAGAATATAGTATTTTTTTTTTGAAAAAGCCATAAAAAATATAGTACGCTTCAAAGAATATAGTATTTTAGTAGGGAAGAATAAAAAATAGACTAAAGTTATATTTTTTTTTTTTTAACTATGTTTTTTTGCACTTCTTCCATATTTTTTAAAAACGTGTTCGTAAATTGCAGGTTTTTTTTTTATTTTACTAATTTTAGTAATGAAATAGAAACGCAAAATAAAAACATTTAGCTATTGTACGGAAATATAGTATTTTCGCGTACTATATATTTCTTCAAAAGTATACAGGGTGATTTTTTAGTCACCATCCAAATTTTAATATATTATTAATCTTTGGCGAAAATCATTGAATACGTGTTTTTTCTTTTTGTATCAATCAATACAAAAATATCGAGATATCACGTCTCAATGTTATCTATTCTTCTATAAAAAGTTGATGAATCTGGACACCGCGCTGTGATGTGTCGCTCAGGTGTAGCGGGGCGGGGCGGGGGATCAGCGGGGTGCGTTCTGCCCGTTTCATGCGTCGGTAAAGTGTATATTATTAACGTTTAGCTTAGTGACCACACAGAGCGGATGAGAAAATGATTTAATATGACAATTTGACGTATCGATTTTTTTTCAAAAATGGGTTTAGTGATTGATACCTAATGCATAGAAAAATTTTGGACGGTTGTAAAAAAGTCAGCCTGTATAGTACGGAGACCCTAAATATAGTACAATAGGTACTATATATTATAGTACGGTTGGCAACCCTAGCCCCAACCGCGGTGGTAAGACCCCTCTTTAAGGAGTGGCTGGATAGGCGTCACGGCGTCCCGCCTGACCTACCACATGACGTAGGTCCTCAACGAACACATAAGTTTCGGGAGGTAGCAGTGTCGGATAGGGAAGGAAGAATCGCCTGGGTGTCACCACTGCGTGGATCGCCTGGAGGACACGGTGGAGCGTACGGTGCAGGACTACCCACTTGGGCAGAGAACCGCCGTGTCCTCACTACGACGATAATCGGTGACCACTCGTGCTTAGTATTGGTCGAGACCATGATGCTGCTGGGCGAGACAGAATGGGAAGCAGTCGCCTCCTTCTGCGAAGCAGTCATGCTAGCGAAGGAGGAGGCGGGACGCATGAGGGAGAGGACAATGTCCACCTCCAGCCCAGCCGCAGCGGTAGACGCCGATGGCGACAGACGTCGCTACACGTTCTCCAGCCACTGTAGGCGCGGCCATGCGGGCGGCGAGTAAGAGTGCACGTTGTGTTCCACGTGATGTATTACCACGCTAAAAAAAATGTAATCGTCTGAATGTACCATGTCGAACAAAAAAGCTGTCGAGGCCGTGGACAGAACACTTTGAGACATTCGCCATGATGATAGACCCATGGACAATATCACGGTAGGTACTGTTCTCCGGAAAATTCCGGCAGACACTGCCCGTTGTAAGAAGAATTGATAAGTTACGTATTCGGAGTCCCGTCAAGTATAACACTTCAGGAAAATTCTTGGCTATTTGATCGTGCGATACTAAAAAAATGACCGAACCGCTGCAATAAATGAAAACATATTAGCCGAAATTGTTGGGAATGATGTGGTTCACACGTCATACAATAACGTCGTCAATCAGGATGATGCCAGCAACTACCCACACGAGATTCATTAACTGCCTGTGGTCCTCGAGCTCATAAAATAACCTAAAAGTAATAATAATGCTTCTAAGAAATCTAACTCCACCAAAATTGTGCAATGGAACGCGACTAATAGTTACTGCATTACACAGAAATTTAAGCGAAGCTGAAATTCTCACCGGATGTGGCTCAGGGGAAACTGCATTGATACCGTGAATACCACTCATCTCCAACAATTTCCTTTTCCAGTTCAAACTCACACAATTCCCGGTAGCCGCTTACGTCGCGATGACCATAAATAAGTCCCAAGGACAGACCCTGAAGGAAGCTGATGTCGACCTAAGGTCCAACTATTTTTCCCACGGCCAACTATATATAACACATGCTCGCCTGTCAGTAATGCTGACCAGCTTTTTATTTTAGCACCAGAGGGAAAAACTACCAATGTCGTATATAAAGTGTTGTGTCTGGAAGTTTTCATTTAATTTGCTTTAAAGTTTGTAATAGATTCTATAACAAACTTTAAAGCGGGACATCAGGTACCCTCACTTTCTCAACGAATTAAAAAAGAGAATATTGGTATAGGTGCCATAAAACCAAATACAATGCGGACGAAGTCGCGGGCAACAGCTAGTAAAAAATGAAGTCATCGACTTCCGAAAGAAAAGTTTTTTTGTATGTTATTTTGATTTTTTTTTGTGGTTGTTTTGAAGTCGGAAACATTTTTTTTTTTTTAAGTTTTTAATGCGAATTAGTCTAACTAATATTGTTACACTTTATTAATTTTTTACTTATTCGTTACATTTTACAAAAAAACAATTCAGTCCACCAGCATCGGGAACAGGGTCTAGGCTGCCAGCGGGCGGTCAGAAGGCTAATTCACGTAATTTTAAGACGCGCCGATGAAGTAGTATGTTCAGCAGTGGACGTCCTACGGCTGAGATGAGACGATGAAGTAGTAGTGCAGTTGCAGTTAAGTTCACGTTCGAGTAATAAACGGTATGTAATCTTTGAACTGCGCGTAAGCTGAGCGTGAACTGCACGTCAACTGTACGACAACCAAACCAGGAGAGAAAAAATATTGCCCACTGAATTATCGAATGGAATCGATTACATTTCAATGATTATGACATTTAAACTGCACGTTGATCGAATTGAGACTTGTATACTGTCATTTTGAAACGTCTCAAACGAATAGTAGAATACCGATCATGTTGCGATCCAAAGATCCAAAACACGCACGCGTGACGCGAACTTGACGCGAGCATGTCTGACAGCGACAGAGAATACGAAAAGCGTTGTGTTGTTCGAAACTTAACTGCAACTGCACTGCAACAGCACTTCTTTAGTTATGTGAATTGCCCTACAGGGCTTCTGAGAAAGAAACCACCTAACAAAAAACGCGCCGCGACCAGAAGTAGGTACTGCCTTCTGAATCAGGCGCTTGATCCAGGTGCCAAGCGAGAGCCTCCTCAGATGTTGTTCGAGGGTCTTGACTATTAAGTACATAATTATTTAGTAAATGCCAAAATTTGAGGATTGGAGGATGAACCGATTTGCATTTTTTTTTTGCGCTATAATTTTATCTCAAGTGTTCTTAGCCATGTTTCATAAAATTTTGTTCATCCGTTTGAAGATCATCTGCTATTTTCTAGTTCATGAGTGTATCTAACTTCCAATTATGTCCGATCTGACAGTCCCTCCTGGTGCCCTGGGTGGGGACTCATTTGATGATTTACCACGCTAAAAAAAACTGATTGAACTCCTACTACTTACTTTCTACGTAGGAACGCAACTCAAAATTGAAACAGCGATTATCAAAATATTCTTCGATTTAATCCTTGCGTACCGTGCAAAACTTGCACCAAGTTGAACTGTCACACTTCAAAATTGTCGTAGCACAAAAATCACGGTCGCGGGATTTATTTCCTTACCGTGACCCCGGAACATAAAGGGCTATTGAAGGACACCGTGGATTTTTATTATTCAGTACAAGTCTAACAGTCCCTCCCGCCCTGCCCGGGGTGGGAGGACTCATTTGATGATTTTACCACGCTAAAAAATAAGCACAAAAATCACAACTCTATACAGCCAAAAAATAATATGAGTAGGTATTTTAAATTAGTCGATTACTATTTTAGTGACGGGTATCTGTCAATGTTACCAGCTGAAACATACGAGACTGTATGAATCTTTGGCCGCTAACAGATATCTGTCACTGGTTCAAAATATGATAAAAATTGCATAACCTAAAATGAGAATATAAAGCTGTAGTCTTACAGAAATAACAAACGAAACGTCCATAAGTATTTAACCTAAATGGAATCGAATCCCAAACTTAGCTAGCAACTACTGCGCTATAACCACGTAATCAACCTTCTCTTTCTCATAATAAAGTATGTTACTATGCACAAACAGAAGTGATGGAAAACCATGAGTTTTAGAATAATTGAAGATGTTAGAATGCGTCGTCAAAAATATTGTCACAGATACCCACATCTAAACACGTAAAGTTCATAAAAATTGGAATCAACAAATCTCATGTTAATTCAAGCACTATTTCGATAGACTAGATAAGACTATTCCTGAATAAATACCGCAAAGAAAAAGTACCTACAATAAAATACAATTCAACCGAAAATTGACCTTAGACATCACTAGCATAGAAATAGCGATAGGACTTTCGAAGGACCCAAAATAGTTGGACTACCTGACGTACTTGTGAACACGCATGCGTGAAAACTTCGTCCGCCTTGTGTCTGTACTTGTGAGTCAGTGTCGTATGCCACGCCGCGTATCACCCGCGTGTCCAACCAATCACGGGTTGAGCGCGTATCAATCGCGCGTATCGTAGTGTTGTGACTCGTAAATTAGTGTTGTTTGATTGAATGAGTGATGTGTGATGAGTGATAAAGGTGAGTTTTTACTTGTTTTACTTTGTTTTGTTTAAGAATATCAATTTAGGTTGAAAACTGTTAACAAATTGCGGCTTATTTTGAAGGGGTCTTTTTAATTATTCAACGTATCATGAGCGTCCTATGTTTTAATTATGATGAAATTTTTAAGAATTATGATGGTGTTAATTAATTTTGGAGAAGAATCATTTAATTGTTATTCATAGGATTGTCGTGGCATTTAATTGTCGATGAAAGCATTGATTTGATATACGCTTGATTATTAGTAATTTTGATTAGATAAGCTGATCATAATAGAAACTTTTATTTGTAGATAGTAGATACTAAATTATTATTAAGGTAGGTAAATGAAAACATGAAGTATTTACAATTCATGTTCAATTTATCAAATAGGTAGTTATAAATTATACTTATTGCAAACCAAATTATAAAACAGCTTTTTGCAATTTCTATTGCAATTTAACATAATTTTCAGTCAGTTAACAAATTAAAAAAAAAGTATGTACAGACGCCAGCACATCAACCTACCTCAATCTGTCAAATTTCTTTAATAGATTTTCAACCTTATCACAATCATAGTGGAAGGTTATTGTTCGATTGGTATTTGACAGATTCGGGTGGGTTGACTTACTGGCGTCTGTACAAGATTAAAAGGGGAAAAGTGACAGAGCTTATTTGATAAAATATTGAAGAAGTTAAAACTAATTTTAAAATTAGATAAACATTATTACAGGTAACATTTCAAGCTTACAAAATTAAAACAAAATAACAATTCACCCCTATCACACATGTTTTATTATTATAAACACAAAATAAAGTCTGAATTTAAAATGAAAATATTATTTATTAAAATAATTTTCAAATTCTGTTTATAAACGGTTGACATGGGCATTGTGTGGTTAGCCCAACGTTTTGACGCGGGACGCATTAATTTATATTTTAATAATTTAATTTTCATCCTATAAATAAATGATTCTGTGAAACTGTAGCGAAGGAAAAGCCTTTAAATGAAATTAGTGAAAGAAAATGGGTAAATGATTTTGTGGTTAAAAATTATTATCAGAGGTCGGAATTAGGTAGTTATTTTAGTACTTTCATCGAAATGTTGATATTACTATGGATTTTCCCGCGATTTATAATAGACAATCTCGTGAGGAAAACAGTATTACAAATAAATAATAAAAACTAAATAACTTTTTTACATAATACGAGTAAATCCCGGGATTTTTCTGCTCTTTAAAAGTAATTCTGAGATTTGGGGTATATTCACTTTATTCTTTCGCTGTACCTATGAAATCAATGCAAGTACATGAATAACTCTACCAAATTCCGACCTATGATTATTATTGTAAACGTTTTCAATCTGATCACAAATGTATTAGAATTTTGGAATCTATCACAGAGCATATTTAATTTTAAGAGACTGAAACTATGTATATAATTCGATATTTCCAATAAAAGCGCGTTTAAACCCCATGCTGTCGGAGTTAAAATTGTTACAAATTAGGTCTAGTATTACCCATTTTAAGGAGTTCACCATATTACCCACCAGCCTGTAACTCTTTTCGGTCTAATGTTTTAATAAATATGTGAATGGTTATAAATAACAATCCTCTTCTAAGCTCAATGTCCTGATAATCTAACCCCAGGACTGTGAGCTAAGCAGTGGCTCTCGTGTCCACTACACCATACATTTCGCATCATACAAGTTTCAGATACGATACGAGTTCAGATTATGTAATCTAATAATAATAAATTATGTGTTATCTCTTAAAAAAATGCCTCCAGCTAGGAATTACTCCCGTATCGTGGGCGCGTTTGAGAACATTTAAACTCAACATCATACACCATCACAACTTAAATGTAATTAGCATAATGATAATTATTGTGATTGTTATTGTAGGTATTCTTGTTATTTAGTTCATTCACTCACAAACATAATTATTATTTGTCATATTTCTAAACGTCTCTTCAAAAAAAAACAAAAAAAATAGTGCATGGTCCGCCGGCGTGGGAACAGGGTCCACAATACGAGCTGTATCGAGGAGTACAAGCCTTCAAAATCAAAATTCAAAATCAAAGCATTTATTTCAAGTAGGCCAGTTACAGGCACTTTTGAATTGTCATAGACAATGAAAGGAATATTATGAACATTAAAAAGTTATGGTGCTACAGTCCCAGTCTTCTCAGTCCTTCTAAATCAGGCCCGAGGTCCAACTACCCAACGAGAGATGTTCGTCAAGGCTCTTGGCCTGATGGCCAAGAGCCTTGACGAACATCTCTCGGCTGTTAAAATAATCGGCACAATGATAGCCGAGCTCTCTACAATACTCATCTCGCTACATTCCATATGTCGACAACCTCTTGCGCCAAGTCAAGATATTTTATTTGTTTATCTTTCTCGGCTTTTCTTGTTATTATTATTTTTATTATGACATTCGCAGCCTATAGTGTCTCACTGATGAGTGAAGGCCTCCCTCAAATCTTTCCACTTCCATTCCTTCATGATTGTACTAAATCTCCGCTCCTCTTCAATAGTGCAATCCTATTGGTTAATATTTCCTCGTTTCTCCGCTCCGCCAGCTCTCTCCTCACCTATGGAAAGGCACCCTTAGCTTGTCATAACCACCGCGTAACTCCTTTTGGCACCAGTTTTGATGTTTGTTTTCTTTCTACTGATTTATGAGTCCACAAATTGTTTTTTTTTGTATTATATCTTATTTACAGAGATAAAATTTAAAGTATCCCAAAAACCAGAATTCGGTCTTAGTTTACGGCAATCGGTTCATCTATTATACATGTAGGTAATACAGAGCAAACTAGTAAGGTAGATATTTAATAACAACCAAAAGCATAGCAGCACAAGCATATCATGATCAATTCTATCTCTATTCTTCTAAGAATAGACAAAGTTATTTCATCGTTATTTTTATAAAAAATCGATTGTTTTTTTTGCACCAATATGACACAATTCGTGCACCATCAAACAATAGATATTTTTTTTTTCTTCTATAATTTAAACATTGCCATGTTTCTAAAATGGTAAAACACCTTTTTACGTTCGGTCATTTTGTCTTTCCTTCCGTCGGCAAAACTCATTTCTATGGTAGCATGCTTCGCGTGTAGTAAAGCAAAACATAAAATATTAAACTAAAATATTACTTTAAAATTCTCAAATACAATTTCAATTTCTATTTTCCGTTCATGGACACTTTCCCGAACAGTTTGATACAGTCGTGCTAAGCTAAGCTTAGCCGCTTATAATAGAGCGGTTAGTTAATCTTGTTGGAAGCGATACAACGATAGATCATAATATATCGTACATCGGCTACAAGCGACGATCGCTCATATTCGATGTAGTTCGCTACAAGGTCATACATATACAAGAAGGGAACTAGTGGACGTAGGATAATGGGTACAAGTAAGACAAATAAGATTAGCAATCTCCATAAATGACTAACTAAAACTTTAATATTATACTCGTACGCATTAACGCGTGTCTTTTAAAGATTTTCTTTGGAAATAAAAATTCGAACTGCAAGCAGGATGTGAACCTGCGACTTCCAGGTTCAGTACATCGCCGACACTCCTTCCAACCGAGCCACCGAGGTTCGTATATACATAGTGCTACCTTCCTCGCAGTTCTTTTTCTTTCTACAGATCTACTGAAACCTTTCATAAGATCCCTAATATAAATTACTAGCAACAGCTAGTTCGTGGGATAATATTCGAGTTCACCCGCTAGAACGCGAAAACTCGAAAATTATCCCACGGGAACATAAAATCGGGATAAAAACTATCCTATGTGTTAATCCAGGTTATAAACTATCTGTGTACCAAATTTTTGCCAAATCCGTTCAGCGGTTTTTGCGTGAAAGAGTAACAAACATACCTACATACACATACATACATCCTCACAAACTTTCGCATTTATAATATTAGTAGGATATATTCACATTTCAATATATAAAGAGGTCTATTGTATTATGTATATAAGACATTTACATGCTAATAATAGCCACTGACAGTATTATAATGAAGTTAAGATAGACAAACAATTAATGGCCAGTCGGTTTACTTAGGTTGAATTCGATCATGATTGTACTAAGCACCCAATTAGGTATATATCTGAAGGCTGGGGATGTATTAATTACCTCATAGGGAATTAGGGTGTCAGTAGAGCCGTCAAATAGGTGAAAATAAGATATGGGTAGCTAGCAAGATCACAGAGTAGACGGAATGTTAACTTTTGAAGGATTTAAAATTGAAAAGGGAAGCGGAATAGCTTTCATCATCATCATCATCTCAGCCATAGGACGTCCACTGCTGAACATAGGCCTCCCCTTTTGATCTCCACAGATACCGGTTGGAAGCGACCTGCATCCAGCGTCTTCCGGCGACCTTTATAAGGTCGTCTGTCCACCTTGCTGGTGGACGTCCTACGCTGCGCTTGCTAGTCCGTGGTCTCCACTCTAGTACTTTTCGACCCCATCGGCCGTCTGCTCTGCGAGCAATATGGCCTGCCCATTGCCACTTCAGCTTGCTAATCCGGTGGGCTATATCGGTGACTTTAGTTCGTCTACGGATCTCCTCATTTCGGATTCGATCACGTAGAGAAACACCTAGCATAGCCCTCTCCATAGCTCGTTGAGCGACTTTGAGCTTTGAGATGAGGCCGATAGTGAAAGACCACGTTTCGGTGCCGTAACTCATCACTGGTAACACACATTGGTTGAAGACTTTCGTCTTGAGGCACTGAGGTATGTCGGACGAAAAGACATTGCGTAGTTTCCCGAACGCTGCCCAACCGAGTTGGATTCGGCGGTTGACCTCTTTCTCGAAGTTGGACCTACCTAACTGGACTACTTGTCCTAAGTAGATATATGAGTCAACAACTTCGAGTACCGAGTTTCCAACAGAGACTGGGGTGGGCACAACATTGGCATTTGACATAATTTTCGTCTTGTCCATGTTCATTTTCAAGCCCACCCGTTGTGAAACTCGGTCGAGGCCATCGAGCATCATGCTGAGTTCCTCCATCGACTTTGCCATGACTACGATGTCGTCGGCAAACCGAAGGTGAGTGATGTATTCGCCGTTGATGTTGATGCCAAGTCCTTGCCATTCCAGGAGCTTGAAGGCGTTTTCCATTGCGGCAGTAAACAGTTTCGGGGAGATAACGTCCCCCTGTCTTACGCCTCTTCTCAATGGAATCGCCTTCGTGCTCTGCTCCTGTACTCGGACCGACATGGTGGCGTTATTATACAAGCACTTCAACACCTCGATGTACCGATAGTCAATATGGCATCGCTGGAGTGACTCAAGTACCGCCCATGTTTCCACCGAATCGAAGGCTTTCTCATAGTCCACAAACGCTAAGCATAATGGCAAGTTATACTCTTCGGTCTTCTGTATAACTTGCCGCAGCGTATGGATGTGGTCTATGGTACTATAGCCTCTTCGGAAACCGGCTTGTTCGGGAGGCTGGAAGTCATCAAGTCTGTGTTCGAGACGGTTCGTCATAACCCTTGAAAACAGCTTGTAAACATGACTTAGAAGCGTGATGGGTCTGTAGTTCTTCAATAGGCTGTTATCACCTTTTTTGAAGAACAGCACCACATCACCTCTACTCCATGTTTCAGGCGTTTTGCCCTCGGAGAGGACGGAATTAAAGAGTTTCTGGAGGACTTTAAGTACCGGTGTTCCACCCGCTCTCAGAAGCTCTGAAGTGATTCCGTCCTCGCCCGGCGCCTTGTTGTTCTTAAGCTGCTTCAGGGCCATCCTAATCTCGTACAGACTGATGTCCGGGATATCTTCGGTATAATGTCGGGACAGCTTGGCTCTTGGATCTCCTACCAAGCTGTCAACGGGCTTTGCGACCGAAGTGTATAACTGTCCATAGAACCTCTCGATCTCGCCTAAAACCTCTGCTTTGGTCGACGCTATGCTGCCATCCTCCCGTTTCAGCTTTGTCATCTGGCTTTGCCCAATAGACTTGTCCTTTGCGAACACTTTAGAGCCTTGGTTTCGCTGTATGGTCTCTTTAACACGATTCGTATTAAAGAGACGCAGATCGTGTCGCAAGGACTTAGATATACGTCTATTGAGCTGCCTATATGACTTCGCGTCATCGGAAGACTGCAACTGTAGCAAACGTCGTTCAGCCATGAGGTTTAAGGTTTGCTCGGTCAATTTCTGAGGTCTATCTTTACGGCAGGGTCTAAAAAACTTAGACCCTACCGTGCGGACAGTTTCCACTAGCCCGTCGTTGATCTCGTCCACTGACACTAAGTTCTCAAGGCAAGCAAAGCGATTAGAGAGCTCGAGTTGAAAGCTTTCGGGGTTTTGAATATGGGGCCGAGTAGGTCGGAGCGTAGACTTCATCAGGCTGGACCTTTCAAGTTTAACATTGATATTCAGCGAGCCTCTTACGATTCGGTGATCGCTACCGGTTTTTACCCTGTTGATCACAGAGACATCACTGAATATCCGTTTCTTGTCGGTCATGAAGAAGTCTATCTCGTTTCTCGTGAAACCATCGGGACTCAGCCAGGTCCATTTCCTGTGAGGCGGCTTCTGGAAGAAAGAGTTCATCATGAAGAGTTCCTCTTTCTCCAGAAAGTCGGCCAGCCTCTGTCCCCTAGGGTTCCGTTGCCCATATCCAAATTGCCCCACTCTCAACTCATCACCGCTTTTCTTGCCCAACTTTGCGTTAAAGTCCCCCATAACAACAGTGAAGTGGGTTTTGGAGCTATGTATGGCCCTACTTACGTCCTCATACATAGTCTCCACTTCATCATCGGAGTGTGATGAGGTCGGTGCGTATACCTGAATGACCTTCAGCGAATATCTTTTGGATATTCTGAGTATTAGGTATACCACCCTGCTCGACACACTGTCGATGGTTATTATATTGTTTACGAGGGACTTGTGAACGAGAAACCCGACACCACCTTGGGACTGTTGGTCGCCCTCCCGGTAGTATAGCAAGTTACCAGACTTCAGGGTTACGGTGTCCTCCCCCTCTCTACGGACTTCGCATAACCCCATAATGTCCCAGTGTAACTTGCTCAGCTCCTCTTCCAGCTCGCAGATCTTTTCGTCAGTCCTCAATGTGCGTATGTTGTGTGTTACCAGGGCCAGTCGTCGTTGGGGTGGGTAGCCGGATCTCTTCCGGAGATTCTTAGCACCCCCTGCTCCGCCGTTACCTTGACCGCTACCCGCGCCAGGGATAGCGGAGCTGCCGGGGACTGGGGGCCTGGTTTCTGTGGTTTCCATTAGGGGGTAATTTGCCTTAATCGCCACGCTTGGCAGGCGGGTTGGCGATCGCAGTGAGGATGTGCAGTACACGGAGGACGCTGCTGCCCGACCTCCGGTTTGTCCCTTAGTCGCCTCTTACGACACCCACGGGATGATTTGGGGGAGCGCAATTCTAAGCCGGTGCCCCACGGCATAGCTTTAAATTACTTTAATAAATAACACATCATCATCTGCTTAGCCTTTTCCGAACTATGTTGTGGTCAGCTTCCAGTCGAACCAGATGCAGCTGATTATCAGTATTACACATGGAGCCACTGCTTATTGAACCTCCACTACCCAGAGCCTTCAGGATGCAGAAGCGTGCGGTGAGAGCCATTACGCGATCACAATGGGATGACACCGCGAGACCGCTTTTTAAACGGTTAAAAATATTGACTGTTCCCGCTATGGTGATATTGCAGGCGGCGGTATACGTTAGGCAAAATATAAACGTATACAATACACGCGGATTTAGACATAATTACTGTACTCGTGGTAGAGACAAACTAGCTGGATGCCCACACACCCTTTCTAAATCTGGAAAGTTGATTCATGTGATGGGTCCATCGGTATACCACCGGCTACCAGATTATAATAATATCTTGAGCGCGACGTCTGATAATGTTTTTAAAGCTAAACTCAAAGACTGGCCAACCGACCAGGTATTATATGACCTAAAGGAGTGGTTTGGATAAATAATGTAGGTGATGTAATTTAATGTATTTGTTTCCATTTTTTAACCGACTTAAAAAAAAGGAGGAGGTTCTCAATTCGGTCGGTATGTTTTTTTTTTTTTTTATGTATGTACATCGATTACTCCGAGGTTTCTTGTCCGATTAGTGTGATTCTTTTTTTGTTCGATGCAGTATACTTGCAGTGTGGTCCCATAAACATTTTATCCAATTTGGTTCAGTACTTTTTATTTTGTGAGCATTTTTATTGATTTCGGCTACTTGGATGACATTACTTTTTGCGTGTTTGTTACGCGATTACTCCGCCAATTGTGGGCCGATTTTCAAAATATTTTTTTTGTTGTACGGGATCGTTCACCTTAGGGAAAACTGCAAGTTTCATCAAAATCTGTTCAGCAGTTTTTGAGATACCTAGGGAATTTTATTAGCATTTGTACATGAGCGATGTTAATACCGGTGCCCCGGATTACAAAATTCTAGTGCACTTGTAAGAAAATGATGTATTTGACAAGAATTTGGGTTGGATATTTAAACTAAAAAGAGTAAAATAAAAACTTTTTTCAAAAAAAATTTAACCGACTTCAAAAAGTGTGGCAAAAAGACAACGAAATAAAAAAAACAAAGCCACCGACTTTCGAAAGAAAAGTTATTTTGTAGGTTATTTTACCCTTTTTTGTGGTTGTTTTTGAAGTCGGTTAAATTTTTTTTAAAAAAAGTTTTTTTCATTGTTTATTGGTTTTATCTCTTTTTAATGTGGAATGACTTGTGTTTTTTTTTACTTTTTATTCAATACCTGACCTGTAATTTTTATAATTATTAATAAATAAACTAAACTAAACCAGTAACTGGGTAATACGATACCCCATGGCAAAACTGGTTGTCAAACATTTGAGCATCTGACTGTGATTAACAACTGTGCAAGATCTACAATTGACAGCCGGGACCAACAGCTTTACGTTCTTTCCGAGGCACGGAGGAAACTCGCTATGACAGATTCACACCCATCCACAGACCAACCTCGGCAAGCGCGGCTTAACCCGGAAGATTGGCCTGTGCGACTGTAATTATAAGTAACACAAGAAATTAATATCATAGTTTCATTTTTACATTTTTTTATTCCATATTTTTTTACCCATAACAACATCATTAAAGTAAACAATAACCGAAAAACGCTCGTATCCATATCCAGTTTATAATGTTTCCTTTTGAGGTTCGTACTTTTTGAAACACCCTCAAAAAACGCTCGTATCCATATCCAGTTTATAATGTTTCCTTTTGAGATTCGTACTTTTTGAAACACCCTAATATTGAGGCATAATACTTCTAAAAGCCATCGTCACATCACCATCATCTGCCTTTTTTCCCCCTTTGTAGGGGTCGGCTTCCAATCTAACCAGAACAAACTGAAAACTCGTACCACTATCTATACTTCTTCTTATATATAAAATTTCCGTGTCACAATGTTAGTTACCGTACTCCTCCGAAACGGCTCTACCGATTTTTACCAAATTTTATATGCGTATTCAGTAGGTCTGAGAATCGGCTACTATCTATTTTTTTTTTTTATTTATATGGCAAAACAACGTTTGCGGGGTCAGCTAGTTATATTATAAAACTGTAGAGTTTGTTTGGGTGATCGCGCTAATCTCAGCAACTACTGGTTCGAACTCAATACAATTTTTGTGTTGTATAGTGCATTCATCGAGGCTATAGGCTAGAAAGCGTCACGTCACGACCCATAGAAGCCGTGCAACGGGGGTGAATCCACAGGGAACAACCAGTTTAAAATATGTAGAGCTACTGTCTATCTGACAAAAGCTAGAATCAGATACAATAAGGTTTAAATATTTCAAAAGCCTGGAAACCATAAATTAATTATTAAATTGCTAGCAATTTTACCACTACGTTCCAATTATCTTCCACAGCAATTAATTTTATGTCTTTTCTGTATGATTTTCTTTGAAATGTAAGTACCTATTTTAATTACTAAATCGTCTTTTCAACTTATCCACAAAACAATACCACATTACTCATTCATTTTATTACAAAAATAAAGTAATTAATATTATTAATTAAGTTTAAATCATAAGCATCTCAATTAAACACAAAGCTTTTATAAATTTTGATCAAATTAAATCTTTGCGTAAATCAGTAATAATGGAAGTATTAATTATGTTCTGAAACGTCTTATTGTGTGTGGATTTTAATAAAGTCCTACTTAATAAGATGAATTGTTAGAGATTTTCAGTCGTTAAACAATAGAATTTTCATATATTTATATTCTTTATTGTGTACAAAAAACATTTTTTTTATTTATATATTTCATATATTATACGTAAATGTGATAAAACCAAACTGCACTGTTTTACAATATTATTTTACTTATTACACTTTAAATACTTTTCAAAATAATATTATGTTTAAGCAAACACCAATGGGAACGTTATTGGCACATAATAATTTACTGCAATAACCATTTCTTTATGAATGATGTACAGTCCCCAAATAAATTTATCTCAGGACAGGAGAACGATGATGATGATGATGATGAATTATTAAATCCCCTTTCTCCTCCATCGTCCATTCATCATCACAAAAGCCAAACGGGAACCTTGTTAAAAAACAGTACTAATTAAAATAAATGAAACGCGGACGGACACCCCTGCTGGGTATTACAAAAGGTTTTTAATCATGCCGCCCTGATAATCTGGGTGTGACCCGGGTAATGACAATTAAAATGTACGCTTCCGGGTATTATTGGCTGGTCATCGGGGATAAAGTCTGCCATTTTGTCCCGGTATTTTTGGTAAAGAAAATTTACGTTGAAAATGTAGTTAAACGGTTTATCGTTATGGTGTAATTATTGGACGCTTAAGGCTTTGGCTTGAATGATATATTGTTTGGAAACTAGAAAGCCTAAATAAAATGATAGTATTTATGACAGCGGTAATGTGAAATTCAAATTCATTTATTGCAAATATGGGAAGTTTTACAGGTGGGTTTATGAAAAACGGGAAAATTGTAGGGTCACCATATTCTGCTCTAGGCATGCAAAATTTAGTTTTGAACGTGGTTAGTACCTAAATTAAAAAAAAATAATAATTTAGGGACTAACCACTTATTAAAAAAACAAAATTACTGAAAAAGTCAAAAATGTTTTGAATAGATCAAAGTAAACCGCAATGTTTGAGTCACTTTTGTTGAAAACCTCTGTATAAATAAATATACGAAGAACTAGCTAACCCACGTCAACGTCGGTAATTACCCCAAGGGAATAAAAGGTAACGTTAAGTGTTAATCGAGGTTATAAACAACCTGTATATCGTCTCAATTCGTTCAGTAGTCTTTATGTGAAAGAGTAACAAATATCCGTCTATCCATTCATTCTGACGAACTTTCACATTTAAATATTGTGACGATGTGGTATTTCAAATTACATAGGTACCCAATTTAATTATGATACTTTTAACATAAAAAAACGAAAGGGAACCGTCTGTCTTGGTACGGACATGTGATGAGGAGGGATGATATTCATGTGACTACCCAAGTAACACAAACGTGTCTAGAAACGTACTACTAGATAGCTTATAGAATTAAATTGAATTGTCTACCATAAGAATAAAATATCTAAAAGCAATCTTCTAGAACGCTTATAGACAGAGTTTAGTAAAAGTGGGCACATTCTTGTACCCTCTCTTAAGAATGAGTTAAGAAAACATGACTAGATAGAGTTCAGATCAAATTGACTTAAGAGATGTTTCTAGTGTCTCTCTAAACCGTTTATAGACCGCACGTTTATCTAGTAGCGTACTAGTAGATAGTTTATAGATAGAGTTAAGACCTTTAAAGGAATCATTGCTCGTCAAGTTTTAAAACCAAATGATCTTAAGACTTACAACTTTATGTAACATTTTACTAGTGACGCATAATGGCGTGGAACTTACAAGAGTTATTTTACTTAATAATATTTGCATCATGGCGTAACAAATTTATTACTTTTTATTAATTTGTGTTTTAATAATGGGTAAATAAGCAAATCAATATGCGATTGAAATTCTATCGTTGAATATTATGTAAAACTCTTGTAAAATAAGAGCGCCCGCTGTAAATGTAAGATTTAACATTATTTTTTCAAAATATGAATATTATTTGGTATAAGCAAATTTTCGAATTTACAGTTTAATGCTTAAAATACTCATTTTATTTAAAATATAGTAATTTAAAACATATAAAGTGTGTAATTAGACATAATTTAATGATAAAAACATTAAAATACGTAACAAAAATTATTTGAAGCAAAAAATAGGCAATAAAAATGGCGTCCAGATAAAATTTACTAGAAAACCGATTTCTATAGAACAAACAGTCTAGAGATTTTTTTTGTAGTATGGCTCTAGAATAATTTTACTTACTACATACTAAACTATCTAGTGAGAGAATAAAAAGATTTAAGAGTGGTTTAAAATTATCTAGTAACTGTCACTCTGTATTCCTTTTTATCTTGTCACAGTATTTCTAGACGTTCTTCAGTGAATAGGTAATTTCATGTGTTGTGAACGTAAGACCATTTTATGCAGTAACAAACCAATATATTTAATCAATACGAGGGTACCCGAGTAAAAAGTATTTCTGATTTATTTAAGTATAAACAATGTGAGAAATAATAATTATAATTGTAATAACATTAATACCCTTTCATTTGATACCCACATCATTGGGGTGGATTTCAAACAGCCAGTCCGCCATTTTGAATTTAAGTCACCTGACTATTTTTTTCGTATTCCTGACAGCAAACCTTTTCATTTGATACGCATATCATGGGGGTGGATTTTAAATAGCCTGTCCGCCATATTGGATTTAAGTCACGTGACAATTTTTTTCGTATTCTTGACAGCAAACCCTTTCATTTGATACCCACAACATTGGGGTGGATTTCAAACAGCCAGTCTGCCATCTTGAATTTAAGTCACGTGACTATTTTTTCAATTTCTGACAGCAAACCCTTTCATTTGATACCCATATCATTTGGGTGCATTTCAAATAGCCTGTCCGCCATCTTGGACGTCTGCCATCTTGGATTTAAGACACGTGACAATTTTTTTTGTATTCCTGACAGCAAACCCTTTCATTTGATACCCATATCATGGGGGTGCATTCCAAATAGCCTGTCCGCCATCTTGGATTTAAGTCACGTCACCATTTTTTTCGTATCCCTGACAGCAAACCCTTTCATTTGATACCCATATTATGGGGGTGTATTTTAAATAGCCTGTCCGCCATATTGGATTTAAGACATGTGATTTTTTTTTTCGTACTCTTGACAGCAAACCTTTTCATTTTTTATACCCATATATCATCAACAATTTTCTACGTTTTGGAGGAAGTTACTAGGAAGTTTCGATTCTTTTTCGGTCGTCTCTTCTTCATTTTTCTTTCTTTTTAAATACTTGCGGATTTTTCGACGAAAACCACCAGATCTTTTAATTTGTTTCATCTTCTCCATTGCATAAACTCATCCAATTTAAATTTCTAGTGCAAATGCACTTAACTAAGCCACTTTTAAGGATAAAAACTCTAAAAACACGACTTCTCTATCAGTTTTCTAGACAAACTTAAAAATATCTAGTAAAGTATTTTATCTAGACTGAAGTATCTATAGAAAAAAAAGATAAGAGTACCATTAGCTAAAATAGAATATCTGTAGAAAGTTTTGTCTTCAAATATATCGTTTTATCTATAAAACTACTTCAAAATAGGTACCTTTAGACTTTTTTAACTATTTGTAGAGTATTTTATCTAGAAACATTCGTTATAACTATAAACGTACTTAAAATAAGTGTTCTATAGAACAAATGCTCTTAAAATAATAAACCTTTAGATAAAAAACTCTATAAGATTAAATGTTCTTTATCAAACCCATCTTCAGAAAGCCCGTATCTAAAGATTAACCCTGAATAGACAGTCTATAGACAGATTGGTTTTAAAACATCCAGACTGTGTTACTTGGGTAAGGGAGTCATGAGTATGAATGTTGATGAATGGACAAGAAGAGGAAGGCCAAAAAGAAAGGATGGATGGATTGTCTGAGGAATGATGTGAAAGAAAAAGGAGTAAATGATACTGTGACGTCTGATAGGGGAGAATGGAAGAAGAAATGTGTTGCGCTGAGCCCAAGTAAAATGGAATAAGGACAGGAAGAAGATGATAAACTTTTAAGAGTTCATAATGAATTAATTATTAGAGAGGTCGATTTTTCAACAATTTATTAATAATGATGATTTTTGAGGAAAGAAAAATTTTAGATTGCAAGTGGGATTCGAACCCGCGTCTTCTGGATAGGTACTCCAAACGAGGAATAGAGAATTTCAGCTTGCAGGTGTGGGTTGCAATGGCCTAGTTGGTTAAGGCGTCTGGAGTACCTATCCAGAAGACGCGGGTTCGAATCCCACTTGCAATCTAAAATTTTTCTTTCCTCAAAAATCATCTTTAAGATGCGCGTCGCATGCGTTAATGCGTTTAAAATAATTAGTAATTTATTAATACTACGATAAAACCACACAAACATTCTCATCAACATTAAAAGCAAGGCTTTCGATATCATCCCGCAATCCTAAAACAACATGGAACAAACAGCAATCTCTTAAAACATGTGACAAATATAAGCAATCTTTCACACCAGGAGTGCGTCGGACACCGAGCAAGTCTTTACAATTTGTCATACTCGTATACAGGGTTCTTATGAAATCACTTGCCGCGTCATTGTGAAGATAATTATAACGTTTTAACATGATTGAAGATTTTGTAATGTTGTCTTCAACGCAATGGCTCAGTGGCAGATATTGATACGAGTACAGGCTGATGAGTTAAATTGTTGGTCGTAGCTTCGAACGTAGTCAGCTATTTTGTAGGTAAGTTATTTATTTGTTTGCGTGCGGATGGCGAGTAATACGCCGGGGTCGCGGGACTCTCTCATTACGTAACCGTGACCTTGGAACGTAAAGGGCTATTGAAGGACACCGTGGATTTTAGTCAGTACGTGTCTGACAGTCCTTCCCGCCCTGCCCTCGGTGGGAGGACTCAAAAAAAAGGCAGTCAATGAAGTGTGTTTGTTTTTTTTTTCTCTAAATGACAGTAATTTTGTTTGTATTGAGAAGCTCTATAAGAGAACAGACGACCAAAAAAAATTATATTACTTTCAATATCAAATACAATGTGAGAAAAAAACGTTGCATTTAAACCTTATGCATTATACAAGTTATAAAAACGTTTGTTCCCTTACAATTTAAAGAAAAATACAGGCGTACTAAAAACAAAAAACAAATGTATTAACCTTTTTTTCCCGCTTAACCCACTTAAGACCACAATTTTATGTGAGAGGAAATGCCCCAGGAGCCAAGAATCAGCAGAAATTCTCCACAATCGATGCTTATCTATTATTCTATTACTTTTACATGTAAAGCTACATAATACAATTTCCTGTATATGCAAATACTAGACAATAATACGGTCAGGACTCGGTCGAAGTTCTTTGACTTTCGGACCCTGAAGAACCAAACATCGCTTTATATTTTTATGGTAATGATCTCTACGGGCCCTTAGATATAAAGGGTTGGGTCCGTTTTAGCATCGACTTTGAAGAAAATTCTTTTGGCTTGTATTGCTTAATTTTTTTCATATTAGAAGAAAATTGTCTTTGTATTTTGGTTAATTCGGTATTCATAATACGTGAACGTTGTAGAGGATCAGGATGTCATTTTACCAAAAATTCTAAGGGTGCTTTTACGAGTATAAAGAAATAGTTCTGGCTAGCCGGCTCAGATAAGTCGGCGAGTTGACGCGCCAACCGGCAGGCATAACATTTATACTGAAACAGAAAAATCAACCTAGAGTTACCATTATGATTTGCAAATTTTTGGACAACTTTTTACTTCGAAAGAGAGGTGATAATATTTTCTTACTGATGCCGATGCCGGACGGGGTCGCCTGACTATCTTAAAAAGACACAACGTCTCTGGAACGCAAAGAGCTGATTATTGAAAAAAATGGTTAATTTTTGAGCTAGTCAAGTTTCCTTCTGCTCCACTAACCTTATGAAAGGTGATGTAAACCTACAGAATATGCCATTGTCTGCATGCACTTTCATTAATATCGGGCATATACCTTAGGTATTATATTTTATGTAATAGAACAACCCCACCATTTATTTACTGAAAAATGTTTAGGCGCCTGAAACGTTTACTGAAAAGTCTGACTAGACTGCAAAGTGCCGATACCTTTGCTTTTGGGGTGCTGGGCAAATATCATTATTATTAATTAGAGCATAAGCGTTATTATCGTTAAATTAGTTTTAGTGTAGGTTTGTTAGTTTTTTAGTTTATTTATTAGGGTTTTAGAATTGCTAAGCTGTTATTTTGTAAAATATTAGTTTTGTAAGTCAATTTACTGAGGAACTTTTAATGTCATCTCCATTTTTTTTTTCACCACCATTTTTTTACGTTCCTGGGTCACGGTTGCCTGATAAGACAGTCCCACGACCTCGGCATGCTTTGGCCCTCTAAGGGGGCCGTCAGATTGATGACAGCTCTTTGAGACGCGAGTGGAAAAGGACGCGCCGTCGACTCGGGCATGGTCCATGGTCGGACAGCGAGTCGCTCTTTACTCGCCGTCCGCGACCCCGCATGCCAATTTTAATGATGCTGGATAGAGTTTGTGTTAAATATTTAAGCTCTATTTAGTTATAAGTAGTAGGCAAACGTTAGACTACAAAATAATTAACTAGGAAAATATTATTCCAAAATTTCCAACATTTTCAGCTCTATAAAACAATAATTTAAAACAATACACAACGGTCGGTTGAATATAGTTTAAATTGAATTTCATGTTGGTGTTGGAAATGCCAAATAAAAAATAATACTAACATTGACAAATAAAACTAAATGCTGCGAAATAATTCGCGCACGTAGGGTAGGTGTCAATTTACGTTCAATATAAACAAAAGGCTAATTGTTCACACATTGTTTTAGTTTATTTTATTGTGAAATTCTGTTGGCCGTATTTGACAGATTACGATAAACTGTGGGCGCGTTTGTATGTACATTATGTACAATAGCGAGCAAAAGTACCTATGGATTTATGGAATCACTTACTTGGAATTGATCTAGGATAGCTCATTAAATAATGGCGTGTTTTTTATAAAATCAAAATCATCAAAATCAACTCATTTATTTCAAGTAGGCCAGTACAGGCACTTTTGAATTGTCATAGACAATTAAAGGAATATTAAGTATTAAACACTAAAAAGTTATGGTGCTACAGTCCCAGTCACAAGACATAAAAACTGTGAAAGTATCGTAGATGCACTTTCCAAGAAGTAGATCTCTATGGAGAAGAACGTGCAAGAAACTCCATGGACACTCTTTTCAGATCGCCAAAATTATTACATAAACATAACTTTAAAGTTGTACCATCTTCAGTTCCACCTTTAAAATAGTACCATTTATATTATTCTTAACTAGCTGGCCCGGCAAACTTCGTACCGCCTATAACTAACGTCACTCAATTTTTTTACGAATCTTTTGTAGGGAAATATTGAATAGGTAGTTGTTTGAACCATCCTCGTACTTTATGGAATATTATAAAAAAAGAATTATCCGAATCGGTCCAGCCGTTTTCAAGTTTTGCGCTTAGCAACACATTTGGCGATCCATTTATATATTATAGAGAAGATAGATAGACTAGTTATTAAGTACTCAACATCGCGCAGAATCGGAGAAAGTGATTTCATACGTCTTTTCCTCGCGAGTGTATTTCCGACAGTTTTGCTGGCTTTTGTTTACTTCAAAAATGAGGTGAGAAGCGGTTTGAAATCGAAATAAATTGAAGCAAAAGATAGGAAAAGGTAAAGAACAACCTGAAACAAAGATGATTTTTTGAGGAAAGAAAAATTTTTAGATTGCAAGTGGGATAATTAAAAAATTTTGCTTTCCTCAAAAAATCATCTTTACGATGCGCGTCGCATGCGTTAATGCGTTTAAAATAATTAATAACCTGAAACAAGTATGACCACAAGCGCTGTATCGCTCCTGAAGTGCTTTCAAGACGAAACGCCTTCGTTAATGTTCTGTAGACATTCGCGGCAGTACCACGCGTTTTTCGTACCACACAGTGCTTTTATTCCCATCTATTAACACTCCTAATTGTCACACTGTTACTGGTTGGGAAAAAATATTCGTCAGCAAGTAATAGCGTTACCCGATGTCAAATAATTTATCCCAACGAGCAACACTGTTACTCGATGACGAATATTATCCCAACAAGTAACAGTGTGACAAGTTAGTCGAAGGGAAAAAATGGCACAGTGTTTCATAAAAGCCTGTGATTTAATATCCAAGAATGGGTCGTACTTGATCAGTGGTCATTCTATCATCACAGCTGGTATACTATAATAAAATATGTATAAGTATTTGTCAGAGCTGAAAAAGCACATCAAGCAATCGACCCAAAATTAGTTAAGTCAGAATTTGAAGTAGAAGCTTCTCTGAATAGAAAAGGTAACTATGTATGTTCTTAACTAGAACTACGAATATAATAATTGTGTAGTTTCCGAGAAATGTTCTTCAAGTGAAGGATGACACAGTTGGTTTGGTTGGTGTAGTTGTTGAGAGATCAACTGCTATGCATCGTGTCTCGGGTTCGATCCTCGTTCGAAACATAATATTAGTATGACCTGTAAATTGGTTGTTCTGGTTCTGGGTGTTAGTGTATATGAATTCTTATTTTAGCCACGATATAGGAGAAATTTCTAGCGTTTGGGGAACGTTTATAAAAAAAAAAACTCTTCGACATGAAGTGGCCTGTTACCCACTACTTTTTCCTGGTGTGGGTTTTAGTTGACATAATACTTTCTTCTCACAATTACTTTCTTCCTTCTCAGTTGTGCAGAGCACAATTGGTGATGAAATAAATTATGTAAAGTAGTTTCTCGCACGATACAACTTGTTAGTAAGATAAGGGAAATGGAAAGATCTAAATCTTTGACCAACTACGACTCTGTAGCACTTGATAACAACCTATAACTATTTATGAGCTCTAACTTCTACAAGTATTAATCCTTTGAGAGCTCTCGATGCCATTTTAATCTGTGTTTTATGAAAAGGGTTCAATGGAATTTTAACATGTGAAATTCTGAAATTATTGCTCTTAACTTCAAAATACCTTTAAGGGCACCATATTTGAGCGCATCAAGGCATTTGAGTTCCCCCCCCCGCGTGTCACGTCGCGCGAGAGCGCTGTTCAAATGAACTGCGGTGGTCCCGCTGTCAAAATTTCACGCCACAGCACAACAATAGGTAAAATTAATTTTGTTTTAAAGACTTACCACCATCAACTTATGCTAGCCTAGTACTTTTACTAGGTTACTAATGTAATAAATGAAGACAATTTAGCTAACCTACCCAGAATTATTTAAAAACATGCCAACTTGAACTTATGCAAGCTTATTTTGTTGCTGGTTAGTAAGAATCTTTCACTTTCTAAGCTTGTAGCTGGAATTTTGTGATAAATATTCTTTTATTGAAAAGAAGAATGCTCACGCTTCAAAGAAAAAAAAACCAGAGGCAGCTGTCAAAGGAACGGTATGGAAGTTTTCCCAAAATTTCAAGCAAAAGCAACTGAATGGATTTGGATTAAATCTACCACCGAAACAGTTTATAACCAACCGCGTGCCACATTTTCATCGCAGTAGCACGTTCGCGTCGGACAATTACGAAATGCCATACGCCCGAAGCTTCGTTTGCATGGAGCCCAGGGAAAGCTGCGGGTATAGTTTTTAGCCAGTGTTATTAAAAATGCGAAAGTTAATTTATGTGCCCATAAGTTACCCTAAACTAATGGCTGGAATTATACAATGTGTCCGTCAGTTTCAATCTGGCAAACAAGAACATACAAAACTCGGACATAGTTTAGGTAACAAACCAGTTAACAGGCCAAAATTGAAGTAGTCGAGTAACCAAATTAGTGCTCATTTGGTCCTCGTCCACCTATATTATGTTCTAATGAAGTCTGCCAGACTGTTAATTTAGCCTAATATTCTTATCCAGTGCCGAATCCAGGGGAGGGCAGGCGGAGCACGTGCCCCAGGCTCCTGCTTCTGGAGGTAACAAAATAATAAACATGCTTTGTGCAAGCTTGCTAGCCAGAACTTTCAGCTGGTTAATGACAATCATAATTATTAGCCCATCTTCTTCCATTTGATTTTTGCCATGCCCGTAACCGTCAGTCTCGTACTTTTTTTCTATTTCTCACCTGGTTGTAGAGACAATCCTAATAATATTTTATAGACCGGTATAGATTTTTGCAGGATCTAATCTCGATACTGGGGTTCTACTTTCTTAGTCCGTTAACGACGACACGGGTACGGAGACGTAAACCTTTACGAATTTAACTAAGTCAAAATCAAATTTGTGGACGTATACTACGCCACGACTGAAGTCCTTTTCACATGGCGCTAGTGTTTATATACCATTACCTACATCAAATTGCATAAAAAATGTGGTTCTACGAATTTTTCGCAAATCATAATGTAGGCAGACTCTAAGGAGCTATCTGTTAAATCGTAATATCTATCATTCATAGTATATAATTCGGCCTCGTTGTCAAAACACCCGCAACCCGTGGTTTCGGATTGCTCCGAATTCGAGGACTCTCCACTACACATACGGATCTGTCAACAACAAAGATCATTATAACAATGATTAATGAGAAACACAAATCAATTCCAATCAGAGCCGCTGTGTGAGTGGCTCAGGGTGAAATAAGTTAACTATTCGTAGTTACGCTTCGTAGTTCGTTACTTGTACAGATGTGTGTTTCGTCTTCAGGCGTTTAGTTAACGTAACTTTATTAATACCTATGTTTGTTTGTTGTTTTGTGAGGGCTCAGTGGTAGCGGTTTCTTATTTCTATAGTTTTCATATTAATCCGTAATATAGGATTGAGTCGCAATCCTCCCAACCACAAGTGCGGATCGTCCGTTGTAGGAACAATGGGCATGCCCACAAACTTGAAACGTTTTATGTTGCTCAAATACGCTCAAAGATTATTTACCAGTTGGCTTCACTCATCTTTAATTAATATTTGACTTGTTCCTGTCCTAAAACCTAATTTCGAGCTCGCTTCGCTCGTTTTTTTATGAAGCCGCGCTCATGATCGATTTGGTGCAACAATACAAAAAATCTTATTCCCTCACTCCGCCTCTTTCTCCGCTAGGCTGAGCAGACCCCAAGTATTAAGGAAAATAAAAATACGTCTTGTAGAATAGTGCAAAAACGTCACCGTGAAAAATCACCGTAAGACGTTAAAAATGGATTGTAGAAATTGACACTTATAAGTACGAACCCCGAACGATGGTTCGATTGGAAAGAAATAAAGAACATCGTATGTACTGAATCTGGAGGTCGCGGGTTCATATTCAGCTCGCCGTTCGATTTTTTCTTTTCATACAAAATCATTGATAGTGTAAAAATATTCATGGAACAATCGCTATCACAAGAACCCCGCCGTCTTATTACTGCCACGTTGCGGTCTGAATAATATCACTACATAGCGGAAAAGGGATGTTCTCTGTTCAGACACTTCCAGCTAAATTACTTGACAAATACTCCACTAACTTGCTTACAATGTATGACGTCACTTCGCGTCACGGATTGTCAGTCTTATGAGGTGCTTGACATTTAATAACGACATGAACAATTGAACAGTGTTACTGTTATTTGGAATATGTATTGTTAAGGATGGGATTTCTAGATTGCTGAACAGAACAAAAGCTTTAAACTGCATTGGCCTATGCCAGAATAAAAATGGTTATGAGGTAACTATTTACCTCATAATCATTTTTATTCTTCTTGAGTTGCATTCTTGGGAACTGGCATAAAGACACTTTAGAGTACTCAGAGTACCTACTAGTACGTAGCCTACCTTATCGGTGGCTATTTTACTGGGGTCGCGGGACTATTTCGTCAGGTAACCTGGAACATAAAGGGCTATTGAAGTATTACCGTGCATTTTAGTCAGTACCTACAAGTACAAGTCTGAGAGTCCTTCCCGTCTCGCCCTGGGTCGTCTCATTTTGATGATTTTATCACAAAAAAAAAACCGTTTCCTTTTTACTCTATGGAGAGTAAAACGGAATCCTATTATTAAGACTTGAGTGTTTGTTTGTCATCTGTCCTCAGAAACCATGGTAGTTAGACGGTTGAAATTTTCACAGATGTATTTCTAATCTATCATTATTTTATCAGAATTTTTAATAATTTATTGTTTTTTTGGATCAAAGGTTGTTTGAATTGGTAACTTCTAAGCAAGCATACTTTCTCATCTATCACATCATTGCTTACCATAAGATGATACTGTAGTCTAATGCGATAATGCGAGTCTATTACATTTAATTAAATATAATTATATTTAACGATAGGCTCCTGGCGAATCTGATTTGTTGTTTACATTTACAGTAATACTCGTAGATGAAAATGTAAATGATTTTCGTTAGTTAACATAATATTATAACCTTAAAATTTATGAAATTAAACCAACTAATTAATGTTTCATTAATGTGGGTGTAGATATTACCTAACTTAATATAGTTAGCTTCGAATTTTGTGTTCGTAATTAAACATGACTGTAATGATTACGTTTGGATCAAAGAACGTCAATTTCGTTATGTAAATTGAACTTTAATCAGATTAACTTAGTATTTACATTTAGGTAAGTAGTTATTAATACATTACATTGCTAGTTATAAGTGATGAACACGTCAACTCTCAAACTTGTTAATTTCACCGTGTTTGCGTTTTCACCACCTAATAAATGCGATTAAAGGACGCCCATACACAAACTGCTTGAAGCAATCAAGTTAAACATCTGTTAAACACTTGCCTGAAAAAGTGTAAGTAACTGCAAATCGACCCTTATGCCTTTGTCAAACTGACGGACGAAGCGAATGCGTGCCGAGGCGTTTTTGTTTGTAATGTATGGAATTGTTTGAAGCCTGTCACATAGACTATCGGACCGCTTTCGCTTTTTTATATGACAGGATTCGGATCGCATTCGCCTTCGCCTGTCTGTTTGACAATAGCTTTATTCCAACGTTAGATGACATTTTGCAGTTGATAGATTTTTTTAGACAAGTGTTTATCAGATGTTTATCTTTTTGTGGTAAACGTCGAATAGAGTTTTGGTTGATTTACTTATTATTTTATTATTAAGCCATACTGTGAAAAGTTAATGATGGTGTCTAGTGAATGTAAACAATTATTGCTTGGAAAGGAAAGTGGATTTAATGGAAGGGTTTTGCCAAACCGCATATCGACATGGTGTCAAGCGATGTCATGTGGTTTTACAGCTGCCAGGAGTTACGACACAATACCTAATTGATAATGTCAATGGGTATGTTAAGGATTACGAGGCTAAAAGTATTTGTTTAAAAACTTGTAGTCGTGAAAGTTTAAGAGGTCGTATGGTTGTTTGATACTCTTTCACGAAAAACTACTTATCGGATTTGGATGTTTGGTACACGGATAGTTTATAACCTGGATCAAAACAGAATAGTTTTTATTCCAATTTTATTGAGCCCTCTGGAAATTTTTCAAATGTTAGCGGACAAAGCCGCTGGTAAGAGCTAGTATTATTCTATTTATAAACTAATACTCGTACGGGAACTCTATTTTTAACATGCCTAATTTTGTCAGAAGGAGTTTTTTGTTGGTTTAATGTTTTAAATTGACATTATCTTAATTCTGAATCTTATAATCACTAATGATTAGTAAACGAAACAAACGTTTCGTGTTTTAAACCCATTTGTTAAACGTCCGTTAAGCTAAGCTTTATTTTTTTGGTAATTTATTTATTTTGTTTTATTTATAGATTGGTGAAAGCACTGAAAATATAAAATTGTTGGTTTAAAAATAGGGGTCCAAACATAATTATTACATTGGCAGTGATTGAATCATAAGATAAACAAGCTATTTTTAACTATGTTAAAATTTATGTATTAAAAAAAAACTGGTCAAGTGCGTGTCAGAACACACTGAAGGGTTTCGTAGTTGATGTAATCACCATGTTATTGAAAGATGGACTAGATAGACTCCTCCATAATTTTACTGTAATCTACAGATTAATACGTATCTGTATTTTTTTTTTCAGAATTTTAGACTCAGTAGTTTTGTGATTTTGTGGATTATAATAAATAATGAGACTGTAATTAACATTAATTGAAGCTGTTTCTATTAATCTTCCGATGTGATACAACTTAAAATCGACGCGACGGACGCCATAAACCATAGACAACAGACACACAAAGCGGCCGCGATGCCAACTTACAAGTAAATGTAGTTTTAATATGATTCATGTCACTAGATGAAGTCTGTTCATCATTTTTCATCATCGGTTCATCAGATTGTTTGAAAAGGGGAGAGCTTTTGATGTTACATGTTCTGAAATCCTTTGTAGCAATCAGTTCAATCCTAATACTTGCAAAACACTTACCAAATAGTTACTGAAACAACACATACCAAGTTTAGTACCAGACCCTCAGATAAATTCTTCACGTAACAAACAATTACAGCCAACCGAATTACAAACACTGAAATAACAGCAACACGCCTGAAATAGCTGAAAAACCAATCAGCAACTTGCCAGATTAAATCTCCCCGATCTGTCTTTTTCTGGCAAACATTTTAATTTGATTAAACACTCCAGTTGGGAACTTAAGTACCTCGATTGGGTCTAAAAGTCTAACTAATTTCATTAATTGCTGAAATTTCGCCTGAGCAAGCATAAATACATATTTGAATCTCATCCTACTTTTGGGTCGGACAGCATAAAACGCGGTGGTGAGTTAAGTAATTTTTGTTTTTCATTTGTTTTGTAAACAGAGGATTTAATTTATTGTTGTTGTTTATTGAAACTGGGTTAATAACAAAAAAGGAAATAAGTTTTTATGGTGTTTACTACTAAAGATTGACATTATTTTGTGCAAAACAAACAAAATTATTTAAAAAAAAAATTTTTAGACACCGAAATATCCGGTACATCAAAAATAAAACATCACGTATCGTAACGTAAAATTGAAATTCAACATTCCCTGTTTTAAATTTAAGACCCTTTACTAACAGACCCCAAAAAAAAGGGATCTGAACACACCCGACTGAATCACATCAAAAACATGAAGAACTCTCATTTAAACATTTAATTTGAATGTAAGCTCAAATCGAAATCGATTTCGACCGAAAAAACCGTATTTACACGATTTTCGTAAATCGGTTTGCGGCGCAATTAAACTTTTAGTAAGGAGAGATGTTTTAAATTACGCTTTGGAAAATTTTATGATTTATTAATAAACTTTCGGTTTTGTGATCGGGTAGCAGAAGTGTCGGGTAACCGGGTTATTCGATTTCCGGGTTTGAAATTATCGGGTCTTGTGATAATAATTCTTATTAACCGCACCGGTTTTGAATTTCGCTTGATTATAATTTGACACCAGAGAGTAAATAAAACCTTGAGACAAAAAATATCAATTTCAGTCATATTATTTAGTATCATCGCTTTTCGTGTTTGTCTTTATATCAGTGGTGTTTTTCTAACCTTTATAAGTAGTTCTCATAATATTGGTGCTTCATTGGTGAACATTGAGATTCATAATATTGACTAAGTATATAAAATCCACCGTGTTCCATCAAATTTCCGTTTACGCTCCAGGATCACCATAACTTTTTTAGACAGTCTTGTGACCCCGCGACAGGCATTTCTCTCCATCAGTTGTGATTTAAAAAATACAAAATATTCATACCTTGATCCACATCATGCTAGTAATACACTCATTACCTACACATACATACTATTACATCCTACATTTACCCCACCTAAATATTTTTTGTAAGGTTTACGCGTTCAAACTATGTCCCCCTAAAAACAAAAAGAAAAACATCTGTTGAACGTTTGTCTAAAAAAAGTGTAACTGCAAAACGACCCTTTCATTAACGTGAAATATCGTTTTGACGATGACAGTTTTTTTAAACAAGTGTTCAACAGCTGTTTATCGTTTTTGTGGTAAGACGCTTTAATAAAACGCAGACAGAACTTAGCCCGTATAGATCGGATCGCTAGTTATCAATATAATTTTCTGTCGAAGACTTTCAGACTTTCATATAAGTTCTGTTACAAAAAATATAAGAAATTATTATTACCAGTACCGTGATACTAATTCATCATGTTCGCTGTACAAGCTGTGTATGTATGGTCAGCAAAACAGTAAGATATGCAGGCAACAATTTTCAAACGGTTTTCCAATGTTGTGTTTGGGTGTACCTATGTCGAAATAAAAAAGCTAAAATAAAATTTTAGGATGTATAAAACCGTTCAATAAAAATAAAAATAATAATATTGGTTTTATTGGGATCGACCTATCATCACTGACAGGACTATTGTTGCCAATAAGCCCGACATTGTGGTGATTGATCGATCGGAGCGCGCGCAATGATTATTTATGTATCGGTCCCGCATGATGAGAACCTTGTGAAGGCAGAAAAAGACTGATAAACAATTCAAGTATCTTGATCTGGCTCGCGAGGTTGTTGACATGTGGGACGTGAATACAGCAGTCATTGTGCCGATAGTCGTGTCTGCCAATGGCTTAATTGCCAAGAGCCTCGAACAACATCTGAGGAGGCTCTCGCTTGGCAGCTGGATCAGACGCTTGATTCAGAAAGCAGTACTTCTGGACGCGGCGCGTATTGTTTAGGAGGTTGGTCTCTCAGGAGCCCTGACCACCGGCGGGCCGGATCCTGTTCCTGATGCTGGTGGACTGCTATTTTTTATATTTTGAATGTTTTTATTTCTATTTTTGTAAACATATTTAAAAATTTTACCTTTAAGTTAAAAGATGAATATAGATAACAATAATAAACAAAACCGTTCAATGTCAGGAGTGTAAACAAAAAAATCATGACCCTGGTATCTGTCACATTATTTAAATAGTAGGTACATTGAAATTAAACTTTTATTTTGAGTGTTATCACAAAAAAATGTGCCTACATACGAAACTCTTTGGCCGTATGTAGCATACAGCCAAGAAGTGCTTACAAACAGCATAAATAATATCATGCAAATAATAGTATACCTACAGGAAAACCATGTGAAAATTGCTGTTGCATACAATTGTTTTGCTGACTGTACGCACTTCACACGTTCGCACTTTTAATATTTCGTCGCTGAAGTCATCAATCACAGCTATATTGATCCCGAGTGAGCCTAGTACCTTATTTTACTCACTTTTCTTCATCCGAGCGGTTTCTTGTAAGTAAGGTCCTTCGTATACAACGCGACGCAAGTCTCTGATACCTTACGACTTTGGTGTCCAATGGCGCATGCCTGTGTACGAACCTAATAAGGATTTGTATTGCGATAGTCGCAAAGTCGTAACCCATCGCAGACTTGCGAGTTGCGTCGCCTCGTGTACGAAGGGGCTAACTGCTAGAGTATGTGTATCTAGGGACATTTTCCTTAATAGGTACTATATATTTTTTTCTAATAAAGATGTTACGTCAGGTCAATAAGTAGCGCAACCGTGATCGTGGAATCTAAAGGGTTATTAGGATCACCGTGGATTTTAGTCAGTACAAGTCTGATAGTCCCTCCCGTCAGGCCCTGTGTAGGACTCATTTGATAATTTTACAAAGAAAATAAAAAAGGTCAGTAAGTTGCTGGGGTCGCGAAACCGTCCTAAATGACTCTTTGGCCTTGGAACGCAAATGGTAGATAAATGAAGGAGAAGGCTGGACTTTTAGCCAGTAAGCGACTGCCAGTCCCTTGCGCTCCATCAAGAGAGGAGCTACTTAACACAAGAAATATGAATCACAAACAAAATAGAAGCAAGGACAAGCGTTATATTAGCCTTATACATGTTACGGGCAATTTGATAAGCCCGGGCACTATTAATAATGACCCGGTCTGTATTCATAATGCCCGAATCAATTGGGCAATGTGATTAAAACAGCATGATTAATCATTTTTCCCGTCCATTATGAATAATGCCTACCCTATCTTGGGCAAAGTATTAAAACAGGTGAATTGTACCTAATATTTTTGTTTATTATATGATTAAACTTACAAAATTTTCATGAAAAGTTAACAAAAACAGCGGGCTTCATCGAGCTACCTTAGCGGGCGTTAATTGCAAGGCACGGCCGCGGTCCAATTTATCACATTGCCCGGCTACAAGTAGGGAATTATTCATACTGCCCGGTCCAAGTGAGAAATTCAAGCTATCTCAAACACTGACTTATTACATGGACCACGGGCCGTAGGGCATTATTAATAATGTCCGGTCAATGTGATAAATTAATCACTTTACCCATCGCTCTTGGGCATTATTGATAATGGCCGGTCCTTATTAATGCCCAGTTAATCACGTTGCCCGTAACATATACCTCACATAATTATAAAAAAAACACGCACCTTTATAGATCCACACTTTTTCATTCCTTTGAAACACACCAAGATGCATAAAAATTAATTAAGGATAACACCCTCCCCACCATTATGCGACCATAATAATTATTATTAAATTAAACGTCAGGTTTTAATTAGGTACTCTTTATTGATATCAATTATTTTGTTTACATGAAAGTTAATTTAAAAATGTTGAGTTCGCAGTATTGTGAGTGTTAGAGTAAATTGGATTATTTGAATTTGGAATATACACCCACGTTTTTATTTATTATACAATTTATCAATTTTATCTTCTTTTTTTCGGGAATTGAATTGAAAAAGTTTTTATTAGACGATACTTTTTCACGCGTTTGAGTTATTCATAGGTCGTTTTTGTTGTAATTTATTATTGCTGCCCTTTTAAATTTTAAGGTTCGGAAAAAATCTAGCCACCTCGAAATAAATCCAAGTAAAAGTATGTAATAATGTCAGAAAATATACTTTTAGTTTTGACTGAAAAGTCTAATTACTAGTACGTCAGTAGTAGAAGAGTATAAAAAAATATTAAACCCATTTTTTAATTTCTTACATTTTAAGCAAATATTACTGATGAAGTTATATTATGCTTTTAAAATGCACATTATGTCTAGGTGTAAATTCTATTAGATTTTACTTAAGATAATATTGACTTAAAACAAAATTAAGTACTAAAATAATATTTTAGAACTTAATTTTGTTTTAAGATAACAAAACTTAACTATTATCTACAAAGAATCGTAAAATTCTTTCTTCTGTACAAATAATTATATACCTAGTGTGAATGATATACAAGCCTATTTACAAACAATTCATATAAAATCAACACTCATCTGAAGCTTACAGCCTTGAAGGCTTCAACATGAACAAAATCTTATCACTGAATGTACCCCAAACCCTTGAATTCCATTGTCTCAACAGAATACGCAACATTGAACGTGAATGTCCAAACTCCTTTAAGTTTTAACACTGTTAGAAGTTCTGGGTGATATCCTCTTGTATTGTAGGGTTATCTTGATCTTGTGTTATATCATGTCTGTTTGGGCTTTGGTATATTCAGCTTGCGTGTAATCGTTCAAAATTACTTACAAGAAAAAAAAACAGTATGTGTTGCCTATGAATCCATAACACGTATTATAAAATGAAACACACACACATTAATTTCACAATTTATTTGTATTCATTAATTTAACAATTTATTTATTAACTTAATAATGCAGCTGCGTCAATTGTTTAATACCTACTATTTAATTTTAAAGTAAGCTTACTGGAAAAAGGCTAGTCCAACATTATTGTATGTGTATAGTGACCCTGACTGCTATTCCGGGGTCGTGGGTTCGATTCCCACCCAGGACAAATGTTTGTGTGATGAGCACGATCATTTGTTCTGTGTCTGGGTGTAATTTATCTATAATATGTATGTATTTAGAATTATATAAGTATGTTTATGAGTTGTCTAGTACCCATAACACAAGCTCTGCTTAGCTTGGGACTAGATGGCGTTGTGTGATAGTTGTGGAATATTATTATTATTTATTATAATTATTGTTAAAAAGTCATTCGAAAAGTCACTTACAAAATTCATGATTGCCACCTTGAGCAAAATGGCAAAGTAAAACTCGCTCTGACGTTCAGCACAGTTTCCCAAGTCTTGGAATGTTAGCCGGCTTTATACTCAACTTGCTTTTGTTGAAATTTCGAGGCCAAGTGACTGCAGTCGGACCTCTGGAGCCCTGGGGAAATTACACTTTCATAGTAAGATTCTATCAGCTCACAGGTGGTTAGTGCTGTCAATCCAACTGATTTATTTTCTTACGTCCAATGGAACTAGTCGCAAGATTAATTTGAGATTGCTTGTAAAGTATATTTTCCGGAAAATGGGTAACGCGAAGATTTTGTAACGTTTTGGCTTCTAAAAACGATGGTTGTAGGATCCTTATAGGCCATACAAAACTTTAAAAATGCTTTGTCGCTGGTTCGTTTCCAACACCGAACACTAGTCACCTTCTTTGGTTCAGGTGATAAAACGTCAAATAAGTCCTTCAGTCCTGGGGAGCGAAAAGGACTCTCAGACTCGTACTGACTAAAATCCACCGTGTTCCTTCAATTTGCCCTTTACGTTCCAGGGTCTCAGTTACCCGTTTGAACAGTTCGCGAGCAACGTATTTGTATGGCCTACATGCTTAGTTGTTTCTGGTCTAGCTGTATGCAAAGGGTTTATTATGATTGTTAACGCCTTCAGAAAATATTCATGTTTTATTGTCTCCGAGCAACGTGTTTTTAATAGTCTTTATACTCATATACCCATGTTATGATATAATGTTATAACCAAGTCTTGAAGAAGTCTTGTCACAAACACGTCATGTGCCAAAAATTTTGTAACGATCGACGTTCTATCAGACATTTATTGCTATCCTTGACAAGTTTGTAGAAGAATAATCTTCATACCATGTTTTTGGGATAAACGATAAGCAAAGACAGTAAAAATATGTCATGTTTTATACCTTTGTTAAAACGCGCGTAAGGTCTGAACATATTTCGACAAATTACTTAGGTGTTCCACAGAATAATGCCACTATTCTCCATCATGTAACCACTCGGCCTGTTTTCCAACCCATAACATAAAAAACGATTTACGAAGAAGTGCCTATAGATGGCATAAACTTAAATGGAGAGGACGCCGCCATCTATCACTTGACGTGAGAGAAAATGTCTTTGAAAAACATTCACAATACATTGCGTGTCGTGTTCAAATATCGTTCTTTATATTTGGTAGAGTTGTAGCAATGTATAGAGAAGAATGCGGAGAGTCGGCTGTCGTGTTGTTTTCGTAGTACGATCTATATGCTAAATAAGTGAGGCGTTACATTGGGTATCCATTTTACTAGTTCAATCATTCTGAAATAAACTTCCCTCGTGTTTGAAACAAGGCCATACTGTTACGCGTTCCTTTAAATATTTTTCGTGAGAAATTCCTTTGAGCTCGGAACAAATTTTCTTTTTCTTTGTAGGCAAAATTTCTGGTTCACGTGTTTTGGGAAAAGCAAATTAGTTTTATAAAGCATTTCTTTCATAGTTCACATCAATAATTTACAAACTATGGCAGTTAACCACAGACATATTTATTAAGATACTTGTAAAAGTAGGCCCCATTTTCATGTTGTTTTTCTGTTTCTAGAATTATTTCAAATGAATAGCGTTGTTATGGAGACGTTATCCAGATCTGAAGTGATAAGTATCAGGAAAAATGATTAAAATAAATATTTCTAAAGAAATATGCAGTAGGTACTTAGTACCTACCTACGAGTACCTTTATACTTTAGTATTTAACTTATGTAATTTCTTGTATATTTATTGTGTGTACATAAATAGTTAAATAAATTAATTCTGGCTAGGGTTTTCAGTATACATAGTTGATAAACCCGCAACTTACTTATTTTACTAATCTTAGCTAAAGTCAATACTTAACAATTTAAGAAAGAAAATACATTTATTCAGCAGTACCCAGGAGTATACACATATCCAAATACATAATAATAAGCTTTAAGGCCAGGTTCCAGTACAGTCCGCAGCTATGAGCGCACTACCTCAGCCCCCGCAAAGGGGCGGGGCAAGTCGACAGCGGTGCGGGCGGGAGGGACCGTGTGTGTATATGCCACAGCGTAGCGTAATGCAGTAAGTCAATTACGTACGAGTGTGTCTGGATTAGATTTTCGTAAAATGATATTCGAGATAGTTTTGATTTTACAAAGTGCATACAATGGAGTACTTTCTTAGGCAGCAGTATATTTAATATGTGCCGAGTTTGGGCTCGTTTTGTTATGATGACATCTTACCTGCGGACTTGATGGAGTGACCTGAAGGTCTACATCGATGACTGCCACTGGAACTCGGCGACGGATCGAACTAGATGTGCCGAGTTTGGGCTCATTTTGTTAGTTATGATGAGATCTTACCTCCGGACTTGATGGAGTGACCTGAAGGTCTACATCGGTGACTGCCACTGGAACTCGGCGACGGATCGAACTAGATGTGCCGAGTTTGGGCTCGTTTTGTTAGTTATGATGAGATCTTACCTCCGGACTTGATGGAGTGACCTGAAGGTCTACATCGGTGACTGCCACTGGAACTCGGCGACGGATCGAACTAGATGTGCCGAGTTTGGGCTTGTTTTGTTAGTTATGATGAGATCTTACCTCCGGACTTGATGGAGTGACCTGAAGGTCTACATCAGTGGCTGTCACTGGAACTCGGCGACGGATCGAACTAGATGTGCCGAGTTTGGGCTCGTTTTGTAAGTTATGATGAGATCTTACCACCGGACTTGATGGAGTGACCTGAAGGTCTACATCGGTGACTGCCACTGGAACTCGGCGACGGATCGAACTAGATGTGCCGAGTTTGGGCTTATTTTGTTAGTTATGATGAGATCTTACGTAAGGACTTGATGGAGTGACCTGAAGGTCTACATCGGTGACTGCCACTGGAACTCGGCGACGGATCGAACTAGATGTGCCGAGTTTGGGCTTGTTTTGTAAGTTATGATGAGATCTTACCACCGGACTTGATGGAGTGACCTGAAGGTCTACATCGGTGACTGCCACTGGAACTCGGCGACGGATCGAACTAGATGTGCCGAGTTTGGGCTTATTTTGTTAGTTATGATGAGATCTTACGTAAGGACTTGATGGAGTGACCTGAAGGTCTACATCGGTGACTGCCACTGGAACTCGGCGACGGATCGAACTAGATGTGCCGAGTTTGGGCTTATTTTGTTAGTTATGATGAGATCTTACGTAAGGACTTGATGGAGTGACCTGAAGGTCTACATCGGTGGCTGTCACTGGAACTCAGCGACGGATCGAACTAGATGTGCCGAGTTTGGGCTCGTTTTGTAAGTTATGATGAGATCTTACCACCGGACTTGATGGAGTGACCTGAAGGTCTACATCGGTGACTGCCACTGGAACTCGGCGACGGATCGAACTAGATGTGCCGAGTTTGGGCTTGTTTTGTTAGTTATGATGAGATCTTACCTCCGGACTTGATGGAGTGACCTGAAGGTCTACATCGGTGGCTGTCACTGGAACTCGGCGACGGATCGAACTAGATGTGCCGAGTTTGGGGCCGTTTTGTAAGTTATGATGAGATCTTACCACCGGACTTGATGGAGTGACCTGAAGGTCTACATCGGTGACTGTCACTGGAACTCGGCGACTGATCGAACTAGATGTGCCGAGTTTGGGCTCGTTTTGTAAGTTATGATGAGATCTTACCACCGGACTTGATAGAGTGACCTGAAGGTCTACATCGGTGACTGTCACTGGAACTCGGCGACTGATCGAACTAGATGTGCCGAGTTTGGGCTCGTTTTGTAAGTTATGATGAGATCTTACCACCGGACTTGATAGAGTGACCTGAAGGTCTACATCGGTGACTGCCACTGGCACTCGGCGACGGATCGAACCAGATGTGCCGAGTTTGGGCTCATTTTGTTAGTTATGATGAGATCTTAGCACCGGACTTGATGGAGTGACCTGAAGGTCTACATCGGTGGCTGTCACTGGAACTCGGCGACGGATCGAACTAGATGTGCCGAGTTTGGGGCCGTTTTGTAAGTTATGATGAGATCTTACCACCGGACTTGATGGAGTGACCTGAAGGTCTACATCGGTGACTGTCACTGGAACTCAGCGACTGATCGAACTAGATGTGCCGAGTTTGGGGCCGTTTTGTAAGTTATGATGAGATCTTACCACCGGACTTGATGGAGTGACCTGAAGGTCTACATCGGTGACTGTCACTGGAACTCGGCGACTGATCGAACTAGATGTGCCGAGTTTGGGCTCGTTTTGTAAGTTATGATGAGATCTTACCACCGGACTTGATAGAGTGACCTGAAGGTCTACATCGGTGACTGCCACTGGCACTCGGCGACGGATCGAACCAGATGTGCCGAGTTTGGGCTCATTTTGTTAGTTATGATGAGATCTTAGCACCGGACTTGATGGAGTGACCTGAAGGTCTACATCGGTGACTGCCACTGGAACTCGGCGACGGATCGAACTAGATGTGCCGAGCTTGGGCTCGTTTTGTTACTTATGATGAGCTCTTACCACCGGACTTGATGGAGTGACCTAAAGGTCTACATCGGTGACTGCCACTGGACCTCGGCGACGGATCGAACTAGATGTGCCGAGTTTGGGCTCGTTTTGTTAGTTATGATGAGATCTTACCTCCAGGCTTGATGGATTGACCTGAAGGTCTACATCGGTGGCTGTCACTGGAACTCAGCGACGGATCGAACTAGATGTGCCGAGTTTGGGCTCGTTTTGTAAGTTATGATGAGATCTTACCACCGGACTTGATAGAGTGACCTGAAGGTCTACATCGGTGACTGCCACTGGAACTCGGCGACGGATCGAACTAGATGTGCCGAGTTTGGGCTTGTTTTGTTAGTTATGATGAGATCTTACCTCCGGACTTGATGGAGTGACCTGAAAGTCTACATCGGTGGCTGTCACTGGAACTCGGCGACGGATCGAACTAGATGTGCCGAGTTTGGGGCCGTTTTGTAAGTTATGATGAGATCTTACCACCGGACTTGATGGAGTGACCTGAAGGTCTACATCGGTGACTGCCACTGGCACTCGGCGACGGATCGAACCAGATGTGCCGAGTTTGGGCTCATTTTGTTAGTTATGATGAGATCTTAGCACCGGACTTGATGGAGTGACCTGAAGGTCTACATCGGTGACTGCCACTGGAACTCGGCGACGGATCGAACTAGATGTGCCGAGCTTGGGCTCGTTTTGTTACTTATGATGAGCTCTTACCACCGGACTTGATGGAGTGACCTAAAGGTCTACATCGGTGACTGCCACTGGACCTCGGCGACGGATCGAACTAGATGTGCCGAGTTTGGGCTCGTTTTGTTAGTTATGATGAGATCTTACCTCCAGGCTTGATGGATTGACCTGAAGGTCTACATCGGTGGCTGTCACTGGAACTCAGCGACGGATCGAACTAGATGTGCCGAGTTTGGGCTCGTTTTGTTACTTATGATGAGATCTTACCACCGGACTTGATGGAGTGACCTGAAGGTCTACATCGGTGACTGCCACTGGAACTCGGCGACGGATCGAACTAGATGTGCCGAGTTTGGGGCCGTTTTGTAAGTTATGATGAGATCTTACCACCGGACTTGATGGAGTGACCTGAAGGTCTACATCGGTGACTGTCACTGGAACTCAGCGACTGATCGAACTAGATGTGCCGAGTTTGGGGCCGTTTTGTAAGTTATGATGAGATCTTACCACCGGACTTGATGGAGTGACCTGAAGGTCTACATCGGTGACTGTCACTGGAACTCGGCGACTGATCGAACTAGATGTGCCGAGTTTGGGCTCGTTTTGTAAGTTATGATGAGATCTTACCACCGGACTTGATAGAGTGACCTGAAGGTCTACATCGGTGACTGCCACTGGCACTCGGCGACGGATCGAACCAGATGTGCCGAGTTTGGGCTCATTTTGTTAGTTATGATGAGATCTTAGCACCGGACTTGATGGAGTGACCTGAAGGTCTACATCGGTGACTGCCACTGGAACTCGGCGACGGATCGAACTAGATGTGCCGAGCTTGGGCTCGTTTTGTTACTTATGATGAGCTCTTACCACCGGACTTGATGGAGTGACCTAAAGGTCTACATCGGTGACTGCCACTGGACCTCGGCGACGGATCGAACTAGATGTGCCGAGTTTGGGCTCGTTTTGTTAGTTATGATGAGATCTTACCTCCAGGCTTGATGGATTGACCTGAAGGTCTACATCGGTGGCTGTCACTGGAACTCAGCGGCGGATCGAACTAGATGTGCCGAGTTTGGGCTCGTTTTGTAAGTTATGATGAGATCTTACCACCGGACTTGATGGAGTGACCTGAAGGTCTACATCGGTGACTGCCACTGGAACTCGGCGACGGATCGAACTAGATGTGCCGAGTTTGGGCTTGTTTTGTTAGTTATGATGAGATCTTACCTCCGGACTTGATGGAGTGACCTGAAAGTCTACATCGGTGGCTGTCACTGGAACTCGGCGACGGATCGAACTAGATGTGCCGAGTTTGGGGCCGTTTTGTAAGTTATGATGAGATCTTACCACCGCACTTGATGGAGTGACCTGAAGGTCTACATCGGTGACTGCCACTGGCACTCGGCGACGGATCGAACCAGATGTGCCGAGTTTGGGCTCATTTTGTTAGTTATGATGAGATCTTAGCACCGGACTTGATGGAGTGACCTGAAGGTCTACATCGGTGACTGCCACTGGAACTCGGCGACCGATCGAACTAGATGTGCCGAGCTTGGGCTCGTTTTGTTACTTATGATGAGCTCTTACCACCGGACTTGATGGAGTGACCTAAAGGTCTACATCGGTGACTGCCACTGGACCTCGGCGACGGATCGAACTAGATGTGCCGAGTTTGGGCTCGTTTTGTTAGTTATGATGAGATCTTACCTCCAGGCTTGATGGATTGACCTGAAGGTCTACATCGGTGGCTGTCACTGGAACTCAGCGACGGATCGAACTAGATGTGCCGAGTTTGGGCTCGTTTTGTTACTTATGATGAGATCTTACCACCGGACTTGATGGAGTGACCTGAAGGTCTACATCGGTGACTGCCACTGGAACTCGGCGACGGATCGAACTAGATGTGCCGAGTTTGGGCTCGTTTTGTTAGTTATGATCAGATCTTACCTCCAGACTTGATGGATTGACCTGAAGGTCTACATCGGTGGCTGTCACTGGAACTCAGCGACGGATCGAACTAGATGTGCCGAGTTTGGGCTCGTTTTGTAAGTTATGATGAGATCTTACCACCGGACTTGATGGAGTGACCTGAAGGTCTACATCGGTGACTGCCACTGGAACTCGGCGACGGCTCGAACTAGATGTGCCGAGTTTGGGCTCGTTTTGTTAGTTGTGATGAGATATTACCTCCGAACTTGATGGAGTGACCTGAAGGTCTACATCGGTGGCTGCCACTGGAACTCGGCGACGGATCAAACTAGATGTGCCGAGTTTGGGCTCGTTTTGTTAAATATGATGAGATCTTACCTCCAGACTTGATGGATTGACCTGAAGGTCTACATCGGTGGCTGTCACTGGAACTCGGCGAGGGATCGAACTAGATGTGCCGAGTTTGGGCTCGTTTTGTAAGTTATGATGAGATCTTACCACCGGACTTGATGGAGTGACCTGAAGGTCTACATCTCCGGACGTAACCCCACTTCGTAAACGCGCCCCACATAAAGAACATAGTCTTGTCCGTTACTCCAGTTTATAAAATATATTTTTACTATTTATATGTGATATTTGGCTAAAAACTGTTAATATATGGTGTGTACTAGGGAGTGTGAACATTATAAAATAACAAAGAAACAAAATAGACAACAAACAAAAGTGATAAAACAATACTAGAAATTAGTGCAAATCATTGTGGTTATAGTAATACACAGGCCGGTTCGGCAAGTGCACGGGAGTATCGTAGGTGTGCGGACTGCGTACGAGCGATAACGGCGCGCGCCGTAAGTCAGTGACGTATCATTGTCAGGTACTGTGAGCGCGAGGTGTGTTTACAAAGATCGCGGCGTGATTTTTTTCTTATTAAATACGCACATTAACAAATTACTTTCAAAAAACTTGCTGATATTTTTGTACTTCTCACCACACTGAGTTGACTGCTGCACTCAGTCGTCATGTTCCAGTGTCATCGTTGCCAGGTCGAGGCCAGGGATGGCGTACAATGTACACTTTGCCTCAATTTCTTTGATTTCCCTTGTGCCGGTGTTACTGAGGTGGGCTATCGCAAGCTTGGTGACAGGAAGGCAACTTGGAAGTGCAGTACCTGCAAAGCTGGGGTGGCAAGTCCTTCTAACCCACCCCCTGGGAAGGCTGCACAAGGTGAGCTGGAAGGCATCCACCAAGAGCTGCGCAAACTCACGGAACAGTTATCATCATTACCTATTCTAATGGAAAAAGTAAAGACGATTCAGGCGGATATTTCTGACCTTAGAACCATTAAGGATGAGATTGTTGGGGTTCAGAAATCTTTGGGCGTCGTCCATGACACGGTTGATGAGCTCTCGGAGAGGTTGGCAGACGTTGACAGACAAATTGAGTCCCTACAAAAAACAAGGGAGGACGTCTCGCGATTTGGAATGCGACTTGGCCGGTTGGAGTTAACCATACGCGAGAGCGAGCAAAGATCACGGTTAAATAATATAGAAATTAAGGGAGTCCCGGTCTCGGAGTCAGAGAACCTATTTGCTATTGTGGGTAAGATTGGGTCTATAATCAAGTGCGAAGTGTCGAAGGACCAAATAAATTACATTGCCAGAGTTCCCCAACGGAATAATAAGGATGCTAAAAACATTATTATATCCATGCACAACCGATACTTGAGGGACGACTTTATAGCGGCGGCCAAGAAACACAAGTCATTAACAGCATCTGACTTGGGTATGAACGGTGTTAGCAAGATTTTTGTCAACGACCACCTGACTTTCGAGAATAAGCAGCTACTTAATAGGGTGAAGATTTTGTGCAAGGAAAAGGATTTTTCTTTTGTTTGGGTAAAGGGTTGCAAAATCTTGGTGAAAAAAAATTCTACTTGTCCCACTTACGCAATTACATCAGAACTAGATTTAAAAAAAATATGTTAATGTTTCTTATATTGTCATACTTTCATCAATTTATGTGTTTATTAGTGTTTGGGTCGCGAAGCACTGGTGTGTACGTATTAGTCACCTCAAAGGGTTTGTTTACCTGCACTAATCGTTTATCTTTTTTTGCCGATCGTTTGCATTATGTGCTTTATGACTGTTATTTTGGAGTCGCTTTTCGCTCATTTTCTACAAGAATTTTTATTTCTATGTTATCGTACTTTGTAAAGAATATTTCATTCATGAATTTTTGCTATTTTTACCGTTCTTACAATGTTTATATAATGGATCACCATAGCCTTAAAGTGTTTATTATCTCATTAACGACTCATAGGAATGAATCAAGCTTAATTGCCGTGGTACATGTTGAAATCAGCTTATTATTTCGCTTTAGTTTATTTCGAACCGTGAAACCGCAATTTGTTTGTCACATACTTGTTTTGGGTCCTCCACACTGCATTGTAGTTATTTATTATGTAAATATATTTTTAATTATTATTGTATACAAACATATTCTAATTATTTTCCCTTTTAAATATGCCAATTAATATTTATCACCAGAACGTACGTGGCTTGCGGACTAAAACTTCAAGTTTCTATAGGAATGTGTGCTCAAGTAACTATGATGTCATATGTTTAACAGAAACATGGTTAAAGGAGGGTTTTAATAATAGTGAATTATTTGATAACCGCTATATGGTTTGGAGGCGCGACAGAGATTACTTTGATAGAAATCAGACACTTGGTGGTGGCGTTCTCATTGCTGTTCGTCGGGAGCTAATTGCGGAGGAGCGCGTTGACTGGCGTTCGTCCGCGGAGGACTTATGGGTTACTCTAACTCTGAAGCGTTCGAGACCCATTGTCTCATATAAATTGCATATTTGTACAATTTATCTTTGCAAGCAAAACAGAGGGTATTCACTCACTGCACAGCTTACCAATTTTTATACAAAGTTAAATGACATCTTATTGAACAACATAACTGATACCTTTGTTATCTTAGGAGATTTTAATTTATCAAATTTAACATGGCACTTAACTGACGACGGATGCTCCTTTCGCCCGGAAAATATTCAAGGTTCTATTCAAACTGATTTTTTTGATATTCTGAACACTTTTGATCTGGTCCAATACAACGGACATAAGAATCTTAATGAACGGGTGTTAGACCTAATTTTTTGTAACAATCACCTTACTGTTGATGCTTGCTCTGACCCTCTTGTTCCTGAGGACCCTCACCATACAGCTTTGAGTGTTTTCGTAGATTTTGTTGAGTATCATACGCTCCCGTCGCAGCAAAGGAAAAAAATACTCTATCAGTCAGCAGATTTTCCTTCTATAAGGAAGGAACTTGAAATGTTCGACTGGCGCCGTGATCTGGTCAAAGGATCAGTGGAGGATGCCTTGTCATTGTTTTACGTCAGACTAAATAAAATTTGTGAAACTTTTATACCTACTAAAGTTGTTAAATCTATGTCTAAGTACCCCCCTTGGTATAAAACTCCTCTAATAAAAATTCTAAAAGAAAAATTTAAATATCACACCAAATTTAAAAAATACGGAAATTTATCGGACTATGACTCATTCTTAACCTTGCGAAATCGTGCTAAATTATTGGAAAAAGAAATGTACAATAGTTACATTGATGCAATAGAAAGTAGTATTAATAAATCGCCTAAGGCTTTTTGGTCTTTCGTAAAAAGCAAGCATAAATCTTCATGTACTTTCCCATCTATTATGAAGTATGGAGAGAGGTCCTCGGGACAGGGTGATCAAATATGCAACATGTTTAGTGAAGTTTTTAAGTTTAACTTTCTCCAGAGTACTGTCCCCGGAGTAACTGAGTTGGATGACGACATTCAAACGTCTGTCTCTGATATAAGCTCAATTGAAGTCCGCGAAGCTAATGTGCTGAAGCTACTGAAGGCTATTGACGTGAATAAGTCAGCTGGGCCTGATGGTATTCCTGCTATACTTTTAGTTAAATGCGCTGAAAGTTTAACTTTACCACTTACCCTAATATTTCGTCGTTCTCTTGGCGAGGGAGTGATGCCGCGTATTTGGAAAACAGCTTTTATTACCCCCATCCATAAAAAAGGCCCTAAGGACAATGTAGAAAACTACAGGCCAATATCTAAGCTTTGTTTACTTGCCAAGGTCTTGGAAAAAATAGTTTACGCCTCGGTTCATGGTGCTATTAAACAATCACTCAATGACTACCAACATGGCTTCCTAAAAAATAGATCCATTGTGTCCAATTTGCTTATCTGTTCTGACTACTTGTCATCCACCATGTCTGAACCCTCTCAAGTGGATGTTGTCTATACTGACTATAGCAAGGCATTTGACCGTATAGACCACGGTGTCCTTCTTCGCAAGCTGCTTGCAGTGGGTATCAGCGGTGATTTATTCAGATGGTTTAAGTCTTATATTGAGAATCGCTGTCAGACTGTGGTACTAAATGGATATAGTTCTGTAACTGTTAAAATACCGTCGGGAATACCTCAAGGATCCCTTTTAGGTCCTTTACTTTTTATTATCTTTATAAATGACATTGGTTCGTGCTTCACCCATTCGAAAATAATTCTTTACGCTGATGATATGAAAATTTTATGCCCTGTATCAGAACTTGCCGACTGTTTCAATTTACAGCGGGACTTAGATGCACTTCAAAATTATTGTATCCTTAATAAACTGGAACTTAATGTTTCAAAATGTTTTATTAGTACCTACACTCGTAAACCACAAGCAATCATGTTTCAATATAAGTTACATGATACTTACATAAATAGAATAAGCACTATTAGGGACCTGGGTGTCACATTTGACTCTAAGTTGCTTTTTGATGCACACATTGACAACATCATCAATAAAGCTTCTAAAGCACTTGGATTTATACTAAGGTTATCAGCTGATTTTAAACAAATTAAAACGTATAAAATCCTGTATTGTGCTTTTGTCCGCAGCCATTTGGAGTACGCCTCACAAGTGTGGAACCCTAATTATAATATTTACATAGACAGAATTGAGGGAATTCAAAAGCGGTTCTTACGTTTCTTGCAGTATAAAACAAAAAAATATACTCACAATTACGTAGCGCGATGTAAGCGGTTTCATATTTTACCATTGTACGAGCGCAGACGCATTGCTGATTTGGCATATTTGTTTAAGATCGCAAATGGAACAATTGACTGCCCTGAGCTGCTGGGTAATTTGGGATTAGTTACACACTGCAAAATGGTTCGCAATCCTAGTTTGTTGCATGTACCTCACTCCAAATCCGCGTACAGGCAGAATTCTTTCCTGATCCGTGCGAGCAAGAGTTTTAATAAACTTGTCGGCCAATATGATTTGGACATTTTCAATACCAGTGTTTCTCGGCTTAAGAGTATTTTAGTGCAGAGCTTTTTTAGTGAGGGATGACTGCTTTGTATTTTTTTTTTTAATTCAGGTTAGTTGCTGGTTACTGGAACGGCTTAGTTTTTTCTTTAGTTTCCTTTAAATATTTTTTGTTGGTTTGTAGTTTTTTGTTTTCTAATTTTGTATAAACTTTATTTTTCTGTTGTTGTCTATTCTGTTTTCAATGTTTCATGTATTTAGCTGTGGAAACTTGTAAATGGCCTTCAAATATTTATGAATTAAGAAAATTGTATAAACTAGCTGTAAGTTTCCCGAATATGATAAAATAAAATAAAATAAAATAAAATAACTTACAAAACGAGCCCAAACTCGGCACATCTAGTTCGATCCGTCGCCGAGTTCCAGTGGCAGTCACCGATGTAGACCTTCAGGTCACTCCATCAAGTCCGTACGTAAGATCTCATCATAAGTAACAAAACGAGCCCAAACTCGGCACATCTAGTTCGATCCGTCGCCGAGTTCCCGTGGCAGTCACCGATGTAGACCTTCAGGTCTTTCCATCAAGTCCGGTGGTAAGATCTCATTATAACTTACAAAACGAGCCCAAACTCGGCACATCTAGTTCGATCCGTCGCCGGGGTCCAGTGGCAGTCACCGATGTAGACCTTCAGGTCACTCCATCAAGTCCGGTGGTAAGATCTCATCATAACTTACAAAACGAGCCCAAACTCGGCACATCTAGTTCGATCCGTCGCCGAGTTCCAGAGACAGTCACCGATGTAGACCTTCAGGTCACTCCATCAAGTCCGTACGTAAGATCTCATCATAAGTAACAAAACGATCCCAAACTCGGCACATCTAGTTCGATCCGTCGCCGAGTTCCCGTGGCAGTCACCGATGTAGACCTTCAGGTCTTTCCATCAAGTCCGGTGGTAAGATCTCATCATAAGTAACAAAACGAGCCCAAACTCGGCACATCTAGTTCAATCCGTCGCCGAGTTCCAGTGACAGTCACCGATGTAGACCTTCAGGTCTTTCCATCATTCCGGAGGTAAGATCTCATCGTAACTAACAAAACGAGCCCAAACTCGGCACATCTAGTTCGATCCGTCGCCGAGTTCCAGTGGCAGTCACCGATGTAGACCTTCAGGTCACTCCATCAAGTCCGGAGGTAAGGTCTCATCATAACTAACAAAAAGAGCCCAAACTCGGCACATCTAGTTCGATCCGTCGCCGAGTTCCAGTGGCAGTGACCGATGTAGACCTTCAGGTCACTCCATCAAGTTCGCATCCTAGCTAAAAAATAAGTAGTCCATAAAAAAAAATTACATCGTTTCAAAATTAGATCACTTGACTATTTTATTCTATTCCCGCAACTAACACGTAATCGCTTGTGTGTGTGACTTTGTTTCCATGTAGCAGTTCAGTTCTATGCCTGCTTACGTAACCGCGCGGGGGGAATTTTTGCGCAGCAACGACGTACGTCCATCCTCTATCACGCCTCGGCGGGTACTGGCGAGCGCCCGGTGAGCGAAATAATGCCAATATTTTGGGTATTTTATTTCTTGGAGAAAAATTATAACGAAATTTTAAAATTTGCTTTTACCATGCACTTCTAAATAATGAGCTGTTTTTATTTTTATAAGTTTCATATAAATTCATTGTGAAATCTCTAAGCAGTGGATGTTTGAAAATTGTGATTTAGTGTCATGTTTGAGATTTTTTTCTATCGAGCCAATTATTCCAATTCGTGTTTCTATCTTTACCATTCACTCGAGGATATGTTCAACTTTAATATTATGATATTTTTTTATTAAAAATATCATTGTTAATGAGACTTTCAGACGTTTGAAAATCTTAAAAATTACTGAAAGCCCGCCTTAATATAACGAAACGAACGAAAAAAAGAAACGAAAAGAGAATAATTAGTACGTCTCTCGGCTACACCAAATAAGTTTAAAGAAATGCCGTCCCAAGTCTGCTCATTTTAATTATTAAGTCAAATAAAGCTCGCGGGTATGCGAACGGCGAGTGAAACGTGGCTCGCCGTCCGATCAGGGACCATGCCCGAATCGACGCGAGACGCAACGAGCTGTCAGTAATGTGGCAAGCTGTCCATAGAGGGCCAAACGCCTGCTGGGGTCGTGGGACTGTGAAAACAAGTAACCGTGAACCTGGAACGTGAGGAGTAATTGAAGAAGCAGGTGGATTTTAATCACTACGAGTCTGACAGTACCTTCCAGTCCACCCAAGGTTCCCGACTCATTTAAACTATAAATGAAACAACTTGCACAAAATGAATAGACACCATATAGAACAGTGTACCCCAAGGGACCATCGAGCGATACATTCAGAGACCGGTTTAGGGTGTTGGCACCAATTACTGTCAGCACACAGCTCAGCCCCGCGGGTCTATAAAGGCCACTTTAGCGATATCACAATATGTATTGCGATTAAATTCGTGAAATGGAATATTCTACTCTGTTATGGGGCCGTAATGTTCTCGAAAGGAGACCCCGCACCGGCAAGCGCAGCGTATATAGGACGTTCAACTGTAAGGTGGACAGACGATCTGATAAAAATCACAGGATCGTGCTGGATGCAAGCCGCTATTGGAAATTTATGGGGGATGCCTATGTACAGCAGTGGAAATCCTACGGCTAATAATTATGATGATGATGGTGATGATAATGTTCAACCAATAGAGTAGATCAGGGGTTACCAAACTTTTTCAGCTTGCGGCGCACATAAAGGTTTATTTAGTATTTTGTATCAGGGTCCTAGATAGTAAATAAAATGTGAATAATAAAACAATAAAATCTGGTTGCAAACTCCACGAAATCAGAGCACATGAATCTGGTTATGCAGCTGCAAAAGAGTTCAATGAGACTGTTTTTCTTTTTTCTCGTGAAAGAATCTTAGGTCTACGCAATATCGATCTGGAGAATCGTCAACTCGCGTCTCACGACGCCCCTCTGTATTATCTACGGCTTGCTACGGCGCACAGTTTGGGAATCCCCGGAATATATAAATTGATAAAGAACAATTTTATCGCAATTCTATTAGCAACATTGCTCAAGTGGCGTTTTTAGATCGCTTGGGGGACATTGATACTATTAATGTGTTCATTAGTGGTATTATTTACCTACTTATTTAAGAGACTTATTCGGAAGCAGGCCTGTAAGCGGTTGATAATGTTATCCTTGTGAGGGAATTTGATAAAAATATCAAGGGGGAAGCAAGGATTGATTTAGGCTGCAAACAATCCTCATGTCATGTCGTTATCACCTCACGGTGCGGCGGGCGATTATTTCGTGACTATTTTTTGGCGCACATAACTTCTTTTACATTGCTTATTCGTTGACAGAAGTTTCAAGTACCGAGATCTTTATTCTTTTTTTCATTGTTCCGCTACGGGGTGTCTTCTTTCTAATGCCTTTGTCAAACTGACGGACGAAGCGAATGCGTGCCGAGGCGTTTTTGTTTGTAATTTATGGAATTGTTTGAAGCCTGTCACATAGATTATCGGACTGCTTTCGCTTCTTTATATGACAGGATTCGGATCGCATTCGCCTTCGCCTGTCTGTTTGACAATAGCTTTAGTCCTGTAAAGAAAACTCGGGAATGGATACAGATGTACGAACGTAACTAACGTCAAAATTAAATTGCGGACGGATAATACCGCTACGACTGAAGTAATTTTGACTGGGCGCTAGTGTCTGTGTCATACATCAAAATGCATTTAAAAGATGTAAACTACCCGTAGGTCATGAGCTAGCGCAGCTAACTATTGCATGTTCAAGGTTGAACAACTCTCATGAAATCATTGTTCAAAAAAAAAAACAAAAAAAAAACCCTTCAGCCTCAGCATACAAACCACCTTCTACCTATAACCCAAAGGTGTACAAACATGTAGGTACCCCAAAGAATATTAGTATACAAACTAAAACAATATAACTTCTAACAAACACTCTAAACTCAATCCCGTCTTGAATTCTTTATCACGTGCAGTCACAGTCCGGTAATAGATCTGTCTGTCTGAGACACGGTGACATCTCGGAAAATACTGTGTCTTGCTGTCGGCTCCACGTGTTTACTGTTTACTTAGTCACGTGCACAAAGGGGCGCGCCAAAGTTCACCTAAAATTTAAACTCCGATCATTGGAAGCCCGAAAATTGTATTCCTAACATTTTTAACCCTAATAATCACAACTCCTAATTGCTCTGTCACTAATTTTCATAATTCCGAATCATTCGACTTCATAATGTCAGTAGCAATAAACATCAATTATACTATTATTTGTTTTCCTTTTTTTTCTCAACATAACCTTCTTTTACACTATTATTCAAAGTCATATCTTTTTTGTTTAGATTTCTTTTTATTTTGTTTCATTTTGTTGGCTTTTTCATAGTGCTCCCAAGTCGACACTCTGACCAAACGACTGGGGGCACCCCGACTCGGACAGGTTAGGTTAGAAGGGGATGGTGGGGTCTGAAAGACCCCGCCATCCCCTTCGTGGTTATTTTTTTTTAAACCACCCAGAAGTAGGAGCACCGCGAAGCGGTGCTCCGTCGACTTTTCTGACTAACTAAAAATATTATCGTAATAATCTTTAGGGATAAAAACGTTATGATAAAAACAGTAGGAGTTTAAGTATATTTACAATAACGATATTATTGATAAAAAATTTCGGAAACATGAGTGTTATGAACATCGCCGGTAGCACTACAAAAAGTATGAATGAAAACTTTAGGATGAAAAATTTTAGGAAGAGTGATCATTCGGATTAAAAACCGTTAGGAAGAACAATTTCGGGTAAACAACTTTAGGTGAGCCAATATGGACCCTTCACAAAGATTCGCTTTAGTCTGAAGATAGCTGAGCGTAAATTTGTTTAAGTTAGTCACGTAATTTGTACAATGCAGACCACTCACGTTGCGTCGCACAAAACTTTTCTATGAAATCGACCAAAATTACGCGGCTCACAACTCAAAAAAATACGATTGTCTGGCTTTTTTTATCGTGAAATGATTCCTCCCGCCCACCCACGGGTCCTTTAATAGTCCTTTACGTTCCTTACTTATATTAATACGAGTACTAGCACATGTTCATGGTTTCACACCCGCCGCTCGGCTCCTTTTGGTCATATCGTGATATTTTTTATTTTTTCTAATAGCCCTCCTCGATAAATGAGCTATCCAACACTAAATTACTTTTTCAATTCGAACCAGTAGTTCCTGAGATCAGCGCGTTCAATCAAACAAACCCTTTCGAATATTAAGTTGTAGAATTTTGATATTATATTGATGATCACGAGGTTTATTTTATCTAGATTGGCTTGTTTTCGTTATCAATGGTGATATCACAATCGTAATATTATCTTTAAATGGGATTTTGTGGTATAGAATACTGGTTTTGAGCTCATGATGTGTCATGATGATGATGAATACTGCGATACAAACTTAGGTCACTACGCCGCTTTATCAAGAATTTGTAGACAATACAATATCCTGTCTAAAACCACAAATTTAGATGTCACTCAATCCTTGTACGAAATGCCTTAAAGAAATTACATAATTATAATTATAAATACTTAATTAATGTCTCCTATTAGTAAGTATTACAAAATTATATTTATTGTTATTATTGTTTCTGCTTACCCTTTTGTTTAGATTGTCAAAATTTAGTATTATTTTAAAATTTTTGTTAGCTTAGTTGTTAATCATAAAGAGCATGCTGTGGTCTCCTGTAAGTGAAGGAGTACACCATCTAAACACCTACTTTGTGTTGTTCTTTGTCAATGATCTGTGTATATCTTTTGTTGGAGATCCTAATAAATAAATAAATTAATTAATTAATGACGCGATTAATAATTTTGATTTGTTACATTAACTTGAAGAGCCTGTGCAGCAGGAACTAAAGGAACCTATTTAAGAAGATATTTTATTGCACACACACTTTGCAGTTAATTTGTTTTTTTTTCTCGACTAGCTACTTAACTTTAATAGTGGAAAGTTACATTCTATTATTGTAGTGTAACTGATGAATTCCATCAATTTGGAAGTAATTAGTGAAAAAAGAACTACTTTCTATAAATCCGTCATTAGTTCTAGCTATAATTTTGCACTTTGAATTCCAGTACGTAAGTAATTCAGCTTAAAAGAAAATCATTCTTTTTACCACCCACTTTCTTTAGATATTTTCACTTTACTACTTTACGGATCTCAAGACTTTATGAGATTCTGAAGAAATTGTTTAGAACTAATGGAGAGTTTTTCAGGGATTATATTCTTATGAAATAAAACGTTAATTCGCATTAACGTTCATCGTTTCGCTAAAAGTGAGTGCATTATTCTCTTCAATACATGAAGTATACATTTTATACCTACGTAGAAGTTCTACCAACTTATAGTCACTCCTATAATCAACTGTTAGGAAGAAGTAAACGGTAACTTAAGAACTTCTCAGAAGAGCCAGTTTCTATTGTTGAAAAAAATCACCTAAAACTTATAGCATTGGTATCGACCCCGAAATACGAATTGTACTTTTCTCCCTTCTCTTGTCTTTCCAAAATCATGTCCTAAGCTCAAAAAAATCCAGCAATTCAAGGAAAAACGCATAACCATCTAAAGTCCGCAAGTTCGGCGGGGTTGCATGCGGTATACCGGGCCGCTAGGCTTCACGGACCACTACGCCACGCTTTGATTTTCCACATGACGGCCACCGCTTCAAATAAACCACGCCACAGGCAGCTATAGAGCCTATTTTATTAGGCCGATACTTTATGATTGGAACATGGATGGTACGCCCAATTTTATGATGGTGGAAAGGTATTTGTGGAGCGAAATTGGCTGTTAGTGGCTACTATGAGTCGGGGCGTTGATTTTTTCTGTGAATTTGTTAGGTGCCCTTATTATGCGTTCCAACTAAGAAGGTCAGTGTCTATGGTCATCTGACACTTCAAAAGTACGGATAATATTAGCCACTATACACATTTTATTTATTTAAGAAAATCTCACCATACTATGCCCAAACCACTGCCACTTCTAAAAGCCGGAATCACCAATGGCCACCACCAGAAAAGCGACATAGCAAATAATTTGACAAAGAGAGAGAGTAATCGATTTTACCGTTTTGAATTTCGCATTTATATTAGTCAGAAAAAGTTACTGTGAAATAGAAAAATAAATTGACACAACATACATCGCATACGCATCTTTTTTCGCAAAGAAATAGGCAGAATCTACTGAAAATCATGTACCAGGTATACTGGGTGTAAGGGACAGCCCTCCGCAAACTTTCAGGGCTTGCTCATTAGACGAAACTGAACAATGTTCCACAATTATTTTTTTTCTGGAAATGTAAAAAAAAATCTGCCTCACCATAGAAAATTATAAACTTGATTGGACAGTTTTTATAGAGAGGCTGATTTATTTTTTCATTTCCTGAAAAAAAAATTGTGGAAGATTGTTCAGTTTTGTCTACTGAGCAAGCCCTGAAAGTTTGCAGAGGGCTGTCCCTTACACTCAGTATACCAACGCGAACGGTTTCAAGCCATCATCATCTATCTAGCATTTTCCCAACTATATTGGGTTCGGCTTCCAGTCGAACCAGAGGCAGCTGGATACCTCATTTCAGTCATTTAAATTTTGACTCTTTATTATCATAACTTTCGATAGATTATCATTTTGTGCCGTAAAATATTCCTTTAAAGGTCTTCCCGAAACGGTGATTCAACTTCAATCCATCAAAATTAGGTGCATTAAACTTGGGTGTAAATGTAGGTAGATAAAGATCCTTAATATGTACAAACTTTGTTGTTCTTTGTTGGTCGAGAAGTTTTAAGTAAATACTGGCAACAAGCCAAAAGATAATCAGGCAGCAACAAAACATTAGCGTGAGTTGAAGTCTTCATTCTGTTAATCAGAGTTATATTTTGAGTAGAGATACCTCCTCGTTAAACAAATGCAGCTACTATGTGGGTACAAGAAAAATAAACAAAAGTGATGGAAGTAGGTAACTTTCATCATTAGCCTATAATTTTAAGGTCAATAGAGTGCATTTCTTCACGGTTTGAAAGCAGAAATAAATTACAAAAAAAGTAGACAACCAACGGACAACCAATGGATATCGATGAAATTCAGTTTTAAAAACATTATCAAACTAAAAAAAAAACTTGTTTTTCTTGTGTCAAAGACTTAGTCCATCAAACTATTAGTCGGGACTAAATAAGTTACTTTCGCCCCTTGGATAACAAAGTAAGAACTGTGACGTTTGTTTCTGTAATTTATGTTGTCTTACTGAAGTTCTACTGTAATATACTTAACTGTTTATACCTACTCAAAGAACATCCCAGAGAATGATACCCGTGACATTTATGTGGATAATAAAATCAAAATCATTAAAAGCGCCTAAGTTGAATTGACATTTTAAACTAAATTAGCGCTTTAAGCAGCGTAATCTCTCTTAATTGCTGGTAATAAACATGTTACACTGCTGTATTTAGCGCTTTATTAATGTGCTTAATTTATAAACGACCGCCCACATTGCAAGGGCTGGCTGTAGTATTACCTACCTATGTTAGGTTTACTCATAGACCCTCCTTAGTGTTCTGAGGTGATAAGTATATAAATAGGTCCTTTGAATATTATCTTATCTGTAAGTCAAGTACATAAGTTAAGGTGTAAAACTTTTGCAGGTTATGATATCATCAAATTTAGAGGACCCTTGCCTCGCCTATTATCGCCGTCGTGAGGACACGGCGGCGGTGCTCTGCCCAAGCGCGGCAGGCCTGCGCCGTATGCTCCACCGTGGCGATCTTTGCAGTGGTAACACCCAGGCGTTTATTACCTCCTTATCCGACACAGGTAGCTCCCGAAACTTCCGTGTCCTGTGAGGTGAGCGTCAGACGGTACAGCCTATCCAGTCACTCGTCAAAGAGAGGTCTTAGCGCCGCGATTGCGGCGTGCCCGAAACCAGAGGACCTGGCATAACTTTTCACGTGTTCACAGCAAACGATAACTTTGATGTTTATTTGATAGATTTTTTTTTTACTTTAGTTAGTATATTATACGCTTTTCCATTTCATTTTCTGTTTAATAGACGCCGTAAATACTTCGAGTACGCTGAAGGTAAAATATGGAATCTTGTATTACGGCGGCAGGTCCGAGACACCTATAAAGTAAAAATTAAAAAAAAAAAAATGGCAAATAAAAATGTAAAATTCTTAAAATGATCACTATACCTATCTAAATTATTACAAAATAGGAAAATCTAGAACTTTCTTGGAATTCAGACAGTACTAAGTTGAGCGATTTACCTAAAACTTGTAACAAATCATCTGTAATTTAAAATTTTGCAACTGCGCCATTCTTTTTTCGAAAAGTTTGACAGTTGAAACACTTGTAACAAATGTTTTTTTGTTTCAAACCAAGTTTTGGTTCTGACGGCCCGTTTACACAGTAATTGCAATTTACGTGATTGACAATTTGTGTTTTAAACTTTATGTTGAATTGTGATGTTCAAAAATGTAAAACAAGTATTAAACTAATAGGGGTGCTGCAGACATATCTTATGAACATGTTTATTACTTTTTTGTGAAAAATCATGTATTGTGTCATGAGACGTACTTGAAAAAAAAATGCGATTGTTGTAGGTATAGATAATTTTATTTTTTGATATAAGAACCGTGTGGTAATTACTCTTGAAGACTGCCGATTTCAACTGAATACAAACCACAACTTTACAATAAATGGAACCCAATTAAATGAATAGTCAAAGTATGTATTTATTATTTTACCTAAAACAGTAAACATCAATAGAAAAAACAAGTGTACCTCAACCTTATAAACAAGAATTAAACCTAGCAGATCGCGTTAGAAACAGTTAGAAACTCTAGTTCATTGTAAACGGAATACCGGTGGAATCGTTTAAACTTCTTTCAAAAGGAGGGCCCCATATGTGTGATCAAAGTCAAATACATTGGTCTTTGACTGAACGAATTGAAATGAAACAAAGTGCACTCTAGCTCACGCCCTGGGAATTGAAGAAAAATACTGAGTGTATGAGCTTCCCTTGAAACTGGGAAAAGAAAATAGTATTGAAACATAGTCGGTGGGACTTTGGGATAAAGCTGGATATCTCGATTCAGGTATCGGCTTTATTCTCTTGTGCTTCACTTTATAAATCTATATTTTAGATGAGGTGTCTTTCCACGTGATGTCGAACACGGTAAGTGATTAAATGAAACATAATTATATACGAAGAAGATCGTACTCGCAACTCACTGCACACCAGCCAAGCCCTGCCTGCCCAGCAACCGTACCGTTCATACCCCATCCGTTCTGAAAAGAAAAAAAAAATGTAATGGCATTATCCTTTTTCCCAAAATAAGAAGTCCTTAACCCCATAATCTTATTGTACTCACCTTCTCAACTAATAAGCCCACAAATAACCCTCATATTTGAGCTCACCAAAATATTCTGTAAACTCGTAAACATCCTACCAGTGTCCCATATTTCCCCTGAGGTCGGCTTTGGGTATATTTTTTCACCGATTTACTCTGGAAGGTTATGGCCCACAAATTCGCTGGGGTCTGTCTGGGCGTGCAAATCTTCGGACCCCTTACATTTTGCATGAGTTGCCACTGATCGGCTAATGGACGGCTTGGGGAGTTTTGATGTTCAGATTTTTTGGTCAATTCGATAAGTGGCTTTGGCTTTGCGAAGGGTCTGATTTTGTTTGTGATATCATTCGTTTTCTTGATCTTACTTTATGTATTATATCTTGGTCGCGGGGACATTTTCAATTAACGTAAAGGGCTATTGAAAGACACCGTGGCTTTTAGTCAGTATGAGTCTGACAGTCCCTCGGGAGCTCTGCCCTGAGTGGGAGGACTCATTTGATGATTTTAACACGTAAAAAATAAAAAAATAAATATTATTATATATCTTGAGGTCTCTCACAAGAGAGGAGGCCTGTGTCCCAGCAGTGGGAACATTATATTTCATTGATGATGATGATGATGATGATCTTGAGGCCTTTCTAATAATCTATCGTCATGTCTTAAACTAGGCAGGTATAAAATGTGAACACTTCGGTGTTTTCATTTTCATATGACGGCCATGTTTGTCATGCCAAAGATAATTCAAATGTATTTCATGTTAACAATGACGAAAACATAAAAAACTTTTCTAGCAAAGCTTCATGTTTTACTACTCTTTTCGAGAGGCTTAGTTTCAAATTGGTATACCCGATAGTATCTACTCAAAATGAAATCAGACAACCTGTAAAAAGATCAGACCCAAACTGTATTCTCACGTAAAGAGCAAAATTATGTTATCCAAACGATGTTCCAAACAATCCAGAATCCGGGTGTAAATGTTTACAAAATGGACGAAAAAGAAAGGCCTAGGCAAAAGTAGGCTTTATATTACATATGTACATAATAAATTATGTCGGGTAAATTAATCTATTTAAATCAGTGAGACTCGACAAATGTTGGTCCCCGGGCAAAATATATTTTATCAGTTGTTTCAGGGGCTAATAACACGACTTACACGAAACATTGCTACCTTTATTCTGTTTTGAGTAATATTTTTGCAAAGGTTGGATTATGTTAAAAAAAATTTTGCGACTTTTCCTGGAATATTTTGCTTTAAAAATAAGTGGTAAACTGGTGACACTATGTTTTATTAGTATTGTTGGGTATGAGACACGTACCACCTTTTGAAAAAGGTTAAATGCGTGAAATTGCCCTTTTATCCTACGAAATTGTCATTGCTATTATTTTATCGAAATTCTCGTTTACTACATGTTGTAGTTTGAAAACTTTGAAGATTTTTTTATGTAGGGAGTTGATTTATATCAGAATCATTTTGGGAACAAAAACCTGGCTGTTTTCAAGGCTGTACTTACTGGAGCTTTTTTCATAATTTTCATTCTGTCTAATCAAAAGTCAGTAGAGATAATTCACAATGAAACGGACGCGGTGTGAAACGAAGATTATATAATAGCTACCAGCATCGACAGAGCGACCACAAAGTGATATTATTTTATTTTGCGATAGACTCGCGTTTGACCACTAACTCACATTATGGAATACATTTATTTAAATTAAATTAATTATTTTAGCTATAGTTTGACAAACATGACAAGACTGCTGGCATTCCATAAAATGAAACATAATGGTGGCTGTAAAATAGTTTTGCAATATTGTGTCGTTCGAGATATAGTTTTCCGAATCAAAATTGCGTCAAAGTAACAAACTTGCTTCAACATTAATTATACATAGACACACATAATATATCGACTCAAAGTCTAACCATGGTAGAATTAGTGATTCCAATTAGGAGAAACTTGGGAGGTCGCTGTATCAAGTCCCAATCAGTTGGCGATATCTATCAAGTTGGGGCTGCCACAATGGCAGCAGTAATTAGTTGATTCATATTGTTATCTGTTCTAAAGACCGTCAATCTTGTTCTAAAGTTACGGAGGTCAAGGATTTTTGGCCAAGTTTGACATAACCAGGGACTGCTATAACAATAGTATCAGAATGGTGTATCATTGATTTCGAACGGCATTTTTGGACATTCGGCTAGCAACAATAAAAAAAAAAGAAGAAAAATAACGTCCATAAGTATTTATGTAATTAGAATGTTTGTTAAAAACCGTTGCGCATGTGCTCTTCGAGTGCACAGGTGTCACCCAGATCAGGACAGAGACCCTCGGGACACCCAGGACTTACACAGATGTTCTCCACAGACCAAAGAAACTGATCAATTTCTGGAGGGAGGTGGGCTGGTTGGAATAAGCCACCAAAGGCCACTATGGCTCACGCACAATGGTCCACATGAAGGACTAAGTGCGGAAACCAAAACCCCTAACATAGAACATAGAACATGTTTGTTAAAAATCTAGATAATATTTTACTCCTGCACTAGTCACAATTATTTTGATCAAATCAATCTTGTTGTTCAGTCAAATCAATCAGTTGCCTCGATGTTCCAGAGTCGCGGTTACCTTTACAGACAATTCCGCGACCAGTAGTCAGATGGCTTTTCTTCGCGTAATAAAAGGACACTATTTTTAAATATTTTATGACAACATAAAAGTTCAAAATACTTTTACCAGCCAACATTTTCATATGAAATGTATAAAATATCGGGAGGAAATTCATAAATATTCCTGTGTATCGTGGGAAATGGTCCAGAATGTCGATAAGTACGTTAACAAATATATAGGTCGCATACAAACATTCCTTTTGGTTGAAACTTAAATTGAATTATTCTTCTTTATTATCTTCCACACGATAACACAATAAAAAAAACTTGAGAGGTGTCAAGGGACACCCGGATGGAACGAAGTTACTGTATACACTCAACAAAAATAATCGTCGCGACTCCACTCCACTCCACTCCACTCCGATCCGATCCGATCCGATCCGATCCGATCCGATCCGATCCGATCCGATCCGATCCGATCCGATCCGATCCGATCCCATCCGATCCAATCCGGTCCGATCCGATCCGATCCGATCCGATCCACTCCACTCCACTCCACTCCATTCCATTCCATTCCATGGTAATAAACACATTACCCCCCTTTTGTGTCGCGCAGTCAGATAAAAGTGTCGTGACAACTTTTAAGAATTTTTTCCGTCCAGCCCCCTTTCACAACGCGCGATCATTAACTTCGTTCCAAAAAAAGAATGATTATTAAAAAGAATCAGCAAAAATGTCTGAAAACCTTAATACCATGAACAACAAAATTGATTGTTTTCAATAACCGTAGGCATTACGAAAATAAAAATAAACTGTAATACTCTAATCTTATAAAGAGGAAAAGTTTGTGAGTTTGACCATAAAAGTAAATCTGCAACACTACAGCTCATCCGATATTAAATTATGTACCTACTGTGACAGGGGGCTGCACATCACTGTTTTCAACTGCCAGTTTAGTTCGCAGCTAAATAATTACAGCCGCACAGGCGAATCTTCCGGGTTAAGCCGCGCTTGCCGAGGTTGGTCTGTGGATAGGTGACCATCTGTCATAGCGAGTTTCCTCCGAGCCTCGGAAAACACGTAAAGCCGTTGATACCGGCTGTCATTTTGTAGATCTTTGACAGTCGTTACTATTAGTCAGAAGGTCTATAGTCTGACAACCAGTCTTAACATGGGGTTTCGTATTGCCCAGTTATTGGGTTGTGGAGGTCCGATAGGCAGTCGCTCCATGTAAAATATTGATATTCAGCTGCATCCGATTTGGCTGGAAGCCGACCCCAATATAGTTGGGAAAAGGTTAGGCAGATGATGATGATGTTGATGATGCTTGAAGTTTAGGTCACGGTCCACTCATCTTGCCCTCATCCAACTTCATTAGTCAGTCAAATTTGACCGTCTCTTCCTCTCCATCCAGAGCTAAGACTAATGATGATTTTTCACCACCAAAAAGGTCAGCACAAAGAATTCTTTTTTTTTTTGCATGGCATCTCGCAGGTCAACCTAGAAGAGGTTGTGAGCTGCTTAGCCGGACTTTTCTGTGGGTTGCCTTAGATGACTCTAAGAGGTTGGCCACGGAGACGGACTAGGCGCGGTTGCGGGTGGCGGCGGCGGTTGGCTAATTGAACAAATGTATGAGAACGTATAAAACATGCCACGATGCGCGCGCGGCGGCCTAGAGCGGCTGCGGCTGGCAGCGGCGGTCGGCGGCAGCGGTGGCGGGCGAGGCGGGCGGGTGGAAACAATACTATGAGTCAGTTTGAGCCTGGCCACGGAGCACAGCGGTTTTTCGAGCGGTTGAAAAGGGCTAGCGCGGGACGGATCGAGTGAAACAATTTTGTTTAGACGAATTGACGAGCGGCGGGATTTTATAATCGACACTGAGGCATTTATTACAGAAGTATTAAACCGACCACCAGCTTCCACAACATAAATATAAAAATGTAATAAAAAGGGGGCAGTGGTGGCCCAGTGGTATCGGTCCCGACTTACGAGTTGTAGGTCGTGGGTTCGAACCCCGCCTGGCGCATTACTTTGTGTAATTTATTTCATCACCACTGCTCTCAAAACGGTGAAGGAAAACATCGTGAGGAAACCGGCATGTCCTAGAACCAAAAATTCGAAGACATGTGACATCCACCAATCCGCACTGGGCCCGCGTGGTGGATTATGGCCCACTCCCTCTCACAGAGAGGAGGCCTGTGTCCCAGCAGTGGGAACATTATAGGCTGATGATGATGATGATGAATAAAAAGACTATGGGAAGAAATCAAACAGCTTTTTCCAAGTTATATAATAATACTTAATTTACTAATAAGTAGGAACCTAGGTGCCATATTGAACAATGTAGTGCTTTGCAGATCTACACACATAATAATTACGAGAAACTACGCGTCACTTTAGTTATAGGCATCCTCAATACGTCCACTTATAGCCAACCGCTATAGCCGCTACTGAATGTACGTGGCATGCCACCCGCGCCCGCACAAGTCACCCGCGCCCGCACTTAGCCTAGCCCGTCTACGTGGCCAAAGCGTAAGGCCTCCAGCTAACAAAGAATTTTACTTTGGCATTTATTTAAATAGATGGCACAGTTGGCGCCGTGGCTGAGCAATCAATTGTTGCTAAGCCTGTCGCCGGTTCGATATTTTATTTTTATTTTTTAAATAAAAATACCTATTTAAAAAATAAAAAAATGCCAATAAAGAAGTTAAATTCTTGACTCAAAATAAAAATTCGTCCTCAAATACGGCCCTGTAAGTCAAAGTAAACTCATCTTTGCTAACAAACAACTCAGTGGATTGAGAGTTGCCGATCAAAATGCTCGAGAACTATTGAGGAAAGTTTTGGCTCAATTGATACTCGAACTTCGGTAGAAGAAATAAAATTTCATTAATGCTGAGTTGGTAACCCTTTTGGTGTTGACATGCTCAACAAACTTCTTATAGTATTTTTATTTTTTATTATATCTATGTAATGTGTGTCCATAGAAAAGTAGTGGAGGGCTTTGGAGTTTAAACTCATCACGCTAATTCCAAATGTCATACAATCACTGGGCAAAACAAACAACAGATTGGGTGCCAAAAGAGAGAACTCGACGTCGTAGCAGGCCCAAGCGAAGATGGCGAGATGACGTCTTGGACCGCTTCTTGAAAGACTGGACCACGGTCGCAGAAGTGTTAAGAGTGGAGGAAGGCCTTTGCCCAGCAGTGGGACACTATGGGCTAATATGATATCTGTGTGTTCAATATCAAATAAATGTTGTTCTATTAAGTTCATTAAGAAGATTCTCATACGATGCCATTCATCCGCGCGGTCGGTCGGAGGAGCTGATTGTACGTCACAAAGGCTGTTATGAAAGCCGTTGAAGACTAACGTATACACCGCATGTCCGCGCGGATGAGTGGATTAGCGTCACGGCTGATTTGTAAGTGCTGGGTCCTGGAATCAAAAAGGATAGCCTAAGTTTACTTTCTAGTCCTGCCGTGGTCGTGAGACTGTTTTATAAGGTAACTTGTGACCCTGGAATGTAAAGGGCTATTGAACGACACCGTTGATTAACCACACGATGTTCGAATTTCATTTAATAAAAAAAAAAAAAAAAAAAACCATTCTTGTACCAACAAAATCAAAGCCAATGGCTTCCAATACTTAATTCACTTAGTTACAACAAATAAACCAGCTAGGCCACGTAGTTCTCTCCAGTTTCTCCGGACCTAGATGTTAGATAAGACCAATTTGGTGTTACATAACCTAACCTACTTTATTTACCGTGTAAATTCTGCGATATTTTGTAAATGAACTGTTTTGTACTACTTAGATAGGGACAGTTCATTTTTTTACTCATCGTAAATAGCGACCCAAATTTGATATCAGGGAACTACAGCATTCCTTTTTACGTGAGTTATTCAGAAAAACTGGTTGTTTAAGTTGAACAGATATTTTTTTGGGAAGAAGGTCGAACTAAAAACGGTCTGTCTAGATTTTTTTTATGTATGTCATGCATATAAACTAGTCCAACGAGAACCAATCCATTTTTATTTCTTCTGTGTGGTTTACAGACAGAAGCAAGTATTGTAGGTATTGTATTAGAACAATATCAGTGAAAACAGACATGTCGCAACGTAGATAAAAAATATCATCATTATAATTTTAAACGATTTCAAAAGGAGAAGGTTCTCAATTTAGTAGCTTTTTTTTTTATTTATGTACACCAATTACTACTCCGAGGTTTCTATTCCGATTTGTGTGATTCTTTTCTTGTTTTGCCATTTTGGTCCCATAAATATTCAGTTTTATAAATACTTATCTTACACAGAGGGTCCGTGTTTTACGAATGTAAACATTAGGTAGGAAGGCTGATTATGATGACATGGTCAAATGTTATCAATAATAACTTATCATTAACGTGACAAACAGGTAAAGAATAACAATTCCAAGTCAACTTCAGACAGCGAATTAGTTCCATTTCTTGCTTAATCACCAGCCAAGTTTCGCGGGACTGTCTCGTCAGGTAACCGACCCTGGTACGTAAAGGGCTATTGAAGGATCCCGTGGATTTTAGTCAGTACAAGTCTAACAGTCGCTCTCGTATCGCCATGGGTTCCCACCCACTGACTCATTTGATGATGTTACTCGTATCACGGTAAAAATATCACCAGTGAACTTTGTCATAGCTATAAACCGTCCTATTTATTAACGCACCCGGTATTACAACTGGCAGTCTTGAATATTACCTCCATGTAGCTTTAAGACACAGTAGTAACAGTTTATTAATCTACAAGGAACGGTAAAACAAGGCATGTGACGACATCTTTAAACATTACGTTAACGTTAATTACTATAGAATATACGAGAACGATGTAAGGTCAGATTTCAAGCGGGAAGCGTGGATTATTTCATTAATGTATTCAAATCCAGAACCGGGGCATCTGTAAATTCCTAATGATATATTTTTTTGTAATATTTATTTTTATTATAAAATAAAATCTGTGTGGCAGCCATTTTTTATTCAAAATATTCTCTACAAGTTTAGTATAAAACATATTTATTTGGTTTGGTTTCGGTGAGATAAAAATAGGCTTATTAATTTGAGGCTATACACCCGTCTGGTTGGAGGATTGGCCCTTTTTGAATACCGAAGAACTTCATTGGCTGTATCCAAATATCTTGTATGATCTGCAAGTAATTGTTTCGGTTCTGGGTGTTTATATATGGGAGTTTCTATGTTTTCAAACGCACCAACGAGACAGGAAAAGTTTCCAACTATGGAACAAAGGTTTAAAAAAAAAACAAAATACTTGCTGCCAGTCGCACCCCACCCATAATAAAACGTAATAATAATATTCAAATACGCGCTTCCACACGCGGGTTGTTTGCTCTGTATGTAAGTAACTCTTATTTCTGTCTCGCCCGTTTCATCCCCTAAAATTGTAATTAACTTAACAATTTGCGACTTTGCGACTGTTGTGTTGTTTAAATAATTACGTAATTAAGACCGCAGATTCAATGATACGATTTCGTGAAGAAAGAATAATGAGTCTTTCCATTTTAAGCGTTTTCTGTACTTACAAAAGCCTGCATAGCTGAAAATTTCAATAAAATAATTAATGTGAATGTCCAGTCCCCTTGGCATTTGGGGTGCGAGGTGAATTGTGCAAATCAATTTTTCCATTTTATCTCCTAAACTAGTGTTCTGATTAAAAAAATGCAGTGGCCGCTGTTGGCGTATAAAATAGCCCTTGTCCTCGGCTTTGTTATACGTCAACAGCGGCCACCCAGGTGTGTGGTTTCGGGCAAGATAAGTTTGAGTACTATAATGATGGGGTGTTTTGGCAACTAAGTTAATAATATCTAGTTTTACCCTATAAGAAAACAAAAAATTATGTAGGTATTCCAAATTCCAAGAAATTGTCTTCACAACTTAATCTAAAGCAACAAGAAACTAAATCCAACCAATAACACGAACCATTGATACCAAATCAAAACTTGAACGTCCCAAACTAATTCGCAACTCGATACAGGCCAACTTCCCTTCCGAAAAACGAGCTTGATCCCGGGACTTAGTATCAAAGACTAAACCACAGAGAACTACTTAAGGCCTTACCTTTTCGACTGAGCAGTTTGTGTGTTTTTATACCACTTTTGTAGCGCGCTCGAAAGTTTTCAAGTGCGTTGTACATGACACTATGTTTAAACAGTTGTTGTAATGCGAACAGGATGGATTGATAAATGATAAATTGGTTTTGGCAAACTCTTCTACGTCAAAAAGACACTATTTTTAAACTAGATGAGGCCGGTATATCGTACCTGACTACTCTTAGAAGAAACATCCGAAACAAACTCAGAGGTCACAGTCTCTTTTAAAGTCCAAACAATTTTGTATTGGTAAAGTTATATGAGAACCATGCATATTGAGGACGAGCCTTAAACAGTATTATGGTTCTTTTTTTTACGTGATTAAATCATCTAGTGAGTCCTTCCGCGCCTACCGAGGGCGTCTCCCACGGCGGCTGGGTCATGAAGCGGTGGTTGTCCTCTCCTTCATGCGTCTCTCCTCCTCCTTCGCTTGCAAGACTCATTTGCAGAAGAAGGTGACTGCTTCCCATTCCGTCTCGCTCCGCAGCAAAATAGTTTTAGGTGCAAGAGGAAATGCAGTAGTATCAGGTTTCCATAAAGTCGGTAATTTCTTAAAGACCGATTTCGAATTGATTGATTGCAGTTGCAACTATTAGATCTGTTGGTCTAATAGTCGCAAGTACTAAGCAAGCTAAGCTGAGATTTAAGGTTGGATTTCAGCTCGGGCTAAGGGCATTTACATCTGGAATTTTACAGAAATGGCTCGAAGTCTGGATTAATCCAGGTCGATTTTGATAGGTTTACCCCTTATTACATGATGTGATCAAATCACATCTCTACGGTATCCTTAAAGAAGTGCAGATGTGATATTATAGTTTCTTTTTTTTATTCTTATCCACATAAATGTGACAAAATTTACAGTCACAGCTGTATAATAATAGAAAGGAGGAGGTCCTCAATTCGACTGTATTTTTTATATCAAACTTTTACTATAACTTTTAATGTATTAAACTGACTATAACAAATCTGTACCCTTAGTGAAAAGTGATACAACTCGAGTTGTAGCGGTTTTTAAATCTTTAAAGAATCTTGAAGTTTGATTTTTTTCCTATTTTTCTATCTAATCGGCGTTTCTCTATCTGTTATAGAACGGGAAATAAGTTTCGTGTGCAATGATACAAGTCGCGTTTGTGGAGGTTTTTGATGATTTTTTTTGTGTATAATGATATTTCTTTAGTTATATTAAATTGAACTAAAGCTTAAACTTATATCAATTACGTGTAAACTGGGCTATCTCGATTTATAACACTTGACACATTTAATATTAGTAACATGAACTTTGTGCTTGTTGATACAATTCGATTTATATTAAGTGACACAAAAAATATCATAGAATTATCAATTGTGAAAAATAATATAAATCGAATTATATCGCTTGAGAATAAGCAGCACTACATACCACCAACGTGTCAAATGATACAACTGAACATGTATCAAATGATACTTAAGTATTCTTAGTAATGCGTTTGGTTCATAATAATATAAATGAATTTAAATCGTATTAGTATGGGATTTTTAGGAAGCGATCAATCTAGTGATCGTTGTGAAAAGCAATACATGTCATGTTTCGTCATGCCTCTTCTATCTCTTTCTGTGACGGCAGTCGCCGAAATGAGCAAGTGAGATCGGCAGTGGTAATTGCGCTCATACGCCAAACGGCCAGTAAAAGTACGTACTAAATTAAGTTATTAAGATATTCTTATTAGTTTTAAGGTTAGACACTTTAATTGAATTTTATCTAAGCATTTGTTGCCAATATGGAGACGAAGAGTGGTCGTAACTTTTGAACCGTAAGTCTCAAAGGTAAAAATATGTATAGCGCGGTGGGAATGGCGAATCATCCTGCGACTCGAAAAAAATGTAAAAATCAAAGTGCAAATGTCTATAAATAAAATAATGAATGATTATGTAGTACATTTATATACATCTACACATCTGTATAAAGGCAAGACGATTTGCCGTATTTGCCGAATTTCCGCTGCAGAGAGTTGGTCAAGCAGTTTGATTGAGTTTTAAAAGAATACCTATAAGTAACACTAAATTATGTTTCAAGTTATACGTTACTTTTAGAAGAATTAGGTGATTGTGTAAAAGCTCTTGTGTTTTTTGGTACTTCAAGTCGGTGCTAGATTTAACTTGACCAAAGTATGATTCGCAAGAATAACAAGTAGGTCTTTGAATAATTCTAAATTATAAGAATAAGCAATACATCACTCGAATTTCGATTTGCGCAATGAAAAAATCTGCGTAATCTAGTTATTCGCCATCAATTTAATGTAATTTAGTTTTTTTTTGTTTGCCTCATTTATGAATTTTAATAAGATGTGATCTGAACTAAAAATAATCAACGAGTAATGTTTATAGTTACAGTAGATTTCAATGTAACTTTCTTTTATTGACTGATTAGTCTACAGTGAAAAAAGATTCTGTATAGAGTAAACGAATTTTTACATGTGTACCTACGCTAAATACGAATTGATAAGTAAAAGCCATTAATAAGATTTGGTTTTTAAGATATTTGTCATTTTCCAAATTAACAATTCTGCCCTCATTGAACACAATATTATAGGCACTTGTTTAGTTTTTTTTTTCATTTGTAAAGCCTGCTTCTTACTGCTTTAACGTTAACATAAAACCATATTAATAAAGGCTAGGAACCACATTTGTGCTGAGATTCATGTACTAAATGTGCTGGATAACTGGTAAAAATACGTCATTTCTTTTGTACGAGTCTGACAGTCCCTCTAGCCCTGCCCTGGGTGGGAGGACTCATTTGAAGATTTTACCAGGATAATTAAAAAAAAATAGTGCCAATGAAGTAGCAAGAATGGACAAATCAAGTAACTGATTATTATTTTTGCTTGACAACTCACAATGTTTAGAAAATTTCATGGTGTTTCTGAAAAAAAGAAGAACGAAATCAAAATTTAAATAAACCACTATTATCGTTGTATGGTAAATTCCTACAACAACAAATACTAACGTAAGCTGAATTAAACGAACTTGTACAGGACCCAAAATATTTTCTTGGAAAATGAGTGAAAACTATGGTAAACTTATCGGATATTATTATAGAATTATAATTTCACAAGCTGAGTTGTCTTGTCCTTAGAAATCCACTGTTTACGTTCCCCTTTGGACTCTTTCTAGGCAGTTTTAGCAATGAACATCACGGGAGCGTTTCCATCAGTACATCGTTAACATGGAAAATGATTTAAGAGCAACTTGAAGTTCTCAATGTCTATGACTTATTGCAGGACTGCTTGTAGAGATGTTACAGAAGCCGAATATAAGAGGAAATCGAAATTACACATGATATTTTCGTACTTAGGGTGTCAAAATAAATTATAAAAGCTAAATTATCAAGAGAATAATAAAATTTTTGAAATGCAAAGACCTTTGTAGACTGGTGTCTAGACCCGACTCGTTGTTTTTGTTTATGTTAAGTCTTTCGTAAACTGGGACCGTGCGCTTCTGGTCCTGCGGGTTCACTTGACCACATAATTTATACATATTTCTGTATTTTTTGCGGTTAATTAAAATTTGAAAGAAATCTATTGTTTGAAAGTACCAACGGTTGGCATAAATATAATAAAGTGCTATTCAACACGGTTTATTATAAAGAACTGTGATTATTGTGATCATAAAACTAAAAGATTGTGTTCTACTCCTTGACTATACTTAAATTGGGCAGTGGGTGGGTCCATTTCATCAAGGAGTCTTGTATTGGTTAAGAAAGTAATAATAAATAGATTGTTTTCATTGAGACTGTTATTGACTTCATTAAGATACTGTTAAATTATAATAATAATAAAAAATAAAATTTATCATTCATTTACACATTCATTCACCCACTTTTTAAATTAAACTAGACCCTGATTGAACAAGTATATGTGACTAATGCCCTACTATAGAAATAGAATTCAACTTATATCACTTTACACCAAGAAAGTTTTACATTTTGTCTGGTATAATTAAAGTTACATCATTATACACCACTACTTTAGTTGTATTTAATAAGTGCAAAGTAATACAAGTGATGATTTTATCATTGCACATAATAAAGACATAGTAACGATAAAACCTCAATGTTTTCTACACAAAATTAGTTCTAGTGTTTTTACTATTTATAGCTCAATTGCTACCAAAAAGATGTTTTAAAGATACTTGTATCATTCAATATTGATGAGTTCTATAATGTGTTAAATGATACTATTTGAGTTATATCATTTTACACTTAGAAATAAAAATGTGGCTAATGATACAAGTCTAATTTTTTTAATTATCTCGGATTCTAATTACTTTTTAATACAACCAAAGCATATACGACGTGATACTGACAATTTCCAACCGAAAACAGTTAAAAGTTCAGAAATAAACCAATTAATAAAAAAGTTATAGCCATTTAAAAAATGCAAAACTTTAAATCGATTTTTCTCAAAACTAGGTTTTTTGACTTGTACCACTTTTCACTAAAGGTACAGAAATTACAACCGAAAGCATTTAATCCTTATTTTGCCAGACCCGAGAATTCTGCTAAATATAGAATCTTCGTGGGAAGGGCTGAAATTCATAACAATTCCGAATATTCCTGGTTTCATTTCGCGGGTCGACATATTTACGAGTACTTACACAAGAGGCCTATAAGCAAAAATGCGATTTTTTCTTTAAATGCCATTAGATTCTACTATAAGCCATACGTAAATTTAATTTTTCATAAAATTTAATATTCATTACTTTTGAAATGAATTGCTAAATAAAACATATTGGAACAATTCTGACATGCCATACAGATGTGTATGCACATATTTGTCTCAAGATTACATAAAATAAAGCATAGTTACGTCAAAAAGAGTCGACACGATCATCAGTGACATACATTTACATACATACGAGTAATATGGAGTAGACATACATTTTGTAAATACTTATTTAGAAGTGTAAATTACATCCACATGCAAAAATACATCAAGCTGTTTCAATCAAAAGAAAAGTTATTTAAATTTTGTCTCTCCTGAAAAGTAATAGTTTTGTGATACGCCCCGGGGTATTGCCTATGGTTTGACAACCGTGGTTGATATCATGGTCGTATGATTTTCCCGGTTCCATTGGAGTGTGAGTCGCGTATAATTAAGAAAATTGTCCTTTGCTCATTACCTGAAGGTGTTCCTTTTATTAAGACTATCGTCTACCGAGCGCTCGTCCATACTAAAAGAGAAAACGTTTTCCTACCCCTAAATGTTATCCTATCTGAATAATTTTTTAGAATGCTTCTGATACTGTAAAAAACTAGGTTTATAGGTTTTCTTTTTTTCAAAATTTATAATAGTTTGAAAGTAACAGGCGCCTAAGAGTTACTATTTTTATGACAAAATCTTCATTGAAGTAAAACCTTTGTATTTTAAAAACAAAGAAGTTTTAGAAAAAAAGCAAAACCTACAAACCTAGAATATAATATGCTGAAACGATTGACGCCAGAATCTAAGAGATTGGACGTAATTTAGTATGTGAAAAACGTTTTCTCCCGAGAGACAAATTTCATATAAAAAATACTCACAGTCAGTCGCGAAATGCAACGCTCTCTATCGCACGATCGGGGGTTTTTTCACGCGCGAGAGGGACAGCACGAGTTTTTCTAAATACCTATTTTTTGAAAATGCAGCCGCTAGATAATCCTCTTAACGGCGTATGGCAAAGCGAAAGCATCGTTTGATGAGTCGGAAAAGTTGCCACGCACCGCAACTCAACTTCGACATTTCATAAATTAGTGTTCCCTTTACGCAAAATACATGTATTACTCTAGTAGAAATATTTTGATATAAATATATTGAAACATTTACTAAAACAAAATGATAGAAATACTTATTGATGTGGATAAATATTTTGTAAATATTTTCATCATTCACAGTCTTAAATTTATTTTATAACACTTGGACACAGATTTTGACGTCCCGAGATAACGAAAAAAACTACTATTTGGTAGAAAATTAATAAAATTGGCACACTTTGCGAAAGTGACAATTCCCAATTATCTAAAGCCCCAAACACATGCGCGCACGGGCAAAGGCATGTGAGCATAATGACGTCCTCCCCCTTAGAGGGCCTACCAGGGTCCCGGGACTAACGAATACCGTGACCCCAGAACGTAAAGGTCTATTGAAAGACATCGTAGATTTTAGTATATACCCGCCCTGCCCTGGGTAGGAGGACTCATTTGATTATTTTACCACACTAAAAAAAACCCCAAACACACGCTTCTTTTAATAACGTCCGTTCAGAAAGCTAGTTGCGTGTGATGCATTTTGTTATAATGACAGACACTAGCGCCGCGTAAAAGGGACGTAATAGTTTTTACTCGTATATTATGAGGTACAGGTACACAGATTATTGTAGTACAACAATTTTATTGTCTGTAACTTCTTTATAATTGAATCTTCATTCTATAATATCCTATCAATTTTTTTTGGGACAAGGTCTTAATATCACTTTTCTGATAAATGAAACCTTTGAGAGATATCTATCGCCTCCAAAAGAATGAGCCCAGTGCTAATCTTTTTTTTTTGCCTCCAAAGCAATTACTAGTGCGAGAGCAACTTGTACCGAACACGCGGTGAGACAGCAATGACCACAAATTTTTCATCGCAGTCGCAGCATTATACTATAGGCGATATTTAACAGGGTGGTGGGTGCTATGCCTTATATGTAGTTGACATGTAATTTTGAAGTATTCAAAATTTTGACAATACCAGTTTTCATTTAATTTATTTTAATCCTGTTTCTTCGAAATTGTTATAAATCTGTGACGAAACTAAATAAATAATAATAAGAGTGAAGTGTTTCTTATCCTATATCGCAGTTTGATACGATTAGAAGTTGTTTTCAGTTACATATTGTCTCAAATTGTTGACTGCAAATCAGTGCATTTATCATTAGTTCATATGAAATGGTATTTGGATGCATAAAGATTAGATGGAAGGAGGATGGACACAGAGGAACCATCCGACAACAATAGTACGATATCACGATAGCATTGATATAATTATCACTGTGAGTAATTTATTATATTGATAGGAACAATTCGTAATGTATAGTATCATACGTATTCTAAACATTTCCCTTGTTTGCTCTGTAGGGGTCGTCAGGAATTTCCTGCGATGATATTCAGTATGTTTAGTTTATTTTAATACTTCATTTATTAATGAAAATAAAGTGTTATTGAAAAATGAAAGTTTGCGTGACTTATTTACAGTCATGTCCGTTTAATCACGTCCCATTGAACACATCGAAACATAGTTTTGAATAATCTATAAGCCTACGTATCATTCGTTTTTATTTTCTCGTCCTTTTTATACATTTCCAATTTTATTATTACGAAAATCTGACAGCCGTGATCTGAAAAAAAGTGTCACAGGTCTAGCCTGTAAGAGCCACGCTGGCTGACTGATGTGTCAAGGAACGAAAGTGATGACACTACTTTTAAAAGGCAAAAGATGAGAGGACGATAGTGAATGTGTGCTCAGAATAAAATGGCGTATGTGCCCAAACATATTGACGCCTTTTTATGAATTAAAATTGTTATTAATTGAAAAACTGTCTTTACAGAATTTAGATACTAGTATTTTCTACAATTTAAAACAACATCCTTTCAATAACTCATAGTAGTTACGCCGTAAAGTCCAAAAAATAAAAAACATAGACTGAACTTTGCATTTTTTTTGTATCGAGAAAATTTAATTGAATCGTGTTTTCAACTTTGTGAGAATTTAGATCATATAGTTAATAACTGTATTCCAAGTTGTAAGATCTGTAGTCCAGTCATGTACGACAGAAAGTAAAATATAAAAACCGTATAAGTACTGACTTAGCCCCTTAATTCGCGATGTTTGACTTTTATGCCGTGTTGGGCGATTTAGAGATGTTTTTCTGAACTCCGTGAAGGTCAGAAGTAAGTATTTCAAACGTATATTATTTTAAAAAGATATCTACACGTACTGCAGTATCTATACACACAGGAACCCAAAAACTCACACCTGTATCTCGGACCCAAAACTATAAACCTTCAAAGAAAGCCTGCAAATCAGATTAAAATCCGCCCGGAAACTTTCTTCATACACCTTACCTCAGAACTTCGGGATCCACGTATTGGGATTTAGAAGGTAAACCAAGGTAATAAAGTAGATTTAGATACAGGGGGAATAAAGTTGAGGATCTAATAATTTGGAAAGTAGATTAGAAGATATCCTATTTCATCTGGAATTCTAGGCACACTGACCTTGCAAGGGCAAGGAATGAGCCAATACGGTGTCTGTCGGTGGAATAGAAAATAGTTGATTTAATAATATAAAAGAAACAGTAGTAAAATAGATTGAAGCGTATCGGGTTTTACAGAAAAGGAATTCACCTTAGACTTGAGATGTTGGGTTAATTCCCAGGTCGGATATAATATGGTAATATGAGGTTTGTTTCCACTAGGAATTTTGTAAGATATAAGATATCGCTTTCAGCGGTAAGTACGCCATTGATATTGTAAGAAAATAAATTTTATAATCCGCAACAATAGAACAGACAACGTGAGGTAATGTGGCAACATGGTTAAAATCATGTGTTTTCAACTTCTGTGTTTATTTCAGTAGCACATGTATTCTAATTTAGTAGCAGCCTAGTGCCTATAGTGAATGGCAATAGGCTCGCACCGGAAAATGTCCAGAATGTCCGATATCGGCCATTTAAAAAAAATCTAAATTTTGCTGCATATCATTACTTCCAAGGATTTGATCCTTATTAGCAACATTATCGAATGGTGTAATAATACAGGTTATTATTTTTTTTCTAAAATCAGCGGGTTTGATTCCTGGCCAGGATTATTGATTTTTATAAAATCCAATAATTCCTTTTTAATTTTCGTTCAAATTGGCCTCAACTCCTTTCAATGTTTTTCGATATTCGTCGTAGTTATTTATTTTAGATATAGCTCTTTACCTCCAATTACTCCAATTTCCGTAAAAGTCCCTAGTTAAACGTTCAGTATTTACTCTCGGTGACTGGATTTCGATTATTCAACTAAAATTGAAAATGCAAAGTAACTAAACGAAAAACATTTTAAAAATGCCAACGCAAAAACCAATATAAAATTTTATCACTTCAACCTTCCGTATTTTCATAAAATTTTATCTTTCACAAACATTTTGTTGACTAAAGAATACTACATTCAAAGAGAAAGAAGTTTTAGCAGTCAGTGAATGAATGAGTGAACGAGTGAACGAGTTGCAGAAGCCTGTCATCCCTCATCATATGATATCAAACGAAGCTCGCATTTCTACTTCTGGACCGCTGTGCTGGAAAATGCTGAAACAAGCTGAAACTTTAGAAGTTCATATACGCATTAATAATGTGTTGTTAGACTGGCATACGTTTGTGATTACTTAGTAGAATTGTTGTAGCTACTGAAAACTTTTGACGAGAGTATCCATACTAATAAACAGAAATCCGTAACTGGAATCCCAACCCTACGCAGCGTGGTACATCCCTAGAGGAGCGGGCAGAGAGAAGTCAGAATGACGTATGTCAGCGCGGTGTGATTTGACAATACCGGCAAATTCAAGTTGCAAGATGATAATTATATTTTATTCAATAAATTGTATGTATAATTCAGTAATGATTCAGTTTTCCATTTAATAATACCTACTACTCTAAAGAGTCTAAATAAAGGCACGGTTGGGGTAGTGGTTGAGTGATCGGCTACTGTGCAGCGTGTGGCGGGTTTGATTCTTGCAAGGAACAAATATTTTATAACCAGCGGGTTAGAAAAATACTCATGTTGTACCTGTTTCTTCTTTTTTCATCTCAGTAACCGGGCCACACTAATAGCATTTCTCTTTGATTTTCATGATAATTACCTGTATTAGTGTGGTCCTAGTGTAACAGTTTATCGTTTTTAGATTTTGGCTCAAAAGTTAGTCATGTTACATGGTAATATGGTGCTTTTTATTCCGATAATAAATATGAACGTGCCTCGAATTAATATCCGATAACCAGGAAGCAAAAGTATGAAAAATAATCTCATCCAAGTTTTTTGCGAATATTTCTGCAAGATGATTTTATTTTTATGTTCATCCGTAATCAAATGTGAATCTAGTCCAATAAATGGCTTAGCTACATCTTAGCTAACAGTATTTCGATTTATCAAATTGCCTGTTTTTAGCCTACTTCAACAAAGGAGGAGGTTCCAATTTGACTGTATTTTTTAAAGCGGTGAATTCATTTTGATGATTCTTCTGCCATTCGATCCCATAAAAATCTTATTTTTCATGCCAGGGTCGCGGGACTCACGAATTACCGTGACACTGGAACGTAAAGGTCTATAATTAAAGGACACCGTGGATTTTAGTCAGTATGAGTCCGACAGTCCCTCCCGCTCTGCCCTGAGTGGGAGGACCCATTTGAAGATTTTACCCGGTTAAAAAAATGAGCTTATTTCATAATAACTATATGAAACGGAAGTTCTCCCAATCAAGTCCCAATTTTTACAGCACAGTTTCTTCTTGATTTAGAGCACAATTTTTATTTAGTTTTAAACAAGCCTATTTTTCCTCATCCTTGGCAATGGCCTCCTTCCATTCCTTTCACTTCTTTCAAAGGTGTGCATTATTTATTTATTCATTCAACAATTCGAATTGTGTCTGAAAGATTTACTATATACTTATATAAACACAGCTAAAATTAACAAATTATCTGGCCAATATAAGAGGAAGTCATTTAATACATACCAAGATCTTCTCTAACTTCTAAAATAACAACCGTGGCTATCTAGTTAATTTTAATAAGTTAAGGGAAGATATTCTCAGCACACGTTAATATACTACTAACCCGCAACTCGGTTCGCGCTCAATTTACTTTGATTTTCATGAATTTATTCAACAGTTTGGGGTCTTATTATGAATATTATTAAAGTAAAGGAGGCAGAACGCGATTTTACATGTTATACAACAGTTTCATTATGATCTGACTCTTAGTTGAGAATTAGAGTAAGTAGCGCGACATCTATCAGATCTGCAATTTTCTTTTACTTGTTCAAGAAAATCTAGTGAAACACGTCATGCTTGTGACGAAACAATTTTTACGTAAAAAAAAAATAAGAATTGGTAGTTTTCTATGGATGCAATGGGGATGGTAACTCAAAGCTAATCGTAGATGGCGCTGCGATAGTTGGTCCCTACGTCTGCCTTGTACAAAAAAGAAACAAGATTTATTGTTATAAAAATTGAGTTTATATACAAAACAAATATGGCAAATTATTCGTCAATGCAAGTGCATATACTTAAAGAAGAATTAAGACGCCGCGGTGCATCTACAAGAGAAAAAAAGTGATTTAATTGAGTGGTAATACATTTGATTTTACCGTAATAAATCCACAATTACTTGTAGTTGAGGTTTCAATTTTTGAGTTTAGGTATGTTTCACCTGTCCTCTTCTATAACAAGAATATAATGCTGCTTCTGACTTTATATTTTGATAAAATATCATAATGTTTTATGTCAGTAATTTAACCCCTTTTTTCTATTTATATTCGAGAAATATCACAATATATTTAATTTATTAACACCACAACTATCACAAAACTCGTTCCAGGTGATAATTCTTCCGCCAGACGAACCATTTCATGATTTATAGAGCGATGCAATACTGGTACTTAACCTCCAATGGAAAAGTAGATATTATTTTGAAAAGTGTATTCGATTGTTTAGTTATGGTATAATCTTTTTTACAGCATAATACACAACATCTAGTCATTTTACATCAATAAATCGTTTTTTTTCAGAAAATTCCTTTGATTTGACAGTTGTTTGGGGACCAAACTGTCACTTGTCACTTTGACACTTGCCTTCCCCATTGCTGAGTTGTTGTTCGGCATGGTGGTGTAAGGTGGAGGCCCTTGTTCAGAAGTGGACGTTTTCTCTCTAATGATGAAGTAGTTAATTTGTGTTTGTCATGCAAGCATACAAAAACTCTATCTTCTCTATAAAATAGGAAAAAAGTAGACAACAGATTAACTACCTATTATTGTTGGACTATTATGGCTTATAAACGATGGCTTTATATCGGTAAAACATACAATATGACTTCAAAAACATTTATACATAAACAATTGCACACTTTAATCATTTAACTGCGGTACACCACCTACAAATGATCCCATTCTCACACAGAATAATAAACAACTGAACATCGGACACAAAACATAAAGCCTGCCATAATATCATTTAACGTGAACAATTAGTAGCAGTTGCCATAATTTGTACTTTTTTGTGATTGCTTGGTTGGTAGACGTACGTCATTAGTACAGTCTCGATCAAACATAACAACAATTTTATTTAAAAAAGTGTTGTGTGACCCCTTTGTCTTAATCAAAATGTTAATTTATCAAGAGTATGAGCATAGCGAGATAGGTCTTATCTTAGACCCCTCGCGCACTAAGTAGCCTGGCTGCGGTGGCCAGATTGCAGCAACCAGTAAAACGTATTGTGATATGGGAGCCCGCGCACTAGGCAGTTACTATTTCCTGACTGCAGCAGCCAATATAACGCGCTCGACGATTGGACGGCAACCAGCTGGCTGCGCGCAGCCTTAGCGTGTGTAGGCGAATGTATGTGGCTGCCGTCTGTCTCCGCGTACTAGTTGTAGCAGCCAAACGTTTTTTGGTTTCCGAATTATTGCAAAAAAATATCGAATAGTCGTCGATTCGTTGCTATAATTGGCTGCGCAAATATTCTGGCTGCCGCGCCGGCCGCAGCCTGACTGCGCAGTCGGCTGCCTAGTGTGCGGGGGACCTTATAGAGACAGCGTTACTGCAAACATTATTCGACCATAAAATTACGTTTTATTTTGATAAGTGATGCGGAACAAAGATCAAGAGAGAAAATAATTTCCGAGTTTGAGTATCAATTTGGATGGCTATTAAACGTAGCATAAAAAGAAAAATAAAAATAACTACGGATAAACTGTATATTAAGATGGTAAGGTGTGAAAGATTCCGACTTGCAACAGATTAGACAAAAGACTGACATGACAACAGATTACAGACAAGTGACTATGTAAAAAAAAACATTCTACGGAAAACCTAAATAAATTGGTAAAGGATAGAAGAACGTTATGAAGAGTGATCGTGACTGTACTCGACTAACGGAACGGCACCGGACGAAGTCTGGTCACATCACGTACGACAAAGCCGCAATTAGTGGCCGAACTGACCATCATGGTCTATTTGTGAAATTTCATCGACATTTTTACAATACGAGTTTTGAGCTGGGGAACGAAAAATTTGAGCGGAAGCTGGGAAAACTGTCGAGGGAAAAGTAGTTTTGGAATGTTGAGATCGAAGAATAGAATAGTGTTCTTGATTTGATGATAAATACATTAGAGATTTGATCGTGGATGTGGACGGACATAATTATCCCTTGATCGCCTGTGCTACGGTTGACCAGTGGTAGAGCGATTGGCTGTTGCGTTGCGTGTCATGGGTTTCACTCCCGCAAGAAACATTTACAAAGCTAGGTAGTTTGCTACGGGTCTAGCTGTTTATGAATGTGAATTTAAATTATTGCAAATGCACCACGATACAGGAAGTAACAGTGAGGGAAGAGAAGCGATTAAAACAAAAAAAAAAACTTATTGACGCTTAGATTTCAAAATGAGGTTAGTTACCTAATTTTTGTGTTAAGGCCAAGAGTCTCGGAGGAGTCTCGGAGTCGACCTATTTTTGATTAAACATTAAACACTCATTTATTCTTTTTTCATCATTCGAACAACGCTCTCGCGCAATGAGGTGCACGGGGGGCTGCGCTCGAAAATGGTGCCCTTAAGATGAAAAGAAGTGTTTCTGGCAAGAAAGAAAATCGCAGAAAATATTCTCAAAGAAGGTCTTTATAAAACTCCAACCATACACTGAAGATTTATTGTGGAACATACTATTCCGTGATTGCTGTAATGCACGTACAATGTTCTTGGCTGGCGTTCTGCCCATCCGAAACATATTATAGCGAGATACTGAGTAGGATCATAAAGGAAAAGTGAGGAAAGAACTGGTAACTTTTATGTTTTTTTTTATTGAATGAAATGGAAAATTAAGGTGGTACATATTTTTTTATTATGTTTTTACCACTGAAAACTTTAGGGTTAACTTTGAATAAACGAATAAATAAATTTAAATATATTTATTTAAAAATAAACCGACACTGAACTCTATTAATTCTCCAGCAACGTTAAAAAGACTACGAAATCTGATTTATCTCACGTTTTACAAATCGTATTTACATCAAAGGTTTACTCAAACAAATTACAAATAAAAAATACGACAGCGTCTTGTTCATTGAAAAGCAATCCATATCTAAGTAATAAAGCTTCAGTCAGAAGATGGATCAACTTAATATAAAACACGTACTTGTGCTAATACATAAAATAAGAATTGAACCAGAATATTAAAAGTCCGAAAGTTAATCTACCAGACGTCTTTTTTTGAGAGTCTCATTAATTTACTTATTGTTTGTAGAAGATTACCACAACAGAAAATCTGGCAACCAGTCTTATAACAAACGTATATCAAACTACTATGTAATAACTGGGTTGTGGCAGACAGTCTGTTATGCAGTCCATCAAAGTAATAGTATGTTAAATAATTACATACAGCTGGATCCGATGAGACGGGATGCCGACCCCAACCTCATTTGGAAGAGGTTAGGCAGATAAGAGAGATGTTTCCCTGCTTTCTAAGTATTCTTTTCTTGCGCTAACTTAAGCCACTTATCGCTGTGTGCGTCCAGCAGTACTATTCTATATTAACACAGTCTTGTGCACGGCCGCAGCAACTCACTCTTCGCTGGGACTAAACTTTGCTATCCTCTAAGCTGCGACACTAAAAATCGTGCGGTGCGAACGGTGAGTGCTCGCGCTTCGCGATTGGACGATCTCAAAGCGTTTGCATCGAGGAGCACATCTTAGAGTCCAGTGATGTGATTTCTTATGAGAATACCATAGCAGGTCATCTTGCCATGTCTTTCTAAGCCAACTTTGGCGACCACGTTCATCCTCAGGCAGTAAGCACCCATTGGGCGTTTTTCCATTAGACGGCACGGCACCGGCACCGGCGACGGCGACGGCGCCGTGCCGGTGCCGGGGAAGCAAAAATGTATGAAAATCTATGGCTCGTTTTTCCACTTACCGGCGCCGGCGCCGGCCCGGCGTTCATACATTGCACCGGCATGGCGCCGGCGCCGTCGCCGTTGCCGGTGCCGTGCCGGCTAATGGAAAAACGCCCATTGCGTGGGCACAGCGGCAATTATGCATGCGGCTCACGCGACCCGCATACTTCACGTGACCCGCAGACACTAAAACATGGAAACTATTTACCTAAACGTAACAAATAAACTAGTCAAAATTAATACCCCTATTTCTACAAATAAACAAACTATATAAGCCGAATGGAATCTTCCAGAAGTCTATTTATAAAGTCGTTTCTCAAAAGGCGACGCTGATGCTTATCTACAAAAACCAGATCTCTTTGTCTGAGAATGATCTAGAAATAAGTTCTTTTCCACGTATCGATAAGGAAGCAAATCGATTTGGCATTTAGAGTAATCGCTGTTTGATACGCTTATTTTTATTTGTATTCGGATATTTTCTCGTTTTGTAGCTTTCATGAGATATTTTTATGTGCGTTATTGTTTACGGATTAACATTATTTTGTGATTTTCCGAATAGTTTTCTTGCCATCGAGGAAAGTTTTGGTGGAATAGTGAATTCAATGATAGTCTAGCATCATAACATCTCTCTTTCTTCCAAATCCATCCAAAGATTGTCTTGGAAAGATCGCTTTCAGTGATAAGACTGCCTATTGTGTCACCCATTATTATTATTATTATTATTATTATCTATTTTAAAAGATCGGGTACGTTGTACGTACAATTACAAATTGTACAAAGCAAATAAGCGTAAAAGGGTCATCTCATAACAGGAGGTATTATAAATTTTTTTCTCATTATTTTCTTCATAAAAGTTGCATGAGATTACGATTGAAAAGTGAACGTACGAGCACATAAATCGAGATAAAAAGTAATCTTTGTGTTAATCCAGAACTTGCTAAATTTTATATCCAAATCCTTTCTGTAGATTTTATGTAAAACAGTATCCAAAAATGAATCTTTCCACGCATCCAGCCTATCAAAGTTTCACATGTAGGTAAGTACCTATTATGATTGTGATGCTTTTATTATACCTAGCATGTATTTGTATTGCCTACAATTTTCCTAAACCCTCACAGTTCCTTATAAACACAAATAACGACCACGCTGACAACCCTTAGAAAATTATTCCAATATCCTTTCACGATGGTCATTATACTACTAACGTTCTATCGACGGGGGGCCGATTCAATTCAGAGGGAGTACTTCCTAAAATTAACAGACACATCCGGGATAGAATGGCAGCAATTCATTTACACAGCCTTTCTTGATAAGCTTAATTATCTTCTTTAATTAGATTACTGATGAATTTACATCTAATCAGCTTGTGTTCTGTAAAACAGGACAATTTCTTAGGCCGTTATATTAAATGTTCGCAAGGGAATTTGTAATTACCACTACGCTTGGAAAATTGCTTTGATAATTGTGGGTTTGTCATGTAAAACAGGTAATATTTTAATAATGTTATGGAGTAGAGTCGTGCCCCCTAACATTATAGGCTGATTATGCTATTACTAATCATCTGTTGCTTATTCAAGTAGATGAAAGGTTCTTTTATGAAAACAACAGTTTCTACTGTTTACTTGGTTACGTATTTAACAAAATAACTATCCAATATCGAAAAAAAATTACAGTCATTTTAACTGTTTTTGATATAACTAATTTCAAAAGACCACATAAGTTTGTAATAACTATTGTACGAAATATCTCATGGATATTTCACCTTCGCTTAATTCACCTACGTTTAATTCGCCTACGGTTAATTCAACTACGATCTATTCAACTAGAACTAATATCCCTGTTACGGTAAGTGTGGTACAGAAGTAAACAGTAGTTGATGGAACGAGCTCACTCAGAAGGAACTAGAACTCCTGCGCACTTCACCTCGGAACTGAATAATAACTATTTGGCTTCGAATTCCAATAGAATCATCATTTCAGCCTATTGCAGTCCACTGCTGGACATAGGCTTCTCCTAGGGAGCGCCACAGCGCACGATCTCCTGCTTTTTTCATCCACTGCCAGCCAGGTCACATCATCTTCTTCAGGTCATCGGTCCATCTTGCCGGAGGACGTCCCATCCTACGCTTACCTACACACGGTCTCCATTCGAGAACCTTCCTACTCCATCTTTTGTCGGTTCTGTGGCAGACATGACCAGCCCACTGCCAGTTCAGCTTGCTATAGATTTCGACAATATCTATAACTTTGGTCTTATGCCATAAGACCTCATTCCGGATTTTATCCCTTAGCGAGACGCCAAGCATAGACCTTTCTATAGCACACTGCGTGACAGACCGGTAGAATATTGGTCGCGAACTGGGTGGCCCCGTGAAGTCTACCTGCGTCAGTGGGATCATGTAGGACCCATTAACATTAGTAGTCATTATTATCCGTGGTGCTATGCTAGGCAACTGGGCTTCTCCCAGTTGTAATGTCCCTTTGTGCCTATTGGCCTTGTTTTGCTCTGTCTCCTGCTTGCATGGAGGGAAGTGGAAACATATTTTTCCTACTCCTCCACTATTTTTTTCTAATTAATTTCGTTGCAGGATCCAAGACAGGTAAATTCATTCTCCGGGGCACGTCGAGCTTCATTGTCTCGGCGCTTTTCTGGTGGTTGCCACTGTTGATTCTGGCTTTCAGGAGTTGCAGTGGTTTGGGAATAGTGTGGTTGGTTAGTCCCAAAAAAAACAATTAGTGGAACAACATTGACCTAGACTGAATTCTATTTTTCTTAGCCTGTCTATCATCCCACCGCTGGATAAAGTCCATCCCCAATGCCTTCCATGAACTCTTTTCCGGACTGCTGCGAAGCATCCCTCGTGGTATACGTCTAGGTCATCTCGCTACCTTTTTCTGAGCCGGCCTTGGCGCCATCTACGAGTATCTCCGACTTTTGCCCAGGGGTCATTTTGCATGAGACAGACTGACTGTATTACTGACTACTAACTAATTACTGAAGTTCTCAAAAAAGGAGGTTTTGGCATGACATATAAAACTTTCATCGTTTCTGTTTTATTTAGCATTCAAAATGCCTAAGATAAAGTTATTTTTCTAGTTTCCAGACAAATTAATTACATTAGCTGCTCACTCATAGTTCGTGTAGGCGTGAATGCCATTAGAGAAGTACCTCAAGAATATCGTTACATCAGCCAAAAGTTGGCAAGTCGACATATTCCGCTATTATTCCACCAAAGTTAGTTCGCGTTACTTGTAAATTGAAACTTCCAAGTTTTGACCCTTACTATTGAAGTGGAATTTATATTACATATTTTAGGTCAGATATAAATAAAATTTGAGGTAACACGATTTCTAACAAAGTTACTCAATGACACACAGAGATTTTACGATAATGAAACCGTAAAATCTCTGTATGACATTTTAAATCCTAAAGGATGGATGGATGTTTGTTACTCAATTACAATTATGTAATAATAAAATTTGTCTCAGAGATAGGATATCATCTGAAATAACACACAGGATATGTACCGTTAACCTCACTATTATTGTCCCTTTGGTTAATTTTTAAGTTATCCGCTGTCAAAGTCGCTGGCAAAAACTAGTTGGATATGAACCTAATAACTGTAACGCCGGTTGATCTATTGTTGATCGAGATCATAATCAAATAGACACTCTTCAACTAAACTTTTCATTCACAACATATTTTTCAAACGCTAAATCTAAAACTCGCTTTAGCAAGATTTCAGGGACATCCTGAAGTTCGTTTTGGTTAGGTTACTGTAAACCCTGCAAACAGAAATAGAAGCCCTGCGAAGTAGGGCTTCGTCAACCCTGCTTAGGTCGATTTTTATTTTTATTACAGAAAATAGGTTAACTTCTACAATACACAATTTGGTGAGCATTGATCCATTTTGACAGGTAGGTATTACAATTTTTTGGATTTAAAATAAGTACTTTTCTAGTATGCGTTTAAACACGAGCCTTTTTGAAATAGACGTAAATATGAGAGGTATCTGCTACCCATAACATTATTATATCACCTCACGGTACACCACACGAGTGGCTCCATATGGGGGAACGCAAGGGGAGTTACCCTATATTCCCCATGCTCACGGAGATCAAATAAATATCATCGTGGCATGAATATCTTTAGTTTTTCATTGCTTTCAGGAGTGTTTTTCCAGAAGTTTGAGAAAAAATATTTGAATATAGAGATGTAGATTTATTACATAGTATTCTTTGTATTATAAGTGTCGGTTTATGTGTAAATCTCATTCATAGATATATTAGGGTCAGAATGAAATGCCTACAAATAGGTGAATTATTCTGAAAATGTTATTTAGAAATGAAAAGACTAGCCTCCACTGCCTACTACATTTAGGTATGTATGGCGTGGAGTACACATTAGTGTGTGGAATTATATTACATTACAAATATCAGATGGTAATTTATACATAGTATATTCAGGAAAAATCTATCTATCTTCTATATCTTCTATCTTCTTCTATTCTATACTTATAATAAATCTGTAGAGAGGTCAATTCTGTACATGAAATATATTTCCAAAATAACTATCAGGGGGTGATTAGGGATCGATACTGATGCCAAAAATGCAATTAATAAAATTATTGTCTGTCTGTCTGTCTGTCTGTCTGTCTGTCTGTCTGTCTGTCTGTATAACCGTTATAGAAACAAAAACTACTCGACGGATTTTGACGAAACTTGGTACAATTATTTTTCATACTCCTGCGCTGGTTATAGTAAACTTTTCATCACGCTACAGTCAATAGGAGCAGAGCAGTGAAGGGAAATGTTAGGAAAACGGGAGAAATTACTCCATACACGCTAATCTTCGGAACTACTGGACGGATTTGATTGTTTTTTTTTTGTTGTATAGCTATTAAGTCTGGGCAACATATAGGCTATAATTTATCTTGGAAACTTGAACACCTGATGCAGAACTGCAATAGATCAGCTAAACTATAAGAGATACAAAAATAGCGCCATAGCAAAAATTGTTCCGCGTGATGAGCATTTTCTGCTGAGAGAATAAATTTGAAGATATGGAACACTTGATGTGGAACTCCAAGAGCCCAGCTACGCTATTACATATACAGTAATGACGTCTTAGCAAGAGTTGTTCAGCCTGATGAGCACTCCCTGTTGTCGTATAAAAACTGAAGATCTGGAACACCTGATGTGGAACTCCAAGAGCCCAGCCACACTATAACATATATAGGAATGACGTCTTAGCAAGAGTTGTTCAGCCTAATGAGCACTCTCTGTTGACGTATGAAAGAGATCTGGAACAACAGATGTGGAATTCCAAGAGCCCAGCTTCACAATAACATATATATGAATAACATCTTAGCAAGAGTTGTTTAGTCTGATGGGCATTTCCTGTTGACTTACAAAAATGAAAGATCTCGAACGTCTGGAATCGTCATGCGCGTCCCGTTGTTTTCCCGTCCCCAGGCTCTAAGAATTCGACATCAGACATTTCAGATCTTCGATTTTGACGACCCCTTTGTCGCTGGCATAAGCAACAGGATCCGCGTACGAAGTCGCTGGCAGAAGCTAGTAAATAATAAAATAAGTGGGAAAACGAATAAATAACTTCTACATAAACCACAAGTAAAAAAAATGAAAATAAATCATCATCTGCCGAAAAACGTACACTGCTGAACAAAGGCCTGCCAAATCCACCACTTGCATTCCAAGCACAAGCGACTCTCACGATGTCGTCGGTCCACCTGCCAACAATTCGGGTTTGTGGTCGCAGTCGAGAACTTTTCGAAAAATTGTGCACAAGCCTAAAATCGTTAAAAAAATTCAAAGATAGCTGCCAATCCTTCACTTGACGACATTTTATGATACACTAAATTGAATATCATGCTATTACGGCAAACGGAAATCGGTTGTGATATTCTGTGAGGCCAGGGTTTGACCTAGAAATATATTTTCACGTATTATTTATAAAGATACTAGCTTTTGCCAGCGGCTCCGCTACAACTCGAAAATTATCTCACGGGAACATAACATCGGGATAACAACTATCCTTTGTGTTAATCCAGGTTATAAACTATTTGTGTACCAAATTTTAGCCAAATCCGTTCAGTGGTTTTTGCGTGAAAGAGTAACACATGCCTACATACACATACACAAACATACATCCTCACAAACTTTCGCATTTATAATATTAGTAGGATTGATTGCGAAAAAAATATACTGTGTAACTAACTAAAGGCCGTTTCTCATTCAAATAAAATATGCGCTTATAAAAGAACATAATAATTATTAACTAACGATATTTTCCTTCAACGATATGCAAAATAAACTTTCAAAGCCAATCTGAATCTAGACAAATGCCATTATAAGATTTCAACATTTAATTACACGAAGATTAAACTAAAAACCGATAGTAAGGGCTCTTCTCAAATTCATCTCACCATAATGTTTCAAATAATAGCTTTTATAAGTTGAGCATAACTTCTAAACACGTTTACAACACGGCCAGTGCTATGGGCGATGAAAGCCGGTTTAAATAAACTGTATTCATAAGTAGTTGGCGTACTGGTAAATTGTTCACAGTATCACTTTAACATTTTCTACGCTGTGGCTCGTATTTGCCGATGTGCATTTTTAATTTCCGTTGCCGTCGTGGTGAGAGAAAATTGTTTGTAAAACTTTATCTTCCTGTGTCTAGTTCAAGTTTGTGGTTGAAGAAATGAGATGATATATACTCGTTTTTGTTGTTTGGTTTATCAGGGGGAAGCGCGTCTTGCATCCCCCGCTCTAGTACGAATAACAACCACGGATGGTGGCGTGACGACCCGCACTATGAAACTCCGTAGAAAAATCACGACAACTGCAGTGCCACAGTATAAATATTCTTCTTGATATAAGTACCTACAGTCTCGTACGGGCCTAGAGATATATATGATCGAAGCACTTTTCAGTTTTCTAGACTTTTTACAAAGTGGCAGATAGAAATACAGGATTTTTTTACGTGAAAGAGTAGATGGCAAATAAACAACCATTCATCCATCCTCACTTTCGCATTTATAATATTACTTGGATACATTGTAAGTAAGATATCTAGTAATAAAGTATCTTCCTTAATATTTACGAACGTTACTGAAGCTATAACCAAAAATATAGCCGAAGTAATGGCGTTAGCAAAGGGAATGAGGAAAATATCTCTGAACGCAGGGCCGGGTCTTATTGAATGATATTATATTATAAATCCCGATGGACCCGAGCTGCCCGATTTCCGAACGATATTGATTTGGAGAGGAATGGATGCCGTATGGAAATGTTGCGGGCCCCTGTTATAATGAAATATGTTCGTGTTGCTTATCTGTCAGGGGCCGCAAATGTTTGGGATGATTCGAATCATTATAAAGTGTAGGTACAATACGCATAAAAGTTTATTGTTAAGAGGAAATCCGAGTGGTCTTTTCTCCATTCAAACGCTTTCACCTGTTTTCTATTTGGTTATTGGCCATGCAGCAATGATTTTTTACAGAATTATAAACATTTACTGCTTTTATGCCTCCAAGCTTTCGTTTTTGATAATTCGTCATTTTCATAAGCACTAGAACCCTCAAAAAATTCCTGTAAATTCCGCTGTCAAAAGAGGCTTTTTTTTTACTTTGGCCCTCTGAGAGGGGGGCCACGCTCTTTGAGGCGCGCGTGGGACACAACGCGCCGTCGACCCGGGCATGGTCCATGGTCGGGCAGCGAGTTGCCCTTTACTCGCTGCCCGCATGCCCGCGACTGCCCGCATGCCCGCGGTCAAAAGAGGCTTCGTGTGCGATATCTCATGAAAAACAGCTACCATGGCCCCGGAATATTAAGGGCTATTGAAGGATACCGTGGATTTTAGAGTACAAGTCTGACATGTTCCTCCTGTTCTGCCCAGGGTATTTGATAATTATTATACCACGCTAAAAACAATTATGGGCACAGTATTAGTAATAGGTACATTATCCTTTTTATTCAGTTTATACATACTTAATCTTATATATAAAATTTCCGTGTCACAATGTTAGTTACCGTACTCCTCCGAAACGGCTCTACCGATTTATACCAAATTTTATATGCGTATTCAGTAGGTCTGAGAATCGGCTACTATCTATTCTTTTTTTTTTTAATTTATATGGCAAAACAACGTATGCGGGGTCAGCTAGTAATATATAATTATTAGATCGATAAGGCTGCTGCCGGAGATCTACTATAGGTAATATGCTAGCATCATAGCTTACTTACGCGTAAAATATAATACCTAGGTACTTAAAGTAAGGGAGCTATAATCTTTTTTATAGTCAACCTTTTTTGAAGAAAGAAGGTAATTATTAAAATATATTACCGCCGTTCCGGTAAAAGAAAATAATTTATGATATTTTTTTTTTTTAATAGAGTTGTTAATCCAATTATTTTCACTTCAACGGTAATGTTTCAATTGACGAAAAACAACATTAAATCTTCTATCTTCTATACTTATAATAAATCTGTAGAGAGGTCAATTCTGTACATGAAATATATTTCCAAAATAACTATCAGGGGGTGATTAGGGATCGATACTGATGCCAAAAATGCAATTAATAAAATTATTGTCTGTCTGTCTGTCTGTCTGTCTGTCGGTCTGTCTGTCTGTCTGTCTGTCTGTCTGTCTGTATAACCGTTATAGAAACAAAAACTACTCGACGGATTTTGACGAAACTTGGTACAATTATTTTTCATACTCCTGCGCTGGTTATAGAATACTTTTCATCACGCTACAATCAATAGGAGCAGAGCAGTGAAGGAAAATGTTAGGAAAACGGGAGATGTTACTCCATACACGCTAATCTTCGGAACCACTGAACGGATTTGATTGTTTTTTTTTTGTTGTATAGCTATTAAGTCTGGGCAACATATTGGCTATAATTTATCTTGGAAACTTGAACACCTGATGCAGAACTGCAATAGATCAGCTAAACTATAAGAGATACAAAAATAGCGCCGTAGCAAAAATTGTTCCGCGTGATGAGCATTTTCTGCTGAGAAAATAAATTTGAAGATATAGAACACCTGATGTGGAACTCCAAGAGCCCAGCTACACTATTACATATACAGTAACGACGTCTTAGCAAGAGTTGTTCAGCCTGGTGAGCACTCCCTGTTGTCGTATAAAAACTGAAGATCTGGAACACCTGATGTGGAACTCCAAGAGCCCAGCTACACTATAACACATATAGGAATGACGTCTTAGCTAAAGTTGTTTAGTCTGATGGGCATTTCCTGTTGACTTACAAAAATGAAAGATCTGGAACGTCTGGAATGGTCATGCGCGTCCCGTTGTTTTCCCGTCCCCAGGCTCTAAGAATTCGACATCAGACGTTTCAGATCTTCGATTTTGACGACCCCATTGTCGCTGGCATAAGCAACAGGATCCGCGTACGAAGTCGCTGGCAGAAGCTAGTATTAAAATAAGATAAAATGTTTTCTGATAACTCTTTAGACATGATTAATTGATTAAGTACGTATCGTACTTATGAGTAGATGATAAAATTTAATAATAATTGTTTATGTAATTTGCAAAAATAAATACTTGAAAGTATGAATGAAATACCGTACGGGCATTATAAGCTCGTAAGCGCATAAATATCACCAACCTTCCCGCCATGGTATTATCACATAATCAAACCATAGTTCTCTCTCTTTTCTTTAGGAAATAAGTCTAACATAACAACATAAAAAATACAATATGAGTGAACTACCCTCAAAATCCAACATAAATTCGTTTCCAATATAAGGCAAGACAACTTCATAAAGACATGGGGATATCCATCACATAACACAAAAAGTATGCTCATTCCTAGATATCTTACATTTCAGAGATGTCGCCTCGGATGCCGAGTGAACTTCATCAAACAACGCGACAACTTTATAGTTGACCTTTATTATTGGGGTAGTAGGGTTGAAGATTGAGTGGTGAGCGAGAAATGGGACAGATGCCGTTGAAGTATGAACGCTGGAAGTGATATTTTATTAAAAATAAAAAAGATGTTTTGTTACACTTCAGTACTTCACTCATAATATTTCGAGCATGCAATGGTTAATCCAGGTTATAAACTATTTGTGTACCAAATTTTAGCCAAATCCGTTCAGTGGTTTTTGCGTGAAAGAGTAACACATGCCTACATACACATACACAAACATACATCCTCACAAACTTTCGCATTTATAATATTAGTAGGATTGATTGCGAAAAAAATATACTGTGTAACTAACTAAAGGCCGTTTCTCATTCAAATAAAATATGCGCTTATAAAAGAACATAATAATTATTAACTAACGATATTTTCCTTCAACGATATGCAAAATAAACTTTCAAAGCCAATCTGAATCTAGACAAATGCCATTATAAGATTTCAACATTTAATTACACGAAGATTAAACTAAAAACCGATAGTAAGGGCTCTTCTCAAATTCATCTCACCATAATGTTTCAAATAATAGCTTTTATAAGTTGAGCATAACTTCTAAACACGTTTACAACACGGCCAGTGCTATGGGCGATGAAAGCCGGTTTAAATAAACTGTATTCATAAGTAGTTGGCGTACTGGTAAATTGTTCACAGTATCACTTTAACATTTTCTACGCTGTGGCTCGTATTTGCCGATGTGCATTTTTAATTTCCGTTGCCGTCGTGGTGAGAGAAAATTGTTTGTAAAACTTTATCTTCCTGTGTCTAGTTCAAGTTTGTGGTTGAAGAAATGAGATGATATATACTCGTTTTTGTTGTTTGGTTTATCAGGGGGAAGCGCGTCTTGCATCCCCCGCTCTAGTACGAATAACAACCACGGATGGTGGCGTGACGACCCGCACTATGAAACTCCGTAGAAAAATCACGACAACTGCAGTGCCACAGTATAAATATTCTTCTTGATATAAGTACCTACAGTCTCGTACGGGCCTAGAGATATATATGATCGAAGCACTTTTCAGTTTTCTAGACTTTTTACAAAGTGGCAGATAGAAATACAGGATTTTTTTACGTGAAAGAGTAGATGGCAAATAAACAACCATTCATCCTGTAGTGTATTTGTACGGGTAACACTGCCCACGCCAGGGTAATTTGGGGAAGCAAGTGTGGCAACCCAGACAATTTGATTACTACGGAAGTAAGCGTCCATTTTGCTGAATACAAGTTTTTCATTTTATTAAAAAAAAAAAAAAAAAAAAAAAAAAAAAAAAAAAAAAAAAAAAAAAAAAAAAAAATTTGATATGTATGTACGCCTTGTACAACGTGTGGAGGTTTCTCCAAATAAAACACTCAATTAATAAAATGAAAAACTTGTATTCAGCAAAATGGACGCTTACTTCCGTAGTAATCAAATTGTCTGGCTTGCCACCTTGCTTCCCCCAAATTACCCTGGCGTGGGCAGTGTTACCCTTACAAATACACTACAATACTCTCCCTCTAAAGGTTCAAACGTTGAGGTGGTCTTCTCTGTCTATCAGAACGCCTCAATGTTTGATTCTCATTAGTACTGCAAGAAATAATAGGCTGATTAACAGGTAAGTTATTAGGTGTTTTACAAACTTCCACATTCTGGTAAGTATTGGAAATATTTGGGCTAACTTCAGAGACTTTATTGGAATTATCTGGAATAATATTAATGTTGTCATTTACATTTTGCAACATCTCTGAAATTGGCTGGTTTACAATAACATTCGAATCATCATTAGAAATTATTTGCCTATTATCATAACATGAATTATTAGAATTTTGCAATAAACTATCTTCCATCATAATTTCACTGGTTTCATTTAAATCCTCCTTTGGGTCTTGAGGCAAAGAACCTATAATCTGATCTAAATGACGTTTCCAGATTAAGTTTTCTCCTAGAACTCTACATAAATATGTTCTCTGTCCCAATACCTCATCAATTACACATTTAACAAATTTCTTTTTATTAGGATTCCTATAGTCTCTACAGTAAACATACTCTCCCTCTCTAAATTTTTCATCTCTTTTTCCTACACTACACTGTCTTTTATCCTTTTTAGTAGACAACAAATCCAATCTAGACCTGAGTTTTCTATTAAACATAGCTTCTGATGGTGAAATATTTGTAATACAATGTACTGAATTTCTGTAATGAAATAAGTATCTATTCATTAAAGTTTCAAATGAAACATTTCTATTTTTAACATCATTTAAGGACTTGTACATAGCATTTTTAAAACTTTTAACAGCATTTTCGGCAAAGCCGTTAGTGGCAGGATGAAATGGTGGAGAGGTTTCATGTTGAATACCATTTTTATAAAGAAATTCAGAAAATTCCTTGGAACAAAATGTTGCAGCATTATCTGTAACAACTACTTTAGGCAATCCAAACCTACTAAAACATTCTCTGAACTTTTCTACAGTTGTGTTAGCTTCTAAATTCTTTACAATAAATGCTTCTGGCCACTTACTGTAACAATCTATTATAATTAAAATCATTTTTCCACATATTGGTCCTAAAAAATCAGCATGAACTCTTTCATATGGAAAATTTGCTTTCGGCCATGCAATAAGTTTAGATTTCTGAGGTTCTGGTCTAGCAGACATACAGACCTGACAAGACTTGACAAAATTCTCAATGCTACTGTCTAAATTTGGAAACCAAAAATAAGATCTAGCATTATTTTTCATTTTAACAATGCCTTCGTGTGAAACATGAAGTTCTTGCAATATGTTGTTTTGTAATCTCTTCGGTATTACTACCCGATACCCCCACATAATAATTCCGTTTTCTATGTAAAGTTCACTTTTTCTATTTATAAATGGTTTCAAGACCTCATCTTTCACATGTTTAGGAAATCCATACCTAACCATGTTATAAACACTGCTCAAAACTGGATCCTTTCTAGTTTCTGAGCGTACCAAATTTAAATCAATAACATTCTGACCTTCAATAAAGTTAATGTAATCACATTCCTTATTCTCTAGAGTAGCTGATGGTAACGGCAATCTCGACATACAATCCGCTTTAACATTCTCTATGCCTTTTACATGTTTAAATGTATAATCAAAACTGGATAAATACAATGACCATCTTTGCAAGCGCCCAGCTGCCATTTGTGGTAAGCTTTTATGTTCACCAAATAATGCTAACAATGGTTTGTGATCTGATAACAATTCAAACTTTCTACCTACTAAATATTGATAAAATTTTTGTACTGCCCAATAAATTGCTAGAGCTTCTTTATGGATCATAGAATAACCCTTCTCAGCCTTTGAGAAAACTCTAGAAATGAAACTTATTGGTCTTTCTGACCCATCTGGTAAGATGTGACTTAAAACTGCTCCTATTCCATTTTGTGAAGCATCACATGCCAAACGCAAAGGTAGATCTCTACTGTAATGAATCAATACATTGTCTGAAATAATATCCTTCTTAATTCTATCAAAACTTGTTTGACATTCTTTAGTCCAATTAAATTTTAAATTCTTTTGTAATAAATCATACAAGGGCTTAAGTTTCATAGATAAATTATTGATAAATTTACCATAATAGTTTACCATTCCTAGCCATGAACGGACTTCTGAAACATTTTTAGGAGCAGGTGCATTAATAACAGAGTCAACCTTTGACATATCTTTGGATAACCCATTCTTTGAAATAAAATGACCTAAATACTTGATTTTAGGTTGCATAAATTCACATTTGTTTTTATTTAAACGAATACCTGCCTCCTTGAACCTTCTTAAAACTTCCTTTAAATTATTTAAATGTTCTTCATCATTGGCACCGGTGACCAAAACATCATCTATGAAATTGACAACACCACTAGCTCCCAACAAAACTTTTTCTAGTTTATTTTGAAAGATGGCACTGGCTGGTTTTGTGCCATAAGGTAATCTTTTTACTCGGTATATCCCTTTTGGTGTTGACCATGCTAAGAGCTCACTACTCTCTTTACTAAGGCATAAATGATTGAATGCGTTTCTTAAATCTAACTTTGAAAATGATGTACCACCTTGTAATGCAGTAAAAATATCCTCAATTCTAGGTAATGGATGGTTAACATCTTTAATGTACTTATTAATTGTAATTTTGTAATTAGCACATAACCTAATTTTGTTATTTTCCTTTAATACTGGTACTAAAGGTGTTCCCCACTGGGATGTTTCAGCTTTTTCAATAACACCTTCTTTTTCTAGCCTAATTAATTCTGCCTCAACCTGATCTTTAAAGGCATGGGGTACTTGCCTCGGCTTGTGAAAAATAGGTTTAACATCTTTATTAATTAATTCTAATGAAACTTCTTCACCTTTAATAATACCTAACTCATTTTTAAATAACATGTCAAACTCCTGTAACAATGACTGTAATTTCTCTTCAGTACTTTGCACATAATTAATAGGTAAATGTTTAGTAATATCTAAATTAAATTTTTGTATTAAATCTCTACCAAACAAAATTTTACACCCATTCTTTACAATAACCATATTACAGTGTAATTCTTTGTCTCTTACCTTAATTTTACAGTCAATTTCTCCAACGGGTTTCAAAATGTGACCATTATAGGTTTTTAATTCAATATTTGAATTTTTTAAATTAATGTGAGAAAATCTAGACAAATAAACATTTTCAGGTAAACACGAAATTGCAGCTCCTGTATCTAGTTCCATTTGGACAGGTTTATTCTCAATATAACCTTTTATCGATATCGGTGCAACATAATTGACATTTTTCTCTATTGCAAAGATATCCATGGAACTATTTAATAAAGTATCTTCACTAACCTCAACATTATGAGTTTGAGCCTTGCTCTTACAAACACTTGCTAAATGACCCACTTTGTTGCATATTTTACATTTATATGACTTAAATTTGCATTTGGAAAAACTATGATTGGGTTTTCCGCAATGAATACATTTTAATACAGACTCTTCACTGGTTTGCTTACGTTCAGTATTCTTAGCTGGATTGGGGAAACTTCTACTGGTCTTGGGCTGTCCGTGTTGAGCTACTCGATGTACCCCCTGCACCTCTCTAAGGGCCATCTCCTTATTCAGCGCAATGTCCACTAAAATTGTTACCGACTTTGAAACGTCTTGCTCACACAATTTCTCCTGAACAGGTCCCGGTCTTAAACCCGTGACAAATTTATCCTTTACTCGCTCCTCCAAAGTTGACATAAAATTGCAACCAGCAGCAAATTCTCTGACTCGTGCGTACCACTTGGACACACTCTCCCCTTCCAATTGTTGGAGTTTATCAAATTCAATTCTTTTCCTAAAATGTGAAATTCTTTTTTCAAATCGAAGTTTCAGTAACTGTTGTAATTCTTCGTAGGACAACTCCTTCGGCAGTTTTGGATGACTCATATTCTTTATGATTTTGTAAACATCCTCATGCAGACTAATAAGTAAAATTGAGCACCGCTTTTCCTTTTTCGTCTCATTTGCCTCAAAATATTGTTCTAATCTTTCCAGAAAACATAAAATGTCGCCATTGCTCTTGAACGTTTCAATTGGCATAATGTAATTGTTGGCCATGTTTCAGCCGCAAACTCCTTCAAAGTTGTAATGGTATTAGATTTTCCTCGTCGCCATTTGATATGTATGTACGCCTTGTACAACGTGTGGAGGTTTCTCCAAATAAAACACTCAATTAATAAAATGAAAAACTTGTATTCAGCAAAATGGACGCTTACTTCCGTAGTAATCAAATTGTCTGGCTTGCCACCTTGCTTCCCCCAAATTACCCTGGCGTGGGCAGTGTTACCCTTACAAATACACTACACATCCATCCTCACTTTCGCATTTATAATATTACTTGGATACATTGTAAGTAAGATATCTAGTAATAAAGTATCTTCCTTAATATTTACGAACGTTACTGAAGCTATAACCAAAAATATAGCCGAAGTAATGGCGTTAGCAAAGGGAATGAGGAAAATATCTCTGAACGCAGGGCCGGGTCTTATTGAATGATATTATATTATAAATCCCGATGGACCCGAGCTGCCCGATTTCCGAACGATATTGATTTGGAGAGGAATGGATGCCGTATGGAAATGTTGCGGGCCCCTGTTATAATGAAATATGTTCGTGTTGCTTATCTGTCAGGGGCCGCAAATGTTTGGGATGATTCGAATCATTATAAAGTGTAGGTACAATACGCATAAAAGTTTATTGTTAAGAGGAAATCCGAGTGGTCTTTTCTCCATTCAAACGCTTTCACCTGTTTTCTATTTGGTTATTGGCCATGCAGCAATGATTTTTTACAGAATTATAAACATTTACTGCTTTTATGCCTCCAAGCTTTCGTTTTTGATAATTCGTCATTTTCATAAGCACTAGAACCCTCAAAAAATTCCTGTAAATTCCGCTGTCAAAAGAGGCTTTTTTTTTACTTTGGCCCTCTGAGAGGGGGGCCACGCTCTTTGAGGCGCGCGTGGGACACAACGCGCCGTCGACCCGGGCATGGTCCATGGTCGGGCAGCGAGTTGCCCTTTACTCGCTGCCCGCATGCCCGCGACTGCCCGCATGCCCGCGGTCAAAAGAGGCTTCGTGTGCGATATCTCATGAAAAACAGCTACCATGGCCCCGGAATATTAAGGGCTATTGAAGGATACCGTGGATTTTAGAGTACAAGTCTGACATGTTCCTCCTGTTCTGCCCAGGGTATTTGATAATTATTATACCACGCTAAAAACAATTATGGGCACAGTATTAGTAATAGGTACATTATCCTTTTTATTCAGTTTATACATACTTAATCTTATATATAAAATTTCCGTGTCACAATGTTAGTTACCGTACTCCTCCGAAACGGCTCTACCGATTTATACCAAATTTTATATGCGTATTCAGTAGGTCTGAGAATCGGCTACTATCTATTCTTTTTTTTTTAATTTATATGGCAAAACAACGTATGCGGGGTCAGCTAGTAATATATAATTATTAGATCGATAAGGCTGCTGCCGGAGATCTACTATAGGTAATATGCTAGCATCATAGCTTACTTACGCGTAAAATATAATACCTAGGTACTTAAAGTAAGGGAGCTATAATCTTTTTTATAGTCAACCTTTTTTGAAGAAAGAAGGTAATTATTAAAATATATTACCGCCGTTCCGGTAAAAGAAAATAATTTATGATATTTTTTTTTTTTAATAGAGTTGTTAATCCAATTATTTTCACTTCAACGGTAATGTTTCAATTGACGAAAAACAACATTAAATATTAAAATAAGATAAAATGTTTTCTGATAACTCTTTAGACATGATTAATTGATTAAGTACGTATCGTACTTATGAGTAGATGATAAAATTTAATAATAATTGTTTATGTAATTTGCAAAAATAAATACTTGAAAGTATGAATGAAATACCGTACGGGCATTATAAGCTCGTAAGCGCATAAATATCACCAACCTTCCCGCCATGGTATTATCACATAATCAAACCATAGTTCTCTCTCTTTTCTTTAGGAAATAAGTCTAACATAACAACATAAAAAATACAATATGAGTGAACTACCCTCAAAATCCAACATAAATTCGTTTCCAATATAAGGCAAGACAACTTCATAAAGACATGGGGATATCCATCACATAACACAAAAAGTATGCTCATTCCTAGATATCTTACATTTCAGAGATGTCGCCTCGGATGCCGAGTGAACTTCATCAAACAACGCGACAACTTTATAGTTGACCTTTATTATTGGGGTAGTAGGGTTGAAGATTGAGTGGTGAGCGAGAAATGGGACAGATGCCGTTGAAGTATGAACGCTGGAAGTGATATTTTATTAAAAATAAAAAAGATGTTTTGTTACACTTCAGTACTTCACTCATAATATTTCGAGCATGCAATGGTACAATGTACAGTTAAACTATAACCGCCTTACCACAAAAATACACTTTTTTTTGACAAGCGTTCAACAGATGTTTATCTGTGAACGCTTGTAAAAAAAAGTGTAACTGCAAAACGACCCTTACATCAAACTGAAATGTCGTTTTGAATTTGACAGTTTTTTTAGACAAGACTAAGTTTTCAACAGACGTTTATCTTTTTTGGTAAGACGGTGAGGGTCTAGTGTTTGTACATTATGTTAATCATAAATAGTTAAAGTTTATAATATATGATAATTGTTTCTTTAAAAGCTTTACTACTGTTAAAAAGGGGTGCATATCTCCTCCATAATCCGACGAGCGAGATGTACACGAACTGCCTAACTTTTCGGGGACTATGGGTATGTTGATGTTTTCAGAATAATACCAGTACATATCCTGTATCAGAAGTCTCATAGTCTATTGCAATAGAAAAGAAAAACTTTAATTTAATTTATAAAATCGTGTTAAGAGCGTTGAATATTTTCTAGCGTATTGCTCACAGACGGAGTGGGAAGCGGTCGCCTCCTTCTGCGAAGCAGTAATGCTCGCGAAGGAGGACGCGGGCCGCGAGCGAGAGAGGACAGTGTCCTCCCTCCGCCCCACCCGCGCTAGTAGACGCCCACGGCGACGGACGTCGCTAGACGATCTCCGGCCACCGTAGGCGCGGGCATGCGGGCAGCGAGTAAAGGGCAACTCGCTGCCCGACCATGGACCGTGCCCGGGTCGACGGCGTGTTGTGTCCCACGCGCGCCTCAAAGAGCGTCAGCATAATGACGGGGCCCCCCTCTTAGAGGGCCAAAGCCTGCCGGGGTCGCGGGATTATTTCCTTACCGTGACCCCGGAACAGAAAGGGCTATTGAAGGACACCGTGGATTTTAGTCAGTAGAAGTCTGACAGTCCCTCCCGCCCTGCCCGGGGTGGGAGGACTCATTTGATGATCTTACCACGCTAAAAAAAAAAAAGCGTATTGCTCACGTTCATTTATCTTTGAAAGCTTACATAAGCGAAAACAGAACAGATTTCACATTGAATCAGTGCTTTTGTTTCAAAACTATTTCTCATTGTAATCACAATAGATTCGGAGGATTTCTTTGCATTAGTTAAAACCTTTATACCCGTCCGTATTCCGTATAGACGCAAATGCCTTAACAAAATTACACTTGAATTTTCGACCCTCGGATTAGCGGTAAGAGTTGAAAATCCTTTAACACTTTAGTTATCGCGTTTATGTGACGCTTTGTATTAAAACGGGTATTATTTCCCCTGTTTTTTCGCAATTTTCGGTTGTTAAACTCATAAAATGTGACTTAAGTCTTAGGAACCATTCAAGTTTACAAAAAGCCTTATAATTAATTACTATAATTAACTGAAGCCTGTACCGAAACCTTTTATATTCTTTCTTACTTTATTTTACAGTATTTTATCATAAAAGCCTCTTTGACTGTTGTGAGCTTAAAGGTTAAGTAAGGTTAATTATTTTTTACTCAGTTTTAAATCATAACTTTGTAAAAGCTTATTTATTTGTATCAACGTTATTCTTTGAAAATGTAAGCTATGCAATTTGAAAAGTCGTCCTAAGACTATCGTCTACCGAGCGCTCGTCCATACTAAAAGAGAAAACGTTTTCCTACCCCTAAATGTTATCCTATCTCAATGATTTTTTAGAATGCTTCTGACACTGTAAAAAACTAGGTTTATAGGTTTTCTTTTTTTCAAAATTTATAATAGTTTGAAAGTAACAGGCGCCTAAAAGTTACTATTTTTATGACAAAATCTTCATTGAAGTAAAACCTTTGTATTTTAAAAACAAAGAAGTTTTAGAAAAAAAGCAAAACCTACAAACCTAGAATATAATATGCTGAAACGATTGACACTAGAATCTAAGAGATTGGACGTGATTTAGTATGTGAAAAACGTTTTCTCCCGAGAGACAAATTTCATAATTATAAAAAATACTCACAGTCAGTCGCGAGCTGCAACGCTCTCTATCGCACGATCGGGGGTTTTTCAACGAGCGAGAGGAACAGCACGAGTTTTTATAAATACCCATTTTTTGAAAAGGCAGCCGCTATACAATCCTCTTAACAATTGATCTGAAATCTTTAAAAAAAAAACTGAGTGTCGATCTCAAAATCGGAGCGTGCGTGTATTGAAATATGTAATTGTAAAGCCAAGTTTCAGACTTGACAATTAAATATTTCAAAACATAACGCTCCGATTTTCTCGAAAAGTATACATACACCTTGACTTTTTAGTCGTCTTACAAAAGCAGGCCAGTACCCTTAGCACGAATTTTCAGTATTTGAGACGTAAAGTAAACTGGAACTTTGACAATTTCAAACTGACAATTTTCAAGGGAAAAATTAGTTCTGGCTTCGCACACCAGAGGCGCTGTTCCATTTTTTCATACAAAAACGCTGTAAATACTGGAAACACGCTGTAAAGTAAAAGAGTGAAAATTCGTGCTAAGGGTACAGTTCGTGTATCCAATGACTAGAACACCTTTATAATAAAAAAATAGGTATTTAAGAGATTTGAAAATTTTAATTACAAAAAAATAATGGAATGGAATGATCTGCCCGACTATTGCGCTGGGTAGGTAGGTATACTCTACAGTTTGATACGTAAACATTTTAACAGGGTGTTTCATATTTCTAATGTACCTATTTATTGAAAATAAAAATTATTATTACGCTTAAAAAATAAAATAAACTCGCCTAGAGGTATTTTAGGAAGGATACATTAAGTGGACCACTTTTGTAAGACGACTAAAAAGTCACGGTGTATTAACCAATTGCGTACATAATAAATAATTTGTTGCTGTTAAAAATAACAAGTTTTTAATAGGTTAGACCCAATTCAGCCGTGCCCAGCGAAAGTCAAGTATTATTTCAGACTATAATCTATCTCCGAGCCAAATTTTATACAGAACCAAGTTTCAGAAATCCATTCATCTATCCGAACATTCTCATCAGCTTTCACAAAAAACATGAATTCTTTTGTATAAACTCAAAGCCACTTCTAGAAAACCAACTCCGTGTAAAATAAAGTGTATTAGAGCTGGGTTGAAGGCGCTCTTAGAGCAGCGCCAGGAAATGTGTCTCATCGATTAGCACGTTAGTGCGGGTTCGATGCCTGCCCGAGTACCACTCTTTGAGCCCGACGTTACAGCCCGTCGTTTTAACAGATACTTTTTTTTGGAGAGATAATTTTAGACGTGTTAGCGTAAAAAGTGTTTTTATGTAGAACGATTTTATGTACTGGCTTTTGCTAGCGGCTTCACCCGTGTACAAAATTATCACATGGGAACGTAATACCGAGAAAAAAGGTAGTCTATACGTTATTTCAGACTATAATCAGTCTATTTCTGTCTCAAATTTCAACAAGATACATTCAGCCGTTCTGGCGTGATTTAATTCCTAATAAACACTCATACATTCATTCAAATCACATACAAATTAATGCTTTTAAATATTAATAAGTTTAGAATTTATGTTTAAAGTAAAAATTGTTATTTAAAGTGATTTTATTCAGTTACACACCCAACTTACTAGGTAACCAACTAACGGTTGTTTTTATGCTCGATTTTTCAGCCAGTTTCAGTAATTTAATTGATTGTCAATTTTGAACACACGTGTACAACTCGTATTTCGTAACTCGTATTTCGGATGGAATTAATATCTGCTATTTAACAATCTAGCTCGCAATATTTTCTAAAATATATTGTGTACCTACAACACTGATACAAGTACAAGTATTAACGTGAAATTGAGGAGCCCAAATATTTCATAGGGATAATGGGTCGGGCACGCCGCAGTCGCGGCGGTAAGACCCCTCTTTGAGGAGTGGCTGGATAAGCGTCACGGCGTCCGGACCTACCGCATGACGCAGGTCCTCACCGGACACGGAAGTTTCGGGAGGTACCTGTGTCTGATGAGAAAGGAGGAAACGCCTGGGTATCACCACTGCGAAGATCGCCCGGTGGACACAGTAGAGCATACGGTGCAAGACTGCCCCGCTTGGACAGAGCACCGACGTGTCCTCACGGCGGAGACCTCTCGCGCCCGGCATTGGTCGCGGCCATGCTGCGGGGCGAGACGGAGTGGGAAGCGGTCGCCTCCTTCTGCGAAGCAGTCATGCTCGCGAAGGAGGAGGCGGGCCGCGAGAGAGAGAGGACAGCGTCCTCCTTCCGCCCCAACCGAAGTGATAGACGCCCACGGCGTCGGACGTCGCAAGACGATCTCCGGCCACCGTAGGCGCGGGTATGCGGGCGGCGAGTAAAGGGCAACTCGCGTCCGACCATGGACCATGCCCGGGTGGACGGCGCGTTGTGTTCCACGCGCGCCTCAAAGAGCGTCAGCATAATGACGGGGCCCCCCTCTAGAGGGCCAAAGCCTGCCGGGGTCGCGGGACTTATCTCATTACCGTGACCCCGGAACATAAAGGGCTATTGAAGGACACCGTGGATTTTAGTCAGTACGAGTCTGACAGTCCCTCCCGCCCTGCCCGGGGTGGGAGGACTCATTGTTGTTGTCATCATGAGAGATACAGCATGCTTTGCGATTGATTTTAACGGGCCTATAGCTAACCCATTATCAGGTACCTAAACTCAAGCCAAACACACATATACAAGGAAAACTGTGATAGCCGTCTTAAAACAAGAGCTTAAAGAAAGTAGTCATAACGTAAGTCCATTGTCACACTTCACATGCGAGACGCTTTGTCCCGCGCCGTCACTCCGCGTGGCATGGCTTGATAAAACGATGACGATGTACATGTACAATCGACAAATTTGAATCATGATCCGTTTTGACAATAATTGAAGTCATTTATTTCAAGTAGGCCAGTTACAGGCACTTTTAAAACGCGAAAAGACAAACAAATACAAATTCTAAAAATTGTTATGGTTCTACAGTCCCAGTTACAAGACATAAAACTGTGAAAGTGCTATAGGTGCCCAGTCCAAAGCGTAGATATTGTAACTATGGAAAAGAACAGGCAGGAAACTCCATGGACACTCTTTTTAATCATTTGAACTAATTGTCAAAATAACAAAAATCAAGATCGTACCAAAAGCGTATGTGGGCCCAATTGTATTTGAATGTCTTCAAGAAAATAAGCTTAATGGTGGGTCATAATTCAAGTACGTCGATTGTACGAACTGTCACGAAGACGCACGGTTCCGCACGAACTCCCAATTAGCGTGTCTTCTCTGACGGAAGTGGGAGACGAGTTGGGGAAGTTTTAGCACTTAATGCAGTTCTGTGAGGGATTTTAATACCCGGGTGAAAAGCTTGACGAAGTCTGTTTTAAGCAAAGATTGTATTGTACAGTGTTAGGTGGATATTTAAAGTTATTAAGTGAAACGTGATCTGCTAGTAACTAATATTATTATGAAGAAGTTTTTTTTTTATGGTTGTATGAATTTTTAATTGAACTGCTTTACTCTGTAGTAAAGCAATTCAAGTTTCCGTTCTCTCTCTCTTTAGTTGTACCACATAGCGAGACTGATGGTACCTACTACGTGATAGGTCTTATTATTTTATGAAGGTTGTCTTGAAAATATCGCTTTTAGCGATAAGACCGCCTATTGTGTCACCCTATGTATTGTATCTTATACATATTTGTCACTGATTATAATTAATTTATGTTTATTCATCTTGTTTCAGGTAAATTGGAGATTGTCAGCAGTAGAAAACTGCAAGAATTTTAAGTTAAACCAAAATTCATAAAATTATAAATGTATGTAACATACACTACTATAATACATAATATAATATTATTATGTTTATACTTACAACTTGTATCTATAATGCTATAAAATTTGATTATAGATGAAAAAGGGGTGTTTCATATTAGTTCTTGATAGGACAGTGGAATTATTGGGAATTCTTGAGTGTTTAAAAAAAGTGTAACGAAAAATAGTGTTTTTCTGTGTTTAAAAAAAAATATACATGTCGAATTGAGAACCTCCTCCTTTTGTTTTCGTCGGTTAAAAAGTAAAGTACTGGGATCAAGTTATGGATTTTATTGCGTAGCATTTTAATTGGGAATGTTTAAATATTGTTGAAGTGTGAGTTTTCTTCTGAATAAACGCAGTTCTTTTTCGGGTGACAGGAAATTTCTGTCTCGTTATCTCGATTTCTCGTATTATAAGACTCTAAAAGTTAATTATTAAACTGCTATTGACTCTATATTGGTTAGGTTTATTCTTACTAAGGCAGAGTTTTCACCAGCAATACGGTTCTCCATGGTCCTTCGAGCCGGATAGCCATTACTATACCATTAGAAAATAATGTAAGGTCTTTTTCTGAACAACACTAGATTTTAAACGTCTCGAACCTTCGAGCTGTAAAATAAAAATTCCACTACAAAAGTTATGAAATAATTATGTACTGTTCACACATCTATATTATTAGAAAGCTAAAGAGTTTGTTTGCTTGAACGCGCTAATCTCGAGAACTACTGGTTCGATTAAAAAAAAATATTTTTGTTCTAAGTAGTCTATTTATCGAGGAAGGGTTACAGGCTAGTTAACGACAAATGACAGTCGAGCAGCGAGTGAAACTGCCCGGACCAGCTTCTTTTTATAACGTGCTGTAATCATCAAAATAATGAGTCCTCCCACCTATGGAAGAGCAGGAGGGACTGTCAGACTTATACTTACTAAAATCCACGGTGTCCTTCAATAGCCCTTTATGTTCCGGGGTCACGGTAGCTCGTTAGACCCTCGACCCCGGCAGGCTTTGGCCCTCCAAGGGGGCCGTGTCATGTGAAGACCTGCTAGTCTTTGATAAACTAATCTATGGGTTTTCTCAGGAAAGAAAAATTCAATCCGCGGGCAGGATTCGAACCTGCGGCCTTCGGATTCAGTACATCCGACGCTCATTTCCAACCGAGCCATCGAGGATCTTAGCGGCGAATTCATCCTTCCATTTCTAACGTCTCATGGTGACGTTTAATCTTTGAAATTCGCTACGCATGCGTTAATGCGTTTAATATTTAAAAATATTAATCTATGGGTTTATGCCAAACGTTGAATAAATTTCCACAAGCAGCACGTAGTATCCACGTGTCGTAAGCCGAACACATTCAATACATGCAGGTAACACGGATTTATGAGAATGTAGGTTTATTGAGCTCGTCCCAGGTTGCAATACTTGTTATTATCATTCATAACATAAGTCGTTTTGGCTTTATTGAAACAGTAAACGTGACTGTATCTTGTAAATCTGTTTCAGTTTATAGTAGTGAGTTTTGTGCCATTGCTTTCTTGATATTTTGGATAAAAAATTTAAATGTTTATCTTATTTTAAATGCCAACTGCCGATGTCTGATGTACCTTAGTATTTAATTATGGGGTAAACATGGCCAAAAATTGCCCAAAATAGAGAGGTTTGGAAGAAAAACGGAGGCCTTTGCCCAGCCGTAGGACACAAACTAGAATAATAATAAAAACCTTAATTCAGTACGTTCATTTCTATAACTTTGTTAGAAAATAAATATATTCTAAGGCAGATTTAGACACTCGTGGTAAAACATGATTCCATTAATTTGAGAAGTGTGAAATAATTTTAAATCAAGTCCTAACTGTGATTCTTTTAAAACAATTTCACTGTCAGTCGATTTTACGACTTGAACAGCCATTTTGAATATAAAAATGTTTCATGGTTATGAATCAGATCTGAAATCTGTTTGCATCATAGCCAACTGAGTTTATTTTAAAACAATGTACCTATGTATTTTATTGTTTTGAGACAACTGTTGGTTTTATGTTATCTACAATGTAAGGTATATTGAGGTAAGAATTGAGGTGGTTTTACTGTCTGAAGGTACAGAGTAGACAATTAAAATTGAAAATAAAATTGATCCAATAAGGAAAGGATAATGGGTGATTTGTATGGACACAACGTGTCGTGTTAATTGTCCAGAAAAGAGATGACTATCTTTTTCGTTTAGAAAATCGATGTGGATTATGTTATAGCATTTAAGATTGGGTAAGGTTAAGTTAAGAGTGAGTTAGGTAAGATTAGCTCATAATACCGCAGGTGAAATACCGTGGGTTGTCGTCAAACTTGGCCGATGGATAGTGTCCAGAGCGCAGCCTGGCGAAATTTAACGTAAGTTCTACCTAAACTTGTATCCTCAAACCAGAGCACACGTGGTGGTTCTGAATTATGTTATACCAAATTCCCTTTACTCTAGATTTTTCATCGAAATGGTTTTTCCGTACCTACACAACTTAAACTTGATACAATATTCCCAGTAATCAGGAGCGTATGACCTTTTTTGATAAAACTGTACGTATAACGTCTTTTAACACATCGCAATATACTAAGCTATGGCTTATGCCGTTAGTGAAATGCATGGTAAGGTATTTTACTGATTAAAAAAATGTCATACAGCACTTGGCTCGATGCGTCACTTTTTTATCGTGGTATCAACAAATGTGTTCTCCCACCAAGTGTTACGTTCCAGGACCACGGCTACCTGAAAAGAAAGTCCCGCGACCCCGGCAGTCTTTGCCCTTTAAAGATTGATTTATTGGTTAGATTGCTGACAGCTCTTTGAGGCGCGCGTGAAACACAATACGCCGTCGACCCGGGCATGGTCCATAATCGGACGGCGAGTCACCCATTACTCACCGTCCGCACAAGGTTCACAATGCTCGACCCAGAAGTTAATGCATATAACATTTATATTATTATCTATACATATAATAAATTTGTAGAAAAGTGGTGTCTGTACAATGGAAATATACAAAAAAAAAAGTAGCAGGGGTTGTTATTTTATCGATGCCGAACCCGAAACTGTAATTAAATTTTTTTTTGTCTGTTTGTCTGTTTGTCTGTGTGTTTGTGCACGCTAATCTTCGGAACTACTGGACGGATTTGAATGATTTTTTTTTTGTTGTATAGGTATCAAGTTCGATTAACATATAGGCTATAATTTATCTTGGAAACTTGAACACCTGATGCAGAACTGCAACAGACCTGCTAAACTATAAGGCCTTTGTCAAACAGACAGGCGATAGCGAACCGAACCGAATCATGTCATATAAAAATGCGAAAGCGATCCGATAGTCTGTGTGACAGGCTTCAAACAATTCCATACATTACAAACAAAAACGCCTCGCTTCGCGTTCGTCACGCGTGTCTGTTTGACAATAGCTTAAGAGATACAAAAATGATGCCATAGTAAAAATTGTTCCACGTGATAAGCATTTTCTGCTGAGAGAATAAACTACACTATAACATAATATACAGTAAAGACGTCTTAGCAAGAGTTGTTCAGCCTGATGAGCACTCTCTGTTGACGTATAAAAATTAAAGAACTGGAACACCTGATGTGGAACTCCAAGTGCCTAGCTACACTATAACATATACAGTGAAGACGTCTTAGCAAGAGTTATTCAGCCTGATGAGTACTCTCTGTTGACGTATGAAAATTGAGATCTGGAACACCTGATGTGGAACTCCAACACCCCAGCTACACTATAACATATATAGGAATGACGTCTTAGCAAGAGTTGTTTAGTCTGATGGTCATTTCCTGTTGACTTACAAAAATGAAAGATTTAGAACGTCTGGAATCGTCTCGCCCATCCCGTTGTTTTCCCGTCCCCAGGCTCTTAGAATTCGACGTTTCAGATCTTCGATTTTGACGACCCCGTCGTCGCTGGCATAAGCAACAGGATCCGCGTACGAAGTCGCGGGCAGAAGCTAGTCTATCTTCTTCTATACTTATAATAAATCTGTAGAGAGGTCAATTCTGTACATGAAATATTTTTCCAAAATAACTATCAGGGGGTGATTAGGGATCGATACTGATGCCAAAAATGCAATTAATATAATTATTGTCTGTCTGTCTGTCTGTCTGTCTGTCTGTCTGTCTGTCTGTATAACCGTTATAGAAACAAAAACTACTCGACGGATTTTGACGAAACTTGGTACAATTATTTTTCATACTCCTGCGCTGGTTATAGTATACTTTTCATCACGCTACAATCAATAGGAGCAGAGCAGTGAAGGGAAATGTTAGGAAAACGGGAGAAGTTACTCCATACACGCTAATCTTCGGAACTACTGGACGGATTTGATTGTTTTTTTTTTGTTGTATAGCTAATAAGTGTGGGCAACATATAGGCTATAATTTATCTTGGAAACTTGAAAACCTGATGCAGAACTGCAATAGATCAGCTAAACCATAAGAGATACAAAAATAGCGCCATAGCAAAAATTGTTCCGCGTGATGAGCATTTTCTGCTGAGAAAATAAATTTGAAGATATGGAACACCTGATGTGGAACTCCAAGAGCCCAGCTACACTATTACATATACAGTAATGACGTCTTAGCAAGAGTTGTTCAGCCTGATGAGCACTCCCTGTTGTCGTATAAAAACTGAAGATCTGGAACACCTGATGTGGAACTCCAAGAGCCCAGCTACACTATAACATAGGTATATATGAATAACATCTTAGCAAGAGTTGTATCTGATGGGCATTTCCTGTTGACTTACAAAAATGAAAGATCTGGAACGTCTGGAATCGTCATGCGCGTCCCGTTGTTTTCCCGTCCCTAGGCTCTAAGAATTCGACATCAGACGTTTCAGATCTTCGATTCTGACGACCCCATTGTCGCTGGCATAAGCAACAGGATCCGCGTACGAAGTCGCTGGCAGAAGCTAGTTTAAAATAAAACTCCTATTACAAAGAAACTCCACTATTAAAGTGAATTTTCTAATTCACCCCACTTAAAGTGATTTGTTCAGCAATCTTTGCTCACTTAGTGCTACGGATGTTGTGCTATGCCCCTATAGTAGTATGTAGATTAAATATGTCGGCGACTTCCGTTCAAGTCGGACGGGTTAAGTCAGGAAGTAGGGTTAACTTGTTGCCTGGCGATGAACTAGGCGAAGCTTATCGTGCATATTTTAGTTTAGCTCATACATTTTATGTGTAGATTGATGAAAATTACATAATAACGATTATAGTTAATGATTTGTGGTTAGATGAATAAGCTCGTAATTAAATTATTAGGTACGAATAAGATTCAGTCATTCATATTCTATGAGAGAAGTATGAATTCAAAGGGGTAACGGTCGTTGCTAACAATAATCATGTATTGAGGGAAAGGTGGAATGTTTTCTTCAAAGATCGAAATCTCTAAATCCAGTCAGTTTGAACCCCATGTTTTCAGGATTAAAACTGTTGCAAATAAGGTCTAGTATTTTCAAGGAACGGACCAAATAACAAATCACCCTGTAGACAACTGAAAGCAATAATAACGACATAATACGACACCCCAAACAAGATCTAAAAATCAGCTGTTGCTCTCAAATACTTTAACTTCCAGATCAGTATAAAATGTGAACATAAGCTACCATTTATTGTGAAAAGTATAAAAAAGAACATTAATTATAGAGTACTGTAATAAAATAGAGAATTAAACGGTTCTTCTCGTTTCGCTTTTATCGTAGAGAGGCGCTTAGGGATGTCACAGATTTCCCTGGGAATATTTTTTTTATAAATTGAAAACATTGAAGGTTACACAGGCAGTTTCGTGAGAATATTTCTATCAACATTTTTCAGGATTGGTTACAGATTTCTGTGATAAAGAATAACATTGATACGTATCGCTTTCATGTTTTTTATTAAACAACCGACGCAGGCTTAAGATATTAGGTTTTCAATTTACCCAGCCTATCGCAGTACACTATTGCGGATAGCTATCTGCCAGGTTGGGTTACTTCGGCTAAATGAAAACGATGAAGTAAAAATATTCACAATACAATTACTTTAGTTGTAATGTGAACATTTTACTCACTGAATCAAAACCCCAATTGTTTACAAAAGTGACTAAACAAAGCCATACTGAAATTGTACTTTATATTAACAAACCCAAAGACTAATATTCATCAAACAATAGCTCATGTATTATTTACTGCTACCCCTATTGCCGTGACACTCTTGTTTTATTTATGTAACATGTGTTGTCCTGTGTGCAGTGTAGGACAATCGCCCACTGCTACTTGTAGCGATGCTAACGCAAAATAGTTGCGATAATGCGAAGATATCTTACATGGCAGGATTTATTGTTTAAGTAAGACTAGAGATCAGCACTTTTGAACGTTAATTATCTATGATATTCCTTTAAAGCAACTGCACTTCATCATCATGATTCTGTATCACTATAGTAACCGATGCTCTTAGGACTGCAGTCACGATTAATTTATCAGAAATACAGAAACAGCCAGATCAATAACCAGGTGGATTACATTTGAACGCGGGTAAAGCCTGATTATGAATCGCGCAGACCCAGGTATAACTGGTACAAAAGAGTCCAAAATTATGAGTGGAAAGCACCAGACCACCAGAAAAACTAGCAATTATAAAATGATTGGAAACGAAGTGAAGTGGTGCATTTGCGCCGCTTAAGCAGCTGTTACTCGTAGTTATATCGTAAACGCGACTTACACGCGATATCAGACAGAAAGCAGACGCGTTACCCAAACGCACGGCTACATCGCTACAAGTAATCATGGGCAAATGCCTTATGTATCATATAATATTGTTCCTATGTGTTTATATTTTGTGTACTACACAATATCGCTCGCCTTAATAACCACAACTCTATTTTTTGTTGCCCTGATATTTGCTGCTGCTGCGTTACATGATAACTGAAGGCTTGCTAGGAAATATTGGAAATTAATTTTTCGGCCTTATGGTTGGTACGCCATTTTGATTTTTTTTTGATAAACTGCGTTTTAAGGGTGCCATTTCTGTGACATAGGCCACTAAAGAGAGTTGGTGAATGTAATAGAATTTAGTATCGCGATATATAGTGCCTGTCTATCTATGTTCAAACATACACCGTCGTACTCCATAACGTAAAACATCTGTCGAACACTTGTCTCAAAAATCTATCAACTTCAAAACAGCATTTGACGTTGATGTAAGGGTCGTTTTGCCGTTGACAGTTTTTTAAATAACTATTTAATTTAATACATGTTCAACTGTTTTGTAGTCAAGCGGAAAAAGTTCAATATGTAGGTAATCGAATCGCGGCGTTTCCCGTGAATGACCACTGCGCTTTTGGTCTTCAAAATATTTGATTACGAAAAATCTACCACACTATTATTTTAGCCTCAAGTGGAGTTGGGCAGGACATCTGGCTATACGCAGAGATGGCAGATGGAGTAAGTTTCTGACCGAATGGTGGCCAAGGTTCGGCCAAAGAAATCAGGGCCGCCCAAAAGTCTGTTGGGTTGACGATATCGTCATGATCGCGGGGAATAGATGGATAAGAGACGCACACGCACTGAACCGGGAGATATGACATAAAAAGGGGGAGGCCTATACCCAGCAGTGGGTGATCTCGGGCTGAAATGAAGATGATGATTTATTTTATTTTAGCCCTAGTATTTCAGACAGTATCTTTTCTTCTTAACGTAATCGCTGCCAGGTAGAAATATTATGTTCATCCCTACCTTTACCGAGAAGTTATTTTTAGAGATATCGATCGATGATACGACAAGCCTTTTGCGAAACCATGGTAAAGTGATATCTTTGTAGGTATAATTTACATAAACACTAAGTTCTCCTTTGTAGAAAATGAGAAAGTAAGTAAAAAGAAGGCGATACCCAAACCGCCGACCCTGATGTTTATTTTTAGTTCCACCAAACTTTTAGTTTATCGAACAAATAAGTTAACATAATAACAGCCATTGAGTATTTTGTGTGACTGATCGCTATAGTTAGGCTCCATGTAAGTAATTTTGAATTGATTTATGTAAGTCCAGTTTTTTCACGAGTTTTCCCTTTGCCAGCGTTATTGATTTCCAACATAATATACTCGTACTTAAAAAGTTCTTACACACACAGTTTGTGATCCTTAGCTTGGGTAGGTAAAAAACAATTACCTAAACTTTTTTATTGTTTTAGATTCTAAATCTATTTTTTCAACAAAGAATTTAAAAAAAGAAGATATCATAATGTAACCTACCGTAACAAAAAAAGATTTTCATTTTTCAAAGTGATCGCAAACTTTGATGTTGTGTACTTTATATGCATTGGAAAAGACTCATTGGCGCTATTCCGGCTTTCTACGTTCACAACCACCAGGCGAGGTTTTAATCAAGTCATAATATGGGAAAAGTATGTCATTATTAAAAAAAAAGACATTCAAAACGTAACACATAGAGTTCTCACATTAATAATATTTATTCCCCACTCGCCTACAAGGAAAGATGCCATAAATTTTCCGATTACCTCCAAAGAAATACGGCTTCCAATATGATTCAAGCTCCTCCAACCTGTCTGAATTTCAGGCAAGTCTTAACAGTTATACAAAATATGATTTTCACGGTGCGATGGATAGAAATTTGAAAGGAGGTCCTGAAAATTCGGGAGGCCTATTTATCATTGTTGGCTTATTAAATAAAGTTATTGATAGCACTTCTAAGACCCGGCTTTGTACAGAAAGGTTCTGTTCTCTATTTTATTTTGAAGGATTGTTCTGATTTCTTATTAATATGTTGTGATGTTTTTGATTCCACTTTGGTAGTTATTTGAAATGTTAGGTCTTGAATTTCTGTCTTTAAGTGTAGGGCAAATAAATATGAAAAGTTATTTTGGTTTCAAAATATTGTTAATTTTACTATTGAGACTACATTTTACTTCAAGTCACTAAGTACCTTTTACGGTACATGTCATTTTGTCTCTACCTTCTTTAGATAATAGTTAAAGTACCAAACACTTGCTTGATGCTTGCATGCACCAAGTGCATGCAGGCATCATCATAATCAAAATATTTTATTTCACCTGGTCCTCAAAGGCCACTTATAAGACGTCGAAAAAAATGGCACGGTTCGGGTTGGTCGTTTCTATGGAGAGGAACTGGCAAGAAACTCAATGGTTACTCTTTTAAAAATATTTGTTTTTACAATGTTATTGTTACAGTTTGGTATAACAAAAATACGAGAGAATATCGTAGGCACAATAAGAAGAAGAAACTTCTTAGGTACCAGAAGCTTAAACAAAAAATTGAAATAAAAAAAACATCATGTGAGATCTTTTCCATACTATCTTGGGGTAGGCTTCTAGTCCAATTCAATGCATCTGAATGCCAGCACGTAAGACAGATAATCATAATTAAGAGCCTTTATGAATAAAATATTATCAATTTGCTCTTCTTGAGTGAAATGACAATGAACTGTGTTTAGTGAGATGACGATTGATTGGAAATATGAATCAATCAGTGTAGAACTCTTGCCATTATTTGGATAATTTTTGCGGTGATTGCTTCCCGATCCTTTCCGAAGATTTTGATTATTTCGCATTATATTGGAAATATGTTACAAATCATAGTATACGGAAGCAATTCGCGAATGAAATGTATTTTCATATAGCTTCAATTCAACTACTTAGTGACTATCTATCTTACCTCCAAAGCCCAAGCTTAGTAGCATGGCGCCGTAGACACGGTTTTGTCGCCAGAAGAAAAGACAAAATGACAGAACGTAGAAAGATAACTTAGTATACCGTTTTAAGCACGGCATCAACTATATTGGGGTCAGCTTCCAATCGAACCTGATGCAGCTGAATATCAGTATTTAGCACGGCAATGGTTAAAACAGTTCAGTTGAATAGAAATAACGATCATAATTATAACTTTATCTAGTCTGTAGAGTAGAGATAGAATTGGTCAAGCTAGCCTTTAGTTAGTCGCGCTTAAATACTTACGTTATTAGTCGCGTGGGGTCCGTATGGACCCCAGGATTTTCTTTTGACAATAGAATAGATTGAATAAGTGAAAATATTTATTGTATATAAGAACTTAAAGAACAACATCTAAATTATCAAAATAATATAAGTCTTTAAGTAAATAACAAAATTATAAACTTCTAAAATAGTAATCAAAATTATCTTAAATTTTTAAGCACATTAATCACAAACTTTTGTTATGTGTTCATTACACATAAACTTGTTGCATTTACAAGGCTTCGTTTTTGTTTTTCTGTCGTTAGACCTCGGACATAGGTGACAACGGCCTTTGGAACCACTTGAACTGGTTCCAGAAGTAGAAGATTCGGTATCACTTTGAAGTCGTTTTTTCAAGGCCCGTGGCAGAGTAGTAATTACAACTCTCTTTGTTTTAAATTTTTTTACAAGTTCCATTGTGTTCTTTAGCCTGAAAAAATCGTTTATTGCCCGTGGTCCACCCGCTTGGTTCACCTAGGTGTACCACGGGAAATTATTTTTGCCCGTGGTTCACCTGAATGTCCATATGTTTTTATCGTAGTATTACGAAAGAAAAATAGTGATATTACTGTTGGGTTTAGTAATAAGCGGTAGTCGGAGAAATTACTCAAAAAAATCATTACAATTGTAATGCTACCACTATTTTTACGCGGAAATGTACTTTCGAGACATTAAAGAAGAAAAATGTTTCTAACCTCAAATAAGATAAAAACCTAAAACGGAACGTAAAAATGGGCTATTGACAACCATCTTTACCACGTATTGTCTATGGGGCAAAATCAAGCGATTACATACGTAAAACAGAACGTAAAAAAATACCGCACGTAAGAAGGGCATGCAAAATAGCAAAATAATAATCTAACACAAAGCATCCATCCCCTTCTAATCTGTTAGATTATTATTTTAGACCTTGAACGCAGAAGTAGGAGCCCCACGAAGCAGGGTTCCGTCGAGCCACATTGGTAAGTAGTGACTGACCTAGGATGCAAGAGGGAGCAAGTCCCGAGACTTGCAGCACCCCGACACGGAAAGGTTAGATTCGAAGGGGATGGCGGGGTCTAGGCGTTGCCTTTACATGTGAGTGGTGCCAGGACACAGGATGCACCTCCCTTCTTATGCTAAACTATACCTGGATCCCCGTAAACTTCGTTGCATGGGGACCAGTTTTGCCTTTTCTTTTTAAGGCCGTGAATTCCAGTTGAAAGCTTAGAAAATGAAACCAGCAAAAGTACTAGGCTAGCATGAGTTCAAGGTGGTCTTTTTTAAATAATATGGTAATTATTTTAATCATTGATACAGTCTAGCAAAAGTACAACACCAGTCAGGTGCAGGTATTTAAAAACATACCACCTTGAACTAATGTAAGCCTGGTACTTTTTCTGGTTAATAACAGATTATTTAAGTTTCTAAGCTTGTAGCTGGAATTCTGTGCGGACGGTGAGCTACCCACGCATGAGGTGCAACTGGTTCCTTTGAACCTTCTTGAATGTGGCATAAACATTAGTCGAGTCGATTATTTTTTCTCTAGGTATACACCTAGAGAAAAAAATATAATTCTACCTAGGTGAACCACGGGAAAAAATAATTACCCGTGGTACACCCAGGTGAACCACGGGCAAAAATAATTTCCCGTGGTACACCCAGGTGAACCACGGGCAAAAATAATTTCCCGTGGTACACCTAGGTGAACCAAGCGGGTGGACCACGGGCAATAAACGGAAAAAATTAACAAATAACCATGAAACGCAAGTTTACATAAAATTGTGAAGAAAAAAAACCGGCCAAGTGCGTGTCGGGCCACGCACTGTGTAGGGTTCCGTAGTTGCCCATCAAAATACTTATGCGAACTAACTAAACTGATTCGCTGAATTTAATTTTAAAAAGAAGAATTTTTAAAATCGGTCCAGGAGTCTTTGAGAAATCAGGGAAAATACATAAGAAAAAAGATTACGACCAATTTAAAACCTCCTCATTTTTTTGAAGTTACTTAAAAATAGTTGACGATAAAAACCTACCTATCCCCAAAAAACACACCTACTAAAGCTGTGAAAATAAAGTTGACAAACTTACATTTGCAGTTGAAGTGCATGTTCTCCGATACATTTTGTTTAAGAAAACAAATTATCCAAGTACATTTTATAAGTTTGTCGACTATTACTCGTAAAGTTGTAAAGCCTACTTAGTCGTGATAATTTTCTTTTAAACTTCGTTATATATACTACTATTGTGAATTTTTTCACACACCCAAACATAACCGTTTAGCTGGTAGAGGGGGGGGACACTCGAATCGAGCAAAATTTAGCACTTTAAAGCTTAATATTTCACAAACGAATTTTTTTATCAAAAAACTGTTAATGGAAGCTGTCATTATTTTTTAACCTCTCAGGTACCGCGCTCGCTTATCGTAAACTCCCTCCCGCCCCTCACGCTTACGTCATCGCGCGCTCGAGTGGTCTGCGCTCAGAAAAACGCTTATTACTCGAGTTCTAGTGAGTCTTATCTCAAACGGTAAACAGTGTCGTGTTCCTGATGAACGAAACTATGTATTACAATATAAACAACTCTTGTATAACTACTTTGGAATTATAAATATCCTATAGATAAAAGAAATCTCGCCGCAACCAGACCTGTTGACGTGTTTTATTTATTTTTGATAAAACTACTGAATCTTTTTACACGAAAGTTTAGAACTAATATAACGAATATACAAGTAATCTAATGAGAAAATTTTTAGGAGTCATACATACATGATTCTTGTAAGATTTCAACTCAAAATTCATATACACGGAACTGTCATTTTTCGATTGCGCAGTTCAATGCACGACTTTGTAAACGATCATCCGTGTTATTATGAACAGGTATCACTATGAAATGTTTTTAGGATACTAACTAAACCTCCCTCAACTGATTTCTACCCATGAATCGAGAAAATATACTACGGTAATTGTTGACAACAGTATTGGTTCATAAGAGGGAATAACCTATTTCCACTCGATAATTTGGATTTACCTATTAGAATTTTACTTGGAATCAAACAAGAACAAGATACTTTATCAATTTCTGTACACTTATGCCTCCTTATCATGAAAAAAATAAGAAATATCTACATTTCAAGTGGTCGTAAAATTTGTACTGAATTCTAACATGGCATAGGGTGGGGAACACACCACTACATTATCGATAAAATGTTCACCTATCGAAAATGAATTCAGTAAGGAAAATAAATAAATACAATTTAGATCCACGTGTTTTATTTTTCATATTGTGCATATACCTAAGTTATTTACATAAAAAAATATTTAGTTCTTTTACATAGGGGAAAAAATTAGAGTAAACAATTCTTATAGAAACAAAACACAAACGGTTATATTTTTCATATTGTGCATATACCTAAGTTATTCACATAAAAAAAGTATTTAGTACTTTTACACAGGGGAAAAATTAGAGTAAACAATTCTTATACAAACAAAACACAAACAGTTATATTTTTCACATTGTGCATATACCTAAGTTTTCACATAAAAAACTATTTAGTACTTTTACACAGGGGAAAAATTTAGAGTAAACAATTCTTATACAAACAAAACACAAAGAGTTATATTTTTCATATTGTGCATATACCTAAGTTTTCACATAAAAAAGTATTTAGTACTTTTACACAGGGGAAAAATTAGAGTAAACAATTCTTATACAAACAAAACACAAACAGTTTTATTTTTCATATTGTGCATATACATAAGTTATTCACATAAAAAAGTATTTACTACTTTATTATAGGGGAAAAACTATTAGAGTAAACATAACACATAATTACCATAATATAGTAACAAAATAAAAGTGATTGGCATAATAATGTGTTAAGAAATAGGGAATATGCAAGAAATGAAAATCTCTTTACTTAGTAAATATGCCTTGTATAAAAACATACATACATGTATGTTTATACATACTTTCCTCGTTACTATTTATGTGTATAAAAAAACCACTTTTATATGAAAAGTACAAGTTTCACTAAGATTTTATTATAAAATTGTTATTGCAATTTTTGCTTGAATAAAGCACATACAATTTATATTCTTTTGCATATTCCCCTCTATGTGAGTCCCAATGGACACGCATGCACCCACACATACATACATAGCATTTAGACAATAGAGAGTGGTATGACCCAGAAAAGGAGTGACTCTACTGTCTGTCTGTGTCAGTCGAATTTGTGGAAAGAACAAAAGATATACTATTTTGGAAGTCTGTCAAGTAAGTCTGTCAGGTCAATCAATGTAAAAAAAAAAAACTGGAAAGAAATAAATCTCATATGGAGAAGACTAGTGAAGTTGGCTGTGGTAATGCGCGAAACAGGGCTCTAAACAAAGTGGAACACCACAAATATTGCACCAATACGAAGTGCGTTTTTTCCGCGTGTCGTTAACTCCGCACAAGCGGCAACGACGCCGACTAACTGTGGTCTTACCCTCCACGTTTGGAAGGCGGCTTGCAAAATGCCGCTCCACTGTTGGTTTGGGCTGGCCAAATGAGCTTGAGGCCGCTGCGGGTGCACCAACACAAAGGGCATTGGATCGTTTGGGCATATATTCGTGGTGTTTTTGGAGTAGCTGGTCGACTAACTCCAACCGAAAAACTATGTGATCTTTAGGAGTAACGGTCGAAGCCGCTAAATGAATGCGTGCATTTAAAATTGAGCAATTGAGAAGGCGTTTGAAGACCTTCATATTCCATTTATGGCACCTTTTTCTTTCCAGCAGGTATGGTTCCAGCATTTGATCTTTACGATCAACGCCTCCCATACCCATATTATAATCTAAAATTACTTGGGGTTTAAATTGAGCTTCACGATATGGTCTTGGCTCCATCCGGTCTTGTTGAACGCCATGGTAGGATGAGATGGTGCAAATTTTGCGTTTCTTATCCTGATAGGCCATGACAGCAATATCGCCGGCATGACGAGCTACGATCTGACCTTCTTTCAGCTTGCACAGCGATATGAGTGGAGGCACGTTGCTACGGTTGGCGCGCAATGTACCTACACAATCGGTTTTATGTGCCTTCAGAAATCGGGCCAGTAAGGGGCTATTGAACCAATTGTCCATGAAAAGAGTATACCCTTTGTTTAGGAGAGGACGGATGAGGGTAAGGACAGTCGCCGTGCTTTTCAGCAGCGTCGACGGGTAAGTGGGATCGTAGGCAGTTCCAGTACCGAGGTACACAAAGAAAGACCAAAGGTAGCCGGTGGAGGACTCACACAGTTCGAAGGTTTTAACTCCGAACTTGGCTGCCTTGGTCTTGATGTACTGGCGGAATTTTAGGTTACCTTTCCACAAAGTGAGGGATTCGTCAATACAAACATTCTGGGATGGGACATAGGCTTCCTTGAAGCGTGAATTTAAATGGTCTAAAATGGGGCCAAAACAAAACAGTCTGTCAGAGTCGTCTGTCGGTCTATTGCTGTTGTCATTGAAATGGAGAGCGCGGCAGAGATTTTCGTAGCGGGCACGGGAGAACATCTTTCTAAAGATGTTTGTCTGAAGGAGTGGGTTCATGGTAAAACAGGACTTCGTGGAGGGCATCTTGATGATTCCGAGCATCATCCAGAAGGAAAATAGGACCAATATTTCGTGAATATTTGTGTCATACCAGTCCCGGGCAAAGCTAGCGGATGAACTAGCTAGCCCCTGAGCATAACGATTGGTCTCGGTCACTATATGTGACAAGATGCCGTCATCCCAGTACTGCCTAAACGCCCCATACGCATTTTCAGATGCGATAACAGGCCCTGTTTGTTCAGGCAGAAATTGCTCCCTCTCACCTGAATAGTCACGCATGGATGACCATTCAAAGCTAGTGGAAATCCCTGTCCCAGCAAACAGAGCCTCGTCCTGCCCAACATCAGCATCTAAAAACTCATCATTCTGATCATGCGCTTCATTTTCTGGCCTTTGCCTCCTCACTCTCGCAACTGCCCGCACTCTCGCTGCCTCCCTTGCATTCACCACTTTCATCACCATCGCTCGCAGCTCTTCTGGCACGTCCTCATCATTCACATTAACTTCCACTAACCTGTCACCCTTTCTCCATTGGGACTCACCTCCCCCGTCCCGTCTTGCTGCTCCCCTAGCCCGGCCGCCTCGGCGTGGTCCGCGCACTCGTCCGCTTCCTCGGCCACGCACCCGACTCTCCAGACGCTCTACCACTTGCGGAGGGTAGATCTGATGCTCGTCGGCCAGATGAAAGGTGTCGCCAACGTCCTCCGGGGCGACGAAACACACAATCCTAAAAAAAAAATGAAAATACAATTGAATTTACATCAAATAAGTAAAACAAGACAAAGTAAAAATATAACTTACTCATCACGAGCATCAGCCTCATCATCCGCAAGGGTAGGCGTAGGCGACCGCAGAGCGCGTGACGGACTCAGCCTATCAAATGAAAGGTTTTCGTTATTGATTATTTTGGCAAAGAAGCATGTGATAAATAAATAAATAAATAAATAAATTTTATGATTATTGAATGGCCTGTTGGTGTAGTGGTTAGTGACCCTGACTGCTATGCCGGAGGTCGTGGGTTCGATTCCCACCCAGGACAAATGTTTGTGTGATGAGCACGATCATTTGTTCTGTGTCTGGGTGTAATTTATCTATAATATGTATATTATAAAGAGGTAACATTTGTTTGTAAGTTTGTATGTAGGGGGTAATCTCCGGAAGTAATGAACCGATTTAAAAAACTGTTTCACTGGTAGAAAGCTACATTATCCGTGAGTGCTATATAAATTATAAAGATATCATACATATTAGCTGAAATACTGCCCAACGAAGTGGGCACGGGTCAGCTAGTCTATAATATGTATGTATTTAGAAATATATAAGTATGTTTATCAGTTGTCTAGTACCCATAACACATGCTCTGCTTAGCTTGGGACTAGATGGCGTTGTGTGATAGTTGTGGAATATTATTATTATGACTCAAAAACATTTCGATCAAAATGTTTTTTATTACTTACGATTGCATCGCACGCGGCGGGCTTGGTGTTGCCAGAGGAGCAGCAGTGGCAGGAGGTGACGGCGTGCTCGGAGGACTTGAGGGCCGTAGCGGGATCTCCTCTCCCTCGGACGTGTACAGTCCGAGGATAATCGGTGCCGAGTCAACATGCTGAAAATTCAAAACACATAATTCATTTTCATAATAGATGAAACAATCACCCTTCACAACACAAACCATGCTGACAAAAGTCTTGCTACATGCAAACCTAAACTGTATAATTATACAGGGTGTTAGTGTAAACAGTCTTGTCCTTGAAACCACTTTTGGTTTGGTTTCACTTATAGAACGTAAATTCAACTTGAAAAAAAAAAAACTTTTTTTTTTTCAAGTAATATCTCCATTTTTCCTCAAAATTATTTCACCCTATACGCAAGGTCAAAGAGAACGAAGCGCGGTAAACACACAGTGCAGATCAAACAAGCCGCCGGCAGGCAGCGCGCGCGCCCCTATCCCCCCTACACCGCACCGTCCGTCCACACCCCGACGAGTCCCCGACCCATCCCTCAGTCTGTCCATGACCTCGATATCGATCGCACGCTACATCACGCTTGCTCGTAGGTCCGCGCCGCGCACCGCCGTTTATTAGTCGCGCAATCAGTGTGTAGTTAGTATTGTGTAGTGATTATGACGTACACAAACGTACAGCGGACCGAAATGGTTCTGGTTTACGCCGCGTCGGGTGATAACACTGATAAGATAACCTGAACAAGGCTTGAAGAATGTACGCAGACTTATTCCTGAACAACCTGTGCCAAACCGAGAACCGATGTTGGCGGCTACTCACAGGTTACGTACTTATGGCCGTAAATTCCATTTTGAACAGCTTTTGAGATTAATGTAAGTGTAAAAGTAAATTCAATCAGTGTACGTAGGTATTCAATCATCTGTGTAAATAAAACCATTAATTTTTAATGAATCTGAAGACAAAAATGTGATTAACTTTTAATCACGCCAAAAAATACCTAACCAGTTGTTTGTTTTTGTGTTTGTTGTCAAATCTAACTTACATCTGGACTCCTCACGCAACAAAGGTAGGTATTTTTGCCTGAAGGGAAAGTTACATCACAGGTTACGTGTATTGTGTTTTTATTACAATGATGTAGTTAGTAAGTTAAACAATAGGTTGGTATGTAGGTAGTTATACGGACGGCTAGTGCGGCAGGTCAACGCCCTTTGCAGTGATTACGTAACTCAGGCGCATTGTATCCATGAATTTCGGACGGTGTAGGACAGAAACATTTTTGTATAGAATTTTTTTATAGAAAAATACTAAAAAGAAAAATACGTTGATTTATTTTTAAATTCAGCTAAACAGTTTTATAATTATATTATTATCAACTACCTATGGTTTCAGTGACAAGACTGTTTACCCTTACAGCCTCTATAAAGTCTAACACCTCACACGAAATAGCACCAATATACAGAAGAAAACAATCACCCTTCACCGCAAAAGACATGCGACTTACGTAAATTACAGCCAACACGCACTGGGCCTGCGTGGTAGATTATGGCCCACTCTCTCTCACAGAAGGAGGCCTGAACATTATAGGCTGATGATGATTATGTAAATTACAGAGACTGGTCTTCTGTAATTATATATAACTTCTGTGATTATGGATGATATATTGCTGGAAGATAAAAAAATCTAATTGTAATAACTGAAAAATACTTGGTTACCGTCTCGTCCAACTCATCCAACTCATCCTCGGACATTTCTACGTCTTCGAGGTACTCCGCTACGCCTTCGCCCTCCGAGTCACTCTCCATCAACAACTCCTCAAATATTTTGGGATTTTCGGATCCACCGACGTTCCAAGACATTTTCTAAAATAATAATATAATATTTATTTATTTTTTCTCAACCTGTACTGTCCAACTGAAGGGCAAAGGACTCTCAAAAATATTTATACTTCATAAAAAAATAAAAATAAAGTTGTTGATACTATCGATATGTTTTGTCGATATGACCTACGGCCTAGTGGTCGTTGCGGCCATGTTTGAATTTGACAGTTACGTGAAACGTAATTATTATTTGAGAAAACATCGAAATATGAATAATAATAGAATAAAAACGCCACGCATACATGAAATTATGAATTATCATTAGTTTTTACGTTGCTATAAACCCTTACACAGATACATATTCATTGAGAAAGATTAGAATTCATAACAAATAATCACGACGCGGGCGAACATTTTGTTGGCTCAAGAGTACTATTTTATGGTGTTTTTTCCAACAAACAATTATATACAAGCTTGCATTAGATACTTAGCACTTATAATTCATCCACTTACTATGTGATATTCACACCAAATCTAAATTGTAATTCAAAAACAATAACATCGAGTTGACCTTGACCATCACTTGCAAATGCTTGAAATATAAATAAATATGAATAGATATGCCTTGAATACATGAAATAATGAATTATCACTATATTTTACGTTGCTAATAATGTTTCCAAGACCATTTATCGTTGTAAAAGAGGCAAATTCATGTTTTCAATGTTCATTCAATGGCGGTTGAGGTTAGACATATTTTGTTGGGTGAAAAAATAATTTTGTGATATTATTTCAAGCAAATGATTCTCTACATAGTTGCTTTATACACTTATAGTATAGAAAATATGTACTTACACTGGTTTTACGTTAAACAACACACAATTTCACGCACAATCACCTCCTGGTAACAGAATGTTTTCGTTGAATGTGTCATCGACAAAGATGCGAACTTTTTTTTTTTTTTTAGTGTTGCCTGTTTATTTTTAGTAACTATTTGGTATTGTATAAATCGACTAACTATCTGGCTGTATGGGTAAATTTTTTCGGTTACGTTAACAACTCGTCTCATTTGCTATTTCGTCTCTATCCCTATTCCGTCACATTCACTAATACGTCACCTTGTGCATCTGGTCATTTTTATTAACTCGTCTCATGCTCTATTTCGTCTCTTTCCCAACTCGTCCGACGCATATGTACAGACCTGCACATCAATATATCTCAATCTGTTTTTCGTAGTTTTTCATCCTTATCACAAACTGGCTTCTGCCCGCGTCTTCGTCGCGGTTTAGCTTTACTTTTGATTTATTGTACTAGTTACTAGTTTTTTTATAGCGTAGTAAAATCATCAAATGAGTCCTCCCATCCCAGGGACTGTCAGACTTGTACTGACTAAAAGCCACGGTGTCCTTCAATAGCACTTTATGTTCCGGGGTCACGACAATGAGATAAGTCCCGCAACCCCGGTTGGCTTCGGACCTCTAGAGGGGGGGCCCGTCATCATGCTGACGCTCGTTGAGGCACGCGTGGAACACAGCGCGCCGTCGACCCGGGCATGGTCCATGGTCGGACAGCGAGTTGCCTTTTACTCGCCGCCCGCATGCCCGCCCGCGCCTACGGTGGCTGGGGATCGTCTGCCGATGTCTGGCGCCGTGAGCGTCTACCACTGCGGCTGGGGTGGAGGGAGGACGCTATCCTCTCCTTCACGCGGCCCACCTCCTCTTTTGCTAGCATAACTGCTTCGCAGAAGGAGGCGATCCGCTTCCCATTCCGTGTCGCCCCGCAGCATGGCCTCGACCAGTGCCGGGCGCGAGAGGTCGCCGCCTAGCGGCGCTGTGAGGACACGGCGGTGCTCTGCCTAAGCGGGGCAGTCCTGCACCGTATGCTCCACCGTGTCCTCTAGGCGATCGATCCTCGCAGTGGTGACACCCAAGCGTTTCTCCCTTCCCCATACGACACAGGAACCTCCCGAAACATCCGTGCCCGGTGAGGTGCGTCAGAAGGAAGGTGAGGACGCCGTGACGCCTCTCCAGCCACTCTTCAAAGAGGGGTCTTACCACCGCGATTGCGGCGTGCCCGATCTTTTTATACCTACAGTCTGTTCTTCCCGATATCTTTGACGTTGACTGTACGTCGTCATAAGCGTCGGACGAGTTGGGAAAGAGACGAAATAGAGCACGAGACGAGTTAATAAAAATGACCAGATGCACAAGGTGACGTATTAGTGAATGAGACGTAATAGGGAAAGAGACGAAATAACTAATGAGACGAGTTGTGAACGTAACCATTTTTTCAAACGATTCAGAGCCATAGTGTAGTGTACAAATAAGGTTGAAGTTGGCTTGTACGCACGATCCCGATGTGGCTTCTCAGGACTCAACGGTAATGACGTTTTAGGATCCACATCTGGACTCTCAGGACCTAAGAGGTTAAAGACCTATTTAATGATACCCCACACTAAGGGGTACGCGAGAAAAAAAAAAACCTCACTTTACGTGTAAGTACAGGAGGTACCCTAAAAAAAAATATTTTATGAGATTTTATTTTACCACTTTTTTGGCACAACAAATCCGTATATTTACACCAAATTACAGCTCTCTAGTACTGTGCATCTCTGAGCTAAATTAAATCAGACGGACGGACGGACGGACGGACGGACGGACGGACGGACATGGCGAAACTATAAGGGTTCCTTGTTGACTACGGAACCCTAAAAATCATAATTTTCATCATTACACTTACCAAAATTGTACTACACTATTAGTCGCGCGGGGTCTGTTGGACCCCAGGCGCCTCCGTACGGCAAGAGTTTTCGATGCTGCGGCTCGTGGAACACTGAGATGGGAGGGGCAGAAAAGCTAGGAAGGTACCAAGACGTAAGGCCGCGTAAGTGTAATATTTGCCGGAATATGACAAAAACATTCTCGCTTGGGGTCCAATAGACCCCACGCGACTAATTAAAGGCTAGGCATGCATGTAGGTACCCCTTGGTCTTACCAAGGGGTATTGTACTGGGCGTACCTGTAAAGACATTCAGAGACCCACAAATTGCAGCCGGGATTAATAGTTTAGGTACTGTCTTAACGTGTTTTCCGAAGCATAAATTTAAAAAAAAATATATGATTCAAATGAAATACATCAAAAGAAAACAGTCTTATACATAAATAGGTATATAAAAATCACGAATCCATTTCTGCCACATTAAACGGCAAATACGAAGACATTACGAAATAATACTTCCACAATGAATAGGGGCTGGCGATATTAACCCTTAACCACCCAGTATGCTTTTCTAACGTAAGGGTCCAGTAGTGTCCATCAGACACATTACACAAATAAAGGAATTAGGTAAAAATACAATAAGTTAACTAGACTATTATGTGTCTTGATATTATGATAGTAGCTGTAGCATTGATGTGTACATAAATAATCATATTTTTCTTACATTTTAGTTACAAAAAAAAAATTAAAATGAAAATGTTAGGACTCATATAGCAAAAAATTACTCAGAGGTTTTAGATATTTTTGGAGTACAAATTATGACAACGCTTCTTCCTTTCCACAGCAGATTCATATGACGAGGCTGCAGTAGGTTCCTATGACATCCTGCATGGCTGCTAGAGGATAATGATAACGCGTCGTTACGTCATTTTGTTTTGTCTTCTCATAATAAGAGGCACTACCAAATTAGTTGCGATTTTACGTAAAAAGAGTTTTTGTGTATTCTGCTTGCGTATACTAATTAGGGTTCAGGATTTTCCATATAATTATTAGTCTAATGCCTACAACATTTATAATAATTCTATTTGTTTTACGTCGCACTGTACCTACACTCATGATCTATCTGGTAAAGCGTATCGACACGCACTTGTGGTTTTAGTATTTCATCTCAGATTTGTTTGAAGTGCAATTTGTGCCAAAAATACGAAAACATGTGACATCTACCAATCTGCATGGAGCCCACATGGTGGATTACAGCACCTTTCATAGAGAGGAAGCCTGTGCCCCAGCAATTGAAGCATTATACTGATTATGTTCGTATAGCTCATCGCTTGCATCTATTTCTTTGCCATAATGCATCGTAAACAAAAAGAATAACATCACGGTCCTTTTTTGGTGCATATGATATTATGTAATCTAATCTGTGCTGTTTGATTTTTAGCCATTTCTTAGAACGTATGAGTGAACAACTGCCTTATTATAATAAACGTTTCTAAGCACCGATACAAACAAAATGCAAGTACAAAGATAATGATTGTAACAAAAACAAAGGTCTTAAGAGTTGTAATTGGTTACCCGATACTATGTGATAAAGGTTTATGTAAATAAACAATCTAATTTTGAACTACAGTCAAACAAAATGTTACTGTGTCTGTTGGACACTTGTGGGTGGATAGGTTACTTATTTAGTTTTTTATTAATAAATATTTAAATATCCCCGGTACGAAAAAAAACCTTGCAGGTTTAGGTTTGTAAAGAATTGATGATAGATTAGAAAAAATATCAATATTCAAAAATAAATACTTTAGATTTTATTAGGACTCAAACGCAAAATTGTGTCCGCGAGACACTTGTGGGTGGTTAAGGGTTAAAACCCGAACACGTTATTTATAAGGAGTTTCTCAATAGAAAATTTCTCGTGCCCTGGTTTTTACGAGAATCACCTAAACATTACACAGACAGACTATAACTCTTGAGTATTATAATATCTAAACTGACATTATTTTGAAGTGGAGTGAAAATACTCATGAAGGTCAGACGTTTTTGTATTCACTTGGGAGATAGGAAACTTTAAAGTTATTAGGAATTTTAGTTTCGTTGTAGCTCAACGTCAACCAAGTAGAATTGTGAAACATTTTTGTAATTATACTACGAGTTTTTCATCCTTCAAGTTAAAATCTGAAGAAAGAAAGACAAAAATATCTATTATTCTAGACCTGACTCGCACTTACTTGTGCTTTTGGGATGTAGCTTCTAAATGTTTACATAACTTTTGAACCTCAGATTTATATGGCGTTAAATCTAGGATATGTCAAAAAAGTACTGTTAAAAACTAATGTATAATGTAGATTTCTATTCTGGACTTTCCGGGGGCAGAGCTTCGTACTAATTTAGGAGTCGTCCTTGAACTTTTCTAAAATATCCTGTAATGATATTGATTTATATTATTTCCATCAGCAGATTCCATTATAAATAACATCATCGCCATCACAATGCTTTAATTCAACCATCAATTCCATTTCAACGAATTAATTACAAACCACGGAGTTTATCTCCACAATATCCTTTTACTGAGTACCTTTAAAATATCTTACGGTCCCTAAAAGCTTTATTTTTTCATCAGTACATTCATTAGCATAACTGCGTTGCTTCTGGTTAATCTCGAGCCTCTTGCTCAATGTCGGCAAAATGAAAATTTTACGGTCCATCGCTAATCTTCAGACATTATGATAAAACCTACCTATCTGTAAATACTGGGGGTTCTAACCTGACTTTAAAAACTGCATAACGTTTATGTTGATCATAAAATGAGTCTCGTTAGGTGCCTCAGATGTTTTATGTGTTTTTCTTTTTCTTATCTGACTTTTTCTGTGGTTTGATGTGTGTTTGACTGGGTTTATGACTTTGAACTGCTTACCAATTTAGACTTTTTACCAAACATTTCTCTCTCTCTTCCTCTCGTAAGTAGAAAAACCTCTTTTTCTTCTGCGTCATGTCACAATTACACGGCCCTTCATGGTCACGTTCATTTTGTTTGGTGAACCAAAACGTGATGGTACTGACAGTGGTCACCTCCCGCTTTTCCGGATAAATACGTGACATATTATGTTATGTTACAATCCGGGGATCCGGGGGTCCGTCAATATATTTATTACTAGCTGTTGCCAGCGGTTTCACCCGCTACAATTTGAAATTTACCCCACAGAAAAATCTAGAAAACCTATCCTATGTGTTAATCCAGATTATAAACTATCTGTGTACCAAATTTCATCCAAATCCATTCAGTAGTTTTTGTGTGGAAGAGTAACAAACATCGGTCTAAACAAGCTTTCACGTTTATACTCGTAATAATAGGTAAAAAAATAGGAAGTAGGGTAGTATGATTTCTATTCTTCATCAGCACATAAAATTGTCAAATCAAGTGGCTAAAATGTGTGAAAACCTATAATTATCTTGAACAACCAAAGAATATCCAAATGCAGAAAGAAATCATACATAATCTATTCTGGCGCATCCTTTAAAATATTCTAAGGTCAAGGTAAGGCACTTTCTCGAAAAAATATGTTATTTACTGTTAAAAAAAAAACAACAATCGGTAAACCGTATTGTCTGAATATAAAAAGGGATATTGGAAGCCGTGACAAAGGAAGTTCATGAATTATTGAGCAATAGGCGGTCGACTTTTGATAATAACGGTTGAGGTTGGAGTTTCATTTTAAAAATTGATGTTGGATTTTGGTTTTTCTTTGAAAAGCTGTTTGGATGCAAAAAGGGAAACGTATCGAAAAATTTTGAGTGAGGTTACTGAATGTTGGTTGACGTGACGCAGTGACTGAGCGGTTGTTGCCCGTCACACAGACTTACTTGTCAACTCATCCACAAAATATTTTAGCGGAGGATGAAACGTCACCCTTCAAAAAATGACCTTGCTTTTACTCTAGTCTAAGCTAATAGGGAGAAAGAACAGGTACCTGTAGAACTTAGATATATTTGCTCAGTACGGCAACCGAGCTCGCGAAAACCAGCGTGTCAACTTATCTTTAAGACACTGCGTCAACTGTTCCGACACATCATCATATCAGCCGTAAGACGTCCACTGAACATAAGCCTTCCCTATAGAGTTCCAATAGGACCAGTTGGAAGAGGCTTACATCCAGCGTGATCCTGTGGTCTTCATAAGATCGTCTGTCCGTCTGTCTGTATTTACAAAGCACATAAATACATTACAACATCGATTATGTTCATTATACTGATATCTCACGATTCACATTCAACCCGTTCGATATCTCCGGTGTCGGCACGTGTCACAGTTCTCGGAACATTACCCGCACGTTACAATTTATTATTTAGCGCGCGGTTTCTTCACCAAGTTTCCTTTTATGTGTGGAACATTGTTGTAATAGAGAATGGTGTCATGTTTATATTTTATTGTTAATTCAGCTTCTGTGTTCTATTGTTTCTTCGCATTACAACGGAATATGACGTTCTAAGTACAATAATTACACACTATACAAGGTCAAGTCGAGTAAATTTTCCACATCTCGTTGTAGGTTTTATTCCTCTCTTGGAGTTTTTTTTTTGTACTCCTGTATCGTGAATCGTGTACTCTCTATTAGGTATAAACAGCAATACCCAAGAATTATAGATACGTAATTGTGTAGGCCACACAAATATTTGTTTAGAGTGGGAATTGAACCTGCGACACACAGGGCAACAGCCGATTGCTCAAGTTGTTGTTTTAAATTTGAAAATCTACAGGGTGCAATCTTAGTCGTGGGCAATATTTTAATCTAATGCTCTACTAACGATACTGAATGTATAACGCAACTCAAAAGCATTATTAATGCAAGTATGTAAAACCTTAAAAAAATTCATAAGAATCTCAAAGTATCAACGCGGCGCGTAGACGCGTTATACTGCGCTTTAAAATTTGGATACTTCAAGACTTATTGGGGATTAAGATTTTTTTTTTGATTACTTTTAGTGTTTATTTGCAACATTATGCCTTTGCAATGTGACTTAAAACATTTTTAAGGTTTTCCAAACTTGCATTAAAAATATTTTTGATTTGCGAATTATTAGCCCTAATGCAATCAGTATCGTGACTAGAGCGACTAAGATTGCACCCTGTATTTATTTTAACATTGAATTTGGTAACCTTGTTCTAGGTCGACTAACGATAAACAGGTGTTATCATTAAAACGAAACATGTTAAAAAAACATGATAATAACAGACATTCTCACTACATATTGGCTATTCCAGACCATTAGGTCCAAATTCCTTTAGAAATAGTTTTTTCAAGACGTAAACTTAATCATAATACTAGATTGATTTATGAACCGTGTGTCACTGACAAAGTCACCTTCCCACGTTTCACCTTTAGACTTAATTTAAATTACCCAAAACTTTCTAAATGGACGAATTCAATCAAAACTTTGGGAACAGTCAATCACCAAAAACGAAAGGCGGCCATTTGTGCATCGAATATAAGAGAGTACCCCAACAGGTGCAAACAAACTTGAAACATAAATCTTGCGCACCGTGATTTACGGTGCAACTTCGAAACGTTGGGACCAACGTTCAATGCTCCGCCAGAATGTATGGCAGTTCCGATTTCTGTCTTTTTTTTATCTTTCTTTGGGTAATTGCAAAGAGAATCGCCGAAGAAGAGTTGTTGGGGATTATCTTTATTTATGTGCTTCAAGAACTTTCTGGCGGTATCGTATGGGGGTGAAGAGGGGTTGATTTGGGGGTGAACGATCGCGGTTGGTGACGCTTCAGTGGTTCCGCGAGCACATTACTTCCCCTAATAAATTAATGTCATGAGTGTCTCGTTGATGGTTTACGAACACAATGTGGCAGTCGCTACTGAACCTGAAAATCAGACAAATTGATTAATATTATTTATTACTAGCTTTTGCCCGCGGCTTCGTTTGCTTCAGAATTTGAAAATCGATTCTGATTGTATAAGCGGCGCCATCTGTTATCACACGCACCTTATTTTTGTTTTTCGTGGTAACGGCTCTTTTCTTTTACGTATATGCAAAATTTCAGTACGATCCGTTCAGTGGTTTGAGCGTGAAAAGGTTACAAATAAGTGAACTTATTTGCATATATAATATAATATTAGTTGGGATAATCGGTTTGCTCTTGACATCAATCTTACCCAGATCTGATGGGACCCTAAAATGTAGCGAGCTAACCCAAAATTAATTGGAACTCCAGCGCAACATCGGAATTCAGTAAAACTGTTTGGCGATGGACTTTACGATAGGATGGTGGTTTTGTTAAACTGCTCACTCATATTGGCTATCTCGTCGCTTGGGGTTAGCCATCGGGAACCACAGAACGCCACCTGTTACGACTCTTACATATTTCTCTAGAAATTTCATATCAAATAAACAATTTTGTTGGGAAGGCATCTGAGACATTCTTCTAAGTTTTATACGCAATCTGATATAATGAATTATGATATATATATTCTGATATTATTTTCTTTTTCTTATTTAGGTATGTAAGGCTCAAAGAACGAAAAAGAAATTTCTTCATAATATTTAGTTTTTATGAAAATATTCAATAACTTCAAAGAGCTCTGTCTCCGAGCCTGTGTCGATTGAACTCGATTGCTTATTCAAAAGGGTTGACAAACGTGAAGTCTTTACAAACATCCGCTAAATTAATCTCCTTTGTTTGCATTCGAAGCAAATAAATTGTATTTCGGAGAGGAACGAAGTTTTTGGAGTGAATATCTTACTGGTATTATGCTAAAACAAAAATATCGCTATGGCTGAATGAATGGAGACCATACACCGGCTAACGACAGCGTGAGACTTCCTCACCGGGGTTGCAGAACTGACTAAATGAGTAAAAGAGTAAGAGTTAAATAGTAAAAGTAAAAGAATAAGAGAGTTGAAGGAACACGAAGGATTTTGTTAAGGTGGAGTCTGACAGTCCTTTCGGCTCATCCCAGAACGTGAGGACTCATTGGGTGATGATTTTACCAACTAAAAAAAAGGTTAGGAAGCCAACCTACAATGACAGACGATCTTTCGAAAACCATAGGATTGCGCTGGAGTCCCCTTAAATATTGATAGGTATTTTATTTTAATTTTTCATTTTAAAAAACGTTGCCCCACTCTAGGAATTTTTCCTGTGTCCTGGGAGCGTCTACAAACATAAACTCACATACACATACACCAAGACCCGGAAAAACTACTTAAAGATCATACAAATTTAATATTTGCTCCGTGCAGGAATCAAACCCGCGACACGCAATGCAGCAATCCAATCGCTCCGCCAATGCACCAACCGTGACGTTATCATTCTGTTTTTTAGTATTTGTTGTTACCTATACTGCCGTGCAGGCCCTAAAACGCAGTAACAGGCTTTTTGTCATTTTTTTGTTGAATATTGAACCTTAATGTACACGTTATAAGGAACATGTAGATCTAATCAGGTATTTGTTAGGATGCTCTAAACGGTTAAAAAATCAAATTTAAGAAAGCAGTAACTTAATTTTGCATGTCTAAATATATTACAATACCAACTAAAATACAGTAATAGCAGTTACGTCTACCACGATCCGTCACTTTACCAAGTTAAACGCAGTAAATATCGATATTACCACAAAAAATCTGTATTCCACACCCAAAAAAAATATTGAGGAATATAAAATAAAACGCAGTAAGTCGTTTTTGTACCAAAAGTGTTAATACTGCATGGTTGATCACTAATTTATTTCACAATGAACTACAGATTAAAATGCAGCAAAGTACTAAAAAGTGGTATTTTATTAAGTGTTATTGAAGTAACTTTATATCGTGAAAACTAGCTAAAAAGCAGTATGTTCATTATTTACTGCAGTTTAGTCAGTATTTTCAAAAGATTAAAATAACTTAAATGCCAATTAAAACGCAATATGATACTCTGTTACTGCATTATAATTGGTAACTTAAACGATTTTACTAATTTCACTGCAGTTACAGGACTTACAGGTCATATTTTACTGCGTTTTAGTCAGAATTTGTCGCTAACTCTCTCTCTCAATCAGTCGAATTCTTCTAATTTACCACGGAAACCTAAGCAAAAATCAGGGGTACTTTTCGAGCTAGAGTGAAATATGTGAAAAATAACAGTAATATTTGAGTACAATTTCGTGTTTTCCCATGTTTTTTGTTTCCTTTTTCGTATTTTTTTAGAAAACTTTGGTTAATTTTCAGAAGCCTCAACGTTTACCTTCGCAATAAAGTCATTTGCATGTATATGTATAGATCTCTTGGTTTCAATCTGCTGTGCTGTTCGGCCGGTTAAAAAACAAAAATGGCCGCCATTCGCGAAGTGTTTTGGTAGGATTTTTTATAAGCAGATTTGTCGATGAAAATCAGTCTATAATTTCCCCTTAAATTATATATAGTCGGAAACCAAACACTGTAGGTAATTAATGTGCCATTTAATTGAAAAATCTCATGTTTCTGCGGAACCAAAAAGCTTTAAGTATACCTACTTACCATTAAATTTTTATCGAAATGTCTTTATTACCGCTTGTGTTCCAAGCACTTAAATTAAGTTACAATTACCTTATTATAATAAGGTAATTCCAGTCCAGTCAATGAGGACCAAAAATGCTTTGCCTTGCTTTATGTGGTGTAGTTTTTATTTGTATTGCTTAAGTCTAAGCTACTCATGAAAAAATTAAGTTTTCGAGCTCGAGAAGTGTCGGCTAATGCACAGCCGTAAGGTCCAAATTTGTTTTTTTCACTTAACGCTTTAACAGTTAACTTTATGACAAAAATATATAAAAGAAGTTTAATGAAAAATTCCACAACAACTTTATTTGTACGTATTCAGTACGTCACATAGAAACAAAGTTAAGGAAGAACACTCAACATTGATAAGAAATCGTCTACACATTTGACGAGTACCTATTTTCCCCACGACTTTGTCAACGAGGATGCGTATTTAAGGTATAGAATTATCAAAAAGCCTCTTAACACTTATTTAATCGATTTTGTTGATAATTGGACATTGGAAAGTTTCAAGTAAATCGAGTAAGATTAAATTATTTTCATACAAACTTTAATCCCATTTTTAAACCTCTTAGGGGATGAACTTTCAAAAATCCGCCCTAGGTACGTCATTTATGGAATGCTTGTGCAAAATTTCATACTTCTACACCTAGCGGTTTCGGCTGGGCGTTGATACATCAGTCAGTCAGCCAGATAGTTTTTTTTGTTTTATACAGGGATTTTTTTATGTATTGCGGATATTTGTTTTCTGTGGTTCTAATGAATAAAATACATTTTCATATTTAACATTTTCTTTTTCTTAATTTAGGGGGATAAATAATTGACAATTGCACTGAATTGAGTGGAAAGAACTTGATTTAATCAAAAAACAACTTATTTTATCAGTTGTCCTTTACTTCAGTCATCTTAACGTCTAATACGCATTCGGTAAAACAAGTTTCACGAGTCTAAACAAACAAAGTATACGTAACGTATAAATACTATTTGTTGTGGAATTTTATTGTCTTTAAACTTCTCTAGACATTTTCGTCATAATGTCAACTGATGAAGCATTATGTGAAAAATAACGAATTTGGACCCTTTCAATCTAAGATGGTGGCTAACGCAGAAACTCCTCGAGATCGAAAACTTAAACTTTTCATGAGTATCATATACTTAAGGTCTTAAGCAATACAAATAAAAAAAATACACCACCTTTCCTACTTAAAACATACTCGTAAGTTGGCGGACATTGTTAATACTATATACTGCATGTGCAATTTGTTCAAGATTCAAATTAAAATGCAGTAAAAAAAAGTCTTATGCTGCAAATTAGTCTGCAAAGTAGCAAAAAAATCTAAAATTTTGTGGTATCGAGTATTTTTACCGCATTTTAATCTGCATATGAGTAACTTTTTGCGTGCAGTAACTGCTATGATTTTAAAAAATCTGATTTTAATTAAAATCTAATAAACTTAATTAACATTTGTTTTCGTAAATACCATCTTTGTTGTAACTTAGTCCTCGTAGCAATAAAAATATGCACCATACACATTAATGACATTATAAAAAACAGTGTTAAAAAGTTTTTCGCTGTTTTCTCGAAACCGCTTTTTTCCTCATACTGCACTTTAGGGCCTGCACGGCAGTATAATAAAGCGCTAACAGAAATACACCATCTGTTAAAATGTCAACTGTCTATCGCCGTTCCTGAGATACAGCTTGGTGTCAGACAGACAAGCGGACAGTGAAGTCTCATTAATATGGTTTCGTTTTATTCTTTGGGTAGCAAACCTTTTTTTTTTTTAGCGTGGTAAAATCATCAAATGAGTCCTCCCACCCCGGGCAGGGAGGGAGGGACTGTCAGACTTGTACTGACTAAAATCCACGGTGTTCTTCAATAGCCCTTTATGTTCCGGGGACACGGTAAGGAAATAAGTCCCGCGACCCCGGAAGGCTTTGGCCCTCTGAGAGGGGCCCCGTCATTTTGCTGAAACTCTTTGAGGCGCGCGTGGAACACGACGCGCCGTCGACCCGGGCATGGTCCATGGTCGGACAGCGAGTTGCCCTTTACTCGCTATCCGCATGCCCGCGCCTACGGTGGCCGGAAATCGTCTGCCGACGTCCGACGCCGCGGGCGTCTACCACTGCGGTTGGGGCGGAGGGAGGACGCTGTCCTCTCCCTCTCGCGGCCCACCTCCTACTTCACAAGCATTACTGCTTCGCAGAAGGAGGCGACCGCTTCCCACTCCGTCTCGTGGTAGCAAACCCTAAAATTTAACCCTAGAATTTCTTCATTTTATACAAATTCCCACAAACAAATAAATTTTCCACATTTTAAATTTCAGTTCAACCTAGAACTCGTTCAACGTCACCGACTCACGGTAGATGCAAGTATTTTCAGGAGCCGCACAATTTCCTCGCAGTTGCGACGCGCGACGCCTGCAGACTTATTTGGGACATAAAGTTAGTAATTAAACTGCGAATGGATGCTGCGTTTTGCATATAAACTAACCATTATCTCTTCTATTCATCACATAACGAGACGCTCGTTTAACTGGAAGAGTTTTCTTTGCCTGCTATATTATTTTATTGTCTTATCTAATAGAGGCGATTCTACTGCAATCAGTGGAGTACCAATCATTCTTTTATTTATATTACCATTGTTTAATTTTAACAGGTCGGTTGGCGCAATGGCTATGCAATTAACCGCTACGCTACGAGTTGTGGGTTCAATTTCGGCTCGGAACAAATATTTGTGTAGCTTATAGGTAGTTTCGGGTCTGGCGTTTTGTGTATGTGATTTTAAATGTTTGTAAATACATCCATGATAGAGGAACAAATTCCTATTTTCCGTTTTCTTTTTTAAAAACGCTATTTAAGACGTTCTTTTGCTGGCATTTTTGTAATGTTTAGAACAACATACCAATATTTGTCTTTACTCGAGACGTTTGACAATTCTAGAAGAAATCCTAAAAATAAACAAAGAAAGCAAAAACATTAACAAGGTAAAGTACAACACGTTCCCAAACACACAGAATTTAAATCGGAATGCGTTTGTAACAGTGTTAACACATTCGAGTCACGCAGTTCCGTGGCAGGTTGTAATTCCAACATGTCGGCCGAATGCTCCTGACTTGTTACCAACAGATGCTGTTGTTACAAAGTGATACACTTTGTGGGAGTACAGAAGAGATAAATTGGGAAAGTAATGCCGTTATCGTTAACTAGGATGTGGTTGAGGGAAGTAATTGTAGATGCCGAGTAATTAATATTGCAAGTATTGATGTCACAACCACTTTGTACCTTTAATAAATGAAGCTAATAATGATCTGTACTTACATAATGAAGAATAAAAAATATTTAAAAAAACAAAAAACCCGACTGCGTAAAAAAAACTAAAAAGAAAGAAAACTACTGGGCTTGTTCCCAGTAGTTTAGAATTCACTCATTCACACTCACAGTCGGGGCCCATTCAAATTACCAATCAAATCTTCCCAAGGGGCCCCGACTGTGAGTGTGAATGAGTGAATTCTAAACTACTGGGAACAAGCCCAGTAGTTTTCTTTCTTTTTAGTTTTTTTACTATTTTTAGTTTTTGTTAGCATTTATTAAATTGAAACATATAAGTTAAATATATATTGGTAAACCATTTTTAAAATCCTTTAATTTGATACCCCACTTGATAGAATGTGAGAGATTTTAAAAAAATGTTTTTAGTTTGGAACCCTTTGCACACGAGTTCGACTCGCATTTGGCCAGTTTTATGTACCCAGTGACACTCTCACGTTTAAGACGAATCTAACGACACCTCTTAAGTTAAAATCCATCAAGCCGTTTAGGCTGCAGAGCAACACACAGAAACATACATACATACATACATACACTCGAAAAACATAACCCTCCTGGCGCAGTCGGGTAAAAAAGAAGGAATTTTCAATATCATCATTTGCCCAGCCTTATCCCAACTATGTTCAGGTTGACTTCCAGTCATGCCAGATACACTGAATATTAGTGCGAATAAGTTATTTGCGTTTTGTGCAGAACGAATCGCTGCTCAATTTAGTTCCTAATGATTACAAAACAGCTCATTTTGAACGAGCTTATGGCATTCGACAAGCATGTCATCGATTAAATGGTCGAGGTCAGCATCTTGCAGATCTGCAAGTCCTCCCCCAAAAGTGAAGAGGTATGCAGTGCCAAGTTGCTATTATTTCAATCGCCGGAGGGATCAGACTTTTGAAATTGACAGCAATAAACTAAAATTTGGTAAATAATCCACAAGATAGAAGAGGCATAGAAGGCAAACACATAGAAAGTGACTCCTTATTGAGGGTTTTTAGACCCACTCGTATATAAAATTTGACATAACATAAAAACTACTGGGTATATTGGGACTTAGCCAATTTGTAAACAAACATTATTTTCCGTCAATGTGATAAAGTAGGGAAGGTTGACGATTGTGCTGGCTCAAATCAAACGTTTTACATTGGCCTAAATGTCTACTGCGCTCAAAAATCCTGCCTTTATTTTCATATCTTTGACCTTTCTAAAAGGGCAACCCTCAAAATGGAGAATTCATATTACAGAAGTGTTCCAGAGAGCCTTCACTTACTTTTCAGCTGCAAACCATTAATTGATCTGAAGTAATCTTCTCCCACTTGTTATTTCCACATGAACACACTTTATTATTCAGACATTCTTTCACTTTACATCGGTTTTCTCCGTCGAACCTTTTAATAATTTTAAGTTGATTGTATGAATCTTTTGATGAGAATGAGAAAATTGTGAGGAGAGAATGAAGATGTATTCGGATGATTTTATATTTATATTTATATAGGGACCGACAGTAAAACAATCGTGGACTTATGTGAAAGATGATACGAGTATCATGCGAAATCTTCATATAATCAGATGACTCAGAAATTTGAAAAAAAAAATATAGCTTCATCGACCAGAAAAATTAGAATTATGATCACATTTTAGCTGAAAAATCAGAATCAAAGGATGTAGTGGTTGGCAAGCGCTTTTGAATTGTCAAAAGACAAAAAATTAAAACAGTTCAAAATAGTTATGGTGCTACAGTCCCAGTCAGTAAAAGTACCATACATGGCATCCCTAAGCGTAGCTCTCTATAGAGAATGGGCAAGAAACTCCATGGATATTAAAACTTCTCCTTCTTTCTTCTTCACAGTGGAACCTAAGCTTGATGAAACATAGTTGATCAGTTTTGAGGTTTTTAAAATCGCAATACCTTTACGCTGAGATATCCTTGTGGCCTCGTATATAGGACAATTTTTTTTTTTTTTTTTTTTTAATAAACCTTTGTTTCTTCGTAATTTATATTCTTTATGCCCTGTATGAGTCAATAAACACCTTTTTATTTCGTTTCAAATTAAATCGAAAGATAAAACGTAAATTAATAATTTATTAAAAGGTAAAACGAATCTTTCCTGACAATAATTTGGATTAATTTGTACAAGAGCGATCCATCACAGTTTTTTGCCCTTTCATTTAATAACTCGCCGCCTGCAAGCGTTGATGGATGTTGTACAGCGATGACGCCGGGCTTGGCTGATTGTGTAATTAGTTCCTTTTGTTTAACTAGATGTTGAATGGTTTTTTCGAGATTTTTTGTTTCAAAGTTTTGTTTTATCTATATTTGAATCTACAATCTACAACTTGTGAATTGGGACCGCCATCTTGAAAAATGAATTTTACGCAAAAATGCTTTTCTTAATTCATAAGTTAGTTCAGAGTAACAAATTAATCGGTGACTAAGAAATATTACGACCAGCGATCAATATTAATATCTCTTGAACAAATCTCCTTTTCACTAACCACCGCAAACATAAAACCACATTACACCATCAAAGTACAGAACCACCATAAAGCGTCCATCGAACGACTTTAAAACTTCATTTTATCACGGCTATCCATAAAACTGAAACGCCACTCAAAATCGACACTAAATAAAATCTACGCCCATTGTAAAGCTGTCGGCAGATACTTTAACACCTATAAAATGCTTAATATACGATAACTGGGTATTGACACTAACCAAAAATGGTTTAAAACTAGATTAATAACCAAACTGCATTGAAGTTTTTATGGTTTAAGGTTGGGGCACACGTGTTACTACTCGTACTGCGCCTCAACTTCCATCATTATTTGTGTGAAACTTCATACTGCAATGAACGCTTTTAAGCATTGTTATAAAATCTCGGATCAGTATAATGAAGAATGAGTTTTCGATACGAAAATGATGGAAAAACTATGGGTTTTCATACGATATTTACCAATAGCCCTTTCCTGACTGTATTGAGTCGCTTTCCAGTGTAACTGAACACAGGATACCAGTATTTTCGACCGTAAATAAAGTACAGTTTTTATTTTAGTGTGTACCATGGCCTTTAAAATTTCCGATACTAAAATGTGACAAGCTATTGACCATTTTGTTGGATTTTGTTGAATTTTTATTGCCTAAAACTGGACCAAGTCTAGAAAAAAAAACCGTTGCAAACGGTGCTTTTACGCGATTTCATCGCGATATTCGGCAAGAATTATAAAAACCAGACTTCACAGTACGATGTTATTTTTGGGAGCGCTTCTCTCTCGAACGGGATCTAAATTCATGAAAATCTGACCGAGCTGGTTGTGCTTACTTGTATAGATGTATCTGCGCTACCCATATCCTGTCGAATTCACGAGCTGTCGCCATAAATTTTGCACCTAAATCTATTATTCTTCGACCGACATTCGGGTCCTACATGTACTACCTACTGTGTTACGAATTACAAAGTGAAGCTATTATGTTATTAGTGAAATAATCTCAGAAAAAATCGGGAGATTACACACTGTCTTGTTGAAAGTCTATGCCCAACTAAGAAAGAAAAAGAAAGAAAAAAGGTTTATTGACACGTACACAGGACAGAACAACAGTAATTTATACATAGATAAAATAATAAGAAAAAGAAACACAAAGCAAAAACTAAATTATACATAAAAAATAAAAGATATTAAACGAAAAAAAAAAAACAGACAAAAATAACATGAATTTTATTGTCCTGTGCAAGGCCAAAAGGCTCCTATCTCAGCATGTGCTGCGACACTTTATTGAAATGTCACAGCGCTGGTTTTCTGATAGGGCCCAAAGTGATGTCACGGTCAGATACGATATGTTATAATATAAGATAAACTAAATAAATTAATAAGATACATAGAATTAATCGCACCCGCGACAACGATGCTTGTCTATGCCACGAGTGTCTGATGGTTGGCAATACTGTCTTGTACTGTCAACTACTGGAATAGGCTGAAATGATGATGGTAAAATAGTCATTTATTCCATGTTTCTCTGGCAGATTATCTAGAAAATAATGAGTAGATTTGGAAACTGTTCACAGATACAAAATCTACTCATTAACTTCCTGCCTTTATACCGGTTTACTTGTGATCGGCGTGAAACTTTTTTTCTACCATTCTGCCATAGGTATCTATATTCATTCTCTCATTTCTCTTCCATATTATTCCTTGGACAATCCATCCATCTATTCTTTGGCCTTCCTCTTCCTCTCCATCCATCAAAATTCATACTCATCAGTCTCTAAGTCACATGAGTGTCAGATATCAAAAAGCCATTAAGATACCAAATCTACTGCCTACCAAAATTGATCACAAAATAACCCTCCGGTTTCGTAACAAAATCAAATAACTTTGCCGAAGTTACGGTCCCTCAAATAGATTTGACCTGTATTGCCCGATGTCAAGCATTAAGACCTCTAATTGGCCTCGGACTAACTTAGGGACCTTATGTTTCTGTTATTACGTTTTGGGCACAGCTTGTAGAGGCCCGTGGGGGTTTACGTACAGATGATGTTACCGGCTGGCTATGTGGACTTATTTCTTTAGTAGAATTTTTGAATTTTTTAGATTATAATTATTTAAGTCATACTTTATGATTATACTAGCTCTTCTCCGTGGTTTAAACCCCAATCAGCTTCAGTTGATCGTAGCGTGATGCTATTATAGCCTATATCCTTCTTCGATAGGTGGACTATCCAGTATAAAAATAATTTTCCAATTCGAAGTTAAAAGTGCCTTTGTGCTCTTTTTTTCTGAATGTTATTTCTTGTTTCTATGTGTTTTTGTGTACATAAATAAATAAATAAATAATAAAATCAGTGGTTTCTGAGATTAGCGAGTTCAATCAAACAAACTTTTCTGCCTTATAATAATAGTTAAATATTCTTTTGATGCAGTACGCAGAAGTAATGCCCGAAAGTAATGTTGTATCTCAATCCAAATCCTGATCCGTTTTCTTTGACGGCTGCTTGTGATTGGACATCTTTAAGACTCAGACAAATTCAGTCCTTAATTTATTACATAGAAGGTCAGAATCAGGATTGACCGATCGAGAAAGGTAAGTATATTATTAATTTTCATATTAAGTTGCTTATTACGTTATAGGTGAGTATGTCATGTCGTATTGGCTTTTAAGATATCAGTTGATCCTTGCAAGTGAAGCTCACCGCGTCTTCATGCGGAATACCGCCTTAAGAAAAAGTTCCAATCACTTAAGAAGAGTTTCAAAAGTTCTCAAATCTCAATTCTTAAACAGGATGTAAGATTCTAATGAGATAAGTTTCTTGTGAGATATTGAATAAAAAGAAATACTTCAATGTCAGGATATTTCTACAAAATATTTTAAAAATGCTATTGTTTCCTTTTATTGTTTGTTAGTAGTTTGAACGTGCCTGCCGGGGTCGTGGGACTATCGAATACCATGACCCCGGAACGTAAAGGACGTAAGGAACGTGGATTTTAGTCAGTATAAGTCTGAAAGTCCCTCCAGCTCTGCCCTGGGAGGGAGGACTCATTTGATAATTTTACCAAGCTAAAAAAAAGGAGTTTCAACGTAGAAACCGGACGCATAAAATGACACTATAGTATAGACAAAGGGGTAAGAAGCTTTTGGCTCTATCGGTAGTTCGCCATATTAAGTTACAGTGAAGCACAATGAAAGTTATCTAAAAAAGATACTTGCACAAACGAAAAATATACTAGACATAGTGTCCTAAAGCGTCAGATTTCAGAGTTGTTCGCCAAAATATTAGTCTTGTGTAGTTCGCGAACGAACTAGTTCGAAAGAACTACTCCCACAGATGAACTAGTGAACTAGCTCCCACATTTTCCGCTCCGTAGTTCAGTAGTTCGGACAGAATGAAAGAGATCGACTGAGCTAAGATCGTTGCACGGCACTACACTAAATACTCCCGTTCGCTCACCGATCATGCGCGCATCCCGTTTCGTACACTTTACAGTACACAAATTGTCGCATGCAGCAGGAACCATATTAAAACAAGCGAACAAAGACAAACTAAATCTGAAATCTCTTTGGGAGCGAACGATTTGATCGCTCTTGATCGGTCGGTCTCTATTACGAGCTAGGAACTAACGAACTAGAAGAACGAACTAGTTCGTTTAAGAGCAGAGAATTAAATTGAGCGCTCTCAGTAGTGAACTAGAATGCCCAATACTACAAAATATAAGTCGAAAACTGAACCTTGGAGTAACATTATTTTAAGTCTTTTTTTCCATGCCAATCTCAAGCAAAAATAATGACAAATTGTATAGATACTCGTATAATTTGTTTAATAGAGATTTGGCTTCGCCTCCAGCGTATATTAAACTAACCGAATTGTTGAAGTCTATGAATCAATTTTATTCATAGACTTCAACTACTACTACTTCAACTTCAAAGATCTGTTTTAAAAGTCAATAATTCGTGACCCAAAACTATTAATCCCCAAAACACCTAACACCAAGTACTGACCCAAACATTTATCACCAACATCACCTACTGCCAACCCATTGAAAGTTTCCCAGGTACCGTCCTACTTACCCCAAGATTTAGTGTTTGCCGCGATCTTTTTGTTTTAAAGCTCTTTGCCAGAACTTTCTTAGTTTAATGTACTTTTTGTGTAAACGCAATGTTACAAGTTTAGTGCCACTTATTGTGTACCTACCTACGCTTTATCGTCAGATTTTGGTTAAAGTAACATTTTGGGTGCGTGACTTAGGACGGGTTATGTCATTCAGCTTAGGTAACACTTAGGCCCTTCGTACATTAGGCGACTCGGGTATCCGATACTCCAGTCGAATACCCAAGTCGCGCGACTCTAGTAGCGCACGATCCGTACACAGCGGCGACTCGAGTCGTAAGACTCAAATCGTCTATTCGGCCACCATTCTATATTCAACCTTAATAATACATTGTACAAAACACAAAATGTACATCTCATCATAAATTAAAATGCTTCTATTTTAAAAATGACGAGCGCATTCCTATTTCAAATTTTTGGAATTAAAAACTGGCGCGTATGGAGGAAAAAAATCAATCTAGAAAGAATATGGTTCATAATTTCGCCGCGCCAACCGGCTACAAGGTAGCTCGATTTGTTCAAGCTTTGACTTTCAAGGTGGTGACCATGGGTTCAATCCCCAGGTAAACATAGAATTTTTCTTTTTTCGTGTTTCAGTTGTTTTTTAGAGGTTTATATTCAATTTTTTTCTAGGTTTTTTTATAGTTTTCTTTTATTTGCACCGAAACGCTGACGCCCTTACTGCTATGATGATGACCGTGGTTTCAAATTTCAGATTTGAATAGGTTTTTTTTAATGTTTTCGTTTTCTTAATTACTTTATTTTTGTCGTATGTGCAAGTACATGACGAAGCTGGGTTTACGTAGTAATGTTTGTAACGAAACCATAATAATTTATAAAAGTGCAAAAAGTTTGACACCACGCTCGATAGATGGCGCTGTCGTCGAGTTAGATCGCGCTATCGTTTTGTTAGGTTCTATTGAAGGACACCGTGGATTTTAGTTAGTACGAGTCTGACAGTCCCTCCCGCCCTGCCCGGGGTGGGAGGACTCATTTAATATGATGATTTTACCACTTAAAAAAAAAAGGTTATTCCATGCTAATTATCTATTAGAATATTCTTTTGAATTTGACAAGCCTGTTGGTCTAGTCGTTAGTGACCCTGACTGCTATGCCGGAGGACGTGGGTTCGATTCCCACCCAGGACAAAGGTTTGTTTGACGAGCACGATCATTTGTTCTGTGTCTGGGTGTAATTTATCTATTATATTTATGTATTTAGAAATATATAAGTATGTTTATCAGTTGTTTAGTACCCATAACACAAGCTCTGCTTAGCTTGGGACGAGATGGCGTTGTGTGATAGTTGTGGAATATTATTAATAATAATTGTAATGATACAAACAAGGATATTTTTCTACCTCAGATACTTTAATAATAAATTTTAAAATAATAGATACAAATAATTCGTCGGTTAAAAATCGCGAAGACTTGGGTATCGGCGATCTTGATAGATGAGTAGCGAGCGACTAGAGTCGGCGACGCATGTCGGCGACGCGACCTGTGTACGAGCCTCTATGGATTTGTATTGCGATAGTCGCCTGGAAACCAAAATCGTAAGGTATCGGAAACTTGCGTCGCCTCGTGTACGAACCTTCGTACACGAGGCGACGCAAGTTTCCGATACTAGAGTTTCGCCACTACTCATGACCTGCGGAAAATTCGAGGTACTAAATTTTTATAATGCAATTTGATGTAACGACATAGACACTAGCGCCGCGTCAAAAGGTCATGATGGGTGGTCAAGAATATGAATTTATAAAATGGCTGACACATGACTGTGACGATCAAAGTATATTTTTTAGGGTTCCGAAGGTTCAAAAAAAAAACGGAATCTTTATAAGATCAGTCGTGTGACAGTCCGACCTTCACAGTTAATTTCCTGGGAACCTAACATTAATCCAAATCCAAATACTATAACATATTATAATTTAAAATTTTTATTCAATAAAATAGAAAAAAAAAACCATCACTCCCAACTTTTTAATAAAACTGCATACAAAATTATGATTTGATAATTGATAGAGGATTGTAAATATTTTTCTATCGTTTTAAAATAATTACTTTCCAAAAATGATTCAAGAATATGCTACGGAACCCTTTATTCTGTGAATAAAATTAAAAATCCTACTAATATTATAAAGGCGAAAGTTTGTAAGTATGGATGTATGGATGTATGGATGTATGGATGTATGGATGTATGGATGTATGGATGTTTGTTACTCTTTCACGCAAAAACCACTGAACGGATTTGGCTAAAATTTGGTATACAGATAGTTTATAACCTGGATTAACACATAGGATAGTTTTTATCCCGATTTTATGTTCCCGTGGGATAATTTTCGAGTTGCAGCGGGTGAAACCGCTGGCAACAGCTAGTGGTAAATAAATTGTTCCGCCATCTTGAGAGTAGCGGAAACTCAAGTCGCCGCGATGTCAACAGATAGGTAGCGCGCGATTGGCGTCGCGCGTCGCGTGCCTGTGTACGAACGTATTTATGCATTTCTATTGCGAGAGTCGCCTGGATACTGAAGTCGTAAGGTATCGGAAACTTGAGTCGTATAGTGGACGAAGGGCCTTAAACTTGTAGCCTAAAGACCTATACCCACAGGACACGATCCGTTCAGGCGATGCTATCTTAGAACACATCTCAAGAACGGATCGCAAGGACTGTCACACTGGCTCCGATCCGTTCTAAGAGTTGTAAATACCGACTTAATAATCAAGCTAATTAATTTTAAAAGATTCGAAATACCTGAGCCAAAAAAATGTATCTTTACACAGGGTACTTTCAGCCCAAATCCAGTTGGATAATGAACTAACTCAACATAAGTCAGTGAAACAAATAACTGCCTACAAACCAAAACCTCTTTCAGTCCAACGCTTCTAGTAATTAAACCTCGACGATCAAATAATTAAACTTTTCACATTGAACTGAAAAACTTGAAATGAATCAGTTCAGTTGTAATCTTCAATTAGCGAGAATTTAATAGTTCTCTAAATTCATTAGGTGAGGTCGAGTTTGAGTTGAATTGAGGTGGCGTGCCTCAAACTGATTTGATCAATTATTTCAATGGCAGGTTGGTATTTTTTTTGGTAACGAATTCGGTTTGAAAAACTGTTATTGAATAAAATAAAAATCTTAAAACGGACATTCAAGTCATTTTTGTGATGTCCCAGTAGAAAAAAAGGACGAGCTTTCATAACACTTGTCTCTTCTTTTATGAAATAAAAATAAATCAGAAATCCTTCAATTAATTTTGTAACTGTATAAAAAAACAGCATTTCCAGTGATTTGTTTCGCTTTATCCAAATCCCATGAAATCTATGTATACGCATAATAATAGAATAAAATAGTAGCAGCTGTTATTCCATGAATAGAAATATCATTCTTCGTAGAATAGAGATAGAATTGGTCATGATATTCAATTCAATTCAATTTATTTATTTCAGATAATAATCCATAATAATTAGGTACACATTTAAGTATGAAGTCAATAAAATCAAATTCAAATTCAAAATTAAATTAAAATATAAAATCAAAATTAAATTAAAATACAAAAATGATATGCGTGCTGATGCTATTTATATTTAGACTTCTATTTCCATTCTAACTTTCTGCGGTTTTTGAAAATATAATAAATATAGGAAGGAATGTGATGATGTGCTGTGGTGGCACTGGCATGCCGCTGCGGAGAACCTTAATGTAAATTAGAATGAATTTTTCCCTGATGGTTCTACCTATTCCATTGATTTCTCTTTTTAACCCGAAGTTAAACTGGAAGAACAAATAAAGAAACCTTTAATCGGTCTAATATAGTAATTTCACTATTATTTTCAAACTATATCTCGGGTTAAAACTCGACACACGGTCCAAGTGGTCATAGCCCTTTCTAAAGGAAATTCTGGAATGCCTTGTTGAAACTTTAGACCCAAGGGATGGCCTTAACGAGCTAAGGCTAAGCGTGTCCATACAACGTGGCAACATCGCACCGCCTGTCTCTTGGGCATACTACCAACTGACAGCAGCTAGGAGGAGTATTTTGATTGCTTAAATACCTACTTATTCATGTAGGTAAATAAATGAGTTTATATTTATAAACTTAATAAAAAAGTTTTTAATTACCATTTCTATGTGTTCAGCTATGAATAGACCTTAGCGCTATTTTTATCAAGAACATGCTTAATGTAAAAATTGCATATATTTTTTTTATTTCTCTCCCCGGTCGGAGCGGGGGGGTGTTAGGTTTATTTTCGATACGGAATTAACGTTTACTATTACGTTAGGAGCCCGCGATAAAAGCTATGCAATAGCTTAAAAGCATTTAAAAATTCAATTAATAGCAAGTCACCGGTATCGCGAACAGGGTCCAAGTTACCGGTGGTCAGGGCTCTAGAGAAGGGAACCTCCTAACAATGCGCGCCGTGTCAAAAAGAACAGCTTTCTGAATCAGGCCCTTGATACAGCTGCCTGCCTATATTATTATCGTTATTATCTTATAATGTTATCATTTATGATTACCACATTATGAAAGATTGTGTAAGTATAACAAAAACATGCATGGAGTGTCAAAATAACGTCATTTTATTTTTAGTAAGTTTATACTTTACTTTGAAGCACTAAAGCCCTTTTACGAAATTAAGTTTTAATACCCACCCTGTTTATTATTACTTTAACGGTAATTTTAAGAGCTCCATTTCACTCTGTAACTAGTCGGAAAACCCAAAATAAATACGTGAGTGAGCCGTAAAAGATTAATATCTATTTTAGTAGATCATAAAAAGGCAGTAATACAAATTGCTCATTGAAGTAGGATCTAGAACTTTTAATGTTTACCTACCCACTTTTATGCCAGGTTTTCTCCAAAAGTGGCCATTTCAAGGCTAATGATACATTTCAAGCTTTTTTTTAATTGGTAAAATCAACAAATGAGTCCTCCCCTCCCACCCAGGACAACACGGAAGGGACTGTCAGACTTGTACTGACTAAAACCCACGGTGTCCTTCAATAGCCCTTTACGTCCCGGGGCCACTGTTACCTGATAAGACAGTCTCACGACCCTATATAGCAGGCTTTGGCCCTCTACATTTCTTTGTGGCGCAATTTGTTTTTTTGTTATTTTTTTTTTAAACTCTTCAAGCTTAGGTTATGATTATCATTCCTTTAAAATTTTATGATCATCTACTGTAATCGCTAATCGTTTTTTTTTTTGTGTATTGCTGTAAAAAAACGAACTATTAAAAGTAACACCGAATTAATTAAAGCCTTCTTTCAGTTTCACGACACTGATAATGAGGTAGTTTTCAGCGATAAGCCAACATTTAACTCCACATAACAGTAACACTTAGAATTTCAGCCGCTGTAAAAGAAAATTATCTGAGATTAGCTGCTATCTTTTTCTCAATTAGGTACTTGTCTGAAAAGAAACGGGACAGAACATGCTAATTTCTTTCAAAGGGCTCTAGTGACCCAGATTTGTCAGAACTATGAAATTTGTATGAACTACAAGTACTTTTTCCGGGTTTAAGTGTTTGGGTATGTGTGTTTGAATGTTTGTAAACGCATCCACGATACAAAAGTTTCTTGTTTGAAGCAATAATAAAATCTACACTCATTCACTCACTCTCAAGGGTAGTTTTGTGTCAAGAAGAATGGAGAAGAATATCCTTAAAAATGTTTCACAAAGTTTCGTGAAACTAGAACACTCACACATTATCCTACCGATTTTTCAGAATAGATCTGTTTTTCCTGTGTCATACGGTTTGAAAGTCTCTATATGTGTATTTTAATTGAAATTTATTAGAGATCAGTTCTAACTTCGCGAATTTTGGAAATCAGTCGAACAGTTTTTGAGTTTTTTTATGAGGCGCTCCGCTAGTGTCTTGGGCACACTACGAGCTGACAGCGTTGAGGATGAATTTCAAGATGCTCCTTAATAGTTTAGTTAGGAAAGAAGAAAAAAAATAAAGCTAAACTTTATTTGTTATCTTCTTTCTTTTTAAAAACGATGCCCTACACTAGGAATTTCTTCCTGTATTTAGTTTATTTTAGTGTTTTATATTCTATGGTTTAATTAATATATATATATATGTATCTTTATGTTGGTTTAAGCATTTTATTTAATCACAATTAAATATTGTGTTTACTTAAAATAGATATTATTTCTCTTTCACATTAGTGTTTACGTTTAAAGTTTATTATTTTTTGCTTTAAAAGCCGATGTAACTCGCCCAGCTACAATGAAATATCACTGCAGGTATTTTAAACTAGTTTAACAATATGTTCAATGTTCACATTCTCACTGAGTGGATCCACTTCTAATGCAAATAGTACGTGAGTGTTCCACGTGCTCGAGTTATGTTCAGTGGCGTTTCATTTCCTGTATGTACCAGTGAATGCTGAATGATGCAGTTCATGTTAAAAAGTTAGTACTAAAATACTTGTAAAACAGGAATGTTAAAGATTTTTTCATAGTTTTAAAACATGAATAAAATATCTTTCGAATAGAAATTGAAAAGTGTGAGTGGATGTTCGGCAACTCAATCACGCCAAAACTTTTTAGAACTGAACAATGTAAGATTCCGTGGGATAATTATCAACTTCCTACATATTTATACCACTGGCAAAGCTAGTTATATAGAGGAAAATTATGTTATGTATTACATACAAAAGGAACTGGCAAAATGTATTAGGTAATGGACTATATTACTGAAAAAATCTTTAAGCTATTGTCAAACAGACAGGCGTGGCGAACGCGAAGCGAAGCGGTTTTGTTTTGTAATGTTTGGAATTGTTAGAAGCCAGTCACATAGACCATCAAATCAAATCAAATCAAAAGCATTTATTTCAAGTAGACCAGTTACAGGCACTTTTGAATTGTAAAAAACATAAAAAATATAATTAAATACTACAAAGTTATGGTGCTACAGTCCCAGTCACATGACATAAAAACTGTGAAAGTACCGTAGATGCCCATTCCTAAGAAGTAGATCTTTAAGGAGAAGAACGGGCAAGAAACTCCATGGACACTCTTTTTCGATCGCCTAAATTATTACAAATTTATGTTGTATGTTACATCATTCATTTTGAGATGGTGCATTATGTGAGAACGATGTAGCAAGTTAAAAGTGTCCACAGTAAAAATTACACAAAAAAAGACAATTCAGAAATAATAGAATCAATAATTAAAATAAAAACCGTGGCAGCTAAGAGATGACCAGTCCCAACTGACAGCGCCCGTTCACGAACATGACACACGTATCGGATCGCTTTCGCTTTTCTATGTGACTGGATTCAAACAATTCCATACATCTTCTTCTATCTATACTTATAATAAATCTGTAGAGAGGTCAATTCTGTACATGAAATATATTTCCAAAATAACTATCAGGGGGTGATTAGGGATCGATACTGATGCCAAAAATGCAATTAATAAAATTATTGTCTGTCTGTCTGTCTGTCTGTCTGTCTGTCTGTCTGTCTGTCTGTCTGTATAACCGTTATAGAAACAAAAACTACTCGACGGATTTTGACGAAACTTGGTACAATTATTTTTCATACTCCTGCGCTGGTTATAGAATACTTTTCATCACGCTACAATCAATAGGAGCAGAGCAGTGAAGGAAAATGTTAGGAAAACGGGAGAAGTTACTCCATACACGCTAATCTTCGGAACTACTGAACGGATTTGATTGTTTTTTTTTTGTTGTATAGCTATTAAGTCTGGGCAACATATAGGGTATAATTTATCTTGGAAACTTGAACACTTGATGCAGAACTGCAATAGATCAGCTAAACTATAAGAGATACAAAAATAGCGCCATAGCAAAAATTGTTCCGCGTGATGAGCATTTTCTGCTGAGAAAATAAATTTGAAGATATGGAACACCTGATGTGGAACTCCAAGAGCCCAGCTACAGTATTACATATACAGTAATGACGTCTTAGCAAGAGTTGTTCAGCCTGATGAGCACTCCCTGTTGTCGTATAAAAACTGAAGATCTGGAACACCTGATGTGGAACTCCAAGAGCCCAGCTACACTATAACATATATAGGAATGAGTGGAATGACGTCTTAGCAAGAGTTATTTAGTCTGATGGGCATTTCCTGTTGACTTACAAAAATGAAAGATCTGGAACGTCTGGAATGGTCATGCGCGTCCCGTTGTTTTCCCGTCCCCAGGCTCTAAGAATTCGACATCAGACGTTTCAGATTTTCGATTTTGACGACCCCATTGTCGCTGGCATAAGCAACAGGATCCGCGTACGAAGTCGCTGGCAGAAGCTAGTTACAAATAAAAACGCTTCGGATCACATTCGCTTCGCCTGTCTGTTTGACAATAGCTTTAGTCCGTATTTTTGCTTTCTTTCGTAAAACAAAACTAACGACACTTTTAGGATTGACACCATATCACAACCGTGTGAAACTTTTAATTGCTTCTGACGTCACGAGCTTCACTTGATGCGTTTTATTTTGTAATTATTCATTGATTTTTTAAACTAGAACGGACTTATTTATTTGCAATTTTATTGATGCTGTCAACATCCCTATATTATATATTTGTATAATTATCTCTACTAAAACTCATCGAGGATCAGGTGTGATGTTATGTTATACTAGCCGAGCGTTGTTTAAATTTGATTTTTCTATCTCGAATACCGTTTTGTTACAACTTAGATTCTTTGTTACATTTCAAGATACTCGTATAAGCACGTAGAAGTGTTGTTGAAAAATCTAGGAAATAAAATATCTAACAAAATCAGTTTTGTACATGCCTCAATCTACTAGAGAAGTGGAAACAGGTTCTCATATTGGAGAAATCTTGAAAATTGAACAAGTAGAAATTCTTCTAGAGTACTTCAAAAAATAAGGCTTCACTTGAATTGTACAAAATAAAAATATAAAATATTTTGCCTCTTACCTAACACCCCAAGCCACGCATAAATTATCGCAGGCACACACTAATACGACATAAATAAAAATTAATATTTTCAGTCCGTGAACACAAGTAGCTTTAACATAAACATAATTATGTCGTAACACCCAGACGGGGACTTATTTTTGGACCTTCACCTTTGAACGTGGGTTGACCTTGAACCGTAGAAGGGATGGCCTTGAATACGGTCTTTGATTGATTTGGGACTGTTACTCGGGGGTCAGATACGGTTATAATTAGTTCGGTAATGTTATGGTACCATTTCAATCACACGGGCCCCCCCTTAGAGGGTCAAAGCCTGCCGGGGTCGGGAACGTAAAGGGCTATTCAAAGATCACCGTGGTTCTTAGTCAGTACATGTCTATTATTATTATGACAGGCCTGTTGGTCTAGTAGTTAGTGATCGTGACTGCTATGCCGGGGGTCGTGGGTTCGATTCCCACCCAGGACAAATGTTTGTGTGATGAGCATGATCATTTGTTCTGTGTCTGGGTGTAATTTATCTATAATTATGTATGTATTTAGAAATATTTAAGTATGTTTCTTATCAGTTGTCTAGTACCCATAACACAAGCTCTGCTTAGCTTGGGACTAGATGGCGTTGTGTGATAGTTGTGGAATATTATATAAAAAAAATAAAAAAAAATGTCTGTGTAGCTTTTGTAGCTTTTCAGTAGATTTTGGGTTCCGTGATCCAACTAATGACGTTCTTGCACAGATGATTGACTGCTGCGTTTCGAGTCACGGGTTCGATTCGCGCTCTTGTTTGTATTAGGGCAGAGACGGGGCACACACCTCGTTAATAGATCTGGTATTTTATATCTCTAGCTTCAAATCTCCAATGCATTCATCTATCATAATCTTAAACCCGTCCGCTCAATCCAGCTTTCTACAACAAAGAAACAACACAATATCTTCCTAATCCGGTCCACTCCACGCTGAATGAACGAAATCCCAAACAGAAAAATATATCTCTAACGAAATAACGAACTATCTCTCACACATGCCCCACGTAGTTGACAGACAGACACAATTATTGTAATGTTATTAATGGCGGCCGGACGTGACGTCATACGACTAACTAAATCAGTAACAAGCTAGGTTGGATCTCTTGTGTTGAAATTAAATAGTCGCTAAATTTAGCTGTGGTATAAATGAGATTTTGAAAAATATGGGGAGGTCTTTGCCTAGCGGTGAGACAGAAACGCTAACAAAATTAATAAAATAGACTAGCGTTTTTCTTTAAAATTCATGATAATTTCAGTCTGTTTTGTAATCTGTTTCTGGTTATTGTTATTTCGCTTAAAACAGACAAAACATATTATAACACTAAGTTAAAACTACAATTATGGTCCATCATTAGCAGAACGCAAAAGGATGTTATGATGGTAAAGATTACACGCTATTATCCTTACAATAAATCTTTATTATAAGTCAACGAATAATTTGAGAAAACGTTTAGGAGATTAAACGTATGTTTAAAATATTAATAAAACTGACGCACGAACTAAATTTAATTTACTAAAAAAAACTTCAAAATGTAATAATTATATAATACTGCTCTATCTTAATTCTTAATCTAAACATTTAAAGGTATTTTTAATTTTAAAGTAAAGAATGCCACATAATTCCACAAAAACGAAATAAAGCCATAAATATCCAAACTATTTTTGTATGTGGCGTTAGTAGGTACTCAAGTAAATACTTACTTTGACTGGCTCTAAATTTAACTAGGTAGAAAATATACAAAAACAGTAACACAGACGTCTCAGTATCAAATAAAGGGCTGCCTTTTCAAAGTGTATGACAAATTGTGACAAGATCTGGGACTAGCTGTTTCATTACCAACTATTCTCGACGAATAAAGAATGAGTTATGTGACATATCTCTTGAGAAGGGCCTGTGAAATATTTATTTTTCCATGATATAGTGCCTCACTAGTGGCTTGAATATCTGTGTAGAGTTTAAGAGGCTTTCTGGCGAGAGTGTGCGCTGAGACTTGACGCTTTCTTTGCGATTGTGACAGTCTTTCTTTGAAATTACTTTTTTATGAGAAAGGCGTTATGACTCCAATGGATTTATGGCCGACTGGCCGAAAAGGTAACTTAGACAGATATCAAGAAAAATGTAGGGAGACCGCGTGCTTGTAACCGCTTTCTGGAGCAAAAATTTTGGTGGGTAGTAGATAGCGGGTGAGCGTTCGTTTATCTATCATAAGTTCAAAAAATATTTAACCAAATTTTATTTCACCTGAAACTTTCCGCTACATAAAAATTATCTTTTCGTTTTTTTTTAAGTCACTTCTGCCACCATATCAATCGACCTATTTATCAATTCGATCCTTTTCGTAACTCCAACGTTTCATTTCAAGCACGCATTTCTACATGCAACATAAAAGGAAGCAACCTGCATGCAAGCAGCATGCAAGCAGGCATGTAACATGCAAACAAACTTCGTATCGTCGAAGATTGTTTTAACGCTCAACACCGCAGCTTCTGTTTGCTGCAGCTTCGCCGTCTATCCTCAGCCGTGGCGGCTACTATAGAGATAGCGCAGACAAGACTGCGTGTGGTCGGTTTATCACGGATTCGTTTCTGTCACCAAATTTTGAATTCTATTAAGGTGTTATAGGTTATGTACTAAATGCCTGATCAGTTACCTAGCTTTCTCCAAAGATGTTGGGCTTAGCTTCTAGTCGCACCAGATCTAGCTGAATACCAGTATTTGTAACGGAACGGCTGATCTGGCCCCCACAAAACAGTTTCTGGGTAGCACATAATCCCTAGGTAATGATTAAAAATCCAAAACGATCCGTTTAATGACGATAAACGCAGGTGTAACCCTTTTGTTAACGCGCTAATATTATTTACGGTATTTATAATGCCGCGGGCGTTCGGCGATAAGAGGGGTGCAGCAAGTTTGTTGAACACGTGCGATTAATTTCATGGGGATTTTAAGGGTCTATGGGGTTAATTATGATTAATAGCGAATAAGGATTATCATTTATTAGCGAGAAGTGGACTGCTCCTACTTGTACCGACAGACTTGCAATGACTAAATCTACGGTGTTCTTCGGTTACCGGATAAGAGAGTCCCGCGACCCCGGGGGTACTAATGATTCACCTCCTCAGGGCTGAAACAGGCTCACAGCAAGAACTTTTAGAAGATTTTTTAGATTAATGACTGAAAATGATTCCACAAGAACCTGGCAATATTTTTAGAAATTATAATTTTCATTCTGATAGAAAGTCTGTGTTCAATTTTGGTTTGCAAATCTTTCTATTACAAAGTAAAGCGGTTAATTAATTGGATTCAAATTAATCGCAAAATTAATTCTAGGTCAGTGGTTAAATGAGTCTAATTACAGAAACAATCCTATTGGAATTTGTTGATTGCATTGAATCAATTACATAATTTTAATGAGATTAATTAGTGCCTAATTAAATTGAAGTAGGTTTTGTTTGATTGAAGTGTAAACCGTATTTGGTTTAGGTGTTTTGTTATTTAATTAAATAGGTTGTTGTATATTTGCCACAGTTCAAGCTCACACTTTGAAAGTTAATTTGTCACAACTTGATTTTGTTATTGTAATTTTGCCACATAACTTCATTTCACATAACTTTTACTGAAGACGGCGGCACCAACACCTCCATGATCCTGTTCTCCTAGTACTTTTTGTTCAGATTCCACATTGTGTCCTCGTTTTCTGTAGTTTTGTGCTGGATTTTATTATTTAATTGTTCTGCTATCATTGCGGAAAATATAAATGAGGCGAATTTACACTAAACAAAATTCAAAAAACAATAGCTGTGGCTTATTTGCACTTACTTTTTTTTTGTGGCGAATTAACGTTGTGGCAAATTTACAACAATCCAATGAAATTTTGTTTGATACAATTTTTATAGTCCTTTTTTCCATGGTATTAATCATACAGTCCTTCCATCCTGTTTGGAGTGGAAGGAACTGTCAGACTTTGACTGACTAGAATCCACGGTGTTCCTTCAACAGCCCATTATACCTAGGTCAAGGTAATCTAAGCTGATAAGGCGCCCATAATATACCTAAGTCCAGGTAACCTGATAAGACAGTCCCACTACAACGGCAGGTGGTTGGCCCTCTATGGGGGACCCGTCAGGTTACTGACAGCACTTTGAGGTACGCGAGGAATACAACTTGCCGTCGACACGGACATGCACCATTGGACGCCAAGTCATCCATTATTCGCAATCTCCATACCCGAGCCTACAGGTGGTCTGAAATCCCGTCGCAATGTCCGTTGCCGTAAGCGTCTCCCGCGGCGCCTGGTTTGTGAGGTTGAGGAAGTCCTCTCCCCCACGCGTACCACCTCCTCCTCCGCTAGCATGACTAATTCGCAGAAGGAGGTGACTGCTTCTCATTCCATCCTCACCTAGCAGCATGATTACTAAGTACTATTACCTACTATTAATATTTTTTCCGCTTTTGCAACATTTTTTAGTGGTACTCTTATCCTATTGGTCATAGCGTGATGTACTTTATAGCTTTTATTATTTTATTTGAACCAGTAGTTCCTGATATTAGCTCGTTAACCAGACAAGGTTAACCAAATAAGCAAGCTCTTCATCTCTATTATACTTAAGTAAAGATTATTAGTTAGATTACATTAAAATAATCTGTACCTTTGCAGCTCTTGTAGCACAGCACATCTACTGCACTTTTGAATTGAAAACTACGAAAATATTGTGTTCGCACAAACAGTGTTGCTTCCTTCTTTCACTAACAAACCCAAAACTTTAAGACCTAATTTTGAACTTTAAAAGCCTCCTTTTAAAGCCATTTATAACGGCCAAACTAATTATCTAACTGGAACTACGACTTGGTGTGTCAGTGTATAAATTGGCTAAGATAAATGGGTCTCTGCCGGCTCCCCTGGCTTAATGGCGTGATCTATCATCTATCACGGGTGTCGAGGAAATGCTGCTGGTGGCCACTTAACGATCTTAAGTTTTTGAGCTATTCTTCGGAGACTGGAAAGTGGTGCATCTGCATGTCATTACATTGTGGAAAGTGGTTGGGAATTAAAGTTGTGTCCCGGTTTTCAGGAAGTTTACGAAAACTTTTTAGGTGTCTACTAAAAATAGTTTAAGGATCTTACATTTGACTTTTCGATCTTCATTATTTCAATTATTGTAGGTGATCGTGTAAGTCTACCTGCACTTTAAGGGACCTGTCCGAAGCCACTGCCAAAGCCGTTTAAGTGGCAAAGTTTCTCGTCGAAAGACGTTACTACTCGTAAATAGTAACAAAAAACCATAAAAATAAGCAAGGCTTATACTGGTAATAAGTTACATCCGTATAAACTGAAAGATGATGTGGACATAGTTTGAAAATACTAGGCAGATGGATGATGTAGTCCTGTGAAAGTAGCAATCGTATTCCAATATTAAAAAAGAAAACAATTCTCAATTTAGGTAAGTGTGTCCATATCGGTGGTCATGATTGTAGTCAAGTAAGTTTCCTTTATTTCAGGTTTAGTTGCAACCTTTTCCTCAATAGCTGTTGATTGATGATTGTCGTATCATTAATTCCTATTACCACCAAAATGACCACGAGAAAATCAATAGTGCCGAAAATTGAGCTCCCAGTTTCATGATGAAGAGCATTATGGTAATATCCTGTCCCGGGATTTGACGGATCCCGGCCTCTCCCGGACAATTTATTGCTTATTGTTGTGCACACACAAAGCACCGGGAATTTCTGGCGGATCAACGTGTATAATTGATGAGGTAATGTTTTTAGGGAATCAGCAAAAATCAAGTGGTTAAAAAATAATAAATGGAGGGCTATTTATTTGTTTGAAGAGGAATTAAAAAAAAAATAAGGAACAATAATGAAACTAAAAAGCTGAATACAAAAGAGAGTTGATAGTTTTACAACAGATCCAGTCAAACAGAAACGGACAGATAACAGTGGGCTGCTGATAGCGGAGGATTTTCGTGTCGTGGTACATTTAAATAATTATGTTACACGAGCCCTGTAGGAGGCCAGTTTTATAGCGGCGTCTTGTTCAAATCAGGTAGGTACTTAACTTATGCACGCACGCGTACAGTATTCTCCCACTCGAACCTTCTGCTATTGTTTTTTTTCTTATTTCCGCTTTTCATCGGTGTGGTCGTTGGCCTGAACAGAGGGTTATGGTAATTTGAGAGCGTGTATGTGTATGTGTTTATTGAATTACTACAAATATTTTAACAAATTGAAAATAAAGAATTTTCTGATTATTTTATTTTTAATCAAAAATAGATTGATTGCGCTACTCCTAGCCTTAAAGGATTCTGACAGATATTTCACTAACTAGACTTTCTGTTCGAATATAATGCCACACAACGTACTCATAATATCTCCACATTTACTTGGCAATTATTTCAAAATAACAGACAAAATTAAGACTCAAGATAGTCTTATAACGTTTGTCTCGCACACAACAGACAATGCTCTGCCAAAACTCAGCGCAGACACTAAGATAAAAACTAAACTTCAGTAAAAATTATTTCACTGAAGTTAAGTTAAGAAGGTAGGTACAGTCTGGAAATACAGAACAACAAACAAACTGCCAAAAACATGTCGTCCTCCCTCTAAGTCCATTAAAACACGAACATGATAATAAACACATTTTTCTGCCGACGACACAACAATTTAGATTTTCATCGCGAGAACATTCCAGAAACGCGTTATCACGTGAAAGTCTAATAAGAAAGCTGTCTTTGTGTCAGTCATACCGTTTTCATGTGAGTGAACTTAATTAGTGCCTAATGGTGTTTAAAATGGGTGAACAGAATTGGTAGTAGCATTCATTAAGGAACCTGACATGATGATACCATTTTACACTTCATTCTGAACATTTCTGTGAAAACCTTGAATACTTTCTTGCTATTTTAAACTGTATAATTAAACAAGTTGCTATTCCAATAACAGCCACTAAGATTAGACATAACTATTTGAGCTCATCGGGTTTCGTTAGAGCTGGCAATGAAGAGCACGACGTTATGAATTTTAATCCGAAGATAATGATTTTGAATTAAGTCGTAGTTACTAAAGATAGGTACTATTTTGGTATCAAAGGAACCTATTCACTGTGTGGATGATGACAAAGCCTCCTCTCGACCACATTTTTTTGAAACTCGAGATCTGTCAATTCTTGATGGTCCAACAAGATGTTTTGATAAACATTTTCAAGGAACCGGCGCGGGATAATGGATGAAAAAGGAAGAAATATTTTCACTAAATAACATCACTTTACTTGTCTATAAAACTACTTTTCTATCAAACTCCTCCAATCACAAACCACTTAGAGGACCAGCAATTAAAGCAGCGCTTAGCGGAAACTTAAGGATATAATCTATCATCCCGATAAGCACTCGTGATTTTTCTCGAATCAATCATTTTAAATTAACTTGGAGAATTATAAAAAAGATTGCAGATGAGTGCCTCAATTGACGTCCTTGAGCATTGATTGATGAGTTCAATCCTGTGATCTGCGGGCTCTAAATGGGATCTGTTCATATTGCGTTCACGATTCTTTTTTTTCATTGTCGTGAACGCGTTTTGTTCCAAGAAGTTTTAAAAGAGATTTTCTACATTTTCATCGAACGCTTGTTCAATTTACTCATAAAAGCTTCTATTTTCTATTTACTCTTGTTCCATAGAAGCACAATCTTGCCATTTTATATCGCGAAAAAACTACCGTTTGATCAAAATGCAGTATCTTTTCCGAAAGCATACAGAGCTGTTTATTTATGATTATTATGTTGATCTACAAAATACTTGTATTTTGTCTTATTTAACAAGAGAAAACAGTTGAACACAAGCTGGCTTACGCAATAAATCGTCTCACCCATTACAGTAATAAAATCTGAAATCTTCCCAGCTTTGAATAATACCTCGATTTAGTAAAACATTAATCAAGTTTTTTCTTTGTTGCAGATGCGACGCGTCAACTAGCACAAATGGCCGCGACGGGGGCACGGGAGAATGACGCGGACGGCTCATCGCTCGGCCCCGGCCACTGAAACTATGATGAGCACCACCCTAGTGCCATACCACAACAATTCACATCACACGACATACCTCTACCCGTCTAAGAGACCACCTGACGTTAGGAATGGAACCGTCAAGGTGGAAGTTAGAGACGCGAACACTAGCGGTGACTTTATGAGGCTAGTGGAAGACTTTAGTGATTATTTTTATGGTAACACGTCACACGACTTTATTAGCCCTAATGCGAGTTTAGATTTGGCTGACGTGTATGGGTACACTAACTGTAGTTTTAACGGTACGTTCAATATCTCGTGTTTTAACCGGCAAGTGGATGAACAGGATCAGAACCTGTGGGCACTGTTGCTGTTAATCTTCCCATTCTTCACGTTGTTCGGCAATGTGTTAGTGATAATGAGTGTGGTTCGCGAAAGGACGCTGCAAACTGTGACTAATTATTTTATAGTGAGTTTGGCTGTTGCTGATCTACTTGTGGCAGTCGTCGTGATGCCGTTTGGAGTTTATTATTTGGTGAGTCCTAGTTTTTTTTTTGTAGCTTCTTTAGGCACTTTAACGCCAACTATCGTCATTAAATTATAATTAGTAGAAGAATGGTCTATACTTTCGAAGTTCCGATAAAATGTATTAAGAGAAAACTTTGTTATAATTCACCACAGTCTCTCTTAAATATGTTTTTTTTTTACTTACATTAATTAAACCAAATACAATTGTGTCTAAAAAAGTGACATTTCAGAAAACATGAATTACCACACCCAAAAGCTGCTTTTATCTGACTTGAAATAAATTAACTTTTTAGTTCAAAAACCACTTAACCAATAAACATGGTTTTCCTGTAGTAACAATATAAACTTTAACAACCTCAGATACGGGTGAATCCTGAGATTCGGAATATTTAGGTGATTCCCTTGGCGAAATTTATTTAAACAGATTTTTTATAAGTAATAATTTAATATGAAATTTAACTTCATTTTAAACACATTTAACGAATTGGCATCACTTTTGGCCGGATGGTTCCCAATATATTGCGTTTTAATTTTTTTTGACCAGGGGAATCAAAAAAAGGTAGAAGAAAATCAAGTTTTATTACTATTTTAAAGTAGCCTCTATAAAATACTTATCAGTCTCGTTAACAATTTATCACTTTCAATACCCGACCACAAATCGTTAAATCACAAATTGAATTTGAAAACGTGGTCAGGGTAATCAACGAGCTAGCGAAACCAAAACCAGGGGAATCAAATACTTTTGTTCATAATTTCGTCCTGGACCAAAGAGCGGAGTAATCTTTCACAAAGACGTACGAAGCTCCACCAGCAGCGCACATGCGACGGCATGGAGACAATCTTCTATAAAATTCTACTAAGATAAACGAAGATTTCTGACGCGCCAGGGGAATCACTGTTTAGTCTCGGACAAACTTTATATTGTAATTTAAAAAAAAACTAACATAAATATACATGATGTATCTTTTTTAAATATATCTACAACAATCTTGGTAGCGATTAGATCGCACTGTTTATTTTGTTTACGTTCGTAAGTATGAGTTTTGTTGGTTTTTTGTTTGCAAAATGTGCTGCGGACGCGCCAGGGGTATCAATTTTTAGGCCTTTTGGATTTTTTTTCGACTATTTAGTTCCAAATTAGACACAAAAACTATCGTGCAACAGTAAGATCATACAATATAGTGGCATAAAAAAAATATTTTGGCTTCTAATTTAAATACTACGGGTAGTTTTTTTCTTCGGACAACGTAAAATGAGCCTCTCAAGATTCACCCATACTTGGACTTCACTTTTACACACGTGTGGCACGTGAGGTTGACATTCTCTCCCGTTCTTAACATCACGTCAAATCTTTTATTGCAACGTAAAGTTTGTTTATTGAAATACTAAAAGTGGTCTTGTTGTAGAGTACTGTAATACAGGCAACTAACTTGCAGTCTAAAACCGTAGAAAATTGTACAGTTAAATGTAATGGATCGCTTAGTGATTCTGAGTGATGTAAATCTATGAAGTGAACGTCTATGCTTAGTAGTGGATGTCCTGCGGTGATGCACCTATAATGCTGATGATGATGTAAAGTGTTGTATATCTTTAGAACCTTCATTACCTTCAGCTATCTTTTTATAATTATCACGCTTAAATATTACAACTTTCAATAATTCTTGGCCAATGCTTAATGCTCTTGTTCTACTTTAGTCATTAAAATGTTGTAATGAATCGCGATGAAAAAATAGCTTTACCCCAAATATAGGTCACACGAGGCTTATGATTCACGTGGAATGATTTCCACGGGTATCATAAGCCACAGTTTTATCTAAAAATATCTCCGTAAATATGGCAAACGAAGTATAAATACAACATTATGGGAAACATGAGATGACCGATATTATAATGATTGTTATCTAGAGAGATTATATTAAGTCGATACACTTGATCCAAAGATTCAGTAAACTAAGGAACTTATTTCACTGTGGCCACGATTTCTGATTTAGGGTGGGTAAATTTATCGTTGCTTGAGAACTCTCTGTAAACTGTCTAGATATAGTTTAGCCTAAAGCCTACATATTATATATCTTCTAGTTTCAAAACTTTGAATAATCGCAGTGTCTCGAAGTACCTAATTATGTAACAGGAACGTAAATCTAACAAATATGTTTTATGTGTTGCGCTAACGATCATAAGTTAATATTATTTTCGTTTCAATATTTTTTATTGTATGTATTAAGTATAAATTTCCAATGTCAGCCAAATCGACAAACGCCATACTGGTGGACCTGGTGATCATATAAGAAAACATTAAAGATCGTTTCAATAAGACCGTAAAACATTGAGAAAGATGAAACTTGAAGTAAGATAACACTCGTCAGAAATCTGCAAACGACATCTGATTGTCGGTTGACAATTGACAAAAGTCATAACAAGTGCAATCGCATAACATCGATCGACGTTCGAAACCGCTGCAAACTGACTGACGTGAAGTAAAACCCAATTTATGTCTGACAACGATGTCGTTTGGCTAAATCCTTCGATTCTGAAAACTGCGGATAGATTTGTGGTTTGAGCTTAGTTGAGATGTAAAATCTGTATGGAAAATAATAATGCGTTAATTTCTAATGAACTCATGACGTTAAAATTTCTTTAGTCGCACTGAGCACTTTATGTTAGGGGTAATGTTTTGTGTACACATACCTGACCGACTTCCAAAAGAAAAATTCTTTGACACTTCTTTGTGGTAGATTTTGAAGTCCGAACACCAACCTTAAAGTGAGATAACCAGTCTTACACTGTGCTAATTATTCAAGTGAATAAACTGTGCAGGTTAAAAAAACAGCTACCCCATTTCAAAAACCAAATATTCAATTTGTAACCTGGTTCAACCGGAAACCGACCGCAAATTAAATACGTTCATGACCTGCGTTGGGAAAAAACAGATCATTATGATATAAACTCAAATTGTCCCACAAAGTTTGTTTTATTAGAAAAGAAAGCATGCAATCACAAAACGATACAAGTTCGACAACACATAAATCTCGCCGTAGTAACAGAATACCAACTCGGATTCCTATCACTTAATCCTCAATAGCACTACCCAGCTCAGAGCACATACAAAAGAAAACTCAATCGTCTATATCACGAAATATAATTTTATTATTATATTTTATGGCAAACTGGAATTCATGGTATGGACCTAAAATTTTTACGCCCCTGACTGTATCGGGGTGTATCTCATAAAACGGATCACGCGAAGGGAGCAGTAAAATCGTAGACTATCTTTTTATTGTATAACGTCTTATTTCTGATCGACGATGTAACTTAGGTGGAATACAGTAAGAGGTTTAGTGAGGAATTTAGGATGTTTTCTCAGCTGTTATTTGTATTTATCTTTACGGTCTAGTTGGATTTTGGGGTGTGGAGAAATTTTGTGTTCCATTTCCATTTTGAATACGGATTACTGTAACGTTCATGCTTAGCATCTTTAAATTAATAGACATTTCTTTATATACGCTGAAAAATGGCAAATTATTAGAATAGAATTTTCAACTTGTTAGATAATGCAGGAAAATTAAAAATCATCAAATGAACAAATTATGACGTGGTATGTTTGGATGATAATATAATGATAAATATCCGGTTGACCGAGCTTCGCTCGGTTTTTAAAATGTCTATATCTTGGGAACCGAGCTTTTCTTGAACCTGGGACCTTGATAAATCGATTCCTTGAGCCGAAAAACCCCTAATCTATAACTTTCATGAAAATCCTTGGAGCCGTTTCCGAGATCCTGATTATGTATAAATATACAAGAATTGCTCGTATAAAGATATTAGATAATTATAATTTGTATAACTACTTTGAAAAAGCATAAATCTACTGATTTTACTCATTATTTCGACCGTACAACATTTGCTTTCCCTACCTCTTAAACATTTTAATAACGAAGAAATCACATCTAAAGACACCCAGCACGCGAGAGCACTTTGATTCTCTTGTAATATAATTATTAGCGATAATTCCTCCCTGTGAGGCGCAGAAGGGTGGCTTCGGGCACTTATGCAGAAGGCTCCTTGACATTTCGCCTGAATTGCACGCCAATTTCTTGTTCAATGAATTTGATTAATCAGTTTAAATAACGTTGAAGATTTTTTGGGAGATTACTTGACGTAAATAAATAGTCGTTTATGGTAAAATCTTTAATCAGATTAACCCGATAAAAGATTTGGCCTTTGAAGGCTTTTGACAAGCAAAAGATAACTAATTAACATGTATGTAAACTTAGTTTGAAGCATTAGGCGTCAAGATACTCAACATGCCAGTTAATTTTAAATCATATGCAACGGGGGCCAAGCCCATTGAATGATTAGTATTGACCATAATGTCGTTCATTTAAAATCAGTGAAAGAAGTACATAATATGATATATACAGAATGAATAGTAGTACAATGGCATCTAATCTAAATACACAGCTGTATCTTCAAATGCCTCATCCAAATCAAAACAACTTTTACAACCAATAAGTACATCAACTATTTGAATTGCTCATTGGTATTGGATCGGGTCAAATGCTCCATTAACATTGTAATCAAATTAAAGCCAGCGAGCAAATGATAAAGTGTTCCAACACCCCGTCGTACTTCATACATACCTGTAATAGCATTTATTATGGACCTGGTACGTGTAGTTCCAAGGTCTGATGTAATTCCATGTAATTACTTTATATTTTTGGATGTTTGGGTATTGATGTCATGATTTATGGTTTTATATTGATCAAATTGTATTGTGAGTTTTATTTCCGATTTATTGGTTTTGATATCTTCATTACTTTTTATATCTTTATTAGTTATTTCCATTTCAGTTTTTTGAAAATCATTATGAGTGACTGTGTTTGATTCTCAGTGTATATCAACAAGTATTTAAAAAACAGTTTTTCTTCCGTTTCTATGTTATTTGACATTTTCATTTTGATTATTTTTAGTTACTTTGTTATTGATATCATTTCTGGTACCTAGTCTTATTTTAATAAAATTGTATGGTAGTGTTTTTTTTTACTTTTTTAGAAGTGATAACTTTTAGCACAGATAATTGCAACAGAAGGACAACTATAGTGACCGCATGAGAAGAAAAAAGTACACCATGCAATTCCGTAACAAAGTTCTCCGTGTAGTTAGAACATTTTTTTTTGGGAGGTACTAGGACTGGGAACTAAGATCCACGGTGTAACTTTAATAGCCCTTTACTTTCCGGGGTCACGGTAATTCCTGAGTCCCGCGACCCCGGAGTTAGAACAATTTTGGGAAATTCTAAATTATAGTTGTCAAGCAAAAAGTTCGAATAGAACATTTGAGTTTTCAACGCAAATTTGAATTTTTTATAATGTTATTATTTTCAAAAATACGAACCAGCGCGACTTTATTTGATTCTCAATTCACGTCAACAGGCATTGAAAAAACAGTTTCTCTTACTAAAAGAAAAATGCGAGCGTTCAAGAAACTTTGTGGACCGAATCCTTTACTGATTGTTCAATAAAATTTCCTTCAAGTTCGACTTGGCAATAGGATTTAGCTAGATAAGTCTACTGAACTGCGGAGCCGAAGTTACAAAATCGGCATTGTAGGAATAACTTTGTGAGTATTTTCAAATATTCTGCTTTAGTGTAAGTGAGACGATATATTATCTTCATTTCTTGACTTGTAACATTACTCTTAGTAATTCGTAGGAGAAATCTTATCTACAAGTAGCTCAAAATTTGCCTCGTTAACACCTACACACTATTCTCCTTTAACGGCTGTACTTAAAACCAGAGCAATAAACTTAGGTTTCCCCGTATCCTATACAACGCTAGCAAAACGCCTAATACCAACCACAAGCCAACCATAACAATAAACAATTTCAGATTGGACTGTTCCATGGAAACCACACGTCCGAAAATCCGGTCTCTCCTAATCAGATCCCGATTTATGTAATGACATTTCACTGCTGCTGAAATTTAAGCTTCACACCTTTTGGAATAAGGTTGCGATTTCAGCAACATGATTCAAGATATTTTCACAATTTCTAATTAAAATTAGACTTTAGAATTTAGGAGATAGGATATAAATTGAAGTGGCTTAGCTCTCTAAGATAATGTTGAATTACTTCGTCATAAAACATGATATGTCGGTTTGTATGTTACTTGATCAGTTTAAATACATAATTGTGAATTTGATTTCCATGTTTGCTATGTAAAATCTGGGAGATTATAATTAATATTGCCAAGAGCGAACGAGATATTATTGGCATGTTATAATCTTGCTATAAATTATGGCACATGTTGTAAACTAGGTATTCATGTTTGCCATTATAAAGTTTTGATGTGTGTTGTATTAATTTATTGGTATTTTGTACAAAGATAAAATCATAGTCACAGTCCGAATAATCAATGATAATATTTAAATCTAGTTTCGTGCAGAGCAGATAAACAGTTGCAATGGCTCTAGAACTAATCCAGGTAAAAGAATATTTAATAAAATGTTGAAATATTGCTAGAAAGTAATCAATATCAATTACTGTAATTTCTTTTTAATTACTATAGATGGACAGCTTCAAATTCAAAAATATCAATAGTGTAACTACAGTAACTAAGTAAGAATAAATATGATCGAAAGTGATGAAGATAAAGCAACAAATCGAATCATAGTTGATTTTTTATCTAAAGACAGTACTAAACCATAGATCGACGATACCATTCACCACATATCTCACACGAGGGATACTAAATTGTACGCTCATGACGTTTGCGGTGACGTGGCACGCGTGACGTGACCGCGGAATGTGCTGTGTTGACATCCAGACACGTCTAATGGACGCAAATAATGTGGGAGACCGATGATTGTTAACGTGGCTATATTAGATGTTATCTACACTGGTGTTGGAGTACTATTTTACGTAATTTCAGGGTTTTGTCGCTAGCTCTGCTGAGTGTTCTTATTCAAAGATTTTTATAAGAATTAAAAATTTAAGTGGCTATGTGTGTATGAGGTGTATAGTATTGATTGGGTTTAATCTTTTGTATTCATCCTTGATCAAGAAGACTATTCGAGACTTTTCTATCAGTATCATCAATCACTCCAGTCTTTACTTCAGCTTTTATGGAGAGATTAGCTTCAATAAAATGGCTTCCTGATTTCAAAACCCCTAGCCGTTCCACCTTCAAACAAATTCGTTTCATAATCTGTATCGTTTATTTCCACGCACCGTGTACACCAATGATTAATGACGTCACTTTTATGCTCACCTGATGTTAAATGGACCATTGGGTAAGCAGATGTAAATCCATCAGACTTTGATAATGTGACGTCGTTTATTTGCGATGGACATGGGTCATTGCTTGTAGCCGTCGATTTGTTTTCATGGGATTCATTCTTCCATAAGGATTACGTGGTACACGGATTAGGCTGTGGATATATGTATTAGTGATGATCAAGAATTTTGAGCTATCTCCTTCGAGTGTCCATTGTTTAAATTCTAAATTCTGTATTAAGATGCTTAAAAGTTATGTGAGTATATAATATAGTTACCGTGGGTACAGTAAAATGCAAGACAAAAAAATATTGGGTGTGATAGACGTGCAATGTTACTGGATAAGATTTTCAAGCTACCCTGTGTCTGCAACTATTTTCTACACAATTGAGTTAAAATTAAAATAATATACAATTGTAAAACTTTTGTCTAAGAAATTTTAATCACCATAACTTTGTACAATCAACAAAAGAAAAGCATTTACTATAGAAGAATGTACCAATCCACATGCTTTAAAAGCTAATACAAGACAATATAATCCGAAACAAAAAGATTGTAGCAAAAGATAACACATTAGCCAAAACCGAGACAATGGCGCTGAAAAAGGTGCAAACTCAAAACACGCAGAGAACCCTTCCTTTTAGAATTACATGGGTAGCGAAATAAGCGTCAAACAAAATGTTATATTTATTATGAATTAGAAAACTTAAGCACATTACTTATTCACTTATAAAGAAAAATTTTTCCTACGATCTTTTTAGCATTATGAATATACAAAGGGAATTTCACAGATGTTGCTTTATTCTTTCTTATTTGAATATTTTCTTTGTATGGTCGGAATTTTGCAGGCTGATTCGGGAAGAAAAATATGTTGTTGCGGAGGGCATGGTGTCTAAGCAAGTTTTGGGGCGAAATGAAGACTCACAAGAATTTTGATATGTGCTGGTACAGGAAAAAATAGTTGCGGCACTTATTTTTGGCAGATAGCTGTGATTGGTGGTGTTGATTGCTTGATAAGATCCATTGAAGTGACGTTTTTATTCTGTGTCGTAAATATTACTTTACTACAGTTTTGTACTTAAACAGGCTTCTGCCGTGGTAGGTCTCAAGAGGGCCATCTGGCTAGCGCCAACCACCAGCCAGGTACAGGAGAAACCCCTTGTGATCGGTATTTAAAAAAATGTATTTTGTCAGTGTGCAAGACTTTCCGTTCCACTTGGGTGGGCTTGCTCCATCTTAGATCTCGTCTTTGCTTTTAAGCTAGATTAAGTCCAAAACAAAACCCTTTGAATGTAAAAAAGAACATTTCTCATGTGTTCATGTGGAAAAACTGACCTTGTATTTTTTACTCTACCTTTTCCCCAAAACAAACAACACACCATTCAAATCAGCCAGCCAAAGTTTAAATCATTGGAAAGTCGTCGGATTGTAACGACAGCAAATCGGTACCCCAATAAAGTGCCATTACGAACCCCTACATAGAAATGGGCCAATAAGTAGCGTTTTGGGTATTTTTGTCCGCAAATGTTCAAAGCTGTTACGTTACCTTTTTTTTCTTTTTACGCAGTAAAATCCCGGGATAAAAGGCGCGAGAGTGACTGTCAGACTTGTACTTATTGAAATTCACGTTGATCTTACAATAGCCTTTCACGTTCCAGGGTCACGGTTTCTTGATAAGACTGTCCCAGAACCCAAGCAGGCTTTGGCACTTCGAGGCGCGCATGGAACACGACGCGTCGTCGACCTGGACATGGTCCATGATCGGACAGCCAGTCAACAATAACTCGCCGTTCTCATGCATACCTACGGTTGCTGGGTGTTGCACCTCCATACGCTATTCGTAGACGGCAAGAAATAAAAATAAACAGCACAAAACTCTAGCTGAAAGACTAAATAGATTTGCAATTTAATTTATTGAATTTGCAATTTAATTTATTGATGTTGGAAACAAGCCTATAACTTGCCACCACGATGGCGAGCATAAGCTAGCAATTGATAAGTAATTACTTATATTACATTAATTCGACATTCAAAAATTTAGAGACTCAACCTTTCTGTACAAAATCTTGAAATCATCTTTTCGTATGATCACGCTGAAATATTTCTTGAATTTTTGGTTCTTAAAAGTTTTGAATCGAACATAATTTTAAACAGTTTTGGGGTACGAAGGGGAAAAGTGAAAGTTTTTGTTCAAGGTCAGTCTCGGCCCAAAATAACCCTCATCAAAATGAAATTATGTTGCTTCGAATATTATGAGATCAAAGATTGGAATAATTATCAGTTTTTCGTCGTTAATGGCGCAAAATGTACTTCCGTAATCAATTAATTTACAATCATGTTCGAGGCTTTTTATTTTCATTGGTAAATAACGAGATGATAGGTATAAAAAAGTTAGTTTTTTCTTTGTTTATAGGTAAAAACCTGCCATGATTATTAAAAACTTTCATTTCGTAATCATTTCAGTCTGGTGAATAGCTTAAACGTCGAAAATCAACATTGGACCTAGTAGAGGTCCTGCAAGCAGACCTTAATGTGTCCTTTTGTTCAACAAGTTAAGCTAGCTTGAACTATTATTTGAATGTGAACAGAGAACAAGTTTGAAGAACCAAAACAACATTGTAAAATTGAAACAGTGAAATCACAAAAGATTACCCAAACCAAACCTTTGAACATAAATGAACGTTGATGTAAAATCATAATACTCGTATCTACTTATAACATACACTGTGTGTACTCGTATAACTCACAAGCGAATAACGCAACATATGCAACTGTCTTGCATAAAACGCAAACCGTTTTAAACACAAAGTAGCAAAGTTGGGATTCCCTGGAATGCCAACATAGGTGGCAGTTGGTACTGTCGCTAGTTTTCAGACAGTTCCAGCTAACTAGATACTAAACAAAAGGATTAAATGAAATTGCGACTGGTCGTTCCTTGTACTAACATTTTGTCGCAGTCGAGTCTATGGAATTATAGAGTGTTGACTGAATTGTGAGATAAAAATTTCTTTGTTTGTATTATTTAGAAGAGGTGTTATTATTAGAAATAAACTTTTTGACAAAAAATTCAAGAGAAGAAACATCAAAAAATAAATTTTGAGGCAGTGCCAAACAAACATGTACAACGAATAGAAGAAAACAGCTGAGTTTGCGTTAATTCCGATAGTTTTGATTTTTTGCAGACTTGTTTATGATTTTGGAACTATTTAGGCTTATGGCTATTGATATTTCTGATTGATTTGAACAATGAGTAGTTAATAATAGACTTAACCACCATTATCTGCATTTTTTTAATTATTTTAATTTGGGAACTTATCGCTTCAAATAATAACCAATAACAAAATGTGTTTACCTCAAAAATGATAAAAGTTTTAGAATTTTATACAAAGATTGAACCTTGACCTTAATAAAGCTTGACCAGCAAAGAGACAAAATTTTATGTTCCAATAAAAACAATTGGACCGATTTATGCAAAAATGATCCAACCCACAATCTCGACAATTTCGAGTTTTTGTGACTTATGTACTCTAAATAAGGTATATTTTAACATATCAAAGACTCGGAACTCTATGTTAATAATTGACGAAAATCCGTATGGTCCAAACCACAACTGTCATAGCGAACATCATTTTTTCATAATGCATAAATGTTTCAAGCTATTAGAATCATTTTTGCATTTTCTTGGTTGCCCTGATATAGGTTTTTTGTTTTTTGCTATAATGATTCAAACTACTTGGAACAATAATGCTTTTTATACAATATGGAAAATATTATAAAAATCATTCTGCTTAAATGTTCCAATAACCTTGAATCATTTTAACTCAATGGGGAAGGCAAGTGTCAAAGTGACAAGTGACAGTTTGGTCCCAAAGAACTGTCAAATCAAAGGAATTTTCTGAAAAAAAAAAAACGATTTATTGATGTAAAATGACTAGATGTTGTGTAATAAGCTGTAAAAATGATGGAACATACAAATTTACGACAATTCACACTATCAAGAAATAATGGGTAGCTGCTGTGACTGCCTTGAGAACAAAAATTGAATTATAATTAAAGAAAAGCTATATAATAAACAAATATCCAGCCTTGCGAAGCCGAAACAGGCCGTTAGTTGAGTTTATTAATGAAATTCTATGATTATACCATAACTAAACAATCGAAAACACTTCAAAATAATATCTACTTTTCTATTGGAGGTTAAGTACCAGTATTGCATCGCTCTATAAATCATGAAATGGTTCGTCTGGCGGAAGAATTATCACGTGGAACGAGTTTTGTGATAGTTGTGGTGTTAATAAATTAAATATATTGTGATATTTCTCGAATCTAAATAGAAAAAAGGGGTAAAATTACTGACTTAAAACATTATGGTATTTAATCAAAATAGAAAGTCAGAAGCAGCATTTTATTCTTGTTATAGGAGAGGACAGGTAAAACATACCTAAACTCAAAAATTGAAACCTCAACTACAAGTAATTGTGGATTTATTACGGTAAAATCAAATGTATTACCACTCAATTAAATCACTTTTTTTCCTTTGTAGATGCACCGTGGCGTCTTAATTCTTCTTTTAGTATATGCACTATGTATTGACGAATAATTTTCCATATTTGTTTTGTATTTATACTCAATTTTTATACCAATAAATCTTGTTTGTTTTTTGTACAAGGTAGACAGTAATCTGACGTAGGGACCAACTATCGCAGCGCCATCTACGATTAGCTTTGAGTTGCCATCCCCATTCCAAATAACATTCGACTACAGAAGTATACTGATTCAGACCACATGACTATTCTATTTAATTAAAGAAAAACGAAAAATTCAATTCTTAAAAAACGATTCACGGTTAAATATAAAATTATCATTAATATCTCGGCTAAAAAGTAAACAAAATATTATTTTTATACCGAAAACTTTAATGAAATACGTATATAACTATTTAAACCTTCTATCTTTTATTGCATTTTTTTGTACCTGCAATAAAATTGTATGTTTTGCATGAAATTTATTCTATTTTTTTAGAATAATGTGGTCATGTAGACAAACTTATTGAAGATCATTTTTGCATATTTCTAATGAAACAATGCAAAAACAAAAATCCTTTACAGGTCCATAAAATGGAAAGTTGTGATTTTGTTGGATCTCAAATTCTAGAAAAGAAAATAGTTAATAGAAAAATATTTAATGATAAGAGCAAAGTAAACTGGCTCAAAACAAAAGAAATTTTAATCACAAAAAAGACTCAACATTCTTTGTTCATGAGAACTTCCTTTAATGAGGACTACAAAGAACTGAATATTAAAAAGAAATTAAAAGGTGTTGATTTGGGTGTCATAGAAGAAGATTTGCAAGAATTATGGCCTTCAGGAAAACTGATTAACAAAAAGAAGTTAAACGATTTGAAATCGTTATTCCATCTCATACCAAATGATTGCATTGGTTATTATAAAAAACTGAAGGGAGACGATGCAATAATAGACGATATAGATGGTTATTGTGATGAACCCGACTTTGATTTGGATGAGGAGTAGGGTAACATTTGTGTTTTTTTAAATAAAATAAAAATAATAAACATTTTTAAGCTTTTATTTTTGTCATAGTTTGGAACATTTTTGCATTTTTCTTTCCGCAGCCTACACAGCTAATTCCATACAAAATGTATTATGTAATAATGATCCACGCGCAAGTTTTCTTGAATATCTACGAAACTATTAAAATTTATTTACTAAATACATGCATGTAAATTAGTTTAGAACACTTAGAATAACATAAAATTAAAAACATAACATTTAGAACTACAAAGCCAGAGAAATACCGAAATAAACTTTAAACTCTATTATCTCGAAATGAGGTTAGTGTGGACTGAATCATTTTTGCTTAAATCGGTCCAATTTATTATCAGTAAATGAATGAAATTGGGATTCGAATGGGAGTGAATATTGGATTAATACAATAATTTACAAATGCGAATGCGAAAGTTAATATACAAGCATACCACATCATCAGATATTAATCGCCTGCTTGTTGCCCTGCAACGTTTGTACGGCTTTTTTTAGGGTATGAATAAAATAGGAAGAAGCGTTATTTCGACATCACTACTTGCATTATCTCAGCCATCATCTTTTACTTCGTATTTCTTTATTCTTATCTTAACTTACGCTATTAAACCTAATAATGGGTTGCAAACGCCTTCTACGTGAATCCATTACCCCAACACGCCAAAATGCACGGTAGCAAATTACTCACCCCAAATCGCAAAGATAAAGCCTTTGATACTATCGTAATTAGCATACTTCTGCCCATCTTTCGCATCGTAGCCTCCAATATAAAGTTCATTAGAACAAGTTGCCTTCTCATTATTTTTCGTCGTTCGCGCCTGAAAATTTAATTATGCGTCAGGCTCCCAGTTTTTTTATTTGCTTTTCTAGGATGGATGAAGATTGGGCTTTTTGCATGTACCCGGTCCCTACCCTTGTAGTACTCCCATATAAATATCAAATAAAATTACGTGAAAAGTGTATCATACGCATAAAATATTAGTAGTAATTTTTATCCGTAGCGCTAGGCACTTGGGCTTATCTCAGTTGTAAATGTCCTTTTGCGCCTATAGGCCTTGTTTTGTTCTGTTTCCTGCGTGATATGAAGGGAAATCTATATTTTTCCTACTCCTCCGCGATTTTTTTCTGGTTATTTTATTGCAGGATCCAAGACAGTTAAATTCAAACTCCGGAACACGTCGAGCTTCATTGTCTCGGTGCTTTTCTGGTGGTCGCCACTGTTGATTTTGGATTGTATGGCAGTAAACCTGTAGAAAGTTTACAATAACAGAACTTTTTGGTCCCGTGGGAGAGAAAAGTAGTTGTGACTTGTAAATAGACGAAACATATCTCCTAGCTCTTTCTCATGGTAGGCACAGATGGGTAAATTGTTGAAATAACCGAACCAAACAAAAACTACCCAACCAACCATTTTCTAGTAAGGAATTTAGCTATTCTTAATAGCTTTGAACAATCATTCATCTCCCGAGACTTGTCCATTACGTCGGCTCACAGTCGACTTCCAGTCTAGTCGCTAGACTGGAACATTTTTATTTAGTAGCTTTGAATATTGTTTTGACATTCAGAAAGTCTCTGTGTCTGTGTATCTTTAAAGTCCAAATTCCAGAACAAATCAGTCCACGACTACCTACTTGAGTGAAGTTTTTGGTAGTATTTAATGAACGTTTATCTTCACGCTCTTTGCCAGAGAGGGACACAATATCGTAGTTTAAGTTAGTTTCACAAATAAGAAGTTGATACTTTATTAATTAGGACTTTGAGCTGCAGTCAGCGAATATTGAAATAATGTTGTTAAAGTTTTAACTTTTTATTCGACAGCTGGGTAATCCCAACATTTTTTGCTTTCTGTAACACTTTAACAACTTATTTTCATCCTCATTAACGTTTGTGATTCAAAACTGACAGCCAGTGGCTAGAAAAGTGTTTACTTTTTTTTTTTTGTTAATTATGTCGTTCTTATTTTCTTATATTTTTTTTAATTTTGCCCCAAATTAGAAATTTTACCTGTGTCGCGGGTGCGTTTACAAATATATAATATAAACTCACATACACAAGCATACAGATCCGGAACTACTACTTGTAGATCATAAAAATATAATATGCTCCGTGCGGGAATTGAACCCACGTCACACAGCACAGCAGTCCGATCGCTCGCCGCTGTGCTAACCGTGTCGTGTGTCCCACTGCTGGGATTTGTCCAGCATCTTCCACTCTTCGCTTTGTGTGGCTTTATCAGGCCAATCTCTCATAAACGCGTCTAAATCGACAAGCCTGCGTTTTCTAGGCTTGCTTTTCTTAGATATCGTTACCTACAGTACTAAATAGGTTGTAGAGGTTAAATAAGTAGGAGCTCTCTAAAAATACTTGTTTTTTTTTATATTGAGCGACTTTCTAGTATGTAGTCGCATCAAGTTAGACTAGGAGACCCCAACATAGTTGGGAAAGGCCAGGCAGATGATGAACCTTTACGCTACTTCTATTATTTTTAGATATTTTTCTTTCATCATTCCATTATTAAATTACACCGAAACGTTACAAAGCTGAAACTATTTCACTATCCTAAAATAACTTTGTAATAGAACCCGAAAACACAGGGCAAAGAACACTAAAGGATTTTTGACATAACCGAGAGACAATATTAAATGTTCTGGAATAATCTGATCTTCGTCTATCAATCATACATGTACAAAGTTCAGTTATAAATAATAAGTAAGTTCCTTTATATAAAAATAACAAAGAAGTACTTGAAAGAACTTTATTGAAGAGATAGACTCAGAACTTTGAAAGTCTTTGATCTTCTAAAATAGGTTCATTTATGATTCTGTACTTGAATATGATTGGTACCAAGGTATTGTAATTTTAAATATCTTTCACGTGTTTAAGTTTCTTTCAATCGTGTTCTGTCTACTTAAATAAAATTAAATGAGCCGAACTAATTTAGATTTAAATATGAAGAAGAAGTAGGTATCTTATTCAAAAATAAACAATGAAGGCTCGTTAGCACATGTGAGTTGAGATCTATATAATTATGTATTGTTAAAAATATAACAATATTTACATTTCTTTTTTCGTCACAGAAATTATTAAGAAAAAAATAAATTGCTCTTGAAATGACAACATTTGACACGAAAAGGAAAGATAAATAAACAATTATTAAATTTATCTTTTCAGCAGTTTCAACTACAAATAAATAATCGTTATTTTAAAAGTTTAATAAAAAGGAGAAACAATAATATTTAAAAACCTCAATCGCTTTTAAAAGATATTATAACTTAAAAACCACTAATAAAAGTACATCTTTCAAGTAAGTTATAACATCACGCGTAAAACTAACAAAATATTCGCCAATCCTATAGCTAGGCATAAAATATAGTGTTCCAGTTCGTTATAATGTAACTGGATTTCCCTGATCGGTCCTTTTGAAATACGAAGCTTGAACTTACATTACAGAACGCTGCGAGCATAGGTTTGTTTCTGTAAGTCTTCGTTCTGAAATTGCTTTAGTTGCCAACAATTTTATTCCAATATGGGAAGTTTTAAGTAGACTCTTAGAACAAAAGGTGAAAACTATCACCATAATATTTTTTTTTACATAATAATAATTCTGAAAGTAACTTTCGTCATATTTGTAAGCATGGACCTAAAAAAAAAGGCGGACGGAACTTCACTAAGAAACGATTGAAGCACCACAATGGCGGCGGCGTAAGTATGTGTGCGTGTGTATAGGGATGCCAGATGAAGGAAAAAATTACCCATTTTTAAACAATATTTAATTAAGATCTCCCTTGAACTTAAGTTTAATTACAATTTTTTTTGTGACGGACCTATTTTTAAAATAAAGGTAAAATCATTTAAGCACATTGGATATTAAAATATTTACAACTCGTTTAATGTTAATAAAGTTTTACAATCCCTTTTGGTGATTCAAATTTTTGTAGACTTGTCTTTTGCTATCGACACATCTAGAAATCCCTTCTATAGCTTGGCCAGAACGGGTTGAAACGGAACTAAAATTTTTATTTCTGACAGCGTTTAAAAATCTTTGATATTTGATGTAAACAAAGACCGCAGGTTTGTTAGATTTATTATTGTGCCATAAAACTAACGTAATAAGTGAAAAAAATTAAAATAAAATCATTCAAAGTGCTGGTAGCGCGAAGACAGTGGCGACTTCCGGTTTTCTACATTTTTATGTCAAGCTGTAATTTACTTAAGTGGTGAAAACGAATGTTTAAGTATTTTTCGGCTATAAATATTTAATTAATGCTAATTGCTATTTTATGTTCCATTCCTACACGTCTACATTCCTATTCCATGTCTACACTCCCTTATTATTTTATACAATCATTTTTCCATGCATCATTTGCCGTGGGGAAATCTGTAAAAATATAGAAGAATGCAATAACGATAAATAGTAACATAAAATATAAATCTCCCAATTTTAAAATAATTTGAACCTTGAAATAGTTGCAACACTGATTGATTTCGAGATGTTTATTAAATTTATTGACGTAAAATCGAGAAATAAGCTTCAAATTGACATGCTTAACAATGAAAAGTGATCCCCTGGCTTTTTTAATTGAACTACTATGGTTTAGACAACTTTTTGCAACACATGACGGCATACTTTGATTTGTATTAGACAAAATAACACCGTATAAAACCGCGAGTGTCGTTCGAAGCGTAATGGCCGACGGCTGACTTACTATGGTGTGAATGTGTGCGTGCTGGCTTGTCCACATTAGCGCACTGACTTACTATGGGTGCTTCAATTGTTTCTTAGTGAAGTTCCGTCCGCCTTTTTTTTAGGTCCATGTTTGTAAGTAGGTATTATTGGAAAAGTTAAAAAATGTAAAGAGTTCAAAAACCTGTTTTGGAACTTCATGTTCGTTTAAAATGTTCTTATAACCTATATATTTTACCAGCGGTTTCGCTCTCGTTTATTTAGAACTCGACGATCACTTCGGCGACATTTTGAGCTATCTATTAATATGAGAAAGTTTCTTCATTTAAATTATTATTTGTTATTAATTAATTAATGATGTATGGTTTCATAATATAATCATAATTATGTGGATGCAAATCTGGTAAAATAAACTATTTCATTTCTTCGTTGTTTTCCTCGGGAACAGTAGATAATGTTTTTTTTTCTATAGCTGATTCTGGGCACTTGACAAAATTATAACCGAAAGGGAAATGCCCCGCGTCCATAGTGCCCCAGGCCCAGAACGGACATCAAATATTAGTCTAAAAATTCAGTGTTTTAGAATCTTAATAATATAGGATATCTGAAAATTACATTTAAAGTGAGGCCACTATTTTAGAAATGTTAAAAAAAGCAAATGTTTTGGGGTTAATTTTCTATGTGCAAAAGTGTGGGACTGTGAGATACAAGAAGTTTTCTTTTATTACTACTGTTTTTTTGATAATGATAGTAGGGGAGAGTTTCTAATATACTTTGCAGTAGGGTATAAAAAAACAATCAATCAATCAATCCATTTAATAATGACATTTCTAATGAGACTTCTCTATCTATCTGTATCTGTTCTTAATAAGTGACTTCTGATCCGTCTAACAGAACGTCCACAATTAGTGCAGCTGCCTTGACGTACATATTATCCTTCCAAGTGTTGTTGCAGAACAAGGCTTAAGTTACTACCAACCAGCGGTTGTGGCAAACAAGATTGTCTCTTGATACCTGAAATAAAATTATTATCCGTTAATAATTGGATGATGGCGTAAGCAATAGCAAAATCATTTTATGATTAGTATATTTACCTGCCGTGGTACAACCAACTGCTGTAGGTATGATTTTTTTTTCAGGTTTTAACGATTTTGAAATTCGGTTAGGTTAAAACCACAATTCACACAATGTTCTTCAGTCACTGTAGAAAACGTTATAAATCGGTATCCAAAATCCGAAACAAGTCCATATAAAGCCAGGTCGCAGTAAAAGAAATTGAAGAAAAATCAAAATACATTCACATTGAGCGCAACATGACAGTGTCAGTCAGTGTAAGTGTCAGAATTAAAATTAGTGTTGTCACTATCACAAAAAAATAAAAACTATGAACCGATTTATCGATTCCTTTCTAAATGACTGATGTTTTATTATTATTTAAATTTTTTTTACAAGCACGCATTAGTTTGTATATTCATGTTTTATTTTAGTTCGTTTTTATTACAATACAAGAAAAGCCAAATGGGTATGCCGGTGAGGTTATTGTATTTTTGTATAATCGATTCTAATCGATTAATTAATGAAAATACTTGAAATGTGATTAGATGCTGGCAATATTTTACCAGCGTTGAAATCTAAAAATTATCAAAAAATTCGCTTCATCAGCTCTCACATAGAAAAGGTGCATCATGTTAAAATCTCCGAAATCTAATTTTTATATTTAAAATTATACTTGTTATTACCGCAACACAAAGTTACAACATGTCACTGGCCTGCAAATTGCAAAAAACGTAAAAAAATTGAATTTCGCGGGCTACATCGAAGCAATCACCTTAAAGCGAGACTAGTTACACTGTGAGAACGAGATGGTGCTAGACGACTCGTATCTGTCTCTTTCCCACAGTGGACCTACTCTCGGTTTAAAATGCCATGGTAGACCTCCAGGCGCCAATAAATCATCTCATTCTCGGCCAATGTTATTTTTAAATTTAAAAAAGCCGTCTTCACCTGGCTGATGTCACTTGATTATGAATCGGTAGAGGACTTGCAAAAGGTGGTGACCTGAATAATGACACACACATACAAACACACACAAACACAAGCACACACACACACACAAACAAACACAGGCACACACACAAACACACGTGCGTATCAGTAGTAATGTGTTATGCTGTATTTTTTTTTTAATTTTAGTTTTTACTTTCCCACACAATGTCATTAAATTAATTTTTCTTTCATTTTTTTGTCATGAAACAATAAAAAGGTGTGTCTTTTTATTACGGGAGGACACTGGCTCCTGCAACACAGTTGTAACTAGTGCAGGAGTCAGAGAATTCAATACAGCTGTAAAAATTGTTTTATGTCAATAAATACTTTTTATGTTAATGGAAAGAGAAAATCTTAATTGGTAAATTTTTTTCAACAGCACGAAAATTGTTTCAACATGTTCGTCTACGTCAGCATAACTTCGTTAAAAGCCTAAAAATACTAAAAATGTTTGTAATCCAGACTCGCTCATGGCTCATTAAATTCGATCCTGTATTTAGGCTGAAAATGCTGAAATGTTATCTAAGTTAGGCCAAGTTGCGAATATTGATGTATGTTCACATAAATTGTGGAGGCCTTTGTTGAATGGCAGATGTCTCTAGGGTTATTACAAAAGCTGTGCTTTTGATAAAATTTAAATGGAGAAGAGTATATTTTTTATGTAGCATTTATTTTGTCATAGGTTAGCAGCTTTATATATAACGTTGTAGGTTATTGATTAGTAACAGATTGGTAATCATTTTTTAAAAACAACAGTCAAATAATTTTTCAATAATCCAGTCCATAATTTATTTGTGCTTTGCTTTTTTTTTTAAATTTAGTAAAATGACTTTTTTGACTAACGATCACGTAAGGTATTTAATTTTTCATATCTTAAAACCAATGCTCCACAAAACTGTCGTTTTACTTCACGTTTACTATCAATGATGCAGTTTTTGTATTCCTGAATTTGACCAAAAAAACCCACCACACTATTCCCAAACCACAGTAACTCCTGAAAGCCAAAATCAGCCAAAAGCGACGTGTCCCGTATGATGAACCTTGTCTATCTTGGATCATGCAACGAAATTAATCAGTAAAGAGGAGGAGCAGGAAAAATATGTTTACATTTCCGTTTATATCGAGCAGAAGACAGAACAAAACAAGGCCAAAATATTATAATTCTGTATTCAATAAAAATAGTCATGGAGTACCCTTACACCCTCATCCCAACCTGATTGACCCTTTTCTGGGACATCCTGTAGGGTCAGTTCCTTTTTAGTGGCCCTTCCTGCATTCACATGAACCTGCACAAATCTCATTTGCGATCTGACTTTTATCCGGTTTTGTTGCAAAATCAACCATGGTATTCTTATTAGAGAAAAAATATATAAGGAAGAGTATTATTTAGTTTATTGATTTCTTTTTTCTTTTCTTTTTTTATAAATTACTTTCAACTAAGAAAATTTGACGCATTTTGATACCGACTGTGGTGCAACTGAATATCATGAAAATGAAGATACCTCATTCTGATGTATTCATGAAATAACAACATGAATTCATATTTCAGACGTTGCAACATTCGACAAATATGAAATAGTGCTACAAGAGTAAACATCTCAACATACTCTCAATTTGATGTATCTTGGAATATATCGAGATAGCGAAGTTAATTTTTGTGTATTTGAGCGTATATAGGATGTAGATTACAAGTATGTTACAATAGTACAATAATAATTCATTTTTCGAAAAGGAAATGGTGATATTTGAGTTTGTTAAAGGAATACATAATCTTTCGAATAACAGGCGTTATGATGTGCAACATATCAATTGAAGAAATAAACCTTACCTCTTAAGAAAGCATATTTAATTCAATGGGAGGCAGAATTTCGACTTACGATTCCCAGTTACAGAATATTCTGTACACACTTAGTATACCGTCGTAATTTCGAATTGGGCTGTCTCAGATCATGTTTGCAGATTCAATACCACGGCTTAATGTCGTAACCCTCGTTATTAGACTGCTGTTATTCGAATCTATTAGAACGATTAGGAACAAAATGAGTTACAAATATGACACAAAGACAAGCAATTTAATTACATTATCATAATAGGTATTTTGACAGTAGGTATCAGTAAATTGCTAATCTAATTAGTTCGTCTGAGAGTATTGAAAATTTAGTGGTACGTATTTATTCTGTTGTTAAATCAATGCTTAATTACAAAGATATAAAGCTGGGTACTCACTTAGCAGTGTTGCATGTAACGTATCAGATACTGTATCAACCTGCAAGTGGGTACGGCTCGTCCGGGCACACTGCGAGCCGCCTTTGTGTTCGTAGTGATTCTCTCGGCGGGTCACTGTGAGCTTACAGCGAGCGGTTCGCAGCGGGCTCGTGCCTACGTCCGTAGGTGAGTACCAACGACGATATAATACTAGACTACGCATGCACGATCTAAGGAACAAAAAATATTCTGCCAACTCGCTGAGGTACTACGTAAGCGAGGGGGACGGGGTACTGCGTTGTGATTGGCTAACTCAAAGTCTGTTCTGTCTCAACGTATGTTTACGGCTCACAGGATTGGTTGAAATGAGACGGATATAAGACTTTTTTGCCTAATGTGTTGACAGACATCGGTCGCCTGTTATTAGGAGTCTAGTATTATATCGTCATTGGTGAGTACTCACTTGATACCGTATCTGATACGTTACATGCAACACTGTTAAGTGAGTACTACCCAGCTTTACGCATCAAAATTCGAGCTCGACTGAGGGCTGGATTTTGATTATTCTGTGATATAACTATAAACTACCAAGTTTTTCATAATAATATAATTATGCAGTCATGTCATTGTGTACAAAAATGGACATAGGGTGTACCTTCATCCCGAAAATAAATATTGTTAGCGAGTAACGTGTCGTATAATTGATAGTTAAATTCTAAATTAACGCGAGTGACGCCAAAGCCAAAAGTCAGTAGACAATATAAAGTAACTACATAAATTAAGCGCGGCCACATGCATCAGTTTTCCTGATCAGGAATCCTGATCCGTTTCCCATCCGAACGCAGTGAATTCATACAAATGTGTGTGTATGTTTTGTGTGTGTTGTTCACATTCGATAACTTCCCGTACAGATTTCGAAAAACGGATCAGGAAAACTGATGTATGTGGCCGCCCTAATAAGTAACGTATTAATCAAATTGGATCTGTAACCTTCCATTTAATCAATAAATCTAATAACGTTTCAATATGCGTCTAAACACACAGACCAACGATACAAAATATACAATTTGAAACATATTCAAGTAATAACTGCAAATAATATTCAATAGTGGAGCTCACATATCGATATTGTAAAGCGATGAGCGATCCCGCGGATCTTTGAGAAGTAAATAAGGCGGGCTGCATACGAGATGGGATCAAAACGCGCTATGTAAACGGGTTTACTCGGCTTTTGAACAAGTATTAAAAATATGTTTTTAAAATATCAACAAGCGTATGGTTCATTTCTATTAAAACAAGTATTAAGTTCTAAAATCACTTTTAATGACTTATAAAAAAAATGGTCCAATATAAATGTTCGGTTTCAGTCGATTCTTACTACTCGCACATACGAAGTTTTATCAGATGTTTTAGAAAAAAAAAACAAACAATAAAAGTGGCTTATTTTCAAATCTGCGTATATTTGGCGCGGCAGTAAGGCACTTTTAATTTTTTTGTGTTTTTTTTTATAAAAATCTGATAAAAGCTACTACGTGATAGGGGACTGAAGAGGAAATAATTTTAATTTAAATTCACATTCTATGTGGTTCCTGAAAAACTGTTAAGATGAGAAGTAACGTAATCCAAACTAATATTATAAATGCGAAAGTAACTCTGTCTGTCTGTCTGTCTGTTACGCTTTCCCGCTTAAACCTCTCAACCGATTTTGATGAAATTTGGCACAGACAATCTTTAGACCCTGAGAAAGAACATAGGCTATCAAAACACCACGCGGGCGAAGCCGCGGGCGGAAGCTAGTGTAATGATAAATAATAAGCGCCATAATGTTAAAATAGTTAGTAATACTTTTATCATTATTGCTTAGTAACGATGTTAGTGAAAGGCACCGCTCAGTGTTGACTGAGCAAGTGTGAACGTATATTTTAACATATCTATCAGCTGGCTCGTTGGTCTAGGGGTATGATTTTCGCTTAGGGTGCGAGAGGTCCCGGGTTCAAATCCCGGACGAGCCCAATTTTTTTTTAATAATTACTTCAAGATTAAGAAAAATTAAAGAAAAACTTTGTTGAAATCCAATAAGAATATACTTAGCTGGTATTTTTTTTTTTTAACTTTTTTTATAAACATATTTTGTAAATATTTAGTTAGTAACACTTGTATATTTCTAGTTTTGGTTATAGTATGTTATGTAAATTTCTCTTGTATATAAAAATAAAGGGGTGCTATGACAGGAAACCTCCACGTGCGCCCGTGGACTGGAGTTCCCTGTCGGATACGTCCGGGGGGAAGACCAGTTTTTCGGGCCGGTGCACCCTGGGATGCGGGCAAAAACTCTTCCTTAGGCACTGTGTGCCTAAGGGGTCTCTTTGCCCGTATGCGAATAGCCTGTCGTGTGGACGCTCCAACGCGTGTCCCTCTGATTAGCAGAGGGCACAGCGGTGGAGCGGGCTTGGGGACGGTGAGTTATGGGTAGCTCGCCGTCCGACCAAGGACCAAGCCCGGGTCGGTGGCGCGTCGTGTTTCGCGCCAAATGCCTGCTGGGGTCGCGGGTTTTTTCTTAACCCAGGTTACCGTGGCCCCGGAACGTAAAGGGTATAGGAAGGAACACGGGTGGATTTTAGTCAGTAAGAGTCTGACAGGCCCTTCCGCCCCACCCAGGGCGGGAGAACTCATTTGATAACTTTACCACCTAAAAAAAAAAAAAAAATATAAAAATAAACTGTCATGTCTTGATTGTAAAAAAACGTGAGATAAGTATTATATTAACTAAGAAATAAAACAACTTAGCTGGTCGACTTTTTATTTGGTACATTATTTTTGTATGAATAAAGAAATGTGGCTTATAACAAAAACAAATTAGAGTAGCAGTTTTTTTTTTGCCTTTTTTAAGATGATAATTAAGTTACACAAAAGTGTAAAATAACTTTTCTTGCGGAAGTCGGTGGTAAAAATGAATTAAAAATGGTTCGTGGCCTATACTGTGTCTCACTGCTGAGCAAATGCCTCCTCTTTCTCCTTCCAATCCTCGCTATTTCGGGCAATTTTGGGCCATGTTTGCCCCGCGAATGTCTCTCTTCAAGCATCCAGTAAGTGACGTTTATTGCCCACCTGTACCTGTTAGTAAATATTTTAAAGCCACTATGGTTACTATACACATACAGAATTAGTGCCCAAAACTGTTCAACAAGAGCGCGTCTTGCAGAGCTATGCAGTTCACGTAAACCCTTTACGTGAACTGCATAGCTCTGCAAGACGCTAACAGTTTTGCATTGCAAATCGTCCAGCGTTTGCTCGGGGCTCGCTTGTAAGTGTCACTAAGTTTAAACTACTGAGTCGGATACTGCGATGCGGTGTGAAGAGTCTCTTTGAAGCTAAAATATGGTTTATTTGGGATAATATTGTTAAGTTAAAGACGATGAATTTCAAAAACTTGTTGCTACAGTGATTGACATTTAGTTCAACAAAAGTTGAGACTTTATAAAAAAATAACACTAAATAACCTTCAGTATTAAATACTTATAATGAATACGGGGCTACTGGTGATTTAGGATACCTACCCACGCTGAAGGCTCTCACAATTTCGTTCAATTTTTACCAAATAAAACAATTGTGGAGCCCATAATACCCGATATAAATCTAGTCATTTTTTACCAAAAGCTCGGTGGTAATAAACCCTCATATTCATTTGAATATCTATAACAAAACAACAAATGGATTAATCGGTTCATTCATTTCCGTCATCAGCCATGGACAGTACAAGACAACCAGTAAATTAACTAGATTTCTTTAGTTAAACTTTAAACCACTTTGTGCGACAACCCCAATTTGCTATTAATCTAAAGGGTCGACACGATCGAGATACGATAAGTACTCCAAAAGAGGCGAAATGATTGTGTAAGGATCGTAGCCAGGTGACGTTTTGTAGTTACTGTCTACCCCAATGGGGCAAAGGTGTGAGTTGAAGTACTACTGCCAGTGGGTTTGCTCGCGTGTAAGTAGAAAATTATTTCAAGTTTTATCAACATCCGTTCTGCCGTTCCGATGTAACGGAGTAACAAACATCCATACATTCATCTTAACATCCACCGTCTGACTACAAAAATGTTAAATATCTGTTGAACACTTACCTAAAAAAACTGTCGACTCCAAAATGGTATTTGACGTTGATTTATGGGTCGTTTTGCAGTTGTACTTTTTTAGACAAGTAATCAACAGAATCTGATGTTTTTATTTTTGCAGTAAGGCAGTTGCGTGTGAAAATTTGTTCCTAGTTGAAATACTTTGTGAAATACTTATGTACTGTGTCATCGGAGCCAACGTGTAGATAAAACAACAAAGCGCACATATAAATCATTTTTTATTGAAAGCGAGTGCGTTTGGAAATTTCGGCGGTTGATAAAAATGTTTTATGATAACTTTGTTAAATGTTTTGGGATTAAATTGGTGAAGATTATGTGTGTGAGTTATGTTATCAGGTAAACGGGTTTTGTTTTGATGACGTGTTTGGGAAAAATACTTTCCTTTTGTTTTCTTTCTTTCGGTAAAGCCAAGAAAGTTAATCGTTTAGCAAAATTAATTTTTAATTATTATTATACGAGTAATTAGGTTCTAATCGAGACTATCATTTTACAAAAATTGATTTAATTTACAATGATTACCCTTATTGTGGTAGTTATTTTTATGATTCGTCGAAAAACCTAATTGTCATCAAACAGTGTCGAATGAAGTGATTTTTAAAATGCATAAAAATATCGGCAAAATGTCTCTTCAATAATTTTAACGATGTAAAATCAACGTCCTAATTTAATCTTTGCAAGTCAGACTGCTTTACAACATCTTAGACTGGGATAAGAATAATTTGTTTTCTAGAACCCACTTACTACAAGATCTAAAGCAATTCAAGATTTATTTTTAGACCCAATCTCCGCTGTAAGTCCCTGAAATCCTTGACGTCTGTTAGTAGGGAAGTCGTCTCTAAAACTGTCACAATATATAAGTGATGCTAAACAGTTGCCACAAAGTTATTTCGACACATTTTTTAAAGCTCACACATTGAAAATTATGTCGCCACTGGTTGATCGGGGTTACTGTAAAGAAGAAGGAGCACGGTCCATACAAAATTCACCCACAAAAAGTAACTCTAAAAAAACATAAAAATCTGAATAATAAAAAGATGATAATTATTATTTACTTTTAAATTCCATTATTACAGACCAACATTTTTTAAAAAAAGCTATGAATATTCGTCTAGGGCCAGGGATAGTAATATCTACAATAAATATAATTTTTAAGATATTGGGAAATACTATATAGGCAATCTTGGCTTGGCTTTGATTTATTATTTTATGGCAACGGAGGCTTCATTTGTTTGACCACTTACAACCTACCACCGACCACTCAACATAAAATTACTCAGAACAAGTCAGGGGTTCAGCCAGCCACAGATATCCGGATACCGTAGGCGCAGGCATGCGGATGACGAGTCGTGTTCCACGCAAAGAGCTGTCAGCAATCTTGGAGCGCCAAAGTCTGCCGGGGTCGCGAGACTGTTTTATCAGGTGATGAGGTAACCTTGACCCTGAGACATGAACGTTGAAGAACACCATCGATTTTAGTCGGTACTAGTCTGACAGTCCTTCCCGCCCTGTATGTGAGGCTTACCACGTAATAAAAAAAAACCATGTCCGCCAACATTATCCATATGAATGCTCCGCCTAACATTGTGGCCAAATGGAGTTTTTACGGCGTCACAAAAATTATTATTGTTGTCAGACATCTTAATGGATGTGGCTTGCGAATTTTTTACTCCGTTGGACAGTAAAATAGTAAAAGTAAAAATATCTATGTGTGGTGAACTGGTGATCGAATTGTCGCGTCTCATGATGTTTTGTCTGTTTTAGATTGTTTGGCTTTGGTTAGAGCTTTTGATTTGAATTTGAATAGGTTTTCTGCTTCGGTAACTTATATTAGTTTATTCATTAGTTTTGTCAATGATGTTATGACATCAATCACCCTTTTGAGACCATCTGAAGTTGAAATGGTCTGTCTATTCACCCACCTAGCATTCAGAATCCTCCCTTGAGGTGATACTTATCAAGCCCAGGACATTTGCCAGATATCAGAAGCACAGGATTGCTTAATGTAGTGGAGGAGACGTATGTCTAGCACTTAGAGACATCTTTACGGTTGAATGATGACGCATGATGATGGATATCAAGCAAACTTCTTATTATGACTTGTATAATTATTAAGAAGTTGATTGCAATTTTTGATTTAGTTCCATGATTGTGTTAATGTGTTAAAGAGATAAGCTCACCTATGTGAACATAATTTTAAGTTTGGTTAAAAAATGTTAATCTATTAATGTAAAGAACTAAAACTATCTTTTTTGTTCTTCATAATTATAATCTAAGCAACTTAATCTCAACATCTTTTCAACAAAAAGTAACAACAAAATTCCAGCCATTGTGAAAATCACACACACTATGTCAATTTAATGTAAATAATAAGTATTGCTACTTTTGTGTATTCTGTATAGTCTTTAGAAAGTAAATAATGATTGCCATGTATAGTATCGGAACAATATATAATTTACTAATACGAGTATTTACCTGCGTGGAAGTCAATAAATATTTCACAGGCACGTACTTATGTAAAATGTATCTTACGTGTGTTAAATTTCATCAAAGTCTTTTCAGCTGTTAATGCGTGAAAGTTTGAGTAACATCCATCGACACTTCGTCACAAACTACTATGACTATTGCCCCATAATATTTTAGCTAGGCAATCAGGACTCGCTGGATGCAGGTCGCTTCCAACCGGTATTATGTGGAGATCTAAAGGGGAGGCCTATGTTCAGCAGTGGATGTCCTATGGCTGAGATGATGATGATGATGAATCAGGGCTCTGATTCAAAAAGCAATTATTCATGACAGGCGCGTTGTTGTTGCTAGCTTGTTCCTTTCTCTGGAGCCCTAAACAAGTAGTACCTTGAGCCCTGTTCACGATTCTGGTGGGCTACTATTTTGTTTTATTTTGAATGTTTTTTTTTTTTACTGTTGAATATTTTATTCGAAAAAAATGCTTAAACTAACATAATTATTGAAATATATTAACAATGAAAACATTTTCAAAAAAAAAATGTAACCGCCTTCAAAAAAAACCACAAAAAAGGGTAAAATAACTTTCAAAACTTTTCTTTCGGAAGTCGGTGATTTTTTTTATTAATTTCATTGTCTTTTTGCCACCGACTTCCGAAAGAAAAGTTTTGAAGGTTATTTTACCCTTTTTTGTGGTTATTTTTGAAGGCGGTTACATTTTTTTTTTGAAAAAGTTTTTATTTTACTCTTTTAGTTTAAATATTCAACCACAATTCTTGTCAAATACGAGTACATTATTTTCTTACATGAGCACTAGAATTTTGTAATCCGTAACACCGGTAATAACATCGTTAAAATCTCTTACATTCATAATTCCCTATCTCAAAAACTAATGAACCGATTTTGATGAAACTTGCAGTGTTCCCTAAGTTGAACGATACCTAGTACAACAAAAAAAGAGTTACTTAAATCGAACTTGTAGTTACGGAGATATGCGAACACAAACATAATTTACTAAATCAGTCGATGCCAAATCCTTACTATAGGTGTTGTACCTCCCATCATTAGCTCAGCTACATGAAATAGTGATTACCATACGCAAATACTTAAATTACTTCATAAAATTTGCGAAAAACGATGTGTAGGCCTATAAAATTGGAGGGATGCCCTCGATTTTTCTAGGATCCAATCATCAGATCCTGACATGGTGACAATGGAACCACTCCTGAAGTATCTCCTTTCGAACAAAAAAAGAATTTTGAAAATCGGTACACAATTGGCGGAGTAATCGCGTAACAGACACACAAAAAAAAAAAAACATTTCGCCGAATTGATAACCTCCTTCTTTTTGAAGTCGGTTAAAAAAAAATATAATAACGTGTAATGATAAGTACCAATAAACAGATTAATTACGTCCTGCAAAAACATCTTTATTAGAGTAACTTTAGAAACTAGAATTCAGTAACACCACGATAAGCCATTTGTAAGCTAGGTCCCAATTTACTAAAAGGATATCCACTGGACTTATTCCCCGCAGCCGTAAATCACAGTGACCCTTACTTTTGTAAGAGACGTTTTCAATTTAATACTAGTTTTGATTCCCAAATGTCATAAGCTAAACATAGCCTATATTTTTTGTGACCTTTGACCTTCGGAGGGCCCGGATTTATCTATTTTTACAACAGTATTTGACATTTTAACTTTTCCGGTCGATTAAATGTCCATCAAATAGATTGACTTGTCTATCACAACTTTTATGGATAGAATGTAATTTTGTATAGATACATAGATGCTGCGGTTACTGAGTATTATGGCTTTCTTTTCGATGTTAATTATAATTATTATATCAATCGCCAAAGCACGAATTTAAATAGAGTGATAGGTAGTACTTATAAATAAAAAAAAACTCGAAAACACAGACCGAATTGAGAACCATGTTGAAGTCGGTTAAAAAATTGGGCTCGTCCGGGATTTGAACCCGGGACCTCTCGCACCCTAAGCGAAAATCATACCCCTAGACCAACGAGCCAGCTGTCTATTACACTCAAATTGGTTATCACAAGGCGTTTCTTCACAGTCCAAAGATTATAGTGTACATATCATAATAGCATGTTGATACTTTCTATTAAATCAAGTTTGGTGACGTCATTATCATTGTGGAATGCGTAAACGCATGTAGGTCACCTTTCACTGCGCGAATTCGATTATGGCCACCAATTTGAAACGATCAGTCAGTAGGCTCGTTGGTCTAGGGGTATGATTTTCGCTTAGGGTGCGAGAGGTCCCGGGTTCAAATCCCGGACGAGCCCAAATCTTTTTGAGGTGTAATATTTTCTAAATACATTTTATAAAGATAAAATTATTGGTGCATTTGATTATAAATATAGATGAAAAGTTAATCATCACATTTTGGTGTTGTCTTTTTTTCTGTGTTAAAAAACATATTTTTTGTCGAAAAGCAATAAGAGTAAAATATCAGTTATTTGATATCGGTTACGTAATAAATCATAGCATTCATAATACTCTCAATAAAGATTAGTATTATTGATAAAAGATATAATAAATTAAACTGATAAGTATCGTCGATAACAGCAGTTTATTGCCCGCTAATTTATTTACAACTAACCGCATTATGACAGAAATGTTTTCCAATTTAGTAGTTTAATTTTGTGTTTCAAGTTCATAAACGAATTTAATGCTACAAAAAGTTTTGAAAAGATTCTTCAGTTTATAAACTTGTAAATCCACTAACTTTAAAGGGTTCGGGGGAATAAACTATAAAACTTTCCTTTGATCTGAACTTACAAGTTTTTGATCCAAAGAATATTTTTTGTGATATAAAACGGATCATCTAACTTTTCTTTTCGTTTTATGTCTTAAAGTAAATGTAGCTTTAGAACAAAGTTCAACCACTTCTCTATAGGCCTCTCCGAAGTATGAAAATCAACCTGTAATATTCCCACAACTGGGAGGCAGGCATCCTCTCAGTGAAACAGAATGAGCTGTAATTCTCGCAGATTTTTTTTACGTGGTAAAATCATCGAATGAGTTCTTCCACCCAGGGCGGGACAGGAGGGACTGTCAGACTTGTACTGACCTTGTGGTTACCTGATAACAGAAAACGGCAGGCTTTAGCCTTGTACGGAAGCTCCGTCAGATTGCTGATAGCTCTTTGAAGCGCGCACGGAACAAGACGCCCCGCCGACTTGGTCACCGTCACTCGCCGTCCCCATGACTGCGCTTATTAGGGCCGGAAATCGCCTCGTGCGTGCAGTGTGAGTTGGTGGATGTCACTTGACTTTGAATTTGTTGGTTTTTGGGTAAGGATAGGCCACTGGTCCACTACAACTTTTTCTTTCCTACGGTGATCGCATAGAAAAATCCTTTTTTGTATTCTTCAAAAATAGTAATATTTATTCTAATTACTAGGTATACTTAACTTGGATCAAATCAATTAGATTGTTGACATTGGTAATCTCAATTGATTCATCCGTACGTGGTACACTACTCGAGTCTGTTTATAATATATCTACGTTATTTGCTTGATTGAGTGGCTGAATATAGCTTAATTGATACAGTAAGTGATACGCATAATGTAGGTACATAATATTAGGGAAACTGTTTCCAAAAGTTTGTATGAATATCAATTTGATTTCTCGATTGTATTTGATTAAGGGTTTTTGAAGAAGAATCTTAATATAAGTTCATCCATTTTCATAAGGCCATTTTAATGGTTTCATACATAAAAATATTTTAGTGGATAAAATTAAATAGGCTTGCCACCGAACTTTACTGTGTAAAGTACGATAAAAAAAATTATTGTGACCAAAATCAAATCATCGACATAAAAATGTAAATAAATCAGGAACCCCAGGATAGATTCATAAAATATTTCGTATACAGACATACATTAGTGCCAGCAACGCATCGCACGTACTCCCATTCCTGGGCAGTATTTGGACCGCACATATCTCCGGAAGTACAAGTCCGATTTAAGTAATTTGTCGTTTGTTGTACTAAGTATTGTTCAACTTAGGAAATACTGCAAGTTTCATCAAAATCGGTTCAGTAGTTTTTGAGATAGGGAATTTTTTGCCTACCTGGATCGCAGATTTTCAAAGTCGATTGTATGTTTGTTCACGATTGTCTCGCGTTTGTCTGAACCGATTTTCATGCGGTTTTCGGAAAAATGTTTATTACATTCTAGGGAAGGTTAATATACAATAATAATGGATATCTTGTGATTTTGCCCGGATAGATCCGTTTTTGTTGCTCGCTTGGATATAAATTTCTAAAGACGCCGATTATACGAAGATTTTTGTTGAAATTCTGAAATAAAAAGGGTAAAATAAAAACATTTAAACAAAAAGTACTGACTTCAAAAACAAAATACAAAAAAGTGTAAAATAACTTTTCTTTGGAAGTCGGTGGCAATAGGCAATGACATAAAAACCAAATCCACCGACTTCCGAAAAAAAAGTTAATTTACACTTTTATAATTAATTTGTTTTTGAAGTCGGTACTTTTTTTTATTTAAAAAGTTTTTTTCATTCGCCAAATCCACTAAACGCTTCTTAACCAACATAATAGACGATAGCGAATCGCTTTCTCATCAGCGCTTCAGTGACACCTGTCCTAACATTAATCAGTGACGTAGTAAAATGTAGTTCTCTCTGACTCAGAAATGATTCTGTTTATGATAGCAGATTTCAAATGTACAGATCCCAACAGTTCAACCTGCCTCAAATCTGTCAAATTTAACCAATCGAACCTTAACCTTCCACTATTGTGATAAGGTTGAAAATCTATTAAAGTAGTTTCACAGATTGAGGTAGGTTGATGTGCTGGCGTCTGTACGTACCTACTTTCAGTTGATTCGTTTGTCTAGAAGTATGACTATCGCTTAGGGTATAAAAGGTCCCGGATTCAAATCCCGGACGAGCCCAAACTTTTTACAACGGTTTTGTAACGAGTTTAAAAGGGTCGGAACGAAGGGAGTTTATTGAAAAAGGTTGCTTTATTTGCTCTTTATTGATCGGCGACTTCAAATGGGTTTTGGTGTACAAATGTAAGTTATTCAGTTTAATTGATTTAATTTTGTGCTTGGAAAAACACTGGCCTTGTGTTTGTTTACGTAACATGTTGATGGGTTGAATGGGATACAAAACACTTTTTTTTAAATTTATTATACATTTCGGTATTTTCAGGTTATGTTCCTTCAAAAATTTAAAATAGTAGGTAACATGCCACAACATACAATACGAAGAAGAAAAGGCTTGATTTAAAGAATCTCAAAATCCCGAGATATAAATAGGTAGCTTATTACATTGAAAAAAAAGAAAATAGAAAAAAAAAGGATTTTATACAATACTTTTTTTTCATGAAACTGCAACACACTAGGAATTACTACTGCATCGTAAGTGAGTTTAAAAACATTTAAACTCACATACACTCACAAGCCCCCAGTCCTGGAACAACAACTTGTAGGTCAGTACTTGTTCCGTACGAGAATCGAACCTGCGACTAGCCGTGCAGTAGTCTACCGCTCAAAAAAATATCTATATCAGCACTAAAAATTGTAAAGCTGAGGAGTTTTTTTGTTTGTTTGAACGCGCTAATCTCACGAACTACTAGCTCGAATTCAAAAAATCTTTTTGTGTTGGATAGTCCATTTGGTTTATTCCACTTTGTTCACCTGGGTGAACAAAGTGGACAACATTAGTGTCCTCAATTCACCTCGGAAAAATATCACCTGAGTGATATCACCCAGGTTAATTGCGGACACTAAAGTCCACTAAATCGCGTAAGAAAAGTCGCCTTTGTTCACCCAGATATTTTTCCGAGGTGAACAAAGTGGACAACTTTGGTGTCCACAATTCACCTGGGTGATATCACTCAGGTGATATTTTTCCGAGGTGAAGAGGACACCAAGTGGTCCACTTTGTTCACCCAGGTCCACAATTCACCTGGGTGATATCACTCAGGTGATATTTTTCCGAGGTGAATTGAGGACACCAAGTGGTCCACTTTGTCTCCCCAGGTGATATCACCCAGGTGAACAAAGTGGAATAAACCGTCCATTTATCGAGGAAGGCTATATAACAGGCTATATAACATCGAGATATGACTCATAGGAGTCGAGCAGAAGGAGTGAAGCCACGGGGTATAGCATCAGTTAGTTACTTAAACCTATGTGAATGTAAAATAAATACAAAACTGTTAAATAACCAAACATGTAACTTGATCCGTTGCAATTAGTCATTACTACGCTTCCATACCTACCTAATTACACGTCATTAGTCACCAGTGGTAAATTAGTTAATGTAAATTAGCTTATAATTATACGCTTACCTGATTGATGTTAAGTGGCAATCTCAGGTTATCACAACATTGCAATATCTCACAGGTCACAACCATTATAGATGACCTCCAGGTGTTATTGCATTGCGTTTGTCATTCGAGTATTTTTATTGGGTTGTGTAGAAGACAGCGGTTCTTTTAATGGTGGCCACTGCCTTCTTGAACACTCGAGAGGCCACTTTAGCAGAATCATTATGTGAATTGTCATTTAAATTTTTCTTTAATCACCCATCCTTTTTAGACCCCCTAAAGGACCAGTCAATTCGTTGCATCTGCGTCTTCTGCGGTTTGTAAAAAAAGTACTTGTTTTTTATTTTATTTTAAGGCATATAATTATGCTTTACAAAGCTAGTAGTCATTAGTAGGTATAAACTTTTATATTTTCTAATTAAAACGCATTAACGCATGTGTCGCTAATCGTTACGAATTAGATAAATGTTCTATGTCCTTTCCACAAAATCATAGCTATATTTTCCGTTTCATTTTGTTTCACAAACACAACCACAAACTATTTCCACGTTAACGAGAACCGTGAAATGTCAACCGGAAACCCAAAATAATCAGCAGATACATCCGGATCAACCAGTGACCGCGTAACTATCCGAATTACCTGAAAACTTGATTAAAATCGGATCGACAAACGGTAGCAGGAACTGAGCTAACATCAGACGCTAATTAGCGGCAGTAATTAAACAGATTTAGAGCTGATTGTCGGCGTGTAGGATTGTGGGACAAGTCGGGTGATTTTGTGAGGTTGTGAGTTGTTGCAATCCATCTGTTAATATAGCTGGGACACTGTTCTGTGAGGCCTAGGCCCAGTGTAAGTTAGCGGTTGCAATACTAATATACCCCTGTTTTTTTGTGAATGAATAGGATGGTTTCAAAGCAAACTAGGACAATCATTTCATTTATTTTACTCACCCTTTGCGTTCCAAGTACAGGCATTCATAGACCAGATAAAAATATATTTTTCAATTAAGAACCGGTGACCTTTCCGTAGTAGAAATAACGTGCAAAAATCCCCCGGGGATCCCATATTGTGTTCTAAAAAAGTAATTGTTCAAGATCAAATGTCAAAATTTTTGTTTTTGCATTTCGAATTTTCCTCGACACGAAATTGCCCCGACTAAAATTTTTAATTTTTGTTGTTTTTGTAAAATTTATTTGGCACACATGTGTTCGACGGCGAGTTTTGGCAACTTATTTCTACTAGTGCACCTAGGTCTCTATCAAAATTCAGAATTATGTCGAAGTTTTTTGTTCGCGACGAAGCGTCACCATCAAAACCTAAGTGTTTATAGTGTTCATAGTGAGAAAATGACTAAGTAAAATTATAGACAGTTACGTGAAATATAGTGTATATAGTGTTTAAATAGAACTTAACAGTTAAAAAATTCGTTGTAAAACCGTAAGTACAGTGCATTTTGTAGCATCAATTGAGTGGGCTTATAGTCATAGTATAGTTTCGTTTTTTGTATATCCAGGTAGCCTAGACTGAGACCTAGGCCTGGACCTAACTTTTAAACCCATAATCCGTTCGAAAACCCACTCATTTGACGCTGCAAGATGTCCTGTACACCATTTGTTTCTTTAATAAAGATTTTTTTTTTTGTCTATCATTACTCAGGCCCTAGACTCCTGAAATACATAGATATATCGTTATAAATGTTAGATCTCGTTAGGCTGTTACCCAGGCTACCTAACGAGACCTAAATCTGTGGAATAACCACCAAACCTCCTGAGATAATGACCTGTGAAAATGTAATTTAATTAAAAAATTTAATAGTTTCTAGTTTTAACTCGTCGTAACTTTTCAGTCCCTTCAGTTACAGTCGGGGTCATTATGTCAGGAGACAGGCAATTTCATAAGGATTATAGTGATACCAAACAACATGTAATCCATTTTTAGTACAATAAGAAAATCGATTGTTAAATAGTTTTAAGATAGTAAAAATAAACAATAAATCAAGGAAGCGATTTGCGGCTCTCGTTAAGGTAAAGTTCAGGGGTACGATAGTAATTCGTAATTTCGATCAAATCGTAGTCAACGGTACGGCACCACATCTTCTCTCTCTCTCTCTCCTGAAGACTCAAGCAACTCGCTTCCTGAAAACTTATGAAGACTTATTGGCTGTTTTATTTACTCCGCATCCACAACTTCGTTCTACAAGTCCCTGCTACTCAAGACTTCAGGCAATAGCATAAACAGCAAGCAACCATCGGTGCAGGACGTCAACGCCGCTCCGGACAAGCTCATCGTATCGTCGTGTGTCCGGGCGATAACGTCCGTCCCGCACATCTGCTGGTCCTGTCGACCCGGATGTTTATGAAGATTCCTGAAACCTGAAGACTTATCGTCGCAACGAAATCGAACATGCCAACTACAAGGTCCCAAGGGAAGGCGGCCGAAGCATTCACCGTCGAGATGGGGGAACCTAGTACAGCCATCCGTCACGAAGCACCGCCGCGTTCACCGTCCACCACCACCACCACCGAGGGCGACCGGCAGCGGCTGCCCCCCCCACACCCGCGGGGGGGTGAAGAATTTTCTGCGCCTACCCACGGTGTAGAATTTTCTGCGCCTACCCACATTGAAGAATTCTCTACCCGTTCAGCGCCTACCCACATTCAAGAATTTTCTACGGATTCTACACCTACCCACATTGAAGATTTCGAGCGACCAACCGCACCCAGAACCAGGAAGGGAACCAGATATGAAGAAGAATCAGATAGAACAGTGAAGCCATCGAATAGCCGTGCCGTGCCGATGACTACCCGGGGTGACGCCCGTATCGAACATAACCGACCGCCGCCGTCGACTACGAATAGGACGACGCGATCAACAAGAAAAATTTCGAAAGCACGTGAAGACTTATTGAAGATTAAGTTGGAACTTGCACAATTAGCACTTCAGAGGGCCGAAGAAGAATCGGACAACGAATATTTAGAAGATAGAAATTCAAACGACGAGTACGTGCGTTCCTGGCTCGAAGAGGCACCCGAACCTGAGCCACTGAGGGAGGACAACGTCGCCGAAGGGGACATAGTGAAGAATAGGCGCCGTGAGCCGGCGCCCCCGACTGCGAACATCGACAATATAGTGGACCTCCAAACGCAACTACCGTCATCGAATTTAAACAATCGCATCGAGTCAACACCGAAGCCGAAAGAAGAAGACACCAAGGGGAACATGGAGCTCCGTCCGTTTATAACGGAGCTCACGTCCGCTATAGCGTCGCTCGCCGACAAGAAGACAGAACATTGGACATCGAACAACCCCTCGGCGTCGAAGGTCATCATGACACTACCGAACTTCAGTGGGGCACACACCGAATGGCTGTCATTTCGAGCCATTTACGAAACAACTCGAAGATATTTCAACGACGTCGAAAATACAGCGAGACTCAGAAGAAGCCTGCGTGGACGAGCACTCGAAACAGTCAGCTCGGAGCTCATCGGCCACGCCAGACCTGATGACATCATGAAGGAGTTGGAACTACAGTTCGGCCGACCAGACTCAATAGCTCAAGCCGAAACAGAACGACTGCGAGGACTACCACGCTGTGGCGAAGCACCAAGAGACATCTGCATGTTCGCAAGCCGGGTCAGAAGCGGCGTCGTCACGCTGCGCGCACTGAAGAAAGAACATTACCTCATCAACGCAGAACTGGTGCGCGCACTCACCGAAAAGCTGCCGAACTCCCTGCGTGTACAGTGGTACAGAGTCTACACCGAGAAGTACCAATCGCTACCAGACCTGTCACTCTTCAGCGAATTCGTCACCGAGCAAGCCCGGTTCTGCAGCGCCTTCGCTCCACCTGAGAACATCGCCGCCACCGACGCTCCATCAACCAGGCGCGTCACGCAGAGAACTCATACAGCTGTTGAGAAACCGGTAAACAAATGCCGGCTCTGTGACAAGGAGGGTCACTATTCGTCTGACTGCAAGAAGTTCAAAGAAGCCTCAAGCGACAAGAGATGGGAGCTAGCGAAAAAACATAATCTGTGTTTTCGCTGCATGAAGATTCGTCGTGCCAGTCACACATGTCAAAAGAAGAAGTGTGACGTCAACGGGTGTACAGCCACGCACCATCAGCTTCTTCATTACGACAAGAAGCCTGCTACAGAGGAAGTCGAGAAGCCCGCCGTCTCAACACAGAAGTCCGAGTCAAAAGAAACAGTGGCCAGTTCCCGAGCGACTTCGAGTCAAGCCTACCTGAAGATAGTACCGGTCCGGGTCATCGGACCGGCGGGAGAGGCCTCCACCTACGCTCTCCTCGACGATGGGTCAACTGTGTCACTCATCGACGAAGACATCGCGAAGCAAGTCGGGGCGGAGGGCCGCATCGATCCGCTGAAGATAGGTGCGATCGGCAACACAACGATCGACACCCCTTGTTCGAGACGTATCACCGTCACACTCGCAAGCCAGCTGCAGAATAGGGTGCCATTCAGAGCGCGCACCATACCCGAGCTTCATCTCACACCGCAGACAATCACCGAAGAAGATATCGCACACTGCGAGCACCTAGATGACCTCAAACAACAGTTAATCTACAACGCCGGCGCACCAAAAATCCTCATCGGCCAGGACAACTGGCACCTGCTACTGGCCACCGAAATTCGAAGAGGACCCAAGCACCAGCCCATCGCATCGCTCACTCCCATGGGCTGGACTCTCCACGGCGCGCACACCAGAACACTGGGTCAGAGAGTGCACTACGTAAACAAACTCTCAACGACAGACGACATCGAGCAACAGCTGCGTGAATTCTTCGCAATAGAATCATTGATCATCAATCCACGGCGTCCAGACTCTGATCCTGAGAAGAAGGCAGAAGAGATACTGAATCGTCACACGAAACAATTAGAAGATGGCCACATAGAAACCGCTCTGCTGTGGAAAAATGAAAACATAGAAATGCCAGACAGCTACGGAACCGCAATGAAGAGACTTATCTCAATAGAAAAGAAACTCGACAGCAATCCCACACTACGAGAAAAATATACAGAACAGATGGAGTCGCTTCTCAAGAAGGGATACGCTGAAAAAGCACCCAAGTCCAGTACACCGGGAAGAACCTGGTACCTACCTCACTTCGACGTCTACAACCCGATGAAGCCCGAGAAGTTTCGAATAGTACACGACGCTGCCGCCAAGTCAAGAGGAATGTCACTCAACGACTACCTCCTCACGGGGCCAGACCTGCTACAGTCGCTGCCCGGCGTCATGATGAGATTCCGCCGTCACCGCATAGCTATCTCCGGTGACATAGCGGAGATGTTCATGCAAGTGAAAGTACGAAGAGAAGACAGAGACGCACTCCGTTACCTGTGGCGAGGCGACAGACGAGAGGGAGCCCCGGACGAATATCGCATGACGTCCATCATATTCGGCGCAGCTAGCTCACCGTGCACCGCTATATTCGCAAAAAACTGGAACGCGAAGAAACACTACGCAGAACACCCTGAGGCAGTCGAAGCAATCATAGAAAATCACTACATGGACGATTATTTAGACTCCTACAGGACGATCGAAGAAGCAACGCGCATAGCAACAACAGTAAAAAACATACATGAACAGGCGCGTTTTAATATCAAGAAATGGGTGTCGAACAGCACAGAAGTCATAGAAAACATAGAACCGTCACAGAATCGCACCGAAGTTGTCAACATCGGCAATACAGAAAACATAGAGAAGATACTCGGCCTGATATGGAAACCGAGTACAGACGAGCTGGGTTTCAACCTTACCCTCGCTCGCCTACCGAGTGGCGTCCTAGAAAAGGCAGCGCCCACTAAAAGAGAGGCGCTAAAAATCGTCATGTCACTGTACGACCCGCTTGGCCTCGCTTCGCCTGTCACAATTCGAGCCAAGCAAATTCTTCAAGAGGCATGGAGACGAAGTATCGACTGGGATCAACAAATCGACGAAGACCTGGCGGCCCAATGGAGAAGCTGGATACTACACCTCGAGCAGCTCAAGAACATCAACATACCCAGATGTTACCCGGGTTATAGTGACGCCGCAGAGCTCCAGGTCCACGTATTCACCGACGCTAGTGAGATGGCCTACGCAGCTGCAGTGTACTGGCGAGCTACAACACCGAGCGGCGAGACATTCGTCAGTCTCGTCGCGGCAAAGGCAAAGGTAGCACCACTCAAGCTACATTCGATACCGCGCCTCGAACTACAGGCCGCGGTCATGGGAACTCGCTTGGCCGCCGCCGTGACCCACGAACACCGACTCAAGCCCGCCTCAACCACGTACTGGTCAGACAGTAAGACCGTACTCACCTGGATCAAGAAAGGGGCACGAGCGTACAAACCATTCGTCGCTCACCGCATAGCTGCCATCGAAGAAAACAGTAAAGTCGAAGACTGGCGGTGGATACCCACGAAGTTAAACGTCGCCGACGCAGCTACTCGCGACGTACCGCACCACTTTAACTCAAAACATGAGTGGTATTGCGGTCCCAAGTTCCTGTACCAAGACCCAGCGTCGTGGCCGTCGGAGAAACCGCCAATCACAGAACAAACAGGGGAAGAAAGAACGCTCGCCGCCGTCGAAGAAAACACCGTTAAACAGAAGCTCTCAGAGGCCATACCCGATCCAGTACGATTTTCAAAGTGGGAGCGATTATTACGCGCAACAGCGTACGTTCTACGCTTCATATCTCTTTGCCGCGGGCCCTCAGAGAAGACGTTCTACAAGAGAACAAGAAAAAACACAGAAAAGGACCCAGGTTGGAGAAAAAAGAAAAATTCGTTAACGCCTGTCAAAAAATTGTCTGCAACAAATCGTCAACGCTCCACTACAAAACATACAATAGAAAGTACGTTCGTTCACCAGGCTGAAAACATACTCGTACGCGTCATACAAGAAGAGGCATTTTCAAAAGAAATAGCTGACCTACGAAGAAACAAACAGATAAGTCAAGACAGCCGGCTACGTCCTCTGCAAATAGAAATCGTCGACGGCATCATACGATTGAGAAGTCGTATCGCAGCCTCTCGCGACATAGAAGAAACTGTCAAAAGGCCTCCGATAATAGACGGAGATCATCGCATCACACAGTTATACATCGACTGGACCCACCGCAGCCTGCAACACAGTGGGACGGAGCTCACAATCAACGAGATACGTCAACACTACTGGGTCATCAGAATGCGCCCTAGCGTCAAAACGGTGATCGCGCGCTGCTTGCCGTGTCGCATTCGTAAGGCGCAACCAAACGTGCCTCCCACCGGCGACCATCCGAAAACGCGCCTAGCTCATCACCAGAGGCCGTTCACATTCACCGGTCTCGACTACTTCGGTCCCCTGTCCGTCACCGTCGGTCGTCAACACCAAAAACGGTACGTGGCGCTGTTCACGTGCCTCACAACAAGAGCCGTGCACCTCGAAATCGCCGCCAGCCTCAGCGCAGACTCCGCTATACTAGCGCTGCGCCGCTTCGCTGCTCGCCGAGGCTGCCCCAGCGAGATCTACTCTGACAACGGGACCAACATGCACGGAGCAGACAAGGAGCTGCGAGACGCCTTCGCAGAGGAGGCCAGTCGCCGAGGCATCGTGTGGCGCTTCATCACGCCCTCTGCGCCGTTCATGGGGGGCGCTTGGGAGCGCCTCGTTCGCTGCGTGAAGTCCGCACTGTACACCGTACTCACAGAAAAACACCCACAAGAAGAGGTGTTGTCCACACTGTTGTGTGAGGCAGAGTACACGGTAAACAGCCGGCCTCTAACACACGTCTCAGTCGACAGCGAAGACGACGAGTCAATAACGCCGAACCACTTTCTACTCGGTGGTTCAGCTAGACTACCATCACCCGGCGTGTTCACCGAGCACGACATCGACAATAAGAAGCTCTGGCGACGCTCACAGATACTCGCCGACATGTTCTGGCGTCGATGGGTACGAGAATACCTGCCTGAACTTCAAAACCGGCGGGAGGCCCACGGGCGGGGACCTGAGCTGCAAATCGACGACCCGGTCCTCATCGCAGACGGCCAGCTGCCTCGCAACACATGGCCGCGAGGCCGTATAGTCGCCGTGTTCCCCGGGGCCGACGGAGAAGTCCGGACAGCTGAGGTGCGCACAGCCGGCGGCACCCTGAAGCGTCCGGTGAAGAAGCTCGTCCCGCTACCAAAGTGACCCAGAAGTCAAAGTCTGGGCGGCGGGCATCGCGGCGGAGGGCAGCACGGCAACAGTCGTCGCTCACCGGGGTGATGCAGCGCCGCGCCGACATCGCACCGAGCCATCGCAGCGCTGCACGGCGGGAGAAATGTTCGCGACGAAGCGTCACCATCAAAACCTAAGTGTTTATAGTGTTCATAGTGAGAAAATGACTAAGTAAAATTATAGACAGTTACGTGAAATATAGTGTATATAGTGTTTAAATAGAACTTAACAGTTAAAAAATTCGTTGTAAAACCGTAAGTACAGTGCATTTTGTAGCATCAATTGAGTGGGCTTATAGTCATAGTATAGTTTCGTTTTTTGTATATCCAGGTAGCCTAGACTGAGACCTAGGCCTGGACCTAACTTTTAAACCCATAATCCGTTCGAAAACCCACTCATTTGACGCTGCAAGATGTCCTGTACACCATTTGTTTCTTTAATAAAGATTTTTTTTTTTGTGTCTATCATTACTCAGGCCCTAGACTCCTGAAATACATAGATATATCGTTATAAATGTTAGATCTCGTTAGGCTGTTACCCAGGCTACCTAACGAGACCTAAATCTGTGGAATAACCACCAAACCTCCTGAGATAATGACCTGTGAAAATGTAATTTAATTAAAAAATTTAATAGTTTCTAGTTTTAACTCGTCGTAACTTTTCAGTCCCTTCAGTTACTGTCGGGGTCATTATGTCAGGAGACAGGCAATTTCATAAGGATTATAGTGATACCAAACAACATGTAATCCATTTTTAGTACAATAAGAAAATCGATTGTTAAATAGTTTTAAGATAGTAAAAATAAACAATAAATCAAGGAAGCGATTTGCGGCTCTCGTTAAGGTAAAGTTCAGGGGTACGATAGTAATTCGTAATTTCGATCAAATCGTAGTCAACGGTACGGCACCACATCTTCTCTCTCTCTCTCTCTCCTGAAGACTCAAGCAACTCGCTTCCTGAAAACTTATGAAGACTTATTGGCTGTTTTATTTACTCCGCATCCACAACTTCGTTCTACAAGTCCCTGCTACTCAAGACTTCAGGCAATAGCATAAACAGCAAGCAACCATCGGTGCAGGACGTCAACGCCGCTCCGGACAAGCTCATCGTATCGTCGTGTGTCCGGGCGATAACGTCCGTCCCGCACATTTTTGTTATCTGATCATTATATTCATGTTTTATTTGACCGGACTTTCAATTAAAAGCGGATAAAGCAATTAAAAGTTTAGTAATAGTATATAATAGTATCAAGTATACCAACTAAATAAACTTTACACAACAACAAAAACAGACACAAAGTAAATTATAACAATTAATGTAAACACAAAAACACAACAATTTGTCGTACAACAATACAAGTCACAATTGTGCCAGAATAACAAGTAACTGTGCCAAATAACAAACACATTGATCCAGTTATGTCCTTGAAAACCAGAACACCGTATCCCAGAAAATTAAAAGTACTATTTTTTTGTGTCACCAAAACATTGTTATTTTTTATCCAAAGTATGTCATAAGTATTTTAGAATGTCATCAGCTACTTAGAGCTATTCGCAACTTTTTATTTATTTAAACTTCATGTACAAATAGTAGCACACACAATGCAGACGCATGGGTTATAATGACCCTACTACTAACTATAACGCAACCACATCGCAACCACAAACCACAACACAACTGCAAATACGAGTACAAATCTCAATTTCATTCTAAATAAGATTTATAAGTACATTTCGACATTCTCCCTGTTTTCTCCAAACATACATTTGTTGAGTTACCGCATTTTGGCTTCCGGAGGCAGATTTTAAAACGCCTAAAGGCGGGTCTTTGATCTAAAATATCGTTTTACTTTGTTTAACAACGTTACAACAAATTACACGAGTCAATTTGTTGAAACAAATCAATGTTCAAACTGAATTTTCGAAGTCTTACATTTTATTTGGCGGGAATTAAGAATAATAAGTAAGAACTCTGATATCTGAATCTGGTCATTTATTGATATTCTATAAATTCTTTTTAACCGACTTAAAAAAAGGAGGTTGTCAATTCGACTGTATTTTTTATGTTTGTCATAACTTTCGACTGGATGGATGAACCGATTTTGATGATTATTTTTTTGCTAGCCCCTTCGTACACAAGGCCACGCAAGTGGCCGATACCTTACGACTTTGGTATCCAGGCGACTTCTTTTGGACTATTGTGAAAAGTTTTTCCGTCTAAAGAAAACACACAACATAGAATTTTATTGATAACGTTCAATTTAAAAAAAAATATCAGCTTATGCTGTTTTGCTTTGCGTGATAAACAAACATACGTTATTGCAATCGGCTGTCTGTCTATGTGGATGATCGACGTCTAATGTTTGCACGCCGATGGCAATGCATCGCACATTTGATGTATATGAACACAAATAACGAAAACGTCCTATAGTCGGTTCTTTATCGATATTTTTGTCATTATGAAACAATCTCTCACATGGATTATATTGCCAATTAGAGAAATTAATTGCTTCGCAAGTTAACTACCAATTATACTTGAATATGGCTAAGCAAAAACTATAAAATGCTAATTGAATAATGCAAATTACTACTATCGACAATTTTCATTTCAGCTAATTGAAATAGTGCATCAATTTGATAAACCGTATTTTTCCTAACTTGCGAAAAAAAAAACAGGTTTTTCATATTATAATTATTGTCAACGGAAAAATATTCCAATTTGGATGAAACACCTGATTTTTTTTTATCTTTTATGGGTGTTTTCGTAGTAAAAGTTGTTCGTAAAAATTAATACTTAAAACCCATGAAAGCTGTTAATTTTTTACAAATAACCATGTAGGATAATATTTTAGTTTTCTGCTGTTAGCTGTTTTAGTAGCGTCATGTAAATGTAACCATGTTTTTTTCTTAAACCCTAATTCTTCCACTTTTTATTTCAATGCGTTATCATCAGTCTATAGCAGTTCACTAGTGGACATCATCATCATCATCATCTCAGCCATAGGACGTCCACTGCTACCAGCCACCTTGCGAAGTCGTCACTCCACCTTGCCTGAGGGCGTCTCACTTATGTTTGACAATTCGCGGTTTCCACACGAGAATATTTAAAACCCCATGTAAACCTGTACAAATCGTATAATAACAAAGTTGATCCTATAACATACTTTCTTTAGACATCTACAACGTGTAACGATAATAGCGCAAAACCTCGTCTCGTGGGGTAACTCAGCCCATGTTACTGAACAATCTTTGTTCTAAGACTTTTGGAAATTCGCAAAAAAAAAAAAAGATTTTTCATACTGATGGGCCTGATCAATTTCTCATTTTGTATGAAAAAGCAAATATTCACACGTCACGGAACGGTAGGTATATAGGTTAGTTTTCATAATATAAAAAAAAAGAGTTGCCCTTTGACTATTGAACATTGGTACTGCTCAGCTATACCTACCTTGCAGTAAGCAAGAAAACATTTTAATTGAAAAACTTGCGCCTTCATTAGCGACGCTCATAATTAATTATTTATTGTACTTCCCTCTGGATCCATGTTTTTCTTCCCGATTTTACAGCAAAAGTTTTCAAACAATTTTATTAAGGGGCTAAGTCAGTACATAAACGGTTTTTATATTTTACTTTCTGTCGTACATGACTGGACTACAGATCTTACAACTTGGAATATAGTTATTAACTATATGATCTAAATTCTCACAAAGTTGAAAACACGATTCAATTAAATTTTCTCGATACAAAAAAAATGCAAAGTTCAGTCTATGTTTTTTATTTTTTGGACTTTACGGCGTAACTACTATGAGTTATTGAAAGGATGTTGTTTTAAATTGTAGAAAATACTAGTATCTAAATTCTGTAAAGACAGTTTTTCAATAAATAACAATTTTAATTCATAAAAAGACGTCAATATGTTTGGGCACATACGCCGTTTTATTCTGAGCACACATTCACTATCGTCCTCTCATCTTTCGCCTTTTAAAAGTAGTGTCATCACTTTCGTTCCTTGACGAATCAGTCAGCCAGCGTGGCTCTTACAGGCTAGACCTGTGACACTTTTTTTCAGATCGCGGCTGTCAGATTTTCGTAATAATAAAATTGGAAATGTATAAAAAGATCGAGAAAATAAAAACGAATGATACGTAGGCTTATAGATTATTCAAAATTATGTTTCGATGTGTTCAAATGACGTGATTAAACGGACATGACTGTAAATAAGTCACGTAAACTTTCTTTTTTCAATAACACATTATTTTCATGAATAAATAAAGAATAAAATAAACCAAACTTACTGAATATCATCACAGGAAATTCCTGACGACCCATATAGAGCAAACAAGGGAAATGTTTAGAATACGTATGATACTATACATTACGAATTGTTCCTATCAATACAATAAATTACTCACAGTGATTATTATATCTATGCTATCGTGATATCGTACTATTGTTGTCGGTGGTTCCTCTGTGTCCATCCTCCTCCCACTTAATCTTTATGCATCCAAATACTATTCCACATGAACTAATGATAAATACACTGATTTGCAGTCAACAATTTGAGACAATATTATGTAACTGAAAATAACTTCTAATCGTATCAAACTGCGATATAGGATAAGAAACACTTCACTCTTATTATTATTTATTTAGTTTCGTCACAGATTTATAACAATTTCGAAGAAACAGGATTATAATAAATTAAATGAAAACTGCTATTGTCAAAACTTTGAATACTTCAAAATTACATGTCAACTACATATAAGGCATAGTACCCACCACCCTGTTAAATATCGCCAATAGTATAATGCTGCGACTGCGATGAAAAATTGGTGGTCATTGCTGTCTCACCGCGTGTTCGGTACAAGTTGCTTCTCGCACTATTAATTGCTTTGGAGGCAAAAAAAATGATTAGCACTGGGCTCATTCTTTTAGAGCCGATAGATATCTCTTAAAGGTTTCATATATCAGAAAAGTGATACTAAGACCTTGTCCCAAAAAAAAATTGATAGGATATTATAGAATGAAGATTCAATTAAAAAGAAGTTACAGACAATAAAATTGTTGTACCAAAATAATCTGTGTACCTGTACCTCATAATATACGAGTAAAAAACTACTAAGTCCCTTTTACGCGGCGCTAGTGTCTGTCAGTACATCAAAATGCATCAAAAATTAGTACCAACACCACCCTTAGCTTTACATTCTCGAACATATAAAGATATCACGCAACTAGCTTTCTGAACGGACGTTAATAAAAGAAGCGTGTGTTTGGGGCTTTTCTTAGCGTGGTAAAATAATCAAATGAGTCCTCCTACCCAGGGCAGGGCGGGTACTAAAATCTACGATGTCTTTCAATAGACCTTTACGTTCTGGGGTCACGGTATTCGTTAGTCCCGGGACCCCGGTAGGCCCTATATGGGGGAGCCCCGTCATTATGCTGACATTGCTGACACTCTTTCAGGCGCGCGTGGAACACAACGCACATGCCTATGCCCGTGCGCGCATGTGTTTGGGGCTTTAGATAATTGGGAATTGTCACTTTCGCAAAGTGTGCCAATTTTATTAATTTTCTACCAAATAGTAGTTTTTTTCGTTATCTCGGGACGTCATAATCTGTGTCCAAGTGTTATAAAATAAATTTAAGACTGTGAATGATAAAAATATTTACAAAATATTTATCCACATCAATAAGTATTTCTATCATTTTGTTTTAGTAAATGTTTCAATATCTTTATATCAAAATATTTCTACTAGAGTAATACATGTATTTTACGTAAAGGGAACACTTTATGAAATGTCGAAGTTGACGAAATGAAATACATAAAACTTTGGATTGCGTTAATTTCGCGATACTGGCGCCTGCTGGTGGCGGTGCGTGGCAACTTTTCCGACTCATCAAACGATGCTTTCGCTTTGCCGTACGTCCTTAAGGAGTCTTTTTTACATAAACTGATTTTTATACTGCTTTCTCAATTTTATTATGTTGAAAAGAAAGAAAATGAAGTTATTTGACCCTGGTTAAGGCGCACAATATACGCAAAAACAGGAGTACTGAAATTTCAAAGCTCAATTATTGGAAGAGCAGAAAATGCGTGGGTATTTCTTACACCTGCTACAAAACCTAATTGAAAGAACACCGTCGACTGATGAAGACACAGCCTTCCTTTCTCTCCAAATGGACTTTTCCTGAAGTAATAATATTTTTTTTCGTACCTAAGATATTTCCGAGACCTTCAAAAAAATTTTTCTCCTGTTTGTGTTACTGTAACCAGAACTGAAGACCTCTAAATAACCAGGTGGCCGCCTACACGGCACTCCTTGTCACAGAGAAACAGTAATTTTAGAGAAACATCGTTTTTATATGCATTTAGCAAAAAAGGAAAAAAAAAGGTGTATGTCATACCCTTGTTGTCTTGGTAAAGTGCTATGTATATCATACCCTGGAATTAAATAAAATACAACCTAATATTAATGTACTCGTGACGACGTCTCACACAGATACAAGGCCCATGTCCCAGCAATGATAACATTAAAATCTGACTATATTATTTTACTTATGTCCATGTCTGGCACAATATGCAAATTCCAAACAAAAAAAACCTAAGCCAAACTGTGCATATCACAGCAAAAATTCTCGTGAAAATATTGCCCCAGCCAAGTTCATAAAATATTTTCCTCTCGCTAGTAAAATAACATTTTCCGCTGAGTATGCTGACTCGCAGGTTTTAATAGGTGTAAACTTCACACGAGTGGGTTTTATACGGTGCGCCAAGTTGCCGGCAAGCTTGGCAAAGCTGAGCATTGTAGTACCATGTGCTTCGGACAGATTTTTCTTTTTTATTGTTCAGGTAGCATTGAAACGATATTATAGGGGAAGTTTTAAAAGGCTTGAAATTGCCAAGAATTGGTTTTTTATTTTATTAAAATACTAGCGGCCCGCCCCGCTTTGCATGGATTCAGTTTATTGGAAATCTATGGAGAGGGTCTATGTTCAGTAGCGGACGTCCTACAGCTGTTATGATTACGATGATGACATAACCGATGAATTTTCCGAAAATATTCTTTATAAAAACAATGCCTTGACAATAACGAACAAAACAATAATAAAAAAACTAGTGCAGTCGTTTGCAAGTTATTTACAGAGATATAAGCGTGTTTGTTTTATGCTATGTAAAGATATTTTTGCAGTGCTAGCATTACTTGCATGTTATTTTGTATGGGTTCAATACCCTCTAGGATAATAAAATGATATTTAATGATGCATTGTTTATGCTGATAATATAATTATGTAGATAATAATATTGCAAAATCACTTAATTTTAAGTTGGGGGTTTGACTTGTGTCTCAATCAATTACTTAACAAGTTGATAGACTCACCAAGAACATCATTAATCTTTTATTAATGAAGTTTTTTATCAATACGTCAACTTTCTGAAGAAAGTAGATAAAAACTACTAAAACAAGCATTTACGAGTACATATTTATATTCAAAACTAACTGACCGGATATTCGTACGGCCATATTTTATTTTTCAAATTGCAGCTGAGGAACTTTTTATAATTATGTCAACAAACAACCATTCTAACCATTCTTACTGTACATAATTATTATAAATGCGAAATTAATAAGCTTGCTTGTTTGTTATCTTTTCTCGTATCATCCTGAAATGCATGGGTATGTGGTCAGGTAGGTATACAGAAATAGACATAGTGTATCTTTCATCCCGTATAATCAAAAGCTAGTGCATAATAAAGCAATCAAAGCATATACTTGAAAACTACTAAGCCACAAGAGGTTGTTAATCCCAGCTGTCATGGCCGACCGTCACAACAAACTTTACACTAGCCACTAATTGTGACGCATTATCAAGATGAAATTGGGAAGACAGGGACACCCCACCTGAGTTCCCCTGCATCTCCTTGGGTCTCTAATACCCCACACTAGGGTACTACTTACGATAGATGAAACGGAATTGAGTACGGTGGATGGATTAGATTAGGTGACTCATATGACTAAGAGAGTGATGAGTATGAATGTTGATGGATGGAGAGGAAGAGGAAGGCCAAAGAAAAGATAGATGGATTTTCTAAGGAATGATATGAAAGAAAAAGGAGTGAATGATGCTGTGACGTCTGATAGGGGAGAATGGAAGAAGAAAACGTGTTGCGCCGATCCCAAGTAAAATGGGATGATAATAATGGATAAGATAAAGTACATTGTAACTTGTCAGTTAGTTGACGTAAGTTGAGACAAGACAATACAATTAGATGGTAGGTACAAGCGTATGTCCTTGTAATTGGATTGTCTTACAATAGTCTACTTTCTGAAAAATGTAATAAGTCCGAAAGTTAGATTAGGTATCAAAAAATACTTGAATCGTTTTTTTTTTGTGAAACTTTCCCCACATTAGGAATTTCTTCTGTGTTGTGGGTGCAGTTACAAACATATAAACTCACATACACAAACGCCCAGACCTGAAACAACTACTTGTAGATCATACAAATATTTGCTCCGTGTGGAAATCGAAACCACGACACGCAGCGTAGCAGTCCAATCGCTCAACCACTGCGCTAACCATGCCGTCTTTTGTTATGTAAATCAAAATTCACTAAGATACAACTTCCAAAAATCACAATACGTTTTGCGGTCGGTATAATTTTAGTGGCGTTATGACATAATTATATCACAAACCCCAACTCCCGAATTTCGCAAAATATTATTTTCGTCAATACCATTAATAAAAAAACCCTCGGGTTTCCCAATCACTCGCGCCAGTAACTCGCTCGAGTAACTGGCGCCAGCAACTCGCATCAGCAACTCGCGCCAGCGACTCGCTCCCAGTACCTTACTGTCGCCAGTGACTGGCGCCAGTAACTGGCACCAGCGACTCGCTTCAGCTGCTTTCCCCACTTACTGGCGCCATCAGTGACTAAATGATGGAATAAAATGATTTGAAAGTCTATAAATAACAGACTTCGAAAAACTTCTGCTCAACGTTGTCAGGTGGTAATGTGCTCAACAGACTGGCAGTGCGGGCGTTATGACGTTATATTTTATGGTAATGTTTTAAATAAGCGTTTAGGAATTCCCTTAAACTAGTTATTATATCTATTTAAATCGTAACCCATAAACCTACCTTCCTGGTACCACCTAAGTCTGAAATTCCAAGGTCACGACATAATAATTACCCTGAAACGACCTTAACTCAACCCCTTGTTACCCTTATCTATAAAAGCGAAACGATAAATCTGAAAGCATTTTAATATCGATCCTGTATCCATAAATTTTGTGGACCACGAAGGAACTTCCCCACATAAATCTGTCGGCAGCACTTGATTGCACGGCTGTACTTGACCGCTGACATTGGCCTTTTGTTTTGTACAATGGTGCACGCAAGTTTCGCATTTAGATTCATATTAATTATACGTTTTGAAATGGTGGTGAGTGTGAAGTGTTTTATTAAAATACTAAACGTTTGCCCGCAACTTGTTACGCTTTAGAATTTTCCTATTTTTAGTTTTCTTGACTAAAGCTTAAGTTTAAAAAATATGTTTTGATTAGATTTTGTCTTAATTGACAGAGATCTATTTTTGAGAGTAGTTTTAAGAATTAACGCGAGTTCTAAATGTTGTCAGATTGCTATTCTTGTATGACTTTTTTTTTATCATCTATTAAGTTAAGGCCGGTTGAACTGGGACTGTCAGACTCGTACTGACTAAGAACGACCATGCTCTTTTAGTTCACGTTGACGTCAGGGGCAGCACGAGGTTCGGTTTCTGTATACGACGACATTGTTTTTGTTGTCATGTCAAGCAGCGCCGCTCTTTTTAAAATTGTTAACTTTAAACTGTCAAAGAGGATAATGACCCACTCTATTCAATTACGGGTATGATATTGATAAATAGCCGAACACTTTAGGAAAACTTTGACTAAGGGTGCTCCCACATCTATCGACGCGGAATCGGCTTTTTGCGTCGCCCTTTCTCTTTCTGTCGCTTAGAACTGCCATTTGCTAGACCGAGACAGAAAGCATAATGCGATCGCACGCGGCGTGATCCTCGACGCGGCCTCCGAAACGGCTCTACCGATTTTTACCAAATTTTATATGCGTATTCAGTAGGTCTGAGAATCGGCTACTATCTATTTTTTTTTTAATTTATATGGCAAAACAACGTTTGCGGGGTCAGCTAGTAATAATATAATTATGACCGTTCGTTTCAAAGTACAAATAAGAAGTGAAATAGAATTATGGATACAGCCGTCTTAGTCGGCTTGTATAACCGCTGTATAACATTACGGCTAGCCGTTTCCAAAAACAGGGCCATTTTTATTGCGGTATGTCAACGATTCAATATGGCTAAGGGAGCTTACCCATGGCGCGATGCGACGTGTTCGACCGATTCCAACTACAAGTGAAAATCAACCTTACCACTACGAAATATGACATAATTATAACACGTTGATATTTACGGGTAGATGAAAAACAAAACACGATCGCCACGACGACGTCAAGTCAATCGAATTGCATCATTATTTCTTAATAGTGGTACGGTTGATTTTCACTTGTAGTTGGAATCGGTCGAATAGCGTTGCATCGCGTCATGGGTAAAGTCCCTAAGGGTGCTCCCACATCTATCGACGCGGAATCGGCTTTTTGCGTCGCCCTTTCTCTTTCTGTCGCTTAGAACTGCCATTTGCTAGACCGAGACAGAAAGCATAATGCGATCGCACGCGGCGGGATCCTCGACGCGGCCGCGTGCTATCGCATTGTCTCGGTTGATTTTCACTTGTAGTTGGAATCGGTCGAACACGTCGCATCGCGCCATGGGTAAGCTCCCTTAGCCATATTGAATCGTTGACATACCGCAATAAAAATGGCCCTGTTTTTGGAAACGGCTAGCCGTAATGTTATACAGCGGTTATACAAGCCGACTAAGACGGCTGTATCCATAATTCTATTTCACTTCTTATTTGTACTTTGAAACGAACGGTCATAATTATATTATTACTAGCTGACCCCGCAAACGTTGTTTTGCCATATAAATAAAAAAAAAATAGATAGTAGCCGATTCTCAGACCTACTGAATACGCATATAAAATTTGGTAAAAATCGGTAGAGCCGTTTCGGAGGAGTACGGTAACTAACATTGTGACACGGAAATTTTATATATAAGATAATCTTCCTAGTAGCTTTTATTTTGGCCAATAATAATCTGTATAGTGTAAAAAACCTCTATCTCGTTTTATTTAAGCGGTAGAATCTAGATTTCATATTATAATTAATTCTATTTCCGGTGAATGCATTTATGATGAACACGAAGGTGCTTACAGCTTTTGAGGCAATTTTCAGAAGTGTAATTATATTTTTGTTACTTCATGATTGAATTTTCTAAATAATTATGCCAAGGCAAAAGTTATGCGGCAAACTTTTACGATACAAGCAAGTCAAAATATCTGCAAGGTTTCGCTAGCTGAACAAAAGGAGAGAAGCTAGACGTGTAGAATTCGTATTCGAAGTTGTTCTGTACGGGAATCGTACCCTCGACCCGCAGCAGTCCAATCACTTGCCAATTGTGTCGTGAATTGCAAAAAATATTGATTTCCCAGACGTTTTTAAATACCAGTAGACCGTAACACAGGCACATTCACATCTCTCAGAGGACTGTACCTCACTTCCAAGCCAATCGCTTAAGCTGAGAACAAATTATCGGACGCGTCCGTCAGCCGCGGCTGAGAGACGCGGCTTATTGATAATCTAGCCAGTACATTTAATACTAAACTGTGCAAACTGTTGGTCGTAACACGCGGATGTGACCTTGAGCGTTCGGACGTCCGAACAGAAACTGGCCGGCTAGATGTTCGTGCATCCTGTGGTGCATCCTTAAGACGTCGTCCGAACTACCGTGCAGACTGCTAAGCCGCGTCCCTCAGCCACGGCTGACGGACGCGTCGATAGTACATATATGTTATCAGCTTTACCCAGCACCAATACAACCATTAGCAACCACGACATGTTTCACCCCAACCAGCAAACTAGTTTATAGCACTTTCCTATTCTAATTAATTTTCTTGCAGACTCCACCCCAAGACTAATGCAGCTCAATCCCGACAAATGCTATTGTTTCGCTATTTCCATCGATTCCTCGTTAATCCTTGCGGCGGCAATTAAAATAGGATTTCAATTGTTTTGTTTTGTTCTGCTGAAGGGAATCACACGGATTAGAGAATTGGTATTATTGAAGGGTTGTTACGATTTTGTGGATGGGAAGAGATGTTAATGTAAATCCTTAGAGCATACCCATCGATATGAATTGTATAGTGTGTTTCCTCGTCATCGCCAAAGGTATCCTCACCCTGCTCGTAAGTGTCTGATAAGCATCACGGTCCCATGGATCGCTAGTGATCGTTTGGACATGATGGTAGTGACATAATACTGCCCTAGAAAATGCTCTGTGATTCCTTTTAAGGTAGGTATTACTAAGCAAAGCACTTACAGTTACTAGGTAAGGCTGAGTATTACTAAGCAAAGTAGTGTTAGTAAAAGACTGTAATATTGCCCATAAGTCAAAGAAGCTATTTCTTCCATTTACCCGTACCTCACTCTGCGCTCACTATTGTTGACCCTATGCATGTCACTTAGTACTTTATTATTCTGATCATCAGCCACCTGGATGCGAAAAATATACAAAAAATGTCTAAGAGCATTGATCAATACACGGTCCGATTCTAGGCCCTTTGCCGTGTACTGAAACAATTATATTCCAATCCATACATCAGTTCGGCCTATATTGCGATGTAGATAAAGTACGCTACGCGCCGGCGCCACCGTAGATTGCGAGCAAACCCGCCGGCAGATGGTAGTACATAATAATTGTTTGTTCACGAATCGGGCCCTGTTTAATTTGCCCTCGACGGAATCCGATACTGTGTGCCAAGCACTGGATATACGATTTTGTTTAATTTATTTCTTCGCTGTATTTGATATATTGTACGAGTGAGATTTTTTAAATTGATTCGGTATTGGCAAGTAAATGCCTATAGATTTTTCGATACATTTTGGATTGAATTGTAATAAAAAGTCGCTTAATATTATAACAAGAACACTTTTATATAAAGAATGGCATCGTGACAGGGAACCGTAAGCTTCAAATGGGTTTTTGTAAGTATTAAAATCATCAAATGAGGGCGAGACATTCAATTCGTCTGACTAAAATTCACGGTGTTCTTACGAGGCAGTCCCGCGACCCCGGCAGGAAACAAGTGTGACTCACTGTCTGATCAAGGGCCATAGGCCTGAGACGAAGGCACATTGAGCGCTTCAGAAACTATCAGCAAACTACTGGATCCCAACACGGTCAAAATAAAAATAATAGGAGCATACTTGAAGTATTAACATTGTTAATTATATGGAAAATAAAACAAACGTAGAAACTCACATTTATACAAACACCCAGACCCGGAAAAATTACCTACGGGCCATACAAATATTTGATCCGTGCGTGAATCGAACCCGCGACATGCTGCACAGTAGTCGATCACTCAACCACTGCGCTTACCGTGCTTGTCAGGTAAGGTCTGTTTAGGTAAGGCTGCTCCCACATTTGTCGACGCGGAATCGGCTTAAGCCGGTCAAAAAATGCTTTATGTCAACGTAATAAGGGTGTTACTAATGTCATTCGCATCGTCTCGGCTCGGACGACGCAAGCCGATGCGAATGGTATTAGTAACATTCTTATTACGTTGACATAAAGGATTTTTTGACCGGCTAAAGCCGATTCCGCGTTGATAAATGTGGGAGCACCCTAAGGTTGAATGCGTTTTGCGAGTTGTAGGACCCTTTAATCCTGCAATGACACCATTAAAAACGGATTTTTCATTAGCATCAGCACATGTGTAGCTAACCTTTCGCTCTCACCTTACACTGTATCACAAACTTAACCCAGCAGGTAGGGATCATAAATTGTAATCTTTGCTTTAAATCCGAGATTAAAATCCAGCCCTTTTATATTATAGCGCTTTATTTCTGCTCTGATTTTTGACACCCTCGGGACACCGAAGTTTAAATTGATTACATCACTGTTTCTTTGTTTCATTAAACGTGGAATTTTTAACATATTTTAGGGTAAAGTAGGAATTTATTCGGGTCAGCTTTGCTTTGGAATAAAATAATTAAAAACATAACTAATACTTAGTCTATTTTCTCTGATATAATAATTATGTATTTTACATTCCAAAAACAGTCTTATTCCAAAAGAAATAAAGGCCACTGTTATTTTGAAAAATTCCTCAAAGGTTACAACCCAACAACAACTTTATTGTAACAAAAATAAAGATTACATTCAAAGATAGTGACGCAAAATTAGACGTAAAATAACTTCTTAATTCCAGCAACGTATTTTGTTTGTAAATACCAGTAAGACAGAATTTCAACGAAGTTAAAAGCTTGTTTGGTTCAGGATTAGTGCCTGAAGGTAGTGCTTATGACTGGATGCTGTCAGATTTGGAGTAAAATGTTGCTGAGCTATGCCTTAAAATCCCGGATTAGTGTGTGGAAAGAGTAAAGGCATTAATCTTAGGAACATAGAGATGGAATAGTGAATGTTGGAAGCGATTATTTTTTTCTGGGTTACAAATTTTTTTTGGACAAAAACATTGGTATCTTAGGAAGAAGTCAAGCATTTTTCTAAAAGCTTATGAGTTCGCATGTGCGCGACTCATTATGCCCTACCGAAATTTGAATGCACTACGCAACGCATTCACTCAAGCTAGTAGAGGCGTATCTTGTGACTCCTATGAACTTAGAAGTTCGGAAACCTTTGTACGGTATTTTGTTGCGTGAATAGCCAATGCGCCAAAACACTATTCCAATAACGCTAATCTGAAACCGTTTCTAGTAAGGTAATGCCAAACTTAAGCAAATTCCAAAATTCTAGCATTATTTACGAGTACTTAGCATTAGTCTATCCTTTTTGCTTTTGTAATTTTTGAATATTTAAAAAAACCATTGGTAGATAACCCTGCAAGAGCTGTCGAATTCATGAACAAAATCGGCAAAGCCGAATAATGCCGAAGTTAATGAAGTAGTTGGTTCGGGTTTCTTTTTTGTTCTACAAATACCGCCGAAAATAGTGCCGAATCGAATGATGTGTCAAACCAAATAAACAACCCGATCGGCATAAGCAAGTTATAACCAAGCAAGTACAAAAATTGCTTAGGGTCGGTTTTGTCGATAGAAAAACACTACCGAACCGACACGACAATGCCAGTATGTTTATGTGTGTACTAACTAGCAATCCTTACATTAGGAAGTTCACGTAGTGTAAGTATAATAGAAGGGCATTAGTTTGTGTATACACAGCTTTACTAACCTTAGATTAGCCTTTTTGTTCCCTTAACACCTAAAACTTCAAGTAATATCAATCCATTAGAGGACCCCAAAAGTTCGCACCCTTGATCCAACGACTTAAGGACAAACACAAGGTGTCAAAGTTGTAGCATAAAATCAATTTGGCTTCGACCACATGTTGCAATAACGTGGGGCCTCTAATAGTGCCCTTATGGGCAAACTTGACAGATTTCGGACTCCTGTTGTAAATTGTTTGGAGGTTGTTTTGCATGTTATCGTTTAATTATGTTATTGTCACGGTTAGGTTGATGCTTTCGTTTCATAATTGTAATGGCATAATTTTGTGGCGTTTTTGGTGATTTGAGGCAATGTCTCTTGTGTGGTTTGTATTTGAATTACGTAGTCGGTGGGTGTCAGATGTCATGACATCCTCGTCATCCATGATTGTATTTAAATTTTACTAAACCTTGCTCTAAAAATTGATTTGACATAGGGAAGTTAGAATATACTTTTATAATCCCAGTTCTAAATGAGACTATAATTATCACCAACTGGACTCAAAATCAGACCCTTGGCTTCTTCTAAACCTTATGGAAAAACTTTGCAACTCAGAACTCAGCAACGCCAATAAAAATCAATAATTTTTATAACGAATTGTATTTACCTGCCAAACTATTTCACACCCGCACTTAATATCTTTTTGTTCGGCTAAAAGTTTTTACGTCCGTGAGACAAGGAAGACATTTTGTGTCTGTCGGATCCACATGTCGGCGTAATTAATGGATGGAACATATTTGGGACCTTCTGGCAGCTTAGATTAGTGAAGGTGTCTTCGAAGAAGTAATTGTGTCGATGTTCTTGACCTTCTATTGAGGAAGTTACTCTTAGTAATAAGTTCTTTGTTGCCGGAAAGTTTGTATTTTATATAGTGGGAAGTGGTAAAGGACGTTTTGGGGGACAGTCTTTTATGTCTTGGATGTTGAAGTACTGATTCTCAATCTTAATTTGATGAAAGGAATGATCTTATGGGCTATCTAATTCTCGATGATTATAATTAAAATTTACATTCGAGATCTCTGAAAGTAGTGAATATAGCTGTTATTTCTCCAGGTTTGATTCAGAAAGAGGCTACCAAATCATTTAGGTGGCCAACAGATTCAATTAATTCTCCAAAAATCTAAAAACAGCAGATAAAACTTTAAATCTTTATAATCGACCTGCAACTCAGCCTATCACAGTCCACTGCTGGACATAGGCCCTCCCCAGGCTGCGCCACATCATGGCTTCCGTTTTCCACGTCTAATCTGTCCCACTTGTCTCCATAAGGTCGTCGTTCCACCAAGCTAGGGGGCGTCCCACAATTCTCTTGCCAATACGTGGTATCCACTGCAGACTTGTCTGCTCCACCGGCCGTTGACTAACCTGCATCTCTTTCAAATTTCTTTTTTGAATTACCAGTGACACCAAGAAAAGCGACATTTAAAGATCAGGTAGCTGTGAGTGGTTCCGCTCAGGGAACGAGATGGCGCTAGACGACATCTATAGCTGTGTCTCTTTCCCACAGTCTAAAGACTTACGCTTTAAGAGGTCATGGTAAGCCCTAAGTAACCCGACAAATTCCTTGATACTAAGTTTCATCTTCCTGGGCTGTCCGTTTTTCATAGAACTGTTTATTGGAACCGTCCATTTGGTCGAACTGTTAACAAATCCACGTTGGAGTACCAGGTTGACATGAGCATGCAAGAGGTTCCGTTCAGTAAAGTTAACAAGAAACTTCATTACAGCGCGGCGGCATCCAGTTATTAACGTTAACATTATCGTACGCCGACCGCCGCTCTTGTGCTAGCTCATGTAGTGTTGTATAGATTTTTATCGATATCGATAAAAAACAATGGGATTACTACAGTTTTAAGATGCACTAGACATTTTATTAACTTGCTAGACGTAATACTTTTAGTGCTTAATGCTCTGAATATTGGATATTGTTACGTTTTGCCATTGAATATTTATTTTAATCTACTTCAATCTCAGGACATTTACACGACAGTATTTAACAGAAGATTCTTTCTTGTTTATATCGGTACCTACTTGATTATGCCAAATACGTTTTTGGACGCAAATTCAATGTTTTTGGAAAAGTTCATTACCACTGAGATAACACTAAGACATTTTTCTGCTATGCCGGAGGTCGTGGGTTCGATTACCACCCAGGACAAATGTTTGTGTGATGAGCACGATCATTTGTCCTGTGTCTGGGTGTAATTTATCTATAATATGTATGTATTTAGAAATATATAAGTATGTTTATCAGTTGTCTAGTACCCATAACACAAGCTCTGCTTAGCTTGGGACTAGATGGCGTTGTGTGATAGTTGTGGAATATTATTATTATTATTATTTTCCTTTTTATTTAATACAAACTTAATAAAATTATTGGATAGAAAACATAATTTCCTTTTAACCCTTTAACTCCTCTATCATTTTTCTTACCATCAATCGAGATGATAGACAAACGAGTGACTGTCTTAAATAAAAAATAAATAAAAATAAAAAACTATCGGCATTTTCCCAACCCTAGCGCTTGTATTCGCAATCTAGTGTAACGATCTGCTATTAAGAGGTAGGTAAAAGTGGGTAAGACGTGTTACACGTAACGAACGCTCACTGGATGTTACAAGTACACGTATTAGCATTGAATGTTATACTAAGCTTGGCTACAAGTACCAAACTACAGCGGGTTTATGTAACGCTAGTAGTTTGCGGTTATAGGGTTTTTCAACTTGTATTATAGGTTATTAATGTGGTATATTTGATTGTTATTATATGAAGTCACGTCTTTTTTCCATCAAGTATACATGTGCCGAATATGTAAGGTTAAATTAGGTTGAAATACTCAACAGAATGCTTTTGATCTGTCAATTTGAATTACCTACCATTTTATTAATTTTTATTTTGCTAATATTTACTGGAAACGCCGGTAAAAACCGTTGTTTTTAACAGATTTGATCCATCAATTTCGGTAATCGTATCATCATGCACGATAAGAAACTTCGAACAAACGAGATCATTGAAATATGACTTTACTACTGAGAGATTTCATACCTATAGTAACACAACTTAAAAGAGACAACACTATTATTAATTACCGTTAACATTCTAAATAGTCTTCTACATTTTAACACTAAGTTTCCTCTAAAATTCCAAAGAAAACACCCCTTCCCTATTTGTTTTAACACCGTCATTGTAAAAGCACATAACTTGAAACTGAACATCTAATGTCCAGGCTGCGGGCCGGAGCCATTAACCAGCCTTTTATACGAGCTGCTCTGTTCTCGTTAGGATAGGGGTTTCATACTGCCACAGAGTAAATATGGACAGAAGGCTAGCTACTACAAGTGAAAACACGAGTATGGATAGACACAGCAAAGCAAAGCATTACTGGTGGCCTACCATGAACTCCTATAGCGTGAGTGTTTAGGCTGTGAGAAAGAGATGACGCTAGATGACTTGTATAGCTCTGTCTCTTTCTCACAGCCTAAACTGGATCGCGTTAAGAGCTCGTGGTAAGGCCTAGATTGTCTCCAAGCAAGTTCTAATATGCAGAATATAAGTGACTGTTATCCATCACAAGGATGTCCGGTGCGGATTAGCAGATACTACTTATTATCTTTGAATTTTAGGTTCTAGGACATACAAGTTTCCGTATGATTGTGTCTTTTTTCAGTATTTTTAGAGTTGCGGTAGTGTGTCTATTTTATTTTTTAAACAACTACTTCTAGTTCACGCACAGATTAGGCGAGTATGTTTTACGTTTCACTCGTATTTCTTGCTCGCTTATAATGTGCGTATATTTTCACAAGTTATTTGGAGTTAGCCGCTATTTATTCTGTGGCACTAACCCATACTACCACTAACGAGCAATTTAACAACGTACGTCGCCATTAAAAATGAATCAGGGTGCAGGTATCACTCCAATTTATTTTACTGCTTGTTTGCAAGCACATTTTTATGAGTGTGCACATGAGATAATATTAATATTTTAAGAAATATTAAAGAATTATTTAATGGACTTTTTTGCGCGCTATGCTTTCGATATAATATCTTTGTCTATTCCTTGTAGAAATGAGACAGAATTGGTCACGCTAAAAAGGTTTTGTTTATTAGCACCTATTTGTGTCCTTTATAGAGTGAGGCAATTTACCTATAGACCACATAGGTAATATATGAAACTACACAGGTTTAAAAAATACTACTGCAGCGCTACAAATAATAAAATGAAAAAATAATGAAAGTAATTTTCAAAAAATTACTCTCATCGTTCTTGTTTGTAGCGCCGATGCAATCATTTGCTCACGAACTTTTTAAATATCTTGAACTTATTTTCCTCTGAATAATTCGCTACAAAACGATGTAAATCCTAAATCATAGTACTACGCAAACAATGTCCATAACGATGTCTTACAACAAATAGAAAGGCAATAAAAAACAATTATCGTACACATAGAACTGAGGAAATAGTTTATTTTCGTCGTAAATATCAGTTTGAATCGGAGATCGAACTAGGGGAGGTTACGATCTACTTGTTTACGATTTAGTTCTGTTTGAGGTGGGGATGCAATGAGATTTTTTTGTCATATGAGCCTAAATATTTGAGAAACAAATATATGATGAGGATAATAGTTTCAAAAATAGGTAATGTATTTTGATGGATAATTTTGATAGTCTTAGAATTGTTAGATCGTGTTACTGTTATGCCAATTTCATAAAAATTCATTCAGCCATTTTGGTAAGCTAATAAAATGCCTGCCGAGTGGGTTGAAAGTAATACTTTTTAGCTTTATACTCTAGTAATCGACTACGCTCCAGAGCCTTGAACATCGTTGCCGACCTAATCCGACTGAATATAATTATTATCATTAAATAAAAAGAAATAGCATGAAGTTCAACTATAAATACTTAATCAGCAACGTTTTAGTTTCGACATTATTACTGTAACTATTCATCTCATATCAATTAATATAATCGACTCATTATACTGAATATTATTAGCTGTCAATAATTGAATAACAATCCATTGTAATGTAAATTAATGGAATGCCAAATTAACTGTAAGTGATTTGATTATCGATGTGCATAGTAGAGTAAACATTTAGTTAGTTCATTAAGGCACATGTACAAACTGATCTGATACATAGATAGGTATTTTAAATTGTATATAATTTGAGACACTTTTCACAAAAAAATATCAGAAAACGTCATATCGATAGAATTTTTTAGGTTAAAGCTAGACGAGCGTATTTTTTTTAGTAGTGACTCGCGTTTTTTCGATCAGTTTCAAAGAAAACCCTTTCAAGACGCAAAATGTGGTCTGCACTGTACCAGAACAAAAAGAAGAATGCTCGTTTTTGACCTGACTATGTATAGAAATGAAATAAATCTTAAAATATAGCTTATTGAATTGTATATTTATTTCACTAATCACATTTTTAAAAGAAACGCAGGAAAAAAAGATTTTTTAACATTTATTTATGTTAATTCTACGTAACGCATTGACATATTTTGAACGCATCCAAACTATCCTTTTTTTAAAACGTTCCATTTTACACTTTGCTGCTTGAGTCTTCCACTTTGTCTCTGAGTTTGATGTTTATTGTACGTTTAATTTTATCAGTAAGTATTTCTTTATTAGTCATGTGATAAAATAAATTATTTAAAAATAATACTGTCATTAAATTAAATTATTCATGCAGTGTTTCATTGAGTGTGCGCAAGTGAAACGGATTTTTTGACAGATGACAATGACAGTTCTGTGATTTTCATCGGCGCAATCCTTCGTTGTTGTTGCGCTTGCGTCTTGTTGTGTACTGTACTATTTCGGTGTTTCTTCTTATAACGACCCTATTTACCGTCTCTGGACCCCGATATCTTTCTTCATCTGATGACCTTTGCTTACCATACCTGATACCGTTGTAAATTGTGAACCTTGTAATAAACTCCTCATGAAAAGCATAAACGAGCAATTATCAACAAGCTGTGACGGTGCTCAAGCTTCCGAGTTATCTCAACCAGGACGTAGACAATTATGCAGTATGGTCTGTATGTATTTAACCGTCAGAGACATGCTATTGTTATTGATTCAGAAGAGCAAAAACAGATAAATGCTGCTAGACAAACAAGGATTGCACTATTTCAGGTATTTATGTTTATATATTGTTTATCATATTATTTCTTTTGGATAAAAATGATCATACCAGTCAATGATTGACCTATGCTGTACTACTTTTAAACACAAATAAATATAATGTACATACTTACCAATACTTTTAACATGAAAATAATAGGTGTATGCAGTGATGTCTATTCTTTTATTAATATATACAAAAAGTAACATAATTGATATTAATTCAATGTTTTCTTTCACAGATATCATCATCTGATCGAATATGCCATGTATGCTGGATAAGTTGCAAGCGTGTTGCTATGCATATTGAGTGTGCTGATGATGCCTGTGGATTTTCTATTTCAGACGAAGTGGTAATTAAAACATTAATAAGAGGAAAAATTAAATCCAGGCACATGTCAGGAAAAAATATATTATGTCTATGTTTTCATAGAAAATAATATGTCTGGCAGAACCGGGATTGTTGAATAATGTTGAAATTGTTTGGTCGGTCGATGAACACTGGATGATGCACTCACTTGAAGTGATGACGGTAGTGTGGTACCTTTTATATTTTACGAAGACATATATCTGCTCCAGCAGAATTTCTGACATGATGTTATAAGAAAACTGGATGAAAATAATGAGTATAAATATAACATTCTACTGCAACAAAGTGTTTTATTTATTTTCCCCGTTTCATTCAACAGGTATGTGGGTTGGTAAATAAGTGACCCCTTTTGACAACAAGATTTGGTTTATTATATCAACAGTATTTGAAGGTAGGTATAGCAACTATCTAACTAGGGTAGGTATTGTTTTGTACCTACTAAAAATGTAGTTAGTATTGTAAGTACTTTTGAGAAAGTACTTATTTATGAACAGCTGTGTTATTCTCATAAATAAATTATTTATTTATGAATGTTATATACATATGAATGTTATTTTCATTAATAACTTATTTATTTAGGAAACTATCACAGCTGAATTATATTGTTAAATTAAAAGTAATGTTACTGTGATTACTGTGACAACAATGTAGGTATTTAACCACATATTGAGCATATTATGTGGTGCTAGCCAGTAGGTAATGAATTATTACTTTTATAGATGTAGATTAAATAATAATAATCGACTCTCATTTTATAGTGGCAATCATCGAGTCTTAGCATAGACTTAGGGCCATTTGGTTTTAAGGAATTAACAAAGTAAAAAAGATGTTTTAGACCATAGTCAGATAAATGTTCCTATTTTAGAATAAACTTCGAGCGTTATTGATTACTTCATACACGTTGGTTTCCTTATTTCTGGTGACGGCAAATCCTAACCTAAAAACAAACATTAATATTTTTCAGACTTCGTGGCGTTTAAATCACCAAAGTAAATATAAGACATTATTTTCTAAACTTATAGAAAGCATTTCTACTATATCTTATATTTATACATATACTTTCATTATCAGGTTTTTCAATGTATGGAACGTGGGCATTGTTCTTTACGCGACAAACTTAAGCGAAAAAATTAAGTTCGTCTGCCCGCAGCCTTAGAATGACATGACTTTTTATGTTGTCATTGGCATGTTTAAAGCCTTTGTGATATTGTAGTATTTTATTATACTTATCATGTTTACAAACTGACCTAATTTTGAGACAAAGAAACTTATTTTATTGACATGGTACTCGTAACTAGTAAGACTATCATTACAATTTAAGTGATATTTGCCATTTTAATTATTTGTTCTGTTTTTTTTTTTCAAAATATTTCGGCACTATTGCCACCCTTGAACAAGGACAATGTTTCAGTAGAATTTAAAAATACCGAGCTCAAATAAAATCTCTGTAATCTCGTCAATGGAAGTCCCGGTACGTTCCAAACCTATTGAAATTGTGGGGTCGCGTGTGTAAGTAGGTCAATCTTCTGTTAACTACGGATCTGTTTAGAGCCTCCGAATGTTGCCAAACCCTTCTGTTAGAGCAAATTGTACTACCTATCATTTTGTACGACAATTTGCTGAGATACGTAAACTTTTGGCAATTTGTAGATCAGTAACACAGTATTTTAATGATTATACAACGGTATATTGTAATCCAAAAAGTCCACACAAAGCGGGACGGGAGAGACTATCAGAATCGTACTGACTAAAAGCCATGCTGTCCTTCAATAGCTTTTTACGTTCCGAGACATTACCGCGAACTCAGACATTTTCAAGTTGAAGTGGCAATCAGCAGGCCACATCACACGTAGCACTGACAACAGAACTGATAGGGTAAAAAATTTCGAACACGAACCAGAAGACGCAGTGTCGGTATGCTTCCACTAGGCTGACTGACGACATCGTGCGAGTCGCGAGCAACCGATGGATGGATGCAAGTGACGGATTGTCACTCGACGTGGTGGTCTCAGGGGGCAGCCGTTGATCAGCAGTGGACGCCTCATGGCTGATGATGATGGTGATGAGTCCAGAAAAATAAGTATATTATAAGTTAAATAAATGATCGAAGTCAGTAACTGCTGTTAAAACTTAACTCTTGAAGTGATTAAGGTAAATGTCGCGAGGAAACTACCATGTCTGACTTACGAGCTAAATGTGTGCCCCTATAGCCTTATCTATCTATAAGTATTCATTGACCTGTAGAATGTTCTAGGATCACAAAAATAAATAGCATGTGATAGAGAGATACCAAAGCATCACCACGTGGTAGACTTGCATGCAGAAGTGGAAACATTGTAGGCTCATCATCTGCCTAGCCTTGTCCCAACTATATTGGGGTCTGCTTCCAGTCGAACCAGATGCAGCTGAATATCAGTATGTTACATGGAGCAGCTGCCTATCGGATCTCCACAACTCAGTAACTGGGTAATACGATACCCCATGGTAAGACTGGTTATCAGTCTTTTAAAGCTTCTGACTTATAGTAACGACTGTCATCTACAAATGTCAGTCAGGACCAACGGCTTTACGTGCTTTCCGAGTCACGGAGGAAACTCGCTATGACAGATGATCACCCATCCACAGCCCAACCTCGGCAAGCGACGCTTAACCAGGAAGATCGGCCTGTGCGGCTGTAATTATTTAGCCACGAGTTCCTCAAACATTGTAGGCTGATTATGCTTAAAATATGCTTGTAAAAAGAAAAGTATTTCAGAGAAAAGCCATATTTCCAACCTGCTACATAACTATCCGTCGAAATAAGAAATTCAGAATCCAATCCGTCCAATTTCACGCTAGCACAATGAACGATTGAGTCGACGCGATGATGCAACAAGATTCCTAGACCACATAAAACGAAGCTAGCCCGTCTCGAGTCCGATGTCAGTGCGTTTATGTCCAAATCTGGTCCTCTGTGAACTAGGTCACTTGTTCGTAATGGTCCTATATGGTTTGTGCAGACGAGCTACAAGTCCAGCAACAAATATGTGGTGGGCACAAAATTGTTGGGAATTCTGTAAAACACGACTCACTTCATACCCAGTCCAGATTTTTCATGTCGGGCGAATTTTACAACCTATCTGGCGTGAAAAACAGCTATTGAAAGATCACGGTGGATTTTAGTCAGTTTTCTTCTTCTTCGTCGTGTTGTTTATTCAAGAATTCCAGTTGCAGTGACCAGTTGCGCACACGATTGCGAAGCAAACGGTCGTGTCGTTGTTATATATTATTTTGTGTGACGAACTACTGATCAATATAAGTACAGGCATACATACACCGTTAAATTTTGGTCTTTTTAATCCCGTGGAGGGCCGATTCAGTACATTAAACACTATCGATTTGTAAAGATAAAATAAACTGAGATATTCGTAAACAAGTGTAGGAGGAAGCGCAAACAGTTTCGCAAATAGAGTATTGCGAACCCATTTGCAAAAATATAGCTAAGTTTGCGACTCAGATCAAAGATATAGGCAGATAGAACGCTCAGACCACACGAGTGTGTCCACCAAAGCAAATACATAATCAAATCGAATTACATTTCCATATTGTTTTCTTTGTTTTTGAGAACAACTTTTACAATGTTTAAAGACAAGAGACGGTATATTTTGGCAAACAACAACAACGACGCGTAACTTGGTACGACGCGTAGCTTGGTACTGTCGCGAGTTTGTATGCACTTTTGATTTTGTATTTGCTTTGGTGGACACACTCGCGTGTTCTGAGCGCTCTACCTGCCTATTTCTTTGATCTGAGGTTTGCGAATGAATGTCTGACGGCCCTTCATATGCGTGCAAACATTCGTACGATATACGAATGTTTGCGTGCATGTGAGTAGCCCCCGTGCCTTTATTGGTGGTATTTAGAACCTTGAGGAATCATCGTGGTGAGAAGATTGGCGGTCTGGAGTCTGCGTTACCGAGTGCTAGCTGCTACCAGGGCGCGCCAGATGTGTTATTGTAGTCTAAACGTCGCTCAGGAAGGCTCTTCTCTTCACCCAGTACAATCTAATACTCTTTCCCATCCCGCCTTGGGTAGGAAGACCCATTTGATGATCTTACCACGATAAAAAAGACATTTTCTTTCTAATATTCACTGCAATGACTGTCAGGGCAGTCCAAAGGCCCACTGAGGAACGCTTGTGCTACCAGGAATTTTTTTTTTTTTTTTTTATTTCCCCATTCATTACCCAGCAATATTATAAGTAATAGACAATCAACGCAAATAATCTAATTGTTTCTTATGTCTGTATTATCTACACCATAAATAATAACATTATTATATAAGATACGAATAACGCCCCTGATAATGTCAATTTATTGCCCATGGGATTTACGCTATCATTAAATTTAATTTATTGCTACCAATTAACTATTTTTATTAGATCTTCTAACCTGGCCTATAATTTTACCACAACTGTCAGCTGGCTCGTTGGTCTAGGGGTATGATTTTCGCTTAGGGTGCGAGAGGTCCCGGGTTCAAATCCCGGACGAGCCCGATTTTTTTTTTTTACAAAAATCATATTATTAAGATAAAAAAATAATCACAGCAATAATGATTAATCCAATGGGAATTTTACACGGATTAATTATTTTCCTCTCGTTTAATATTTGAAGCGCAATATTTTAATGATGAAAATAATTTAATTGGTCGTTTTTATTGAATGAAAAAGAATGAATTTCATCGGCGTTGGGTGCTCATTAACAAATACTGCGCAGTTTTCTGTTTTTATTTTCTTAATGGGGGTTTTTGAAGTAAAGCTCTATCATTAAGGGTTTCTTTTATTAAATAAATTAGCAGTAACTGTGTTACATATAAATACTGTCGATATAATAAGAAAAACATTTTTTATGTTACCTTAATTACTTGAGATATCATAATCAGCAGTTGTATTTTTTATTCGGACTTAGATACTTAAAGTAGAAGACGTAAATAGAATATCCAAAATAACACAACATACTACTAACGATACATTAATATATAATATAGTAAACAAAAATAATTTCAAATATTTAATATATTTCAATGAAAATTTCGCAAAAAAAAATGTTAGCTCTTTTTTTATCAAAAATTTTTCCTTATTTCTGTTTACATTTTCATTCAAAATAAAGCCAACACGCTCACCAACCAACCACCTCTAATTTCAGCATCTCATCTAGTTCTCAAAACCGCCCATAGACGGCGCCACTTTACATAACGCTTCTCTATTCCCCAAAATAAACATGATATTAGAGTCAATGAACCCCGGAGCTGGTATAATCAGGCAAATTGCGGTGCGTTGACAATGTTGTTACACCGTCCCTCCTCTTCCCTCCTTCCCTCTCCCTCTAGACTCCACACCTTCAGGCTCAAAGCGTGTGAGCACACAAAATAAAATTAAACGCCAAGGTTTTATGACATGAGTGCTATGAGGTAGGTATGTAGATGGGTGTTTGCGGAAATTAGGGAAAAAATTGGTTGAAGTTTTCAAAGTGTGCCTATGACGGTGAAGCTAGGTTAAGCGAGGAAATGACGTTGGCGCTGTTGACCATATTTTGAAACAGCAGCAATGGTATTCTTTAAGTACACATACCCGTGCGCAGCGTCGAAAACACAGCTTGTCCCCACCAAAACAAACAACAGTCTTACGACACTGCGTCAGCGTCGAATGCTTAAAGAATTGCTTCAGTACTGAAACTGTGGATGAAGTTGTCAAACTAAAATCTTTACAAAAGTTATGAAAGGGCCAATCATTAAATTTGTGGGATCGGGTCAAGTTAAAATATACCATGATCTGTTCATGAGCTCATGAACAGATCATGGAGTCTTAGAGCCTATTATGTCTCTTAGAGCCTAATAGTATGCACACCACGTTTTTTAAACGCGCCGGTGCAACGCGTTTGTAGCGAGACAGACGCGATACGCACGCAAGTCAGACGTAGCTTAAAACAAACGACAACAAACTGCTCTGATAACAACGACGATATATTACTAGACTCCTAATAACAGGCGACCGATGTCTGTCAACACATTAGGCAAAAAAGTCTTTAATCCGTCTCATTTCGACCACTCCTGTGAGCCGTAAACATACGTTGAGACAGAACAGACCTTGAGTTAGCCAATAACAACGCAGTACCCCGTCCCCCTCCCTTACGAGTGACGTCACGGATGTCAAATCTGCTATACGTGCTCTGTACACTTTTCGCTGTTAAAATAAAAACAAGTGTTTAATTTTTGAAACTTTATTATAAAAAGACATTCAATAGTGCAATATACATCTACAATTGTTAGCGAGGTTATTTGTGCCGTGTTAATAAAAACAAAACTTTAAAAACAATATACCAGTTGTAAACAAGTGTACCCGATACCGTGTGGAAAATAAACTCACTTTCTTTGATATACAAATATAAAACCTAGTGATCTATCTCCAGTGTGTGCGTAACCTTACACCGTTACTTGCCAATATCTTATGGTGTCTACTCACACCGTGGACGCCGTGAAACTGCCATAAACGTATTACTGAGTACAGCGCCATCTGTTGTCGCTTCAACGCACTACTTAAACCGATCGTACGTTTCGTTGATAATAATTATGGCTAAGTGCGGTGGATGCGGCAAGTTCCTTTCACCGGCAGAGGCTGCTAGGTGCATTCGATGCAGGGCCCACTATCATCGGTTGTGCGTCGAAATACCACATACCAGCCCAATTTCGACCGCCTGGCAATGCCCAGAATGCAATAAGAACGTGGTAAGGGACAACAGGGCTGAGACACCAGTTAGGGGACTAACACCAGGCCCGCATGAGGAAAGCCTGGTCAACCTTATGGATACCACCAGCCCCATAAATAATACGGCCTTGGACGTCACTCAGGAATTTAGCTTGGACCTTCTTAGGGAAGAGCTAAAGATGTTCAAGGAAGAGTTACTGAGCACAGTACGGAGTGAATTCCAGCTGCTACGGGATGATTTGTCTCAACTGAGGTCCTCAGTAAAGGCAACGAACGACCGGTTGAGTAATTTGGAGGAGAGGGTTACAGTTGTAGAAAACTATAAACCGGTTCAGGCCCAAGGTTCGCCAGATGTGGACGAGGTGCTTGCGCAACTGCGGAGTGACCTGAATGAGCGAGATCAGGAGCTGCTCGCAAACGACATACAGATCACGAACATTCCAGAGACCAGTGGCGAAAATCCTGCCCACACAGTAATGTTGGTTGCGTCCAAGATGGGCGTAAAAATCGAAGCTCGCGATATAGTGAGCGCTGAGCGTGTAGGAGGCAGGCGCATCAACGCTACGCAGTCGACGGCGCCGGTGGAGACCCGCCCGCGCTTCCTCGTCGTGCGGCTCGCGCGCCGTGATCTGCGGGATGAGCTGCTGGAAGGAGCACGAGTCCGACGCGGCATGACTACTGCAGACCTTGACCTGCCGGGCCCAGCGACACGCTTCTACGTGAACGAGCGCCTGACAAAATTTAACCGGGAGTTGTTTCGGGCCGCCCGTGAGGTCGGCGGTCGCCTTGGTTGGCAATACATCTGGGCAAAAAGGGGGCGTATTCTTGCTCGATACAAGCCTGGGGACTCCGCTTGTCATATTCGCCGTATGGCTGACATACAGCGCGTTTTTGGTGTGGCACCGGGATGCAGCGAAGTTGGAACTAAATAGTATTGTTTTTCCGTTTCTGTTTCACTTTCTACTAGCTTTTTTAATTAGAACCATGCATTTGTTTAATTTAGATTTAGCAAAAATTGTTTTAAAAGATTTTTTATGTTTCTTTAACTATTTTATTCTTTGTTGTTTACCTGCTAACGTGTGTCTCGCGGCGCACTCTCTCGGCGAACAGTACGTAAACCAGTTTTGTAACAACACACAAATTACTCATCTACACCTCATAACAAAACACTTATATACAAAATTATTATGTATAAAATTAATGACTATTACTAACCGTTTTCAAACACCTGTATCATTGACTAACCGTATTATTTGTATACTATCTCTTTTCTACACTAATTACTTACATACAATCGCAACGAATCGAATGCTTTATGGAACCACTATAAACAAATGTGCACATATTATTAGGATGTTATTGTTGCTTTATTACGAAAAAGATCTTTACTATTATTATAATGATGCCAATACGTGATAAATCACTTAAAGTAGGTTTCCTTAATGCCGGTTCATTAGGTACAGGCCACGACAATTTGATCGGTGCAATCGACAGATATGGTTTTGACGTGTTAGCTATTAACGAGACGTGGTTACGGCCAGGGGAGGAGGGGCGCGCTCCGGTGGTACCGGGCTATCGTCTGCGCCACACGCCGCGGCCGGCAAGTGTGCGCTCGGGTCGCGGTGGGGGTGTTGGCTTTTACCTGCGAAAGGGACTGAGCGCGCGTACTTGGTCTGGCGCCATTGATCCCAGGTTCGAATCCATTGAACAAATGTGGCTTACGCTTTCATTGAATGGTAAGAAAATTGCCATAGGTACAGCGTATCGCCCGCCATGGCTCGACCTCGTCCTCTTTCTGGACGCTGTGACCAATTCTCTTAGCTCACTGGCAAACTGTGATCATTATATATTGCTTGGCGATTTCAATGTAAATTTACTGGACCAAAATGGAATTAAAACTAAAAGAATAAATGAGTTTTTAAATTGTCTCAATCTTACACAGTTAGTCACGTCTCCTACGCACTTCACAGGATCTAGTGAAACTCTCATTGACCTCTTGTGCACCGACCTAAGAGCAAAATATACTGAGGTAAAATCTCTGGCCTCAATTGACGGTCATTCTATTATTATTAGCGAGTTTTACATAAAGCGTGACAAATTTAAACCGTTTGTAGTAAAATCTAGACCACTTAAAAACGTATGTATGGATAATTTTGTTGCAGACTTGTTACTTCTAAACCTTGAAATTGTTTCTACACTCAACAACGTCACCGACATGGTACAGGCATTTAACAGTTACATAATCTCACTATTTGACGCCCACGCACCTCTCAAGTCTTATTTTATAAAGGAAAAGTCGTACCCTTGGATTACGGATACAATCAAGGTTATGATGCGTTTACGAGATGAAGCACTTGCTAGTTATAGGAAAACGAAATCAGATTCAAAAAGAAAATACTACAAAGAGTTAAAATCATTGGTAATCAGTTCTTTGTATAGCGAAAAAATTGCGTACTTCAAACATAATATAAATAATAAAATTAAAAATCCAAAAAAATTATGGAAAAATATCAAATCTACCCTATCACCTATTAGACCCAGACAAGACCTTCCGTCCCATTTTACAGATCCTGACCTAATAAATAGTACTTTTTTGACAGTTCCCGGGAACCCCATAGCCAATGACTCACTGATATCTTATTATGCGAATCATAGACATGGCAACGCAAATTTCACTATTACTACAGTGGACCAAAATGACATCTCACGTATTTTGTCAAGCTTGAAAAGTAACGCGGAAGGCTGCGACAACATTACTTTGGAAATGCTTAATATGACTCTGCCGTACACGTTAAACACAATAACGGATATAATAAACTGTTCAATTGCAACGTCAACGTTTCCCGATCAATGGAAAATTGCCTCAGTTAGACCATTGCCAAAAAACACAAATCCTACCGAAATCAAGGACTTACGCCCCATTAGCATTTTGCCATGCCAGGGCCTGTCTAAAGTACTTGAGAAGGCCGTCAGCGGCCAAGTAACAAGTTTTTTGGAGGAAAATGACATATTACCAGACTTACAATCTGGTTTTAGAAAGCAGCGCAGTACCGCTACTGCCCTGCTGGATGTCACTGACAATATATTATGTGCCCAAGATCAGGGAATGTGTACTTTACTTGTTTTGCTCGATTTCTCCCGCGCCTTTGATGCAATAAACATTCCGCTTTTATTGTCAAAGCTAGCTTATTATGGTTTCGACTCCAGCGCTATAGAATGGTTCAGCAGCTATCTGAATAATAGAAAACAACATGTGGATTTGCGTTTTGACGACGGCACTACACTTACTTCTTCTCTTTCAGCTGTAGTCAGGGGAGTCCCGCAGGGCTCAATATTAGGCCCAATACTTTTTATTTTGTACTGCGCGGATATTGTTAAATGCCTCCGGTACTGCAAGTTCCACATATATGCTGATGATGTCCAGTTGTACATATCCTTTAGACCAAATGAATACGAAAGGGCCGTCAAGGAGATCAATGATGACCTACGTAGAATTGCCATCTGGTCTGAAGAGAACTGTCTGTCACTGAACCCAATAAAAACAAAATATATAATATTTGGTACAAGACAGCGACTGGCTACATTACCCGCAACAATAGACGTAAGACTAATGGGAGAACAAATTGAGAGAGTAAGTGAAGCGCGGAATCTTGGCCTTGTAATGGATAACGCCCTTCGTTATGAGAAACATGTAGCCGACTCCGTACGTAACTGCTTTTATCGTCTCAAAATTCTTTACAAGATAAGGCCTTATTTATCAGAGAAATTACGGGAACAGCTGGTAGAAACCTTGGTCTTGTCTAGATTAAATTATGCAGACACAGTCTACGGCCCCCGCCTATTAGCTCGTACGGATCAGCTCATACAAAGGGTACAAAACGCCTGTGCTCGATTCTGTTACGGAATACCAGCCAGAAGCCACGTTACTCCATTTTTGAATATACACCACACGCTTAAAATGAAATCAAGACGCAAGCTTCACTTGGCCTGTCTTCTCTTCGGCGTGGTCAAATATCAGAAACCCGACTACTTATACAACAAACTGAGTTGGATAGCTGGTAGACGAGAATGTGGGAGACGACAATGCTCACAGCAGCTGTCAACACAGACTCACAACACAGCAGCATTTAGGGGCAGTTTTCGTTACGCAGCATCGAAAGTGTGGAATAACCTGCCGCCACCCATAAGAATGATCAACACGATCGGCACCTTCAGAAAACGCTTACGGCAGTATCTAATAGACGCGCAACGGAAACTGGATATGATCACACAGAATACATCAATTATTTAACCTATCCTATTTGAAAAATCTAAAACAATAAAAATTAAAATAATCTAAAATTTAAAATATTCTAATGATAACAATAGGTAACTAATATTGCTCACGTGCGGGTATATTATTATCTTCTAGGGTGCTGCTGCACTCGCCCGCGTCACCTAAGCTTCATCGCCAGGCACGAGACCTGCAATAAATAAATAAAAATAATAATAATAAGCCACACTATTCAATGTTTTCAGCGTGTTATATTAGTAGATGAAACTCACCCAATGTGCATGGCCTACTTGCGTGCGATTGGGGCACGGTGCCGCGGTGTCGAGAACATTTTATGTTGCCATACCCCCATTGTCGTTCCTGTGATGCATCCATGTTTGTGTCGTGCAAAAAACCTTTGTATTCTGGAACAGCAGGATACAAATGTTACATGGGTATAATTTGACATGACGTACGTAGGTATGAAATGCAAATTAAGTACCTATGTAGGAATATTATTGTAGTGTAAGGCTGGTTCAAAAACTGAAGTCTCACTTACCATTTAATTTCTTTCTTCCTTGGATCTCCTTTGTCTTAGCCTTTTAATATTATTGTTCAATTGCAATCTATATAATTATGACTTTTACTTTCACCAAGTTGTTAATTAAATATTTTTGTTTAGTCACATGTAAAATCGATGTGGTGCTCGGCTAGGTAAACTTATTAAAAAGTATTTGTAATTACGCGCTAACGTACAGTACTTCAGGGACTGTTATGCAACTGTCCGGCGCGCTCGGCTGCCTACAACGCATTGAAGTGGGTATATTGCATAACTTATCTGCGATTCGTCTTTCTGATAGTTGTTTAGTTTGTCTTTGTCTTAGCGGTACAATTTTATACATATTTATTATATCTTTATATGTCTATATGTATAATATTTCTTTATATCTGTACTTACTTTTTATTTTATTGTTACACATATTTATATACCTATACATATATTGCTTTTTTTGTTGTTTTTATTTAATTATTTTAACTCACACACTATAAAGCTGATTTGCATCTCTGACGTCTCACAAGGCTCAGTTGAAAACCAGCGTCAGGCTCCCTGTGGCCTGGCTTTATGCTGAACTGAGCCTTTTTGGCACAGCCGTGAGGCACACGGTATCTTTCATGGTATTTTCGTAATTTTTTATTGTAATTGTGTGCATATGGCTTGCCAAATAAACTTATTTTCTTTCTTTCTTTCTTTCTTTCTTACGTAGTACCTCAGCGACTTGACAGAATAGTTTTTGTTCCTTAGATCGTGCATGCGGAGTCTAGTAATATATCGTCGTTGTCTGATAAAAACGCGATACGCACGCAAGTCAAACGCGATGCACCGGCGCGTTTGACTTGCGTTAAAAACGTGGTGTGCATAGGCTCTTATAATTATCATCCCTATTTGAAAGTCAATATTTTAATTTATCGTTTTTCCGGTCTGCTCCCCAGAGCTGTCATTTAGAATTACGTCCGGTGTTCACAAAAGGGTTAAATTGCGTGATAATATTATTGATAACAGCGATGTAGGCTGTATTTCCGGCTTTTACTGGCCGGGTTCAATACTGCCCCAAGGAATAAAATACTAATTTACGGTTCAATTCATACATTGGAATCCAATATAACATAATAATGTACAATATTATACCTATGTATAACATAACTTCATAGGGAGTGTTTTCATTATACAAATGATTGCACATTATTTTAAATCTTTGCAAAAATACAACTATAAAAACTGAAATAATGAGCAATTGAACAAAATCAGTGATGTCAGACAAAATCAATCTTGACTCAGTGGAACGCAGAGCTAAGAGGCTCGTTGGCGACGTAAAATTTTATTGGTGAATGCCAAGCTCCATAGCTTGACTCATCGCCGCAAGGTTGCCTACCTGTCGGTCTTCTACAGATTGTACTTCGGAGAGTGTGCCTAAGAACTCCACGACCTCATCCCACCAGCCCCCTTCTATCATCGCACATCTAGACGAACGCTAATTACCATCCTTGCCTTATTGCTATACCACCATTCATACTTAGCGTTTCCAAACGTCTTTTATAATGCGGACAGCGAAGAAGTGGAACTCTCTGCCTGCGTCTGTGTTTCCGAACGCATACAACCCTAATCACTTCAAAGTTAGAGTGAACAGGCTTCTTCTGGGTAAGCTCGCTCCATCGTCGACCTTGTCTTAGTCGTTCCTGAGCTAGACTAAGGTCAAGAGCAAACCCATGTCACATAAAAAAAAAAAAACAAAAGACGAAAATTAAAAAAAAACATGCAATTTTAAACACGTCTTCTTAGAAAATACAGTAAAAACATCTCAAAACCTGCACCTTATAACTTACCTCACCGCATTCCAGAGTTGTGTGAAAATTGAATTGTTTTGTTCCGTGCGAAGACGTCATACATACATATACATGTATCACGTGTTTATTTGTGGAGCCATTTCAATTGCTGATCGAGGACTCAGAGGAAATAGGAAAGGTGTCAATTTGGCTCTAAATGACGAGTCCAACTTTATTTATCTGCTTACCGATTCTTTTCAAGTGTTAATGCATGTGGTTGTTTAATGTTTATTGTATCCTATCTTCAGAAAATGACAAACGAATAAATAGCAATTCAAATCTCACGTCTAGTTATTTGGGATAAGCCCACCAATCTGTTAATAGTCCGGTCAATTTAGACATTCGAAGTTACATAAAGTCCCAGCAAGCTGAATTTCAGTGAAATTGTTCAAAACATAATTATAAACAATGCCTTAAAGTTCCCCATCATTCCCCTGTAAGGAAAAAAAATAATTCAAGGTCAATGGTCAAAAAAATGAGTTTTTCGCGATTTTCAGCAAAACGGTAAGTTTTATCATAAAAGTACCTCAGACAAAAATTGTAGATCATAAAATCTATAATATAAAAATGAATCGCAAAATGTGTTGGTAAGCGCATAACACAACAACGCCTGGACCAATTTGGCCAATTTTTTTTTAAATGTTCGTTGGAGTTCAAGGGTGGTTTTTGCGGCGAGAAAAATTAGAATAATTGCCGGAAAAACCCTTAAAACAGCCCTTTTCTTTTTCCCATACAAACGTTTTCTAACTAAAACGTAGTCAATTTGAGCTTTTTTTGTTGTATAGGTATTAAGTCCGGTTAACATATAGTCTATAATTTATCTTGGAAACTTGCAGCACCTGATGCAGAACCGCAACAGACCTGCTTAACTATAAGAGATACAGAAATGGTGCCATAGCAAAAATTGTGTTGTTGTAAAGCATTTTCTGCTGAGAGAATAAATTTGAAGATCCTGGACACCTGATGTGGAACACCAAGAGCCCAGCTACACTATGACATATACAGGAACGACGTCTTAGCAAGAGTTTTCAGCCTGATAAGCACTCTCTGTTGCTGTATAAAAATTTAAAAATCTGGAACACCTGATGTGGAATTCCACGAGCCCAGCTACACTATACTTAATATACCCAAGTAACACAGTCTGGATGTTTTAAAACCAATCTGTCTATAGACTGTCTATTCAGGGTTAATCTTTAGATACGGGCTTTCTGAAGATGGGTTTGATAAAGAACATTTAATCTTATAGAGTTTTTTATCTAAAGCTTTATTATTTTAAGAGCATTTGTTCTATAGAACACTTATTTTAAGTACGTTTATAGTTATAACGAATGTTTCTAGATAAAATACTCTACAAATAGTTAAAAAAGCCTAAAGGTACCTATTTTGAAGTAGTTTTATAGATAAAACGATATATTTGAAGACAAAACTTTCTACAGATATTCCATTTTAGCTAATGGTACTCTTATCTTTTTTTTTCTATAGATACTTCAGTCTAGATAAAATACTTTACTAGATATTTTTAAGTTTGTCTAGAAAACTGATAGAGAAGTCGTGTTTTTAGAGTTTTTATCCTTAAAAGTGGCTTAGTAAAGTGCATTTGCACTAGAAATTTAAATTGGATGAGTTTATGCAATGGAGAAGATGAAACAAATTAAAAGATCTGGTGGTTTTCGTCGAAAAATCCGCAAGTATTTAAAAAGTAAGAAAAATGAAGAAGAGACGACCGAAAAAGAATCGAAACTTCCTAGTAACTTCCTCCAAAACGTAGAAAATTGTTGATGATATATGGGTATCAAAAATGAAAAGGTAAAGGTCAAGAGTACGAAAAAAAAATCACATGTCTTAAATCCAATATGGCGGACAGGCTATTTAAAATACACCCCCATAATATGGGTATCAAATGAAAGGGTTTGCTGTCAGGGATACGAAAAAAATGGTGACGTGACTTAAATCCAAGATGGCGGACAGGCTGTTTGAAATTCACCCCTATGATATGGGTATGGGTATCAAATAAAAAGGTTTGCTGTCAGGAATACGAAAAAAATAGTCACGTGTCTTAAATCCAATATGGCGGACCTCCAAGATGGCGGACAGGCTATTTGGAATGCACCCCCATGATATGGGTATCAAATGAAAAGGTTTGCTGTCAGGAATACGAAAAAAATTGTCACGTGACTTAAATCCAAGATGGCAGACGTCCAAGATGGCGGACAGGCTATTTGAAATGCACCCAAATGATATGGGTATCAAATGAAAGGATTTGCTGTCAGAAATAGAAAAAATAGTCACGTGACTTAAATTCAAGATGGCAGACTGGCTGTTTGAAATCCACTCCAATGTTGTGGGTATCAAATGAAAGGGTTTGCTGTCAAGAATACGAAAAAAATTTCACGTGACTTAAATCCAATATGGCGCACAGGCTATTTAAAATCCACCCCCATGATATGCGTATCAAATGAAAAGGTTTGCTGTCAGGAATACGAAAAAAAAAGTCAGGTGACTTAAATTCAAGATGGCGGACTGGCTGTTTGAAATCCACCCCAATGATGTGGGTATCAAATGAAAGGGTATTAATGTAATTACAATTATAATTATTATTTCTCACATTGTTTATACTTAAATAAATCAGAAATACTTTTTACTCGGGTACCCTCTTGTATTGATTAATTATATTGGTTTGTTACTGCATAAAATGGTCTTACGTTCACAACACATGAAATTACCTATTCACTGAAGAGCGTCTAGAAATACTGTGACAAGATAAAAAGGAATACAGAGTGACAGTTACTAGATAATTTTAAACCACTCTTAAATCTGTTTATTCTCTCACTAGATAGTTTAGTACGTAGTAAGTAAAATTATTCTAGAGCCATACTACAAAAAAAATCTCTAGACTGTTTGTTCTATAGAAATCGGTTTTCTAGTAAATTTTATCTGGACGCCATTTTTATTGCCTATTTATTGCTTCAAATAATTTTTGTTACGTATTTTAATGTTTTTATCATTAAATTATGTCTAATTAGACATTTGATATGTTTTAAATTACTATATTTTAAATAAAATGAGTATTTTAAGCATTAAACTGTAAATTCGAAAATTTGCTTATACCAAATAATACTCATATTTTGAAAAAATAATGTTAAATCTTACATTTACAGCGGGCGCTCTTATTTTACAAGAGTTTTACATAATATTCAACGATAGAATTTCAATCGCATATTGATTTGCTTATTTACCCATTATTAAAACACAAATTAATAAAAAGTAATAAATTTGTTACGCCATGATGCAAATATTATTAAGTAAAATAACTCTTGTAAGTTCCACGCCATTATGCGTCACTAGTAAAATGTTACTTAAAGTTGTTAGTCTTAAGATCATTTGGTTTTAAAACTTGACGAGCAATGATTCCTTTAAAGGTCTTAACTCTATCTATAAACTATCTACTAGTACGCTACTAGATAAACGTGCGGTCTATAAACGGTTTAGAGAGACACTAGAAACATCTCTTAAGTCAATTTGATCTGAACTCTATCTAGTCATGTTTTCTTAACTCATTCTTAAGAGAGGGTACAAGAATGTGCCCACTTTTACTAAACTCTGTCTATAAGCGTTCTAGAAGATTGCTTATAGATATTTTATTCTTATGGTAGACAATTCAATTTAATTCTATAAGCTATCTAGTAGTACGTTTCTAGACACGTTTGTGTTACTTGGGATACATACATAGGAATGACGTCTTAGCAAGAGTTGTTTAGTCTGATGGTCATTTCCTGTTGACTTACAAAAATGAAAGATATGGAACGTCTGGAATCGTCTCGCGCATCCCGTTGTTTTCCCGTCCCCAGGCTCTTATAGAATTCGACGTTTCAGATCTTCGATTTTGACGACCCCGTCGTCGCTGGCATAAACAACAGGATCCGCGTACGAAGTCGCGGGCAGAAGCTAGTTATCTATAAAAATGTAATAATACTTTTTTTCTTATGAGCCACCGTTTCTGAGATATAACGATTTAAAAAGTAATAAAAGTTGTTATCGTCATAATATGCATTGAAACAGCAATAGAGCAATTCAATTTGACAAATACAATTATTGTTGTTGGTGAAGATGTTGACTTACTTGTATTACTCACTGCTCGAACGCCAACTGAAAAAACTATTTTTCTATTTTTCTTAAAACCAGGAAAAGCTCAGCATCAATCAGATATATGTATATTCATCAAAAAGTTTATTTACTTTAGTAAAGTGTAAAGATCATGTACTATTTTTACACGTAATAACTGGCTGTGATACGACACCTGCATTTGACTCCGACGAAGTATCATGCGATACATCGCTATTGACGCAATTTACTTGCATCCAAAATGAAGATGAAGAAGAAGCAGGAGAAGAAGAACAAGAAGAAGAGCAAGAAGAAGAACAAGAATTTGAAACTTACGAATAAGACGAATAAACTTCAACACTTTTTTTTCATTTACATCGCTTTTATCTTTCCCAATCTTTTTTTTTTTTTTTTTACGTGGCAAAATCATCAAATGAGTCCTCCCACCCCGGGCAGGGCGGGAGGGACTGTCAGACTTGTACTGACTAAAATCTTTCCCAATCTTTGAAAATTTCCGTTATTTTGCAATAGTTTTACATTAAACAGGATCACAACTGACCCGTGGAGTAGACCTACTGGGGAAACCTCACTACCCTACACTACCTCATAGGTGGCGTGGAAACGTGTGCTTATTATGACGATAACAACTTTTATAACTTTTTGAATCGTTATATCTCAGAAACGGTGGCTCGTAAGAAAAAAAGTATTATTACATTTTTATAGATAATTTTATGATCTACAATTTTTGTCTGAGGTACTTTTATGATAAAAGTTACCGTTTTGCTGAAAATCGCGAAAAACTAATTTTTTTTACCATTGATCTTGAATTATTTTTTTTCCTTACAGGGGAATGATGGGGAACTTTTAGACATTGTTTATAATTATGTCTTGAACAATTTCACTGAAATTCAGCTTGCTGGGACTTTATGTAACTTCACTCTCATTTTTTGGTCTAAATTGACCGGACTATAAGCGCAATTTCTGAAGTATGAATAATTATGAAAGCCCCGGAGTAAGAATTTAACTGTTTTGGGTTCGAGCAACGAAAACGATAATAAGAGGAGTAACATTGTGTGCATTTTCTCTGCTTCCAAACTTCATTTAATGCAACATTTCTTTTTACGGTGCTGCGGGGTACATCATCATCATCAGCCTATAATGTTCCCACTGCTGGGACACAGGCCTCTTCTCTGTGATAGGGAGTGGGCCATAATCCACCACGCGGGCCCGTGCGGCGTAGAGGTCACATGTCTTCAAATTTTTGGTTCTAGGACATGCCGGTTTCCTCACGATGTTTTCCTTCACCATTTTGAGAGCAGTGGTGTTGGAATAAATTACACAAAGTAATGCGCCAGGCGCGGTTCGAACCCACGACCTACAATTCGTAAGTCGGGCCCGATACCTACCACTGAGCCACCACTGCTCCGGGTATAATGTAAGGTTGGGAAATTATCATAGTATTGTAACGTGTCCTTAAATTTCTGGTTCTTTGGTAAATTGCAAATAAACGAAGATCATTTATAACTCAATCGTTTAATCTTTTTTGATAAAACATTTTTTTTCACCTTGACAAAGTATAGTAATCGTATCTTTATATGTCGATCTTCCCGAAAAACGTTATTTTTATTTTTGTGTAAAAACGTTATGCTCGACACAAGGAATTTCTCCTGTGTCGTGGATGCGTTTACAAATATAGAAACATAATTATGACATAAACACTTATTTGTGTCATATAAATATTTGCACCGTGCGGGAATCAAACCCGTAGCACGCTGCGCAGCTGTCTAATCGCTCAGCCTCTGAGCTAATCGTGCCGTCAATTTAAATTCTCCTTTAAAATAGTTAAACATAATTTAAGTCATGGCAATTGGTTCCTTTTAACTTTTAGCAAAGAGCGCCTTAATTCGAACGGTTGAGGGAAGTTCGTTTTTGCAATAAGCGGTACAATATGCCCCTTCCCCTTTTTCTCCAGAAATAAAAAAGCACAAACACTTTACTGTTAGTTATGGGCTATAAAACGTTTAATTGTTCATAATTACTTTTATGTTTTCAATTACGTGACCTGATTTCTAATGGTGTTATTATTGTGACCGCTTTGTTTGGTCGAAAACATTAACAAATTATTATACTTTTGTTTCAATTGGGACCAGAATTAAATTCTAGTAACATAAGAGGAATTGGTTTCAAAGAGCTCGCTGTCGTGAAGAGTGGAAAGAGTTGAAGGAGGCCTACACCAAAATGGTAGAGAGAGGCTAAAGAAGAAGAAGAAGAAGAAGAAGAACATAAGAGCATGGGATTCTGTAACATAACTATATTTTCACCCAGCCTGCTCTCAAAAAAATATTACATGTTATGCATACCTACGGTAAAGTAAGTCAATTGCTGCAACCGGCTCTAATCGGGCAGTCATATTGTACTGAATTTCATTTCCGCCCCCAGGTCAGTAACGTGAAAATGTGTGTATAGGAAGGTATACATTTAGTTATTATGCAGTTCTAAATAACAATTATTGTTTTTAATTTGTAGGAGTAATGGTGGCCGGTGACCGCAACAGTTGATCGGTACCCACTTCACGTTCGAAGTGTGGTAACACGTCAAACTTCAAATATCGAATTTATTTCCTCGCAGTAGGTGTGAAAAGGAGAGTGCGCTCCTCAGGGATAAAGCTGCCTTCATCTTGAGCTAGCTTAAATCTCTCGCTTTACTAAGGATTCATAGCTTCAGAAACCTTAGTGATGCTTCGGGATTTAATATGCCCGTGACGTAATGCACTGCTTTATCCCCTTTAGCGGTAAATTTTATTGTGATAAAAAACTGGGTGGACTCAGTGCAGATGGTAATAAGTTCATTAACTTAATAGATTTAAAAAATCTAAAAACCCACGTTTTGCGTGGCCACTCTCTCAGCCCCATGGGGTTATTTTCTTATTTTTAGGAAATTTAAAAACGTGTGTTTTTAGATTTTTTAAATCTATTAATTTTTTTATTATTTTTATCTTTTTTTTTTCATATTCCTGACAGCAAACCCTTTTGTTTTGATGTTAGCTAGACATATCTATTGTATTGTCATCAGAACTCAGAGCGTGTGCAAACTTTCAGCCTGCTAGCTTATCGTGAAGTGCCTCAAAACTGAGTTGCAAAAGTCCAACCGGAACGACAAACAAGAAAAGTGAGTGTATAATAATTAATAGATTTAAAAAAATCTAAAAACCCACGTTTTTAAATATCCTAAAAATAAGAAAATAACTCTACGGGGTTGGAGAGGGGCCAGTCAAAACGTGGGGGCATATATTAAGGGATTATTTATGGGATATATTTACATGAAGTGTATAGATCGTGAGTGTAACTTGCAAAGATACGCCCCCACGTTTTGAGTGGCCCCTCTCTCAACCCCGTAGAGTTATTTTCTTATTTTTAGGATATTTAAAAACGTGGGTTTTTAGATTTTTTTAAATCTATTAATTATTTTATTATTTAAGCTACCCTGAAAATTTCAGCCTGCTAGCTTATCGGGAAGTGCCTAAAAGCCTGTCCGCCATCTTGGACGTCCGCCATATTGGATTTAAGTCACGTGACTATTTTTTCGTACTCCTGACGGCAAACCCTTTCATTTGATATCCATATCACAGGGGTGCATTTCAAATAGCCTGTCTACCATCTTTGACTTCCGCCATATTGGATTTAAGTCACGTGACTATTTTTTTCGTATTCCTGACAGCAAACCCTTTCATTTGATATCCATATCACAGGGGTGCATTTCAATTAGCCTGTTTGCCATCTTGGACTTCCGCCATATTGGATTTAAGTCACGTGACTATTTTTTTCGTATTCCTGACAGCAAACCCTTTCATTTGATATCGATATCACAGGGGTGCATTTCAAATAGCCTGTCTGCCATCTTGGACGTCCGCCATATTGGATTTAAGTCACGTGACTATTTTTTTCGTATTTTTGACAGCAAACCCTTTCATTTGATATCCATATCACAGGGGTGCATTTAAAATAGCCTGGGTCTGCCATCTTGGACGTCCGCCATATTAGATTTAAGTCACGTGACTATTTTTTTTCGTATTCCTGACAGCAAACCCTTTCATTTGATACCCATATCGTGGGGGTGGGTTTCAAACAGTCAGTCCGCCATCTTGGGGAGGCCACCATATTGGATTTGTTTTGACGTTTGTTAGCTTGTCATGTATTGTCATAAGAATTCAGAGCGTGTGCAAAATTTCAGCCTTCTAGCTTATCGGGAAGTGCCTCAAAATTGAATTGCAAAAGTCCAACCGGAACGACAAACAAACAAACAAACAAATAAACAAACAAGAAAAGTAAGTTTATAAAAACGTGGGAAAAACGTGGGAAAAATTGGCGAAATCCAGCCTTCGTTTTCCCGAATTCCATTGGCGCTCGAATTCGGGAAAACTACCTTGTGTAATTGTGCCATTTGTAACTGTTGTAATATTGACTAAATTGGAAGTTCAGTTAACCAATATTAAACAAACCTTCACAAAACAAACTTTTGCATTTAAATTGGAAACAAAACAATCTATCAGCGCGTACTTAATGAATGGACTATCATTCAAATCGACAGTCGTTAACGGGAACCCCGACAATGTTTCCAATTTACTAGATTGCTCAAATCTAAAGTTGCGGTTGGCTTGAAATGAATTGAGATTGTTTAGCAGAACTTTTGGCAAGATTTTCAAGTAATTTTGGGCAGTTGGTCTAAGATTGGATGCTTTATATTGCATGGTTTGTGATTTAAAGCATTTTGGAAGAAAGATTTTTCTTTTCGTTATTCAATTATCGTTTTCTCTTTGAACCTTTAGCCCCTTATATTGAGTAAAATCTATTTCGCCTTTTGAGGGTTTTGAATTACGGCTAACCAATTTCTTTTAACGAAATCAATATGAACATTTGTCAATCTAATCAGGTTTTTCTTCCTCATTCCTCTGTTCTAGAAATAGTCACTACAACACATCCAACATTCCTCCGTCCTGTCCGTGGTCTCCACTCTAACATTTCTCCCTCTTCTCCCAACATCTTTTCAGTCTTGTGTCTTTACTCATTAACATTCTATTACGCTAATACCATTCAACTATAGCAGGATGTTCATCAGTATCGCGGGACTCGCCGCCTTGAACGTAAAGGACATGACGTGTAAGAACAGGGTGTTTTTACAGCTCCAGCCGCGCAGTACTCGCGAATTTACTAAGTCAAAAATAGATGACCTAAATTATCTATTTTTACCAGCGTCTAAATTCACTAGGCATGATTTCAACACGCAAAAGCAGTCAGAACTTTCAAAAATATTTCAACTTGTTTCCTAGTCAGTTTTTTACTACCTAAGTTGTTTCAGAAAGGTTCTACTCAGTTCTGTTTAGACAAACTTCTTCTTTACTTTTTTTGGTGGCCATTAGAAAATTGTATATTTTTTAGACGAAACATTTTTCTTACTAAAACTTTAATTTCTTTCACAAATGTAAATGTAAATGACATTGGTACTTAATCCCTCGCCAAGTTCTTCCCAACTTGGTGGACAGTTGACATCTGTAAAACGCCTCCTTCTGGCCTTTTAAACGCTGAATTAATATTTAAGATTCCAGGACACGGATTTATTTATAGCTGACAAGAAGATAACTTGCTATTCTGTAAGTTTCGAATATTATATGAACTAGGTTTTGCCTGTGACTTGGCTCGCTAGGATGTCGAACAATTATCAGACAGAAAGAAGGCTTTGTAAATGTCTTACGAGTACTGGAACCCTAAATTGTAATTCCCTGTTTTAATTTAGATCTTTCTGATAAGGTGAAATAAATAAACTCACTTTGCTGATAAATATTAGTACGTACGGTAAGAATATTTAGGCGTTTTCATTTCGAGTGTTCGTAGAACGTTCATTGTGAGCTTATTTTTCATATTTTCTATTCACTTTGAAACAGATAAGAGCCTATGCACACCACGTTTTTTAAACGCGCCGATGCAGTGCGTTTTAGAAACGCGCTGCACCGGCGCGTCGACGGCGCGTTTTCATCAGAGCAGTTTGTTGTCATTTGTTGTAAGCTGCGTCTGACTTGCGTGCGTATCGCGTCTGCATCGCGTCAAACGCGCTGCACCGGCGCGTTTAAAAAACGTGGTGTGCATAGGCTCTAAGAATGTATTATTTATCTTATAATGTATTTTCTAAGAAACTCAGCTCCTGAGTTGCCTTGGCACATCATTTGAAGCGCATCTGCATCTCGTAGTTTACAGCTATTCCTAGAACACAGTTGGCGACAATTGTATTACAATTCATGGAAACGGCACTCTGTGGTTATATCCTCACACTTCACGCCACAACTTAAACATCCGTCAACTTCCCCAAATCTTCCGTTAGCTTGTAACTCAATAGGTAGTAATTGGGTCACGCCAGTTAAGGCTGTTCGTCGAATTAAACCTCGTTTAGTTGCAATCTCACCGAGACGCCTTCAAGACAGATTACGAACGTAAACTTGATGGTAAACGTTAGGATTTGAATTGGTAATGTTCTCATTGTTTAAATAAATTTGTGTGTAAAAGACTTCCGGGATATGGTTTAATGGCGTTTGGATAAAGAGTTTACTGTTAAGGGTGTTAGATGGAGTTGATCCGCTTAAGTTGTAAACTGTCGACTAAGTTAACCCCAAGTTCCTGAGCGCCTGTTTAATTCAATTTGTCGTCTAATTTCATGTCAACGTGTATTACGGGTGTACTCAAAAGCTAATGTGGGACTTGACAGCGGATTCACTTATTAGAAACTCGGTCATGTTTCTGGCTTTAGGTTCATAAACCGGACTATAAATTAACTAACTTTGTTGAATATTATGGGGCAAGCTGTTCCAACGATCAATGTTCAATTTGTTTTTTTTTTTTATCTTGACAAAGTCATCAAATGAGTCCTCCTTCCCTGAGAGGGGCGGGAGGGACTGTCAGATTGTACTGACTAAAATCCAGGGTGATCCTTCAATAGTTTTTTCACCTCACACGCTCGGAAAGATTCTATTTCTCATTCAAAATCTGAGCGCAAAACTCCATTTTGTGCTCTAGAGCACAAAGTGTTGTTTAAAATTCGAACACGTCTTGTATTCAATTGTTTTCTACTTTTCTATACTGGCAGGCGGGCCGCCCCCACTACATTTCCTCGCTGTGTGAGGTGAAAAGTTATGTGTTGCACTCGGCAGCAAAGTTTTTCTGCGTCTCGTACCTTTGAAAACTTCTCATCGCTCAGGATTCTATATTTGAACCGCTCGTTTCTCTCGCGGTTCAATCTTAGAATCCTTCGCTCGCTCAGTTTTCAATTCAAGTACTCGCGCCAAAAATCAACTTTGCAGCCTTGCATAACAAATAACTATTTACGTTGAAACAGTTCCGCCATCCTGGCAGGCTTTGACACTCTAAGGCGCGGGCCACATAGAAAAGACGTAAGACGCAGACGGGGCGGAGACGTATGTCTCTGCGGCGTCTCTTTCATACAAACTGTATAGAAGCGTCGCGACATAAAACACACAGAAGAGACGGGGCGTGGACGCGACTCTCATACATTTTCACACTTCCGCGACGCGTCCGCGTCTTACGTCTTTTCTATGTGGCCCGCGAAGGGAGGGTTCATATCTGACGCGACACAGGTTGTGGAACGCCAGAGCAGACAAATGTATAGAAAAACAAATTAACCGTTCGCACTCAACCGATAGCGCGTCAAAGAACATTCGATGTACGCTCCACGGATGTTCCGTCAGATATGAACCCTCCCTAAGAGGGCGTCATTTTGCTGACAGCTCACTCTGAAGCGCGCTTGGAACACGACGCGCTGTCGACACGGCCATGGTCCATGGTCAGACGGCGAGTCACCCATTAATCAATATTCCATGGATCCAAAGAAAGGGGGCTGAAAGAGCAGCAGCAACACAGACTGTTACTAAAAGTATGAAATTGCGATAATCGTTATCCATTTTCCAATTTATCCAACATTTTTCCAGATCGTATAAAATCCATTTACACTGACACTGAAATATTTAATGATCTGATGTTGAATGAGAAAATATTGCTTGTTAGCCCTCAGGGAATCGGATAACTGAAAGCTATTTTTCGAAGCGAATTGTTCAATCAATTTGACAGGATACATCTCTCCGACGATATTACTTATAGAGAACACAAATCTGAATTTATTATGTAAAGGCCCTTCGTACATTCGGAAACTCAAGTTTCCGATACCTTACGACTTCAGTATCCAGGCGACTCTCGCAATAGAAATGCATATACGTTCGTACACATGCACGCGACGCGCGACGCCAATCGCGCGCTACCTATCTGCTGACATCGCCGCTACTTGAGTTTCCGCGACTTTCAAGATGGCGGAACAATTTATTTACCATTTTTTATTTTATTCACAGAATAAAGGGTTCCGTAGCATATTCTTGAATCATTTTTGGAAAGTAATTATTTTAAAACGATATAAATATGTATATTTACAATACTCATAACAAATCTTAATTTGGTATGCAGTTTTATTAAAAAGTTGGGAGAGATGGTTTTTTTTCTATTTTATTGAATAAAATTTAAAAATTAATTTAAAGTATTGGATTTGGATTAATGTTAGGTTCGCAGGAAATTAACTGTGAAGGGCGGACTGTCACACGACTGATCTTATAAAGATTCCGTTTTTTTTTGACCAACGGTACCCTAAAAAATATACTTTGATCGTCACAGTCATGTGTCAGCCATTTTATAAATTCATATTCTTGACCACCCATCATGACCTTTTGACGCGGCGCTAGTGTCTATGTCGTTACATCAAATTGCAAAAATTTAGTACCTCGAATTTTCCGCAGGTCAAGAGTAGTGGCGAAACTCTAGTATCGGAAACTTGCGTCGCCTCGTGTACGAAGGTTCGTACACGAGGCGACGCCAGTTTCCGATACCTTACGATTTTGGTTTCCAGGCGACTATCGCAATACAAATCCATAGAGGCTCGTACACAGGTCGCGTCGCCGACATGCGTCGCCGACTCTAGTCGCTCGCTACTCATCTATCAAGATCGCCGATACCCAAGTCTTCGCGATTTTTAACCGACGAAAAATTTGTATCTATTATTTTAAAATTTATTATTAAACATCAAATTTGTATCTGAGGTAGAAAAATATCCTTGTTTGTATCATTACAATTAATAATAATAATATTCCACAACTATCACACAACGCCATCTAGTCCCAAGCTAAGCAGAGCTTGTGTTATGGGTACTAGACAACTGATAAACATACTTATATATTTCTAAATACATAAATATAATAGATAAATTACACCCAGACACAGAACAAATGATCGTGTTCATCAAACAAACATTTGTCCTGGGTGGGAATCGAACCCACGTCCTCCGGCATAGCAGTCAGGGTCACTAACGACTAGACCAACAGGCTTGTCAAATTCAAAAGAATATTCTAATAGATAATTAGCATGGAATAAGCTTTTTTTTTTAAGTGGTAAAATCATCATATTAAATGAGTCCTCCCACCCCGGGCAGGGCGGGAGGGACTGTCAGACTCGTACTAACTAAAATCCACGGTGTCCTTCAATAGAACCTAACAAAACGATAGCGCGATCTAACTCGACGACAGCGCCATCTATCGAGCATGGTGTCAAACTTTTTGCACTTTTATAAATTATTATGGTTTCGTTACAAACATTACTACTTTAACCCAGCTTCGTCATGTACTTGCACATACGACAAAAATAAAGTAATTAAGAAAACGAAAACATTAAAAAAAACCTATGATGATGACCGTGGTTTCAAATTTCAGATTTGAATACAAATCTGAAATTTGAAACCACGGTCATCATCATAGCAGTAAGGGCGTCAGCGTTCCGGTGCAAATAAAAGAAAACTATAAAAAAAAACCTAGAAAAAAATTGAATAAACCTCTAAAAAACAACTGAAACACGAAAAAAGAAAAATTCTATGTTTACCTGGGGATTGAACCCATGGTCACCACCTGGAAAGTCAAAGCTTGAACAAATCGAGCTACCTTGTAGCCGGTTGGCGCGGCGAAATTATGAACCATATTCTTTCTAGATTGATTTTTTCCTCTATACGCGCCAATTTTTAATTCCAAAAATTTGAAATAGGAATGCGCTCGTCATTTTTAAAATAGCATTTTAATTTATGTTATGAGATGTACATTTTGTGTTTTGTACAATGTATTATTAAGGTTGAATATAGAATGGTGGCCGAATAGACGATTTGAGTCTTACGACTCGAGTCGCCGCTGTGTACGGATCGTGCGCTACTAGAGTCGCGCGACTTGGGTATTCGACTGGAGTATCGGATACCCGAGTCGCCTAATGTACGAAGGGCCTAAAAATACACATATCGAAATACTTTTGTTTCCGAGGACGGTATTTTAGATGACAATCGCAAACCAATTTAAGAGTATACAAGATTTTTTTTTTAAGAAAACTTTGCCCTACACTAGGAATTTTTCCTGTGTCGTAACACCTTTAGTCACTAAAACTAGCTTAATACGAGTAAATAGCCAAAGAAGTAAAAAAATATTAACAGAAAAAAAATGTATACGTATTGCAAACGTGGGGACAAAATTTGTACACAGTGTTGATCGAACATGCCTCGAGACTTAAATGGATATTACAAGGCATCGATCTTGGATCCATTACCCACACCCCAACGAGGGATTGTGAACATACGGGAGGTAACTTGCGGCGGGGACGTGGCGGCTTTCCGGACGGGTTGACGGCGAGGAATTTCTTAATGGAGTTGTGGTGATGAGTGCTATGTGGGATGAGTTGTTGTGGTTTTACTAGTGAACATTTTCAAAGATGATTTTGATGTGAAGGTTGGGTTATTTAAGATGTAGGGAGAATTTTAATACGTAGAAGAGATTTTAGATGTGGATTAACGTTCGGATACCAATATAATTAATGTACCTCACCAGTCACCATCCAAGTACTTAATTATGGTTAAATCTACAAACTAAGAAAAGGAAAAATTGCGGGATTTTACGCTGCGTGTTACGGATTCGATTCCTTCACGGAACAAATACATAATTTATTATGCCTATGATCTAAAAGTAGTTGTTCCGGGTCTGGGTGTCTGTGTATGTAAGTTTAAATGTTTGTAAACGCACGTATCCACGACACAGGATCAAGTGCGGTAGAAACTTGTTAAAAAAAGAACCTCATAGGCCGCTGCCTCGAATCTTGCGGGCAGCGGGGCGGCGGCGGCGCGGGAGCTCAGGATGTTATGCGTATAATCAAATGGACCGACTCTCGAAAACAGCGGCGCGGCAGCGGGCCGGGAGCGGGCAGCGAGCGGTGTACTCGACAAACAGTCACCGCCCGCGCGCCTGCGCTCTGGTGTTTTGACCACAATAAATCGAGCGTTAGGAATAAATTTTAATCAAAAAGATGTTGCCGCCATTGTTCGGACATTTCGTTCGCGAATAAAAACAAATATCTCGACGACAAAATCATGAACACAACACTACGCGGCAATAGTGACGCGCGATCTGCCCGCTAGTTTCGAGAACGGGTCTGCGACGCGACGAACGCGCCGCTCCCGCGCCGCCGCTGCCCACAAGATTCGAGGCAGCGGCCTAAAGCATTCACCCACAAGTCGCAACGTAAGCGTACACAATATCGCCCCGTTTGTCCCACAATGGTGGTCTATGATCGCAATAAGAATTCACGAACGGAACACTTCAAGTGAAAAATTTTCATCTCAAATCCATCGAGATAACATAAAGAGGAATTTTATATTCGCACTGAAAGCTTAGATACAGCTTCTGAATAAAAGTTATTACTTACATCTTTATTTTATTTTCTCAGAAAAAAAAAATAGGGTGGGTTTGCACTTAGTAGATGTGTAAGTAATGAGTCTAGCAAATACTAGCTTTACAAAATGGGTTACAATTCAGCCTATTTAGGAGTATAACCGATGGAGTGATATCAGTGAAGCACAATCTGGTACAAAATACTTTCTAATCAAAATAGTAGCTGAGAGAAACAGTAAAGTAGGGATAAAAGACACGATGGATGGACTGAATAAGTGAGAGCGAAATGGGTCAAACCGATCACATTTCTGTTTTTTTTTTATTCTCCCGACTTTATTTTGCTATACTTATTCAATTTTTGGCAAATTTTTAGATCATTAAAGTATCCTGTATGTATTACTTACTGTAGGTACTCGTATTACTTTATCGATCTTTGTTGCGCCGATTTACAAAACGAGGTTTCCTGATACATAGCAGGAGACGTGTGTCCCAGCAGACATCCAGTCCTTCAACAGACACTCAGTAGTGTCAACTTTGTAACTTCTTGAGTTCACCACAATTTCCAGTCAACTGGTGTGTGTTCTGGCATTCAAGATTTACTTAACTGATTGCGGATTGATTCAGTTTAATATAAATTTTTAGGTAACAGAAAAGCATACGAATACCATGTATGCTTAGGGATGTTGACTAGAGACGTAGTATACTACTATTCTAAATATTATTACAGTAGAGCAGAGCAGTGATGGCCCAGTGGTATCAGCGATTTACCCAGTCAAGCGCATTATTTTGATATTTTTTTTTATCTCTACAGACTGCTCTCAAAACGGTAAATGAAAACATTGTGAAGAAACCGGCATGTCCTAGAACCAATAGTTCGAAGACATCTACCAACTCGGCTCTCGTCGTGGATTATAGGCATGCCCAGTGCCCAGGCATTCACAGCAGTGCGTGGGAACATTATAACTGATAATGATGATTATTGCAGTGTGTACTGACCTAACGACAGACGTGTTGCTTTGGAATTTGGTCCGCCACGTCTTTGAAGCTGATAAACTAAGAAACGATGAAGGGACTATCTTTTGTAAATTAAGACGTATACAATACATATACCGCCTTACTTATAAAAACTTGTGTTGCTTAGCGGTGATATTTAATCGGTAGATTAAATATCTCCACTCCGCTCCACTCCACTCCACTCCACTTCGCTCCACTCCACTCCACTCCGCTCCACTCCACTCCACTCCGCTCCACTCCACTCCACTCCACTCCGCTCCACTCCACTCCACTCCGCTCCACTCCACTCCACTCCAGTCAAGTCCAGTCCAGTCCAGTCCATTCCATTCCATTCCATGGTAATAAACACATTACCCTCCTTTGCGTCGCGCAGTCGGATAAAAATGTCGTGACAACTTTTCGTAAGATTTTTTTTCCGTCTAGCCCCCTTTCACAACGCGCGATAAGGAACTTCGTTCCAAAAACTTTTTTTATTACTTTTTCAACCCACTGAGTTTATAACGACCTTCCCTAATGTACAACTTTGTAGCATTAATTAGTAATTCGTTTAATGAAAGTTATCGCACAGGTCGATAGAGATACATCTTGAACTTTGCAAAAATAAATAATGAATTTAAGATTCACTAAGCAAAGGATTGTTAATTATTTGTTTAGCAAAGTATAAACTTGAAATTGTGTTTCAATTTGTCGCCTCCCAAAACGTAAACAAAAGACAATCGATCGATATTATTGTCTCTTCTTCAGGAAAAGATTTTGAGATCAAAGAGTCGGCAATTTTGTGCTCAAACTTTTTCTAGTCAAGTCAATCACAAAGGTACAGTTGATTATATTTATTTCTTCTTTTTTCCTTAATTTCAACTGTTGGATTGTTTATTTTTTTTTTTTATTTATTTATAAAACTTTATGCACATTTCTGTACAACGGCGGACTTAATGCCGTAGGCATTTTCTGCCAGTCTACCTTAGGGTGATGCAGAGATAAAACATAGTAGGTGCAACAAAAGTAAAAGAATCATTGACTAGAGATATATACCTATAATATATAATACATATATAAATAATAATAATAAGTACATATACATACATACATACATATATACATACATACTATCACATTCATGTGCAGAGAGAAGAGAAATAAATAGAAATAAATCAATTAACTATGAGTCGAATCTGCCAGCTTCTTGAGTAAGAATTCTCGAGCCTTAACCTTAAACGAGAAACGATTGGTTGCCGTCCTGATATCCAGAGGGAGTTCATTCCAGAGAAAGACCGCCTGAACAAAAAAGGAATATTTCTGGAGGCTAGAGCGATGAGAGGGACATCGCAGAAGGCGATTACTAGAGGAACGGAGCTGCTTGCTATGTGCAGAGCATAAATACTGGAGATGAGAAGTAAGATAAGAAGGGGAAGTGGGTTTATCTAGAAGAGAAAATAGGGTAGTCAAAGCCCTCAACGCTCTACGCTGCCGAATGGGTAACCACTGTAACAGCGACCGTTGTGGGGAAACATGATCATACTTGCGGAGATTGAATACGAATCGAATGCAGTTATTCAGAAGTCGGTCAAGTTTGTTGAGTAGATCTGCATTCAGGTCATAGTAGCACACATCACCATAGTCAATTATGGGGAATATAAGGGACTGGACAAGCAATGCCTTTATGTGAGAAGGGAGAACATTTTTCAGGCGATAAAGTGAACGCAACGTTCCGGTGACTTTTCTGCTCACACTCACAACCTGCTTACGCCAATCGAGGCAAGTGTCGACATACAAACCCAGATCCTTGACTTCAGAGCTGAACGGAATGACAGCACCGTCAAAGATAACTGGTGGTATTGCTATCCCATTCAATCTACGTAAACTATGGGGGCTTCCTACTATGATAGCTTGACATTTAGCTGGGTTTACCGCCACCCCGAATCGATTTGACCAGTTTTTGACTGCGCTTAAATCCCGATTCAGCTCGTCGATCGCAACTGAGACGTTGTCAACACTTGCCTGACAATAAAGCTGTAAGTCGTCAGCGTAAAGATGATACGCACATTGAAGAACAGTGGTTATGAAATCTATAAAAATAGAGAACAGAAGTGGAGATAAGATACCGCCTTGAGGGACGCCAGCTTCAAAAAGGATTGGTCTCTGGGTTGCACTTGTATTGTAACTACTAAGCAGTCCAAGGTTCGGTTATAATTGGATTTATTTAAACAAGTTTTGCTTTGATTCTGAAATACCCACTTTGCTCAAAATAAGCTCGCTTTTTTATTTTTAATGGGACTTCAATACGACTGGTAAAAAGATACCGTAATATAAGAGAATATTACTATCTAGTACTACAAAGTCTGCAAGCATGATTATTTTATACATAAACTTACGCCTGTTTCACATAGGGTAGGTAGAAACTATAGAGCAGTGTTACGATCATTACAAACTCCTTCCGTGAAAAAGAGTGAGTAGAGAGTTTCATGTCCCATCCCATCCCATTTCCTTCATTTTTAACAATCGACGTTCAATAGTGCCTTTTCGATGGCCTTATTAAAATAAATGATTTGACTTTGACCGTCTTATAATTAAAATGAAAATAAAACAAATATTTAAGGAGACTTCTATACAAAACACGTAATGTTTTTTTGCTATTTTTATAGATTGGCACTTGGCCGGTTTTTTTAACCTAACCAATATGGATATATATTTTTTTTTTTTTTTAGGTCGCTTTTTAACATCAAGGGTCATTAACGACCACATTTAACGGTATGTTGTTGATGTTTCTAATTATTATTCTTTAAAATAACGGGTTAAACGCTCCAGAAAGAGGAAAGACTCAAAAGTCAAGACGATGGAGCTTGTGCGGTTCAAAGTAATGGCGACACTACAAAAATACACACGTACACCGGAACGGCGCTAAGTAGGATTTATGACGGCATGTGTCGTTGTGAGAGCCGCCATCCTGTAGGGCTGACACTCAGCTTTTAGTAAAATTGTGTTTAGATTAGGTACCTTTTTAGTGTTTCGTACTTTGGAAATAACTTTTATTGGTTGTAATTAATCAAGTCTGAGAGTTCCTTCTGCTCTTTCCAGGAGACTCATTTAATGATTTTTCAACCTTAAAAGCTGTTAGACCCGTCTATCATTTGTGGATCTTTGACAGTTGTTACTAGGTAGTCAGCAGTTTGAAAGACTGACAAACAGAATTACCGAGAGTTTAAATATTATCATCCAGTGCTGGGCCGATAATTTTAAGTAAAATCATTAGTTTTTACTCTGCATAAAAATATTCAGGCTTTACGCAATACATAATATTTAAAGTCAAGGTGGTCAATGTGCCAAAGTCTCGTGAGATACCCAAAGGGCGATCAAAATAAAACTCGATAGTTTTGTTCTTGCATGCAGCATTACAATAATCGCACCTTCTGCATTTCCGAGTATTTTTCATGATGCTGCTATCTGCATACAGCAATTAATTACTTTATCAGTCTATAAACGTGAGGAAAAGTAAAATAATTCTCAAGCATTTTTTTCCATTACAATAGAAACTAAAACTCGTCATTATGCATGCTAACCCTTACAAAAACCATTAACATAACATGCTCAATTTGAAAGCCACAGGTTGTGCATGGTTAACCAAGATTTACATGCTAAATAAATATTCATACATTTTCACACGTATTTTCACAAAAGTACATTTGGATTATGGCCATTAGACATGAAACACCATGCAATCAATCACGATTTATTATTTCAAATTGCACCCATTTGTATTATCTCTTGCTTGATTTTTTTCAGTTACGTTGTAGTTTCCTTTAGTGCAAACTGAAATAGCAGAATATTAATATCTTTATATAAAAAATAATATTTTACTTCCACAATCCAGTAAATGAATTACACAAAATGACGAGATTAGACTGCTTTTCAGATATTCGGATTTATAATTACCTCTAGTGGCAAACATGACAGCTGAAATTACCGACTTAGTGTACTCACTAAGTCGGTAATTTCAGCTGTAAAATCTGTCAATAAAAAAAAAACTATCTACATAATAAAAAGTATTTTAATATGTAGATAGAATATTTTTATTACGCAACAAAAAGTTTACACAGCTTTTTACAATCAAATAAATTCTATGGGTACAACGGCGGTCTTATCGCTGATAGCGACATCTTCCAGTCAACCTTTGGGAGGACTTATGAGACGTCAAATATAGAGGGGGTAGTCAGTAGTCAATGGTGAACTACAAATAAATACACAAAAAAATACAATAATTACTGCAGTTATTGTGCCGATAGTCGTGTCTGCCAACGGCTTAATTGCCAAGAGCATCGACCAATACCTGAGGAGGCTCTCGCTGGATCAAGCGCTTGATTCAGAAGGCAGTACTCCTGGACACGGCTCGTATCGCTAGGAGGTTCCTCTCTCAAGAGCCCTGACCACTGGTAGCCCGGACCCTGTTCCTGGTGCTGGTGGACTGCTATTTTTATATTTTTAAAAATGTTTTCAATTTCTTTTGATTGAAAAAATATTTTAAAATGAAACAAATAAGCAAAAAGATGAATAAAGAATTACAATGAATTTTAATGAATATAGTACCCATTGATCGATCTCGGTAAGCATTGCTTTACATTGAGAAATGACTCAGGCTTCTGTTAATAATTACCTACAGTATAACATACAGAAAAAAAAAAACAAAAAGGTTTACAAACTTTTAATATTTTCCTTGCCAACCCTATCGTAGTCCGTAAACCGTGACTTATCTAGCCTAGAAGTGTGCCGAGCAAACAGGCTGTTGGCCTCACAGTCGACCTAGGGGCCTATTGTGGCCTCCACTTATTCTGCAAGAATGGTCTTCAGAATCGCTTTGTAGAGATATAGCATGATTCTGATTAGTAAATTGATTTGAATGTTCTTTGTTTCGTTCATTGTTGGATTGGTTTCTGAGTTGTAAATGTTATGAAGTGGAGTTGTTTGATTTTACGAAAGGTTGATCGTCGATACGATGTAAGGTTTTGTTGTTCTTCTTAGAGTGCTTGTGGATAAATAATAGGCCGATCTTCCGGGGTCAGCCGCGCTTACCGAGGTTGGTCTGTGAATGGGTGACCATCTGTCATAGCGATTTTCTCGGAAAGCATAAGTCCGACAACCATGAGTCCTACTATGGGGTATCGTATTGCACAATTACTGGGTTGTGGAGGTCCGATAAGCAGTAGCTCCATGTAAAATACTGATATTCAGCTGTATCTGGTTCGACTGGAAGCAGACCCCAACATGGTTGGAAAAGGCAGGCAGATGGTGATGAGTTTTTATTGGTTGTACGATCCCATGGCACAGTGGCCGAGCTACTAAACTTAGCTGTGGGCATCACCTAATTATAAAAAACTTAACTGCGGAACAACAGACCGAAGAGTGCATTACTTGACAATTTGGGACTCCTACTTGTCGTAAAATAAAAGTTAATCAGTTTTCGGATTATGAGATGATGCCTTGAAGTGTCTCTTGTGAAATATTTGGAGCAAGTTATGCTTTGTTTATTTTTATTTGATATTTTTTGGTTAATTTTGACTGGACATTGTAACGGTAGCTTTTGGAAACTTTTATAAAATGAAACATCTTAATTTATGCCTCGATAGCTCCATTACAAATACCGACATTCTTAACATTCATAGCTACTTAATGTTTTAATCTATAATGGTCCATATAATATAAACAAGATTATTATAATAAAACAGTCTCATAACCACTCTGTACTCAGCACAACAAACAAATGATAAAACCGGAACAACCGAACTTTTGACAAATATTTTTCTATTCAAATCGCAAACACTCGTTCAAATTCCGAACACTTGGGGACTAATAAAATGAATGTTGTCAAGAGGGCAGCCCTTGAGTTAATAACCCCTTGCCCACGACCTGCAATGCATTTTGCGTTAGCGCCTGCCGAGAAAACAAACGAGAAATATTGTTTAGAACATGCCACGAGTCACCCACGCGAAGTAAAAATACGAGGCGCACGCGTGACGATTGATACAAGCGATACAAATCACGTCGCGAATCGACAAATCGCATCGCCGCCGCCGATATCAAAAACGGGGTGTAAGAATTCATTTCAGCTAACGTAAGTACATCTTAAACCCCTTCTACACGGTCAGACCTGACCGCCTGACAGAGGTGACCTTGGTCCGGTGTGCGACCAAATATGGGCGGAGTCAGTCGGGAGCGCAGCCGTCCCGACAGGCTGCGTCCGCGGTGGGACCCGACCGTCAGCCGACAGCGTTCCAGACGGTGGGGTACTGTTGACACGACCAAGTTCACCTCTGTCAGGCGGTCAGGTCTGACCGTGTAGAAGGGGTTTTACAATGCGGCAAGTTTAGTCATTACTTGGCCACGCTTATGCTAGCGTGTATGGCTATGGCTATGATCTAGTTTAAGTAAATACCTATGGCTAGCATTGTAAACCTACTTCTGATAGTCTTGTAACGTCTAGTTTATTGCACGCCACTTTCAGCACGCTGCAAACGGACAAAGGTTTTCGTCAAGTAAAATCGATTGTACATAATTATATGGGTGACATTAAGCCTCTTAGATGATGCAAGAAAATGCATGACAGTTATGCATGCAAGTTTCACTACACTGCGATATTTGTTTGATCAACTGAATTCATTACCCACCAATAGCTTGTATGTAACTCGCATGAAATTCTCTTGAAGCGCGTGAAAATGGACCTTGAAGTTATCAGCCACAGCGGTTAAAACAAATGAAAGAAGTTGTTAAAAGCATGCCACCTGGTTACCCAGACGCTCGACACAAGTCTCAACACCCGAGGCCGTGAACAGGGCGAAGGGGACTAATAAAATGAATGTTGTCGAAGGAGGGTAGCCCTTGAGCCAGTTAGAGTTATGACTCAAAAAACAAGTTAAGTTAAACAATAAAATTAATTCAGTGTACTCGAATCCGGTGTGTTATGCTCACAAAACGACGAGCATTCAGCCTCGTTTACATAAAGATGTTATTATTTCACTTCGGGAATTGCTTCTATTGGAATTTTGCTATTTGGAAATGAGGAATAGGGATACTGCATGGTAATCTGAGGAGAAATATAGTGGTAAATTATTACATTCCACCGCTTTCGTACCTTGGAATATTCCTGCACTAGTGAGATAACGTTTGCCGCGATATCTGGGTCTCAAATGCAACGGTGGTGCTCGGAGAATTGCCGCCTTTATGAGAATTTTCCAAAATTCAAAGGTGCACCATTTTATTTCCCGGGCAGTTCGAATTACCTGTCGGTGAACAATTTATGCAGTAGCTTAGTGTCACATGCTACGACTGCAAACGTGAATCTAACTGGAACATTCCTGGTTTGAGAAAAATGATTTTTGAACTGTTTGTTTTTTCATGAGATGTCTCCATTTTGACACGTTAATGTACAGTTACGGTTAACTGTTTTAAATTTCGTTCATCATCATCATCAGCCTATAAATGTTCCCACTGCTGGGACACACAGGCCTCCTCTCTGTGAAAGGATTTTCGGTTGGATCATTGTCTGTAACCTGTAATCAACAACAAAATTTACAATTTTTTTCAGAAGCAGCCCTCAAAAAAAAAAAAGAAACGGGGTTTGGATTGAGATTTAATAACAATTTTGGGAGTTGGCTAAAACTTCTCTCATCCATCAAAAAACTCAACATGGAGTCGAATTCAGAACTATGCTATAGGCGTTGTTCAATTTACACCGATAGGTATTATGTTATATCGCGAGCGTACGAAACGAAGTACCTTGTTGACACCATTATTTGTAGGCGCTTGACGTATAATAATACCGTACTCGAGTTAAAAAATGTGATGCCGTAGAATACTGGCACCAAACAATGACGGTACTTATTATTATTGTTGGGAAATTTTAGTACGAGCACAGAATATATAATAGTACCTAAAGGCACAGAAGGATAACTCCCAAAAAGAAAACAAACAAATGTAAAATCTATGCACGAAAGAATATAGTCCATTTTTACTTGCACCCGCATCACCCACCTACTTTTATAATAGCCTAAACTTCCCGTGCGCAAGCAAAAATGAACTGAATAGTGACGCGCGAGAGTTCATTTTCGTTTATCTGACGCCAACGACATTAAAAGGTTACTGTCGGTCAAGCTCAATAGGGTTGCGACTCGCGAGTTTGGGCACAGTTAGGTAGGAATACGTATTTTATGCATTGTTTAATTACATATTATATTAATGTTAATTAATATTAACATAAATATATGTCACTCCTCATTACCTCCTTAAGTCCCTCAAGGAATTTTGTTTTTATCATCAGCCTATATCTTTTTCTGTTTCGTCATCGATTACTTCATATTCATATCGATTGGTAGCACAGAATGTTAACAGTAGGTACCTACGGCACCTTACGTGAGGAATAATATATACACCGTGACTTTTTAGTCGCCTTACAACGGCAGCCCAGTTTATGTATCCAATGACTAAAACACGTTTATAATATAAAATATGTATTTAAGAGATTTCAAAATTTAAAAATAAAATTTTAATTCGTTATTATGACGCAGTCAGGTCGCAAGTCGGGTTTATAATAATTATTATCTTTTCTACGTATTATTTTTATATTTTTAAACATATTTTCATCTTAAGAACAATATTTAAAAATATTTGAAATGTTAGGCTTTATTACCTCATCCGTGACATTCGCCACCCAAGTCGTGCGGTCATCAAGCGACCGGCCGGAGATCATCAAGCGACGTCCGTCGCAGTGGGCGTCTACCACTTGATTTTGTACGCTTGGCAAAAAACAGTAGAAAACCGGAAGTCGCCACTGTGCTCTCGCTCTCACTTTGAATGTTTTTTTCACTTATTACGTTAGTTTTATGGCACAATAATAAATCTAACAAACCTGCGGTCTTTGTTTACATCAAATATCAAAGATTTTAAAACGCTGTCAGAAATAAAAATTTTAGTTCCGTTTCAACCCGTTCTGGCCAAGCTGTAATGAATCTTTTTTTTTAATAAGTTAGTTTTGTGGCACAATAATAAATCTAACAAACCTGCGGTCTTTGTTTACATCAAATATCAAAAATGTTAAAACGTTGTCAGAAACAAAAAGATTAGTTCCGTTTCAATCCGTTCTGGCCAAGCTGTAGTCATAACTTTAAAGATCGATTGTTATCGTTTACGGCAAAATAGGTAACTAGTCCTTATCATTTTCATTTCATTCATTTCATTGTCACAGGCCCCGTGTTGCGTGTCTTTATAGGTAAGTAGGTAAAAAAGTCGCGAAGAGAATTACGATCGCTGACCTTGAATGCGTAGTGTAGCCATTTTCTGAGTTTGAACGTGTCTAAACAATAACGTAAACATCTTCCTACTTTCTACCGATCTTAATTCGACCTACCCGTATTCAGCTTAGGTGAGTGAGAGTGATGTCAGGTTTGATAATCGTCTATTTTATTTATCTTGGTCGTCTTGTAGGCCAAATTTGTAACCTACCTAATCATGCTTAACTGATCATGATTACTAGCCGGTACTTGAATGACATTAATAAGCACGCCACAAGCAGGTAGATAGTTTTTTGATCATTATTAAATATGTACTACCTACATAGATAAATATTAACTTTTTTTCTTACCCTTCGAAATCACGCGGTAGTGTGTGAAACGTGAGGCTCCTATCACTGTCATTATTTAAACAACCAAACGTTATGCAGTATTTTTCTTTCTTCATCATAAATGTTTTTTTTAAACTCATGCGTAAATTCAACCAAACACCAAACTTAAATATTATATAAGTAAGCGCGTGCGTAGTGGGCGGCGCGCGGCAACCGACTAAATGTCCACTCCGAAGTGGTCCCCGCCAATGCTTGCAGTTTTATACCTACACTGCGGAGTGAGCCAGGCCTGGTACGAGATAATGTCAGTAGAGATGGAGATTTTGATGATCCAAGTAGGCAATATGACTTATAAAAACGAATCATTCAGTCAGCTGATTATCAAAAAATATTTCACAGTTACTTAAACCAAAATTAACGTTATTTCTGCGCCTAGGCGCGGGCATGCGGACGGCGAGTAAAGGGCAACTCGCTGTCTGACCATGGACCATGCCCGGGTCGACGGCGCGTTGATTCCACGCGCGCCTCAAAGGGCGTCAGCATAATGACGGGGCCCTCTAGAGGGCCAAAGCCTGCCGGGGTCGCGGGACTTATCTCATTACCGTGACCCCGGAACATAAAGGGCTATTGAAGGACACCGTGGATTTTAGTCAGTACGAGTCTGACAGTCCCTCCCGCCATGCCCGGGGAGGGGTAGGAGGTAAAAAAAAAAGCTACCTATGACATTATCCTGCTTTTGTAAATATGAAACTATAGTTGTATGCATTAGCAAAGATTGAAAACAAATTTTAGTACCTGTAACTGCAAACTGTAACTTTTATTTTCGTGATAATATAATATTAAACAAACATTTGACCAAAATACTTTTTGTGTTTATTCATGCCAAGGCTGTATATACGAATATCTTATACGAAACTGAATGTCATGAGCATTCTTACAACTGTAACATTATAGAAAAACAAACGCGAGCGTTTTAGCGAGAATTCTAACGAGCTTTTTGTAAAGTCTGTTATCTTCACGAAGACAAGTTTTTTGATTGATTAAAGCGTTCGCTAGAAAGATCGTCAGAATGTTCGTAGCTATGCTTGGCTTTGTTCAGTTCAACAAAATTAAAAACGACGTATGCTCGATGATCTGTTAACAAGTGACTGCTTCAGTCTAACACCTAATGACCAAACTGTGTCAGAAATTCTAAAGTATGAAATGATGTATGAAGGTATAAAAATATATTTGCGTCTACCTGAAAAATAATAAAATCTTATCAAAATAAAGAAACAATCAATGAAGAAAATTAAGTGGAGGGACCCCTCAAATATTATTCTCAAAGTTACCCACAGCGGGATAGACAGGTAATTTGAACTTTTCTACACAACTACAGATAGGTACACGAATGTATGCAATAAGACAAAGTTGTCAAATAACAAGAGAACACAGCCGAACAGCGCTGCAGCTTCCCCGGAATCTGTTATTAAATTTCTTGACGAAGTACTTTTTGTTGGGGCAAATACTTTCTCGTACGGTGTACAGATAGCGTGAGCCCCATCTTTGATGTCTGTTTTTATGAAAAGAGGAGTCGAATAGCAAGCAAGTCCAGACACAAACCCATGTTTAATACCCCAGCCTAAACTGCGAGGGAGAGGACAGCGTCCACCTTACGACCCAGCGAGCATGCGGACGTCAAATGGGTGATTCGCCGTCCGCTCATGGACCATGCCCGGGGGTCGACTCTGACGGGACGGCCGGGGGGGGCCTTAGAGCGCCGGGGTCGCGAGATTATCTCATCCGGCAACCGTGACCTTGGATCGCAAAGGGCTATCGGTCCGTGGATTTTAGTCAATACATGACTGACAGTCCCTTCCGTCCCGCCCTGGGTGGGAGGATAAACAAAAGACGTAGACCTCTTCTTTGTGAAACGAGTAGGCTGTAATCCGCCTCACGGGAGATGTTTTCAAATGTTTGGTTTCTAGAATATTATTATGCTGGTTTCCTCCTGAAGTTTTATTTATTTATTTTATTTATTTAAAACTTCTTGCACATGGAAGCACAAAAGTGGACTTAATGCCATGGGCATTTCCTTCCAGTCTACCTTAGGGTGGTGCAGAGAAACAAACATAGTAGGTGCAAACAGTATAAAAAAGAAAATCAGAAAAATATATATTTAAGTTTTCCTACAACGTTTTGTCAAAGTGATGCGCCTAGCTGGGTGCGAACCCACAATCTGCACCTAGTTGTAGGGGCCTTTATCAGTTCACTATCTCTTTTCATGAATAATCATGAAGAAGATTATAAAATCTTCTTACAAAACGGCTACCGAGACAAAAAATAAGCCATACTGGATCAATAACAAAATGATCATGAAATTACGAAAGTTCCAATATCTGTGACAGTTCTAGGTTTATGGCATAAATTACTTTAATTTCACCCTAAACGACAGGATAATGAGGCACACATTTTTAGACCCTTTAATACTTTTTTACAAGGCTTTTCGAAAATCAATCATCGCTAAGACTTCATTCAGAGAATACTACGAGTACTTAACTATTCTTTATTAACTGCTAAATTAGTGATGAGGCCGGTCTTGATTAAAAGAGTTAATTAATAATGACTTGCTAATTAAGGCACATTCAAATTTTAAATCGGGACAGAGTTGACAATCTGTTTTTTAAACAAACTGTTTTACCTTTGAAAAAAAGTTTACAAGTAAAATTTTCAGAGGACAAGGGTAAAATTATTATTTATAAATTATTATTAATTATTATAAAAGCACATAGGGATTTTCGTAGCGAAAACGACACTAAAAATAAGTAACATTCTGCATTCAAACTTTTGTTTAAAACAAAAGAAAAATAACGCAAGTCGTTTTAAACAAGTATAAATTTATAAACAACACATTAAACCCCCATTCTAATCACCATCCGACATAAAATACACGTGAATCTGTGAGCAGAATGTTTTCAAACAAAGTTGTAAAAGTTTTAATTATTTTGTAATTTATCCTGCGCGAAGTTGTCGAGTTAGTTGTAAGCAGGATTCAAGCTTGTTGCGTTATTTTGCTATTTAATAAGTAATTTATGTGTGGGGAAAAATGCTGATATTAAGATTAAAGTATCTGGTTGACCGAGGTTTGCTCGGTTTTTAAAATGTCTGTATCTTGGGAACCGAGTTTTTCTCGAACCTGGGACCTTGATAAATCGATTCCTTAAGCCGAAATCAGTAACTTTCATGAAAATCCTTGGAGCCGTTTCCGAAATCCTGATTAAATATAAATATACAAGAATTGCTCGTTTAAAGATATTAGATGTGTTTAAGTAATAGAGATCTTGCCCCCTTATTAATAAAATGTAGAAGTAAAGTTACGCCAAGGTTAATCCTTAAAATGTATGGTTAGTCCGAAGATTATCCTAGCTGTTTGTAACTTTAGTCCACGTTTATAAATAAGGGGGTTACCCCTTATTTATAATCAGTTTCGGGTTTTGAAAAGTTTTTGTTCTGTTCTTTACTATTTATGGGTCTGCCTTTATTAGTTTCACATAGTATTAAAATATTATCCCCTTTATTAATGAACGTGGACTAAAGTTAAGTTAGAGTCATTCATGAATCTCCTATTCTTATTTGAATTAATTTTTGTTCTTCTATATTAACTATACTAGCTGTTCCCCCTGATTTCACCCTCCTTTCTCGGCTCCCATTAGTCGTAGTGTGAGGTTATATAGCCTACGGCCTTCCATGATTTAATGGACTATTCATCACAAAAAGAACTTTTCAATTTGAACCACTAAGTTTTTGAGATTTGTACCTTTATAATATTCGTATAATTATATTATTTTTATCTCCATATAACTCTCACTACATAACCAACCATAGCTGCTAAGATTTCGGAATTATAAAATTGAAATTCAAACTAACCGGTGAAGCGGTCAAAATATAAATTATACATTTAAGGGTAAACAAGTCGCAAGCAGATTTTTCCACTTCATTTCATTTCTCTGAAACAAAATTCATCAGAATCGGTGTTTCTGTGTAAGCTCACACTTTCATATTTACAATTAAAATCACAAATAAAATAGCGTTTCATAGATTAAATTCGAGGAAAAGATAATTCATTCATAAAATATAATAAAACTCTGTAAAAACATAAACTTGAGAAGTTTTTCCATTTTCCGTACAATTTATGCTTCAATTACGAAGTACGGCCAAATACATAGAATTCGTGCTAAGGGTAAGCGACTCGCTGTCCGATCATGGACCATGCCCGGGTCGACGGCGCGTTGTGTTCAACACTCGCCTCAAAGAGTGTCAGCATGATGACGGCCAATGACGAGGGCCAAAGCCTGCCGGGGTCGCAGGACGAGCTACCGTGACCCCGGAATGTAACGGGCTATTGGAGGACACCCTGGATTTTAGTTAGTACAAGTCTGACAGCCCCTGTTGCCCTGCCCTGGGTGGGAGGCCTCATTTGATAATTTTACCACGCTAAAGAAAAGGGGTAGGCTCTGTTCTAAACTTTGAAGTAACTTTCACATATTTTATCACTACCATTTTATCATCAAACACTCACTTTGTCGCAAATCTGACAATTGACCTAGAGTTATCTTGCTTCCATTGTCCAGTAATACGCTTGAGAAAATGTTAAGGCCAGTTTCCAGTCTCATTGCTATGCTTCACACGTATCTGTTTAGACTGAAAGCCACCCTGACCGGGTTAAGCAAAAGCTAACCGAATGAGCTTTAAACCATTTTTTTAATGTTGCCCCTCACACAAGGAGATTTTTTTTTTAATCACACAACGGCATCTACTCCCAAGCTAAGCAGAGCTTGTGTTATGGGTACTAGACAACCGATAAACATACTTATAAATATATTTTTAAATACATAAATATTATAGATAAATTACACCCAGACACAGAACAAATGATCGAGCTCATCACACAAACATTGTCCTGGGTGGAAAACGAACCCACGACCTCCGGCATAGCAGTCAGGGTCACTAACCACTAGACCAAGAGGCCTGTCACTAGACCAACAGGTAAAGCCAAAGCATAAAAATAGATTTAGGCAGAAAAAGATGAGAGATACAATTACATGATGCACGAGGGTACCGTATAGCCCAGATAAACTAACCCTACCAAGCAACATTCCGGGGTCGCGGGACTATCGGTAACCGTGGCTTCAGAACGTAAAGGGCTATTGAAGTACACCATGGATTTTAGTCAGTATAAGTCTGACAGTCCCTTCCGTTGTGACCTGGCTCATTTGATGATGACCTCGTAAAAAAACCCGACCAACAATAGAAAATAATAGCAGATGAAGAAGCTTCCTTGTAAATTATTTTATTCTCCATCCTACAAGTATTATAACAGTAAAACTGTGACCAGTACCCTTAGCACGAGTTTTCAGTATTTGAGACGTAAAATAAACTGGAACTTTGACAATTTCAAATTGACAATTTTCAAGGAAAAAATTAGTCTCTTCTTCGCACACCAGAGGCGCTTTGCCATTTTTTCATACAAGAAACGCTGTAAATACTGGAAAGACGCTGTAAAGTAAAAGAGTGAAAACTCGTGCTAAGGGTACAGGACGGAAATTAGTATTTTTTTTTGTTTTTCTCACTTCTAACTTCTGTTAACTAAAGAAACAGCTCAGCATGGAAATGAAATTACACTTTTATTTTACTGATTTTACATAAAGTTCGTTAACTTGAAGGATGAAAGAATAATAACTGAGCTCAGAACTAGTTAGCAAAATAGTAAAGTTTCGAAGTCGGTTGATGCATCTGCCAAGCTGCTTCACAGACAATATTGGGTTGAACTTACGGAATAATCGGATATAGCTGAAGTAACACTAGTCATTTAGAATACCTAGGCTATTTTACTAAAAAAAAAAAAAATATAGGCCGAAAGTTAGACCAAAGAAAAAAATTCGTGCCGTATTTTTTTTTTTGATTTGATGATGATGATGATGATGATTTTTTTTTTGTGACGTAAACTAAACATGATGTAGATAAAAAGCTTCTAAAAATCACAAAACGTCACTCGATCGGTATAATTTTACAAAAGTTACGACATCACAATTAAGATATACATAATTATGATTATAAAATTCATTTATTTATTTATTAACACATTATCAGTATCATTACAGGATTTTCCTAATTCAATAGTGTGGCCGCAAAATTATAGTTTTAATTACTTCTTATAACATAAATGTGAACTCACTCAGAGAACAGGTAAAAATATAAATATTTTCTGGTACGTCATTAAGTACACGTAAGGTACGCGTCATTGCGGGGCTTTACTCAGTAGATTGGTCCTACCACTGGGGATGGCCAATAGACGTGGTCTCCGCCTTCTCAATACATAGTTGTCGGGCACACACAGGTTTATAAAAAACTAGCTGTTGCCAGCGGCTTCACCCGCTACAACTCGAAAATTATCCCACGGGAACATAAAATCGGGATAAAAACTATCCTATGTGTTAATCCACGTTATAAACTTTCTGTGTACCTAATTTTAGCCAAATCCGTTCAGTGGTTTTTGCGTGAAAGAGTAACAAACATACCTACATACACATACACATACACATCATCCTCACAAACTTTCGCATTTATAATATTAGTAGGATGACTTCCTAATATCGAAGCGTTTTATCTTTGTCGATATTGTTAGTCCTCCCGTCCTGGGCGTAGCGAAGGGACCGTCAGACCGGTACTGACTAAAATCCACGGTGTATTTTCAATTCCCAGACTCAAGGTTACCTGTTTATACAGTACCACGACCATTTAGACAGGTCCTTTACTAAAAAATTTAGTCCTGCGTTTCCATTTAGGAATTAGCTTTCCAGTTGATAAGTACGGTACAAAAAAAAAGAGTATAAATTGTTACGGAATCATGAAAAATAATACAACTGACATCAGTTTTTGATAGCTTGTACGCGTATTCATAAATCCCCGAGGTATAAGCCACAACGAATTTCATGTCGTGGTTTTACCGTTCAATAAACGTTTTCAGTGTTTCAGCTTAACGTATAGGTACTAAATCAGTCTACCCATTTTTATCGAACGATTTTCAGATCAATTTCAGGGTCTACCTAAAAAGCGGCTGGTTTTAGTACTAACAAAATAGTAAACTCAGCTGAAATTATATCAAGTAACTGATATCAAAAAAAAAGTAGAACTAAAAATTTTGAAAAAACCCACGAAATATTTAAATCAACGTAGGTTTTTTAAAATGTTTTATTTACGTAGGTGTATTGTATTATTTTTTTAAAATTTGCTTATTACTTACACAATTTTATTGAGAAAGTCAAAACAAATGACGATGTTTTACAAAAATAACACGAGTTTAGTAAAATTATCTAACTAATTAAAATTGGTGGAGAATTTTAGTACGCGCTGGTATTTGGTTGCACAAAAAGGACGTTTTTGAGGTATTACTGCTCAACTTTTCACAATGTTAATAAGGATAACAATATACCGTAACGTTATACTCTTCTTTTCCATTTTCGTTTCATTCCCAGGAAAGTAACTTGCCTTCACAATCAGAACCATCAATTATAGATATATTACGAGCATTCCTAGAATATCTATAACAATGACAACTGACAGTCTTCATAGTCATTCTCGATGAATAATAAAGTAACTATCGGTTTTGGAAATTGACACAATTTTTTATCATTGATAGCAAAACGACCGCAATAAAAATGTAGATACAAATCTATTATTCCTAGTAAAACTGTCACCATGGAAAGTTATCTTACTGACTTAATAGACTGTTAGCCCCTTCGTACATACACTAGGCGACGCTAGTCTCCGATACCTTACGATTTTGGTATTCATTGACGCGTGCTTGTGTTCGTACCTCTATGGGTTTGTATTGCGATAGCCGCTTGGATACCGAAGTCGTAAGGTATCGGAAACTTGAGTCGCCTTGTGTACGAAGGGCCTTACTTTACGACATCGATATGTTGCCTCGTTGGTCCAGTGTTCGTAATCACTACTGCTGTGCAGGAGTGGTTTTCATTCCAAGGTCAAAAATGAGGTGTTATTAAGTTTTTCCATGAGAAAGTTCTCGTAGTTTTCTGAAAACTACGTGATTTTAAGAACAATCTGTGTTCATACTGCTACAAAAGTGATCATCGGCAATTTCGAAGTGACAAAAGTCTCGTAAGTGCGATTGCAAAGTTAAGGTGTAAAAAAGTAAAAAAAAAATGCTTGTATAAATACTTGTTTTGAGCTAATTACTAGAATCTGTAGCTATAAGTTAATTTATCCCATACCCAACACTCAACATTTTGTTATAAACTGAAACTAAGAATAATGAAAACAAAACAAAACATTTTCTCCCGGATTCTAGATTATGACACATCTCCTTAATCCCACCAAAACAATGTAAATACGTAAGTAGACAAACATTCACACAACTTTATAGCTCATCAAAGTTTATACAGCGAATTAACTCAGCCGTAGGTAAAAAACATAAAAAGTGACTGGCATAGCATATTTTTACTTTAATTCTGTAATTAAGTCAGTGTTTCATTACATTTTGTGTGTTCCTCTTGTGATAATACTGTATTTGACGCTAATTAGGTTTAAGTTGACAATGTTGTGTGTTCTAAGTGCTGGCAATTGTGGAAAAAGTGTGTTTTTCGTGTGCGTTTTTTTGTTGTTTTTGACTGTTTTTTATGCGGCTTTGGTCACGCGTGTGTTTTCTATTGGAATAATACGACAATGGCAAGTCAAATGTATATTTTACGGCACGATTGGCGCAGTGGCTGTGCAATTGGACTGTTGGGTTCGATTCCCGCACGGAGCAAATATGTATGAGATAAGTAATTGTTCCGGGTCTAGGCGTTTGTGTATGTGAGCATTTTGTGGGTGTTTATGAACGCACCTACGATACAAGAGAATTTCCTAGAGTGAGACAGCGTTTAAAAAAGAGAACAAAGTTTTTTTGGCAAAAAGAACAAAGGCCTTTGCCCAGCAGTGGGACAGCATGGGCTTACGAAAAATAAAGGAGAAAACAAGCTTACAGCTCGCCTGATGAAAAGAGATCACCGTATGGTAGTCTATGGACACCTCCAACATCAGAACTATATCGCCTTCGCGTTGTCAACCCTGTAACTTTTTCATGCTTGTGGTACTTGATGATTTTTTTTTTAATCCTCATCTTGTTCCTATAAACTGTTATGAAAGAGAAGTCAGTGCTTGACGTACCTACCTAACCAAAAACATAACATTACAGCAAATACGAAAATAATTTCAGTATATTATTTTTACCCACAATTTGCGTTTCCATTATTATTTTTGCAAAAGTTTTTCAGCGAGCTCCTGAAGTGTTATGTAAAAGAATAATTTCAGAGTGAAACGTTTCAGTGCTAACAAAATTGTACAATTTTATTCTAGAGAAGTTTTGATGCTAATTTGTGAAATTGGGTTTTGTAAACGAGAAACACGTTTCGTCACGTCTATGTGGAAATATTTTGTATTTACACTAAGTGTACGGATTAGTTTAACCTTTTTCTTCATTTTTATTCTAAGAAACAAGCAAATAATGGCTAAGAGGTTGTAATGAGTGACAAAGAAATGAATGAGTAACTATGTAAGCACTAGATGTTACCAGCGGCTTCGAAACTCGTTAATTACCTCACGGTCACCGCCACCGACTTCCGAAAGAAAAGTTATTTTGCACTTCTATTCAAGTCTACTTTATTACAAAAAAAAACCATTTATTTATTTCTGCGTCTTTGATAATCCGCCATCCAAGTAAGTAATCAATAACGGATCCATGCATGCGGACAATCCATTAATGTTATAATAAAATCGTCTCCAGAATATAACGAACACTTTTCTGAAAACTTCATCAAAATTGGTTCAACGAAATGCAAGTCGCGAACAAACATACATACATACAATCATACGCGTCGAAGTGAGAACCTTGTTTATAAAGAGAATTAAAAAACAACATTTGCCCAGCCAAAATGATTAAAATCCTTACTTATCTCATGAAGGGCTTAAATCAACAAGCTTGTAACTCATAAGTAATTATTCACATAACCGCACCCTTCTAAGTGCAAAAACGTAATGTCGTATATTATTTCAACCCTTTCTATTCCCAAAGCGTTCAAGCATCAACTACTTCAACACTAATTTGGACTCTAATTAATGTGTCTCAAACTTTCCACGTGATTTTACGTATGTATTTAACCCTCCACTGCGCGCTTTCAATTGAATCGCTAAAACCAATTAATGGTCTTGGCAATCAAATGAGATGCTGGCGGGACATTTAATATGGCATCGCAATCTCGCTAGATGTACACTTTATTGCGTCTATTAGGACTTAATGCAGTGAATGGAGATTGAAGAGCAGTTGGAGTGTTAATTTATTAATTGATGAACGCAGTGTTAGTGAAATTATGAGATAAGTTTATAAAGACCGCTAATAGTAAAATGTAACAAATAAAAATTTTTTTCGATGCTTTGTTATACTCGTAGTTAAGTTTAGTTTTAATATTTCATCAGTTTATTATATTTCAGTACTTACAAACCTAGTTAATTTTGCAGTGAAATGTGACGGAACATTTTTTTCTTCAATTAAAGTGTGAGTGCACATTACCATTAAAACATTTTTGAAATACATAGCGTTTTTCAATACATTATGTTGACCTATAATATTAAGAAATCCTGGAAACGTTTGACGTTTCTTTTGAAGTCATTCTGATTCATTGCTCTGATATACGAGTACACATCACTTCTAAAAAATAAAAGTACTTACTATCAACAAATTCTTCAAAAAAAACTTAAAACATGTTCTTTTTTTAATTCCAGGTAAGCATTGAATTTCACAAAAATCCCGTAACAAATGTAGGTAAGTTAACTTTATTATTTTCAGGCTGAATCAAATTCGAGACATAGATCGCATTTGGGTGGGACTCACAACAAATTCTGAGGTGTATCTTCGTAACTCAATAAAAAACGGGGAATCGGAACGTGCGTCCTTCGAAATTTGATAACGTGTGTCTCGGGTACAATTATTGTGTTATGACCTTATTTTCGGAATTTTGGACCCATAAGTCGCATAAGGACGGTTGTTTTTTCGAAGAGAGATTTATACTTTTTCTTTTAGGTCGTTGAACTAACATTATGGTGCAATTTGAGTGGGTATCTACTGTTTTGTTTTTGTTTCTACTAGTAAAGATATTTTTATGAATATTTATCAAATATAGTGATGGATGGATATAACCAAGAATCGGCATCAAACTAAGCTATAAAACACAAGTAGAAATAAATTCCTCATATTATCATCTTAAATTGAACGATGTAATCATACCAGCGAATTTACATTATTTTCGTTTCATTGCACACGATTCTAAACAATTTATCACATACAAAAATAATATAACCACCATTTTATTGTTTAGAATTTCCATCTCAAGGAAAAATTCACGTAACATTTTCCGCGTACACCGATCAACATCGAAAAAGGAACCTATAAATTTTACAAACACGACACGCCTCTTGTACACCGTAAATAAATCCGGGCACAGCTCACCGATTTCCCGACAAAAAGGGAAGATAAAAAAGCGATTAGACAAAAGGTGCATCATTCGGACCGCGTGAAACCTGTCAGTCGCATAAAGTCGTGTATTCACGTGCTCTGTGTTCGCGGGGATACGGCAACTGACAGCCAAAACCGCTAAACCTCCCAACGGTTTTCCTAAAGGTATTTAACCCTTTAGCTCGCAACGACAAGCCGGCTCAACGCTCACTTTAAAAAAATGGTGATAAAAAATTAGACACTTTTTATAAGTTTTTATTTGATGCCCACAATTAATAACTAAAAGCAATTGTAAAAAGAAAATAGTTTGACATTTCTGTAGACATTTTACGTCAGGTTTTTGCAAAATGGCATCACGGTCGCAGTGACACCGCGGATTACAAATAATTTAATTGCATAAAAAATATTTTTGAGAGTTTTTTCTGATAGTGGACACCGGTATTTTATTTCTAGAAGGCTATTGTATTATTATAATTACAAATTACTACATTGTATTGACTAACTTGCGAGCACAGAGTTCATAAAGTGATATGTTGAATATTCTCAACGTTGCGCCTTAACCGGAAAAGTACTTCGTAATATGCATGTTGAGCATGTTCAACATTGCGGCTTTGCTAATGATTTACTTAGCATGAATATATATTAAAAAAAAATATGTATTGGTGTTTTGTCCAATATATTTTATTTACTGACATGCTATGGATGTGTTTTTATATTTTTTTGTTCTGCTAGCTTCAGACTTAAGCCAATATGGCAAAGAACGCTGAAAGTTATGTCACTATTTTCGCCAAAGAATGCCCCATCAGAAAGTAGCAGTACCTACTAGTACTGACGATGAAGTTATTTGATGACAGGACGAAAGAACGTGAAACCTCTTATTCTAGCTCCAAACCCTGGTCATAGCCTTAGTCACTAAATAACTTGGACCTTGATAGTTCTACAAATGAGTCTCTCCCGCCTGTCTTATCCGATGAAAAAACTGGTCGATGGAACAGTTTTTTCATCGGATAAGACTCGTCATGAATAACATGTTCCCTCCATATAAAACTTCACATCACTTTCCAGTTTTCCAGTCAGTTTCGCCTATTTGATCACCTCACGTTTCATCTATTTTGTCACCTAAGTTTCATCTGTCTTATCGCCACAAGTTTCTACAAATATATCGCTCCAAAAGGCGAACGAATACAATACCTAAAATTGAAGCTTATAAAACAACAAGTAAGCGAGAAAACTGTCGTGGAAAACGGGTAAATGGAAAACTGCTGAAAAATTAAGACATGCAGCACATTTAGAACTAACAGTGTACTTGAAGTTCCGCTGGATTCAAGAGCGATGTCCCCTTTAGACTACTTTTACAGGTTTTTTTTTTCAGAAGATGTTGGCAATAATTGATTAAAGATTATACAACATACATACTTAAATTCTGTACAAAATGATGCTGCCAAATATCTCTAATGGGGACAAATATCTCTCCAAATATCTCTATCGGGACTTTTTAGCCATAACTCTTATGATGGGCGTAGTAGAAATATTATCATAGAGGATTATTGGAGTCGTGAATTAAAATATCTTCCGATTGCAGATATCATGCCGGTCAAAATGTACGAAAAAATCAGAAAAAATCTTATCTTACGAATTTTTTTTGTATCAAAAAGGTACAGTTCTTATAACTATCATGTGTTACAGTAGATACCTAAGGTGATTTATCGTTCATTTTTATAATTGTCATGACTGATTGTTCTTTTTATGTCTTTTTCAATTGTATTTTTATATAAAATGCGTGATAATTGTGAATAAGGGTTTATTTTATTAAATTCATAAAAACCTACATACATCGCGATGTCGAAAATACTCAACGTTCATTTTACCACCTTATTTCTTCAATACATCGCAACGTTGAGTATTTTTAACGTAGGTTTTTCCAAAGACTACACAAGCTAGATTTTTTAACACATTTTTCTGTACATATATACACTATTTATATACATATAAACTAAAAAAAAACACAAAAATACAGATTTTGTTTCCTTGCGAACTAAAGGGTTAAAAAGTAAAAAGCCTTTTTTTGACAATTCTAACTACGAAACGTTTGTTGCTTTTATTTTATTGGACAACTGACACAGAAATACACAATAAACGAGTATTGGTTGATTTTTCAAGCTGTCCGAAGGTATGTATTGTTTTGTCTACGTAGAGATTGGGTATTTAGACCGACAAAATGGTATTAGGGGAAAGGTCTGCATGGTACTTTTTTTAAATTTAATGCAAGCGAATGTTGAATGTACATTTTTTACAATTTCCCAATGGGAATTCAGTGGAAACCAAGAACAGCTAAACTCTCGTTTTAAATAGCGCATTCTCTTTTGCGTTTTCATACCTATCTAAAACTTCCTATTTACTTTAGATTTATGTACCTACTGTAAATCCTGTAAAATACACGTGCTTCCAGTTTATAATTAAAAAAATTGAAAAGATTGAATTATTCAGTTCATTCTAATCAACGTTTTGGTTTTCTACGTACCTATCTCTTTAGCTCTTCCAACAGAATAGATCTGTGATATTGTTATCTGATCTTGTCTGATAATCCGGATCTTCCCTGCCCATCTTTACGATTATTTTTTCCTTGTATGGTAGACCCTTAATAATATTATATAATATGTCTTTTGTTAAAGACTCTATATGGTTTCATAAAATAGAACGTAATTTTCGTATAAACCATTTGTCAATTCAAGGACTATTATTATTTTCTTGTTGTAGTGGCAGTTAAGTACCTACGTCGGTTGTTATTCCGGTTGACCGAACTAATGCAACTTCATTGTAGCAGTGACGCGGTTGATAAAAATCACTGAACTAATGACACTCTTTTGTGGAAGTATTTCAGTTCATAATATTTGAGCAAATAATAATAAAAATGGTGACACAGTAACGTCAGTTGCATTTACGAGGACATTGCAAAGATTTAAAGCTTAGATCACATTAGCACAAATGCCATAAATTCCCTATCCTCGAGATGTCCTCGAGCACCCTTGTGACGCCCAACTGCTAACCGACGCGACGCGGTGTCGTGGCCGTGACGACGGATTATGTCCGACAGTGAGTGCGTCGCTTTATGTGGGCTTACGTTATAAGACGTGTCTAAGGTTGGGTAGGAGTGTGTATGTGTAATAAAAGTATGAGTACTTAATCAATAATAAAGTGACTTTGTAGGAATGTTAAAAATTGTAACACAATTATATAAATCCCGTTACGTTGAATGATGACGCTGAACTTACAATCGGGATGCGTTTGGGTGCTTGTACACGGCGCATGTAACCCGCGCAAGTAAAGGTGCGGGTTACCCGCGCGAGTAACATGCGCAAGCTACTTGATCAAGTTACCCGCGGGGTGCTTGTACACGGCGCATGTAGCTTGAGCATATTGTGGCACTTGCGCGGGTTACATGCGCCGTGTACAAGCACCCTTAGCACAGTACTGACGCGCTATTGTTTTTTTTTTCGAATTAAAATTCTTTGTCCTAGAGTAGGCGCAGTCCTGCCGGGGTCATGGGACTATCTAAGCAGGATACCAGGGCCCTGGAAGGCAAAGGGAATCCGAAGGAACAGGGTGGATTTTAAAAGCCAGTGACAGTCTGACAGGACCTTTCGCTCCACCAAAGATAATAATTATAATACTTGCGGCTCCATCTAGAACCGCAGGATTCATTTGATAATTTTACCACACCAATGTTTAATGGTGTCCTTAGACTACCGTAAGCTGGGTGCTGGAGTATTTCTGCGTAGTTCATCATATATAAGTGACACGCGACCGTGACGACGGATTATGTCTGACAGTGAGTACGCTGCGTTATATTTCAGTTTTTGCTCGGAGTACTTTTTTATTATCAGAAGTGTTTCAGAGATTAGTTTGTTTGGTTATGTGTAAAATATTTACGACCAAAAATTGGAAGAGAACTGGAGAAAAGATATTTTGAAGAAATCAAGAATGAGGTGTTCTTCCTTTCATCTTTCAAAATACATTTACATTCGGCCTTGATTATTATCTACTCAAAAATTAATGACAGTCTTAACTCACCCACAGTAACCCAACTTAATTTATAATGTCTATTAAGAAGTGCTACTTAAGTATGCATTTAAGGCTAACCCAATTCGCTCCTATAAAGTTCCCAGTAACCCATTTTACGAGCACTCCGAAATGGAATTTATACCAACCGATAACACTTTCATACCCAATTTATTTATTAAAAAAGGCCTCATGTGTTTTACTCTAAATCGGCCATAAAAAAACCCTACCATAATATTTCCAAACGGCATAATTAAGTAACATTAACGCTAGGTTCCCTTAATCGTAAAAAATGCAATCAGAATTCGAATCGTAAATAAAATATAAAAACGAATGGTTGGGAAGAGTCGATAAATTATATATCGAGAATTGTCGTTTAGTGATTGGCTATAAACAAGATCGCTTAAGTGCTAAAGACAAGCTGTAAACGGCTATAAATTCACGCTTACTGCTGGCCCCCGGGGTTTTGATGACGATTGACAAGCGACAATTTATGACCCCGATGCTGTAGAAATGTTTTGGGCGGTGAAGGTTGGCGTTTTGGTTGTACTATTGAGATATAAATGAAACTCGATTGAATGGTAATAAATCCATACGTTTATTTTAATATTGCCTACTTATATGCTAAACATACAATGTTCGAATAGTGGTCAACCTAAGACTATATTACAAATTTTCAAACACCAATCACACGCAAGCTATAACTACCTCAAATCCTCAAAATATTTTGGAAACGACTCCCAATGTGCTCGGAGTATAAAAGCGCCTCGCCGAATATTTTGCCTCAGTCTGGGAATGAATGCGGCGCGGTTAGCAGGCTCCTGACGTCACTCACTGATCCAATGTAGCAACGTACTCAGGTCGCTGCGCGCGCGGGCGCACACGTCTCGCCAGTATGCCTCGGCGCTCGGTGGCGGCCGGACGTATGTTTGTAGGCCACTACATTACTCCTCCGCCAGCGAAGCGTACGGGTGGTTTCGATGTTCTTCCAGATTTCGTGATGTGCGCGTATGTTGCTTGGTGCTCTGGTTCCTCGTTCAGGAAGTAGGCAGGCTTCAAACGGTCGATGGAGATGTTGGATTTCGTTTTTGCTAGTTGCACGGTGAAGAATTTGCTGCTTCGGGCGATAACTGGATAGGGTCCGTTATAGGTAGGTGTTAGCGGCGTTCGCACTGCATCGTTGCGTACATATACGTGTGTACTCTTGTATAGGTCGCCGTGAATGAATACTGACCCGGGCTTGTTTACTTTCCGCTGCGCTTGTGCTTTGTTCAGTGCTTCGGTCAGATGTTCCATAAAGGGTGACGGGTTGTCGCATTGCGTGGTAGCTTCTCCATGGAACTCTCCGGGCAGGCGTATTGTTTGCCCGTACAGTAACTCAGCTGTACTCGCTCCGATATCTTCTTTGTAAGCAGCGCGCAGGCCCAGCAGTACTGTAGGTAGTTCGTGTGTCCAACCCGTAGAATTTAATTTTGCAGCAAGCGATGTTTTTAGGGTGCGATGCCAGCGTTCGACCAAACCGTTTGACTGCGGATGGTACGCCGTGGTTCTTGTGCGTTGAATACCCATGCGATTCATTAACTTGTTGAAAAGCTCGGATTCAAACTGTCGCCCGCGGTCTGTTGTTATTGTTATCGGGCAACCAAATCTTGTAATCCATCCTTCATACACGGCGCTGGCTACTGTCTCTGCAGTTATATCTTCGATAGGTTTAGCTTCGGGCCACTTCGTTGCTCTGTCGATCATCGTCAGTAAATAGCGACAATTGTTGGACATAGGTAATGGCCCAACAATGTCGATGTGAAGATGAGTCAACCGTTCGACGTGCTTGAAACTAGCTACTGGTGCTTTCGTGTGTCGGTGCACTTTTACTCGTTGACATTGGCTGCAGGCTCTCGACCACTCAGTAACGTCGGTCTTCATCGAAGGCCAGAAGTATCGCGTAGTAACCAGCCGCTTTGTCGCTCTTACGCCGGGGTGATTAAGGTTGTGAATCGTTTGAAATGCTTCCTTTCTGAATGTAGCTGGTAAGAATGGACGAGCGGTACCCGAAGACATCTCGCAGTAAATTCTCTTCTTTGTTTCTGGTATTTTAATTCTCTTGAAGGTATAGCGGTCGTTGTTCAATATTTGTTTGAGTTCCTCATCTTCCGACTGGGCTTGAGCTAACTCTTCGTAGTCAACTGGTGAAGGACAGGTTATTGTTTCAACCCTGGACAGCGCGTCAGCGACTATGTTGTCTCTTCCTGCGACGTGTTTAATAGCAGTAACAAACTGGCCGATATATTCTAAGTATCTTGTGCGTCGAGGTGTTTCGTTTTTACTATTCGCTTTCAGTGCGTTTACTAGGGGTTTGTGGTCAGTGAGAATGGTGACGTCACTGCCTTCGAACATCCAGCGAAAGTGACGAACAGCCATATACATAGCCAGCAGTTCTCGATCGTAGGTGGAGTATTTCTTCTGCGCGTCGTTGAACTTTTTAGAGAAGAAGCCGAGTGGTCTCCACTTTCCTTTGATTTTCTGTTGTAAAACAGCTCCCGCGCAGGTGTCGGATGCGTCGGTCATCAAGGCAAGGGGTAGGCTTGATGATGGATAAGACAACAGTGTAGCGTTAGAAATATCTTCTTTGCACTTGTTGAACGCTTCGATTGCTGCTTCGCTCCATTGAATTATTGTCTTATCGTTTTTTTTCGAATCGTGTAGGTAGGCGTTCAATTCCTTTTGGTGTTCGGCGGCGTTAGGAATGTTTTCTCTATAAAAGTTAATCATTCCTAGGAATCTACGAAGTTCTTGAATGTTCCGAGGCAGTTTGTATTCTGTTATGGCTTTGACCTTTTCGTTGGTAGGCTTGATACCTTCGGCAGATATAGTGAAGCCCAGGAAATCAAGCGTGGGTTGACCAAATATGCATTTCGAAACGTTCAATTGCAGACCGTTGTCGTTCAACCTCTTGAAAACATCTTCTAGGTCTCTTCTGTGCTCTTCTTGGGTTTCTGATGCCACCAAAATATCGTCAACGAATGAAAAGACTGGCAGCCCTCTTAAAACGTTGTCGATGTGTCGCTGGAATGTTTGACCGGCGTTGCGCAAACCGAAACACATTCTCGTGAACTCATACAGGCCGAATGGTGTTATGACGGCTGTTTTCATGATGTCTTCTTCTCGATTGCGTACTTGGTAGTAGGCCTTCTTCAAATCAATGATGGAGAAGAATTTCTTCCCCAACATGGTATAGGTGAAATCATGTAGTCTTGGTATAGGGTACCGATCGGGAACTGTCACTGCATTCAGTCTGCGGTAGTCACCACATGCTCTGTATTTGCCGTCTTTCTTGAGTACCAGGTGAAGTGGGCTGGCCCATGGACTATTTGATGGTCTGCAGATGCCTTGCTCGATCATTGATTGAAACTCTTCCTTTGCTGCCTTGTACTTGTGCGGGGGCAGCGGTCTTGCTTTGGCATACAGTGGCGGGCCCGTTGTCTCGATGTGATGTTCCACTTGGCTGTGACATAGCTTCAAGTTCGGTCTAGTTATGTCTGGATACGCAGCAAGCAAATCATGATATGGCTGTTGACCGTCCACGGTGTTAATACTGTTGTCAATTGTAGATGTGACGTGACCGACGACGGAGAGACTTGTTTGCTTATCGATGAGTTTGCGGCCGTGGATGTCCACCGTAAGTTGATGTTTGTGAAGGAAATCAGCTCCTAGTATTGGTCGACTGACTTCAGCAATCACGAAGTTCCATCGGTAGGGTCGACGAAGTCCAAGGTTGAGTAACATTGAACGTTCACCGTATGAGGGTATCGATGAACCGTTAGCCGCGTAAAGGTAACTTGTGGGTACTTGTTTCTTTTTTCCTTGGTTTTGAACTGGAAGTACAGACACGTTTGCGCCTGTGTCGATAAGAAAACGTAGTCCGGTTGATAATTCCTTGATGAATAGACGGTACTTCGTTATTCCGTTGACTTCGGCTACCGTCGTTGCTGAAGTCGACTTTAGTTTTCCTGTTTGTTATTCTTTTTTTCGAAATTGCATGGACTCCGACACCGGAAGGCTTCCTTTCCGAACTTCCTGTGAAAGTAGCACATTTCCACTGTGTTTTTGCGGGTTCTGGAGCGCGATCTAGATCGGAAATCGCTGCGGTATGGTCGACGGTAGTGGTTCCGTGATCTATCCATCCTTAATTCCGCTACTTCACGAGAGAGTGAGTCGATCATCTCGATAAGTTTGTCTTCTATCTTTGACGTTGACGGTTGCTGCGCATTGTTGCTGCTGTGGCTACAGGAACAAATGGAGTTCACTTCTTTTGCTTGTTCATCCATTTTGTCTGCCATTGCTGCTAGGGAGTCCAAGTTCGATTCAGTGCTAACCGAAAGTACTGCGCGCGTCGATGATGGTAGATGGCTCATCCATAACATTCGCAACGTTTCGTCGGGTAGTTTGTTTCGAGCCAAATCTCGCATTCGCCGTAATAACTGGGATGGTCGCTGGTCGCCGAGTTCCACATCATTAAGTAGCTTCTGCAGCTGCTTATTTTCTGACTCCTCGTAGACTGAGAGTAATCTCTGTTTAGTTAACTCGAATCTTCCCGTGTTGGGTTGTGACATGATAATGTCGCTAATTTGTTCCACGTCCATCTTCTCCAACTGCGCGACTACAAGGCCGAACTTGTTTTCGTCACCAAGCTTCTGATTAGCGACCATCGTTTCAAACTGCGCGAACCACAGTCTCGGTTTATCACGCCAGAACTGAGGTATCCGGGACTTCACGGAGATAGTTTCGACGTCTTCTCTGCTGAGCAACAACTTGGGGTTTTCTTCTTGCATGTTTCCAATCGGGGTCACCACTTTGGTTGTACTATTGAGATATAAATGAAACTCGATTGAATGGTAATAAATCCATACGTTTATTTTAATATTGCCTACTTATATGCTAAACATACAATGTTCGAATAGTGGTCAACCTAAGACTATATTACAAATTTTCAAACACCAATCACACGCAAGCTATAACTACCTCAAATCCTCAAAATATTTTGGAAACGACTCCCAATGTGCTCGGAGTATAAAAGCGCCTCGCCGAATATTTTGCCTCAGTCTGGGAATGAATGCGGCGCGGTTAGCAGGCTCCTGACGTCACTCACTGATCCAATGTAGCAACGTACTCAGGTCGCTGCGCGCGCGGGCGCACACGTCTCGCCAGTATGCCTCGGCGCTCGGTGGCGGCCGGACGTATGTTTGTAGGCCACTACAGCGTTTATAGATGACCAATTGACCGTTTTGAGGCATAAAGGTGAATGGTACAGTCTACGCCACGACGCGTCAAGTACTCTTGAAGTGGCGCTAGTTAAGTGTCTACGTCATTATATAAAATTGCATTGTAAAAATGTGGTACTACCTCGTAATGTATTCTCCGCGGGTCAGTGGTGGCGCGGATTGTAAAAAGAGTTTTCACCTCATTTGATAGTGGGAGTGATTCTCAATGGGTTTGATTCGATATAACGTTTTCTCGAATTCTCTTTCATTTAATTTACGACAACGAGCCGTGAATTAAATGAAAAAACGTACTTACGTCACGTTGCAAATCGATTTTGAAATCCAAGAACAATAATTACATTTATTTACCTTTAGCATTTTCGTTCGAAACGTTACTCAAAATCACCTCACGAAGCCATCTTTAACTAATCTTGTAGCTGTGTTTTGGGCCAAACTTAATTTCAACTTTATTGCCGTCAATTATATTATTATTTCTCGAACACAAGGAATACTGCTCTTCAGCTTTCCTAGATATCCAGCAGGCTTTTGACAGGGTCTGGCATTAAGGCTTATTATTCAAAATTAAATCATATCTCCCTCACTCATATTATTGCTTACTAAAATCTTATTTAGCAGACAGGCTATTCCAAGTGAGGGAAGGTGAGGAAACTTCAAAGTTTTATAACATATTGGCTGGAGTCCCGCAGGGATCTGTGCTGGGACCTCTCCTTTACACCCTATTCACAGCGGATCTCCCGCAAGTAGACGGCATCACCACCGCTACGTTTGCTGATGATACAGCCATACTAGCCAGCAGCACTGACCCAATACGTGCCTCAGAAATGCTCCAGAATGGACTAAATGAAATCACTAAGTGGCTGCAAAAGTGGAAGATCAAAGTTAGCTCGTCAAAATCGGTACAAGTAACCTTTACCTTGAGAAAAGGAAACTGCCCCCCGATAATATTAGATAACACCATATTACCCCACTCTGACTGCGTTCGGTACTTAGGATTGCACCTAGATCGAAGACTGACATGGAAGCGCCATATCAAAGCCAAAAGAGAAGAACTAAACATACGATACAGAAACCTCCACTGGCTGCTTGGACGTAACAGCAAACTCTCCATAGACAATAAACTTCTAATCTATAAGACAGTATTGAAGCCTGTTTGGATGTACGGTATACAGCTGTGGGGAAGTGCCAGTAATTCTAACATATCTATCCTGCAAAGAATGCAGAATATAATACTCCGCACTATTAGCAACTCACCTTGGTTCATCACTAATGATGAAATACATGATAACCTCAACATGTTTACTGTGAAGGATGAAATCAAAAGCACTACGCAAACCTACCAGCAACGGCTGCAAAATCACCCCAACTCTCTAGCTTCACAATTAAAATGTCGAAGCTATACAAAAAGACTAAAAAGGAAAGATGTAATCAGTAGTGATTGAGTCTGATAAACATAAGGAGTAGATGGTCTCACTGGAGATCACACTCGCCGTGTCAAGCTCCTACATCAAATCTGCTTATAGTGGCACTGATTGCAGATAATAATAAAAACAATAAAAAAAAATATATATTAAAGAGTAGAACGTAGTATTTAGCTAGTTTATTATTAGTTTTGTCGTGTACGGACCGCCATTTAAATAATAATGCTGAGACAAGGCTATTGATGGTATATGGGACAAATGGTGCCAGTATCACACTGTGCGCTTTACCTACTTTTTATTTTTATTTTTTCATCATCTTAGCCCTCCGATCACCATGTTTAAGATCACAGACTTATCTATAGTCATCATGTAATGTATTGGCAAAGGACTATTATTTGTATTTTTTTCAGAATTGCAGATGTTGTTTGAGGAAAAAGGAAGCATATTAAAAAGCGATGTAAATACTGTCTTATACTTGTTAGCTTAGGGTTGCTTCACACATAAACGGGCGCTGTTCGGCAGTATTAGCGAACGACAAAGCCGACCCGAAACAGTTACCGCACTAGTTTATCTTCAAGCTAGTCTCGATTGAAGAGTGAATTATGTTACTTCCATGTAAGCGTTCCACGTTCACCGTCGATCACATCATTGTTTACTATCAGGCGAGATGATGATGATCAAACGCGGGCCTATCATAAATAAAAAATGTTGGCAATTTTTTTATTTTTTTTATTTATTGTTTCTGGCCAACCAACAATTGTATAATTATACTGATACATTATACATAACAAGAATTCTTATAGCTATGGTTAGTATTACAATTTCTTATAGGTTAGCATCTCGTGCCCCAATGACAATAATACGCGTTACATTAATACACACATCAAAAGTGTCTAGGGATCAACATATATTTTTGCAATAACTTTTCTCCTGATTGATATTAATTAAAATGTTCTTTAAGGATTCATCAAATAAAGTGTTATCGTTTGTCACAGTAACGATAAACCAAGTCACCTTTGCATTCATAAAGAAATTTGCCATTTTCCTAATAAAGGGATTTTTGACATTTGAACCACTAACATTAAAGTTCGAAAAAAAGACTGAAATAACAGTTTTCTTTAAAATTTTATTGGGTAACTTAAACAATTAATAATCCGTGTTTCTACCGCGAACACTAACAACACAAGAACATCGGTTTGGCATACTCAAAATGAGTTCATCCAAATCACGCTGTGGAATGGCCGCCCATGTTCGTTGCAACAACAAAAAAAGGTCTTCTTGCGACTGGATACCCTCCATATTCGGCAGAGCTCTTCTCTGTAGCATATCCCATGCATGCTCAATCGGGTTCAAGTCTGGCGACTGAGCAGGCCAGGGCAGGACATTGATGTTAGCTGCGGCGAGAGTCTGTCTTACAACTCTTGCGGTGTGCGGTCGTGCATTATCATGCATTAACTGAAATAAGGGACCGATTTGCACTTGTAGAGGAACGATGACGTCTGATACAATCGTCTCAGCATAAATTTGAGCGTTGAGGTTGCCTCTGATCCAAATCAACTCAGTTCTTCCGCCGATCCAAATACCCGCCCATACCATGATGGTTCCACCACTATAAGGATGGACTTCCTGGCAGGATTTTAATCGCTGTTGGCGTCCAGGGGTTCTCCAGTGTCGTATACGTCTTGTATCCGGTCTCATACCAAAACGAGACTCATCAGAAAAGCACACGAAACGCCATTGTTCTTCTGCCCAATTTCTGTGTTCAAGAGCCCATTGATATCGAATCCTACGATTGTGCATTGCTATAGGTGGTACCCGTAGCGGTCTTCGGGAATGAAGGTTCACTTCATGCAAGCGGTTTCTGACTGTTTGGTCGCTAATTAAGTTCCCTGAAGAGTGATGAAGCCTCACGGCTAACATCATGGCGGTTATTGTTGGAGCTCTTCGAGTTAAGATTTGAATGTATCGGTCTTGTCTCCGTGTGGTGCAGCGATACCGTCCTCCATGGCGCTCAGCCACGGTACCAGTGCTTCGGTAACGTGTCCAAAGTCGACTGATAACACTCTGACTTGTATTCAGAGCTAAAGCCACAGTACGTTGCCGGGAACCAGCTTCTATCATTCCCACGGCTCTGAGCATTTCTTCCCTGCTTAAATGACGTCGCCGCTCCATAATAACGTTGGTTTTAATCAGTAGTAGGGAAACAGTAGCACTAATAATGTCTTCAATGCGTTGTATGTTTTTATAGGGAAAATATTGACAGCTGATTTTCATCTTTTACTCGAATTTGATTTACAGTTCCTGATTCAAATTATGAAATGCACCAAAAAGGATCCATATAAATTTATAAAATCATAAATTTATTACAAAGCCACATCTCAATCTCAAGAAATCCGCATAAAAATGCTTGATCCCTAGACACTTTTGATGTGTGTATTAAAATTTAAAAACAGTATTAAAATTAAATTAAAAACTAAAAAACAATTAATACAATTAAAACCGAAAGTAAATACAAAAAAAAATAATCAAAAATTAAAAAAAGATAAAAGTCATTCAATAGGTAGTTGGTTAATTCGGGTAGATACAGCATTTGAATCGGCAATATTTGTAGAACGAAAAAGTTAGCCATTGCCAAACCCAATGGTTAAGTGTGGCAACCGAACCATTTCTGATTCCCGAACAATCATAATTATGCGAAATATTCAGTTTTACCGCCCGGCCGTGCCGATTCATGCATTCATCTGCAATATATATTCAGTTTTACCGCCCGGCTGTGCCGGCCCGATTATGTGTGTACCAACCCTTACTAGCATCAATCATTTCGCCAATTAGATGGCTTGATTGTCTTACGATTTTCTTTATTCTTCTTTCTATAACGTTCTTCTAATAATTCATTTAATCAAAGTGAAGAAATAATGAAAAAATTGATTACTCCGCGAACACCATGTTATGTTAAGATCATAGACTTCCTTGTAATTTTCGTGTTATTTATAGGCAAAAGACTACTCGTATTTACTATATTTTTAAAAAAGGTAAAAATTACAAAAAAAATACACCACTGCCTTTGGGCCCCAGGAATAGATTATGTTTACTTTTCAACTAAAAAAATCGGTCAAGAAGGTTCGGAGGAAATTGACTGTGGCAGACGGACAGACGGACACGTGAGGGATCTTATAACTATAAGGGTTCCGTTTTTTCATTCTTACGTACGGAACCCTAAGAAAAAATACGCAATCAAAGAGAACCCTGACAAGTTCCATCTTCGACATCCGATATTCGATATTTGTGTCCATTCAATACAACAGTAATTATTTCGTATCACAAAATATGATATTATGATGATACAACGGTAACAATAAATGGAAAAGAAAGTAGTGTAATGGATACTACAGATAAGGCTTTGTGTTCGTTTATATTTTCGTCGCAAATGTTTGTGAATATCGACAAAGTCTCCATGGAGACGATATTTGAGTACGATTCGGTGGAACTTGGGAAATTACATTCGCTTCGCAAGAAAAAAAAACCGGCGTTTCCTATTTTCAAACTTATAATATGTCACTTCTTGCTTAGTATTCAGAGAGCACAGACGTGCGGCTGGCTGTCACGTGTTCCGAAACTTTTTATTTATTTGATACACGATAACTTTTTTTAACAAAATATATATTTAATGTTCGGGTTGCTTACAAGTTTATGTGCTTAGTTACAAGTTTGAGCTATTTCATTTAAAGTTTTCTTGTACATGCCTATACTTTTAACAGAATTTCTTTTGAAGCAAATTTGTTCCATAACTTTTTTGGGAGTTTGAAATGAAAATGTTTCTGTAATATTTAATTTAATATCAGAAGATATTTACCAATATTAATAAAGTTTTCAGTTCATTATAATAAAGCAAAAACAGATTTCAAACCGTTCTCTTTGGCAGAAAATGAACGAGTAATTTTGGATGCCTCTCAAGTTGAGAGTGTCACAAACTATCTTCAACAGTAGGAGTCACTAAGTATGTGGTTTTATGTGACCACAGATAAAAGTAAAGGACACTATGCGGCCTTCCATAGGAGAGCAGCAGATACACTATACTTTATATTATTCTTTAGTACAGTTTAAGCCGTAAAAAGTATTTTTTATGCTTTCCGGTGTGCATTATAAATGAGAAAAGTAGGACACGCCAACTGGTAGGAAAAGGTAATAGAAAAGTTTTATTTATAAGTTCTATTTTTATAAAAGGCCATCGATTTTATTGTAATGAATTTCAGGCCAGCACCAGCACACACAATCCTTAAGTGGATTTTGTAGTTCAATAACTTTACTTGAAGTTTAAGCTTGAAATCGATTGGAAGGCCTGACGGTGCTTACTCCTCTGTGAGAACGGTGAGGTCAAGATACTTTTAAATAGATAACTGTGACTTTAAAATTTAAAGGGCAATTTATTGAAGGGTCCATGTCCTGGAACTGGTCCACGTCCTGGAACTGGTCCATGCCCTAAATCTGGTCTACGCCCAGAAAATGGTCTAAGTCTTGATACTGGTCCATGTCCTGGAATCGTACCATGACCTGTTACTGGTCCTTGTTCCTGACGTAACGACATCGCACCGAAATGCTACGACGTAGCACCGTAGTGCTACGTCGTAGCACTACGGCTACGGCTATCGTTCTACGACCTAGATGATTGCAGTGCTGCTACGACGTTCGAGTCAAGTCAATGGATTAATTTGACTAGATTTTAGGTTTAAATTATGATAATTATTTCAAAATTCATAAACATGTTTTTAAAATTCTGCACCATTCATTAAAATAATGGCTTCAAAAATAGTTTCACATAACTCATAACCGAAAACTTGATGTAACTTGTCCTAGATCTGAGTCAACCACAGGCAGGCAATATGACGTCACCACTTTGATTTGTACTATCTAGTTGAATTGCCAATGATATAGATACCCTATTTATAAAGTATACATGTCATATTCGTATGGATCAAGTGAGGGGAATAGATTCAAATAAAATAGGAATAGATAAAGGTCCTTTATTGACTATCGACTTTAACTATATTTACTTAGGATAGTGAATGCCTTTAAAAGGATTCTTTGGGTTCATCTTTGATGAATAAAATGTACTGAAGGTTTAACACTTTTATTATTTTGAGCTGACCGGTTATAATGTACAGACAAGTAAAACCACTCGCATTTAACTATTATCATATTTATTTGTTTTTAAAAAAGAAACGCATCCTGTCTAGAATTTTCTCCTGTATCGTGGGTGCGTTTACAAACATTTAAACTCACATACACAAAAGCCCAGGTCCGAATCAAATACTTGTGGATGATTTATTCCCGTTGGATCCCACTTTTGAATCCCACTTTTACTACTGCATATAAAAGTGCATGCAATAGTTAAAGTGGGATTCAAAAGTGGGATCCAACGGGAATAAATCTAATCTTTCTTGTAGTTATTCCCGTTGGATCTCACTTGAATATTTTTCCCGTTGAATCCCACAAACAAATTATGTATTCCCGTTGGATCCCAAATTCTAAAATAACAAGAAAACAAGTTTTCAATGGGATCCAAAAGTGGGATTTAACGGGAATAAATCATACAAATAAATAATGTCGAATCCACGACACGCAACGCAACAGCAAAAACAACTCTTCGCCAACCGTACCGTCGCGTCGCCTTGTCTTATGCCAACTGTATTTAATTTATAATAACTTTATGTACATTTACACATTACTTAAAAATCAAACACGGCCTAAAACTTCTAAATGTTCATTAATAAAAGACGCCTGCACAACACCCTTTACCCTAATTAAAGAAAATAAATAAAAAAAGAACTGCTATTTCTTTTTTGTAAACAAGATTCCCTAGCATAAGTAATGGTTACCCCATTCACAGCTCCAGAAGACTCCAAAGCGCCGCCAAAATACACTCACATTAATATTTCCGTCTTCCTGCGACACCAAACGTCTTTTACATCACCACTTTAACTACCCCTTTAAACTGAAAACGTGCGGAAATGGCAGAAATGGAAGCGAAATATAGTTTTCTAAAGACATCTAGTTAAAATGAAACCTCGCTCCGCTTTGGAAAGATCTAAAACTTTTAGTTCCACAGAAAGTCTTTGAAGTCGTCCTTTTAAAATGTTTATTGCCACTTTTAACCTATTTCACGTTCATCTTTTTGGCTCAAAATTGAACCCGGAAACGATATGCAAAGACAGATATTAGCAGGCGTGCCAACGATGTTTGATAAAAGAGTTTTGTTTTAATATATGGTTATTGAAGCAAGCGGTACGTGGAATTGAATACACATTAGGTATGGAAAGAAAAACAATATATTTCTTTGATATTGTGTACTCTAAAGAAAACATTGATTGAAAGAAAATGTTGACGTTAGAATAATTGGCTAAAATACACCATATTTTATAATGTCTCGTTGTGGTCTACGCGTTAACTGGGGTCGTTGCGGCCCTTGATGATCAACCAAAGGGACAGGATGGATTATTAGTCAATAAGATTCTGACAGTCCCTTCTGCTCTACCCAGAATCCACTCTGGACTCAACCAGAACTCATTTGACGATTTTATCACCACAAATAGAAATGGTCCACTTCTCACCAGGCTCACTGCAGTAATTACTATTGCAAGATAAAATATGCAATGGTTTCACTTCATGCTGACTGTAGTGTCACGGGACTATCTCATCAGGTAACCGTGAGCCTGGAACGTAAAGGGCTATTGAAGGATCATCGTGGATTTCAGTCAGCACAAATCTGACAGTCCCTACCATCCTGCCCTGAGTTCCCACTCATTCAATGACTTTTCCAAGAAATAAAAAATGCTGACTGTAGTAGCTGTCACATCCGATATACAATGTTGTCCTGCTTCTATGAACAGTTTGTGGGTCCAGTAATAAGCAAAACGTACCTAGTTAGAAAAAAATACAATTTAGAATCACAATAAATAAAACATAAACCTGTATGTTGAAAGTATTACCAAATTAAAGTCTATTTACTGTTATAAAACTTAAACAAATATCCCAAGATCGTGTTCTCGTACCTAAAATGCTTGAAAACAAAATATCTTTCACAAAATGAGCTCGCAGTGAACATGAAATCCTGCACTTAAAGCTATTATCTTAATGTAAGATTTAAGTTTTAAGCACACCGGCACTCCAGACACTTGAGATCTCCTTCACATTAAAGAAATTAGAATTTTAGTCTAAACGAGTATATTAAAAATGTTGTTTTGTTTTTTTGACAAACTTGGAAAGACAGTCTAAACTGTCTTTTCAATTAAAGTATAAGTTTCAGAATCTTTCAATAATAAGGCTGAATATAGCGTTTTGGAACGTCATTTAGGATTGACTTTATTGCTCAGGATGGCGCTGGATGCAAGCCACTTCCAATCGTTCCTATTGAAAATCTATGAGGGCATGTTCAACATGGCCTATGTTCAATTGTTCACGTCTTATGACTGATATGATGATGGTGATAATAAAATATTGTTTATGTCGCGAGACCGTAATGAGTTGTGTTCCGAGGTCAAGAGAAAGAACGATTGTCACCAGGAAAGAACGATCCGATTGATTTTTAGTAGGTCAAGTTTGATGGTCCTTTCTGCTCCACCCATGATTTAATAATAATTTTCCATCTTAGAAAACTGTATTATTCGTTCCCAACTGTAGGATTTCTTTCAAAAGATTCAAATGATAAACAATCAACTAGATTACTTTGTACAGTGGGCGTACAAAAATGAATAACATGATCAAATAAATAAAAGTCTATAATGGCTTTTTTTTCTTAATATGAAGAAATATCAACTTTAATGATCGAAATCAAGTTGTGGATAGGTTACAGTAGTTGTTTTAACCGATTTAAAAAAGGAGGAGGTTTTCAATTCAGTCGGTCATTTTTTTTTGTATGTATGTAGGGTAGAGACATCAGCACATCAAGCTACCTCAACCTGAGAAAATTTGATAAATTTTCAATCTTATCACTATACTGGAAGGTAAATTTTCGATTGGTATGTCAGATTCGGGTTTTATCTTCTATTACTCTGTAGTTTCTCGTATGAATTGCGTGATTCTTTAATAAAATTGGATCAAAATTATTGTTTCGTCCGCGTAATTTTGGTAAAAACCGTACAAAGTTATTTATTATCCGTATTAATTTATGGATTATTTAACTCGTCCTGTCTAAAAGCGGAGTTTGTTTCCTGTGTTTTCGTTTTAATTTTATCTGTTGTATAAACTCGTGTGGGTTTATCCTCGCATCAAAACAAACTTCGGTAAACAACAGGTATTACAGACGCCCGGCTGTTTTTGTGTTGGCTGCGCGTGTTTTAAACCAGCTTTAACTGATCGTTGAATGAACGGAAAGATCATAGCAAGCTAGACCCCATTACACTGGTTTTGTACAGCTAGGTTTTAAACTGCGGTTGTTTTTCCCGTTACCTCAGCTGCGTGAACATAATATTTTTCAAGGCGGAAGATTACCTCGGGCACGCCGCAATTGCGGCGGTAAGACCCCTCTTTGAGGAGTGGCTGGAGAGAAGTCATGGCGTCCTGACCTACCGCTTGACGCAGGTCCTCACCGGACACGGAAGTTTCGGGAGGTACCTGTGTCTGATGCGAAAGGAGGAGACGCCTGGGTGTCACCACTGCGAAGATCGCCCGGAGGACACGGTGGAGCATACGGTGCAAGACTGCCCAGCTTGGGCGGAGCACCGACGTGTCCTCACGGCTGCGATAGGCGGAGACCTCTCGCGCCCGGCATTGGTTGCGGCCATGCTGCGGGGCGAGACGGAGTGGGAAGCGGTCAGCTCCTTCTGCGAGGCAGTAATGCTCGTAAAGGAGGAGGCAGGCCGCGAGCGAGAGAGGACAGCGTCCTCCCTCCGCCCCAGCCGCAGTGGTAGGCGCCCACGGCGACGGACGTCGCTAGATGATCTCCGGCCACCGTAGGCGCGGGCATGCGGGCAGCGAGTAAAGGGCAACTCGCTGCCCGACCAAGGACCATGCCCGGGTCGACGGCGCGTTGTGTCCCACGCGCGCCTCAAAGAGCGTCAGCATAATGACGGGGCCCCCCTCTCAGAGGGCCAAAGCCTGCCGGGGTCGCGGGATTATTCCCTTACCGTAACCCCGGAACCTAACAGGCTATGAAGGACACCGTGGATTTTAGTCAGTAGAAGTCTGACAGTCCCTCCCGCCCTGCCCGGGGTTGGAGGACTCATTTGATGATTTTACCACGCTAAAAAAAAAAAAAAAAAAAGGCGGAAGATTACCTTGAATCTTTGTTATCAAGTTTTTTCAAATCATTCAATTGATTTTTAGGTTTAAAGTAGTCTTAGTGAGCTTGCTTGACCGATTTCAACTACAAGTGAAAATCATCCTACGACATGTAAAACGTGCGGTTATCTACAGTTAGACGAAAATCGAAACACGCTCGCCATGGCGACGTAAGTCAGTCAAATTGCATCAATAGATCGTAGCAGAAAAGACGTTTTCCATTTTTTGTTATAGTAGCCATACACCATCCTGCCTATCGACGATCGATTTGACGCTTGCAATTGTTTTGTTGTATTTGATGGCATGACATGCCAATTTGATAGGTCATCAAATCGATTTGACACAACGTCAAATCGGCAACAGTGATGCATTTGGCTATTATTCGGTGACGACAGCTACAATTTTATAAATTTGTAGCTATCGGTCACCGAATAATAGCTAGATCTAGCTATAAAGTTGCTAAGTTGGCATCGCTGCTGCAGATTTGAAGTTGTGTCAAATCGATTGTACGATAGGCAGTATGGTGTATGGTGTATATGGACGAACTGCCAATTTGAAACAATTGCAAGCGTCATACGATAGGCAGGATGGTGTATGGCTACCATTAGTTGAAATTGCAAATCGCACGAATCGTATCATGCAATCACGATTAACTTTTTGTCTTCATACTAAGTATTACAAATACGAAAGTTTTTGGGGATTGTTGGCTGAATGGATGTCACAAAAACTAAAAACTACACAACGAATTTACTTGGTGCACAGGTAGTTTATAACCTGGATTAACAGATCTATCTATAGATAGGTATAAAAATCAACGCCACTTTTCGTTGTAATTTTATAACTCAAGAGCGGGCTCACCTATCCAAACCAAATGTTTAGGCTTTGTTTGGACTATTTAGTAGATGGTTTATGTGAAGTTTGCACAAAATCGGTTGAGCGGTTCTTCATTTATCACATTTTTTGTAACAAATGAATTCAATAAATGGCGTAACATTTTGTTGATGGGGATTAAGAGCTAAGTATTATTACTAACAGACTAAGTCATGGATAGCATAATACGTAAATGAAGATATATCATTACATTTATTTTCTTCATCCTGAAATCCACTCTATTGCTAACTGCATACCGTTGATATTCGTTCGATTAGAAACATATTTTCGGAAACAAGGATTATCATGAATTTTATATACCATGGTAACGATGGTGTCAAATCTCGAGGTATTCAGCCACGCCTTGACGTTCTGATGTTTATAGGCTTCATCTTTGGCTTATTGCGAAGTAGTACCTAGAACCTGTGTAATGCGATAAAATAAACAGCAATTACCTTCAACATCATTCCCTAATGTACGAGTAGATAGCAAAAGTCATGCAAAACACGAATTCCAATAATTTCCTAATGCATAACAAATGTCACAAAAATACCACCAAACATCCCTAACCATGCTTCTTTGTAGAAAGAAAAAATTTCAAAGGCAATAATATATCATAAACATCCTCCGAAAAATATGACGAAAATGGTCCAAAATTCCATATTTGACCAGCCCTGAGAACCGTGGGTTCCGCATTCGTCGCCATTGTTCAGATTCCTTTTCAGCCACTGAAAGAACCTTTATCTTGCGTCTTCTGAAAATTCTGCACGCGACACAGTTTCAGCCTGAAGAGATGCTTTGTTGATTGTTCTGATGCGATTGTGAGTTTAATTATTAAACTTGTTTATTGTCGATACCTATTGTGAGAAAAGCTATTATTTTCGTATTTTGTGAAAGGAAAGTTTTGAGTGGTAATGATAGAATTTGGTTCTGTTTGAATGATTTTAGATTGTAGACTTTCACACTTTTAATTGAAATTGACTTATGAAGAAACAATAGACCTACAAACCTAAATAGATTTTTGGTATCGGGTAAAAAAAAATGTTCTCAATGCAATTTCATGAAATTCTTTCAAAAAATATAATATGACAAAAATGCCGTACAATATTGATGTTCCATGATGGAACAAGACAATGGAACTACAGGGATACGGCGTTTTTTGTCAATGTTAAAAACATCTAAAGATCCTTGTACATTTATACTTTTGTTTTCTTTAACCTACTTTTGTTTTACTACAAAAAATATCTGAAAAAAACATTTTTTATTTATCACGGGCTATTTACATAAGCACCTAGGCGTTACGAGAAATTGCTCAGAAAACGCGCTCTATTTCGTCGAGAAAGTACAGACGCAATCATTCAGGTAACACTCACAGTTGCTGACATGAACTAAAAAACTGACTTACTTTAACTGAGAAACGTTTACAGTCGTCCAAAATTCGGCACAAAAGCTACTGTAAATAATTATACTAATTAGTTCATAAGATAGTTGGTATAAATACAGATATTCTTTATTATAAACAAATTAAGGAAGATTCGCTAGGTTGCCTTTAAAAATATGCCCGAAAGTAATGTAAATAAAAAGAATAATGGGCAAAAAAAAATGGCCAAAATATTATAATCATGCTATTGGAAAAAGCACTTCAAGAAAAATATTTCCTACCTACACGGCTTTTGGCAGTTCGCAAGATGATTCAAATTATTGACCAAAATAGGTGTTTATTGGGCACCGAAGTTAACGTTTTCTAGGTAACCAATGATTTTAACATAAAAGAGATATATTTTTCCATATTTTTATAGGCATTGCGGGTTTGTTAATCATAAAATTATTAAACACTGAATTTAGACCATACACAGACTTTTTTCAGTGGGATTTCGGGCTATAATTTTGCATAAAACACAACAATAATTATAATCGCCACGTACACGTAATAAATAATTCCCTTAAAAAACACATCGGCCTTCCTAATTAGAGCTCATTTAAATAAATAAGCAATAAAGCCCGCCATTTTGTTTGGCGGCCATCTTGGAAAGCAATGTGACATTCCTGGTTATACGAGGGTCGAATTTTATGTGCAATCCCACCAATTTAAGATAATGTTGTATTAAATTAGAAGGTATAAAGTATTCAGTGAATTCATTGTTTTATTTTGTGTTAATTTCTGTGCTAGCGTTGTTGACTTTAGCGTAGAGTTAATTTAAATACTGAGTGTCTTAGTAATAGTAGATAAATACGAATGTATTTAGTCTGGACAAATTAGAATACCCAGTGGAATAACTTTAGAAAATACTCTGTTTGTTTATAAACATTTAATCAAATTAACTTTTGCTATTTAATAATATGATTACATTTCTCCACGAAAACTAACAAAAAACACTGATTAGTTGGTAAGTACAGAAGTCTTTTAGTAACCACGTTTACGTTGAAAATTCTATTAAAGCACATTTAATTAAAACGCCCAGCTTAAGACTATTGTCTACCGACCGCTCGTCCATACTAAAAGAGAAAACGTTTTTCTGCCCCTAAATGTTATCCTATCTCAATGATTTTTTAGAATGCTACTGACACAGTAAAAAACTAGGTTTATAGGTTTTCTTTTTTTCAAAATTTATAATAGTTTTAAAGTAACAGGCGCCTAAAAGTTACTATTTTTATGACAAAATCTTCATTGAAGTAAAACCTTCGTATTTTAAAAACAAAGAAGTTTTAGAAAAAAAGCAAAACATACAAACCTAGAATATAATATGCTGAAACGATTGACACCAGAATCTAAGAGATTGGACGTGATTTAGTATGTGAAAAACGTTTTCTCCCGAGAGACAAATTTCATATAAAAAATACTCACAATCAGTCGCGAGCTGCAACGCTCTCTATCGCACGATCGGGGGTTTTTCAACGCGCGAGAGGGACAGCACGAGTTTTTCAAAATACCTATTTTTTGAAAAGGCAGCTGCTATACAATCCTCTTAAGACATAAAATCTTAAACGTGTTTGTTCTCAAATGAAACATTAATTAATTTTAACTATTTGCTTTTATGTTTAATCCTATTAGGTACGCTCAACGCGCTTGTTTTGCGCGATTTAAATAAGTACTGAAACCAGCTAACAGCTAATTTAATTTTAAAAGAACAGGTTTGACGATATATATTTTTTGATACCAATAAAAAAACTAAACGAAACGACCAGAAAGAGGTGACGGCACGACCGGAAAGAATTTATAGAAGGAATTGGGGGATGCTTTTGTATAGCAGTAGGTTAGTACAGCGTACAGCCAATGGAAAAATACATACAACATTAGGGCCTTTGAGTCAAGAGTGGAGGTTACTTCTAGGCAAGCGTGCTTCACCGTCGACCTTTGCTTACCATCAGGCTAGATAATGGTCCAACGCATTCCTATCGATAAATAAAAAAAAAAGTATTTATCTTTTTTTTTTCTAAATTCACATTACAACATCTGCCTTAATTTTTTTGTCCAACTATTTATATTGTGACCAGCTTTCAGTTGAACCGTTATTTCACTACAACAGAATTTCACATGGATCTACTGCCTGTCTGACCTTGGCAACTTAGCAATATTATGTACAGTTTTTGGACAATATTTTATTCCTACTATATAATAGTCCCAAGTGAATTATACCTGTGCTGATTTCAAACTGCTATCCCTGCAATTTAAAATTGATATGCCAAAAAGTTATGAAATTATTAAGGTAACCTGTGCCAAAAGAAAATCGCTTTGCACATGTTGACGCGACGCAAGTTTCTGATAGCACATGACATAATTCTTTTGGCAACAATTTTGTACTTTCTGTCTTTTGATATTTGTCAGTATAAATCAATTTGCATTACCCCAATAGACGGACGTGTTGCTAGGGAGTTTATCACGCTGCGTCTTCTGCTCAGCGAAATTAAGTACAAGGAACTTCATTTAAATGTTAAAATGTATTATTATGATTGACTAAATTGACATGAAACATGGCTACCATTTACGTGGGCACGAAATATTACCTAAAAATCATCTACGGTCCAAAAATAAAACAGAAGTAGGCCACTTGTACCCAAAATAACGTCTCACCCTAATTAAGCCCTTGGCACCCAGAGCGATTTATTTTTAGAAATTATCGACAATTAGCCGAAAAAACAATGCAATAGGACAAATAAGTTGGTGAAAAGTTGACCCTTATCACACGGGCGGCTGTCACCCACATAATGCTCCGTGTAATAGAATTAATTGCGGCAAATAAAGCTGGACACTCACGCCACGACGCGAGGACGCGACACACCCGAGAGTTACATTATTCATCACGCATTGTGGTATTGACAATTACTTGTTTAGCGCAGGGTTCCATTCAACACTGTATCGCTTTTCAATGCCTGTAAATAGGAACGTGTTCGGGGTTTTGTCGGGCAGGCTTAGGTCGTATGTTTTTACAGCATTGATCGCTTGGTAACTAATGGTTGTATTCTTGAAACGTAAGTTTTTATCGACGCTGTGTCAAAAGGTCTTTGTAAGCAACAATGAGGCTGGATCGTGTTTCATTACATTAGCCTTTTTGTTGATGTATTATCCTTTAGAACGTGCTGAAAAGCATGAGTTTGCGGTACTCTTATGTGGCTACTGGTATTTTGAAATTTGCCATGTGTCCCTTATTGATTCAGTTTTAAAGTTATGCCAGAACTGTAAAACACGAAGGGTTACACTAAGCTTTATGTTAAGATCATCAACATTTTATGTACCATTTATGTTAAAGGTCCCATATCACACTAATTGGCCATTTGACTAAAAAAATCAAATCAGTCCGCCATTTTGATTATTTAAAAATATTACAACCGTAATTTTTCTCTTGGTATGTAAACTGAAATTGACGTTAATACGAATTGCTTTCAAAATTGACAGTACGTCACAATTTAGTACAATTTTTATTGAATTCTGACGTTCTGACATTATACGCTCGAGTTTTGGTGCGTTATATCTTGGTAAATATTCATTGATTTTACAAAAGAAAAAATACGCGGCCGTTATTTTTCAAAACTTTAAATGTCGGGCTAATTAAATTAGTAAATTATTGATACTGCCAAATAAAATTTGTCATCACCATCCAAATTCGTTACTAAGAACTTCCCAATGGGGAAATCCCAATTTAGCACACTGCTCGAGATATCCATTCTACTGAGAATGGATATCTCGAGCAGTGTGTTCACAAGTGCTACTAGGCACTGGCCTAGTAGCACTTGTGAACACAATACCAACGAGTCCTTAATCACATTATCTTTAGATAATTATGACCCTTTCCTTCCAGGTTCACTATAAGCACATTACATAATATCCTTCTCCTTCTTCGAAATCGGTTAAAATGAGAATTTTACTCACATACTTATATTAATTTACACATAATATTTCGGAGTAATTTTTCATGTTACTTTTATTGAATAGGATTGAGCTCCGTATTATTTATGTTACTTGATCGATTACAGCTTTCACTTGTTCAATGTATGAGGTATTCTCCTAGTACCATACGCTCCCGCCACGACCTCGGGCTATACAACTTGAATTAAACGACAAGCGCGTTTGTGACTTAGCCTCTTCGAACACTAGGCGACGGAAGTCTCCGATACCTTACGACTTTGGTATCCTGGTGACTATCGCAATACAAATCCATTTATAGATTCGTACACAGACACGCGTCACTGGATACCAAAGTCGTAAGTCGTAAGTTGTAAGAGATTTACATCGCCTAGTGTACGAAGAGGCTAATTTGTGCCGTCTCAAATCGTCACTGTCGCAAGTCGCATGGAGCTCGTGTCTTTGAGATAAACGGTCGCACATTTCACAGGCCCCTTTCAACAAAGACCCTGATTTGGTAGGGACCCATAAATCCTTTTACGGCCAGGTAATAAAAGGTGGCAATAATTGGATTGTTTAGAATCAGTCTTATCTGCGAATTTGGATCTATTAGATTACTCTCTTTATGTCCTACGACCCAAGTTCCAGTGTCCTGAAGATTTCCAGGTGAGAATAAGATTTATGACTCGTTTTGTGTGACCACTTTGTTGGATTTTCAACTCTGAAGTCGGTGTCGAGAGATGACATTTCAACGGTGTAATAATATTTAGGTATACCTGTAAGTTTTGGTGCCTATTAAGAGTGAAAACGAGCATTGAGATAGTTAGAAACGTCCTCTTTGACGTGGAATTAGGTACATACGTAAGGGAAATGTTGTATATGTAGTATGTGTGCATGGCTGCGTCCATGTGTGAGTTGGCTTCGTAACGAGTAAATCAGTGTACAAATAGCCACCGGTCGTTTCACTTGTGTCCACTGCTCCTATACCTAACATTGGCGACGAGTACCCACAAAAAGGAAAAAATCGAGATGGCGGCTCAGCAGTTCGGAATTTTGTCAACGTTTGACCATACAGTCCACTCTTGGAAGACATACAAGAGTCGGTTGGCACAATGGTTTATAGCCAACGATGTTACTGCAGTCAGCGACGTGACAGGGTCGAAAAGACGTGCCATACTGCTTAGTGCACTCACCGATGGCACTTACAAACTCGCTTCGGACCTCGCCTTACCGAAGGAGCTTCAAGAAGTGCCATATGAGGATATTTTGTTGCTATTAGACAACCATTTTACACCTAAACGCTGCGGGTTTGGCGAGCGATGCAATTTTTATGCGGCATCGCAGCAAGCTGATGAAACACCGACACAATGGGCGGCGAGACTTCGTGGGCTGACCGCTCACTGCGGGTTCAGCAATGTGGAAGAAGCCCTACGTGACCGATTCGTAATGGCAATGTTGCCTGGACGTGAGCGGGATAAACTATTTGCTCAAGACTTGACAGAACTGACGCTCGCGAAGGCGATCGAGTTAGCGGAAACGCTTAGAAGCGCACGAGCCGGAGCGGCAGCCACCGCGCAACTCGCGGGGCAGCAGGAGCAGCAGCTGTTCAAGATCGACCAGGCGACAAAGAAAAGGGCGGCATCAGTGGATAAGTGTTCTGTGTGCGGTCGTTCAAACCATACGTCGGCTAAGTGTCGTTTCGCAAAATATAAGTGTAAAAAGTGCAATTTAACCGGTCACCTTCAAAGAATGTGTAAAAAAACCAATTATATTGCCGCCACAAGTGACGTGGATGAAGATGATGACGGTAAGCTTTATAAAATAAGCTGTAAAAATGGTGAACCAATGACCGAAACTGTGACAATCCTGGGGGTAGACGTGGAATTTGAAATCGACAGCGGATCAGCGGTCACTGTAATGTCTCGTACTATGTTCAATAATTATTTTTCAACTGTGCCATTGTCACCGACTAGGAAACAGTTGTATACATATGTCGGTAATAAAATAACGTGCGCAGGAGTAACTCGACTGCCTGTTACGTACGCGGGACAAACACATGAACTTAATGTTTACGTAGTTAATAATGGCACCGGTCCTCCGCTACTTGGTCGAGATTTCATAACGAGTTTTAAATTAGAACTGCTACCTTGTATGTATTTAAATAATACAGATAGCATGTTTAAATTACTACAATCACAGTTTCCAAATGTTTTTTCTGATAAATTAGGTGCATTTAATAAGTACAAAGTAAAACTGAAAATTAAGCCCGGTTCCCAACCAGTGTTTTTTAAAGCGCGGCCAATCGCTTTCGCCTTAAAAGACAAAATTAATAATGAGATCGATCGATTAGTTGAGTTGGGGGTATTAAAACCGGTTGAGCATGCCGAGTATGCGTCACCCATTGTCCCTGTATTAAAGCGCAACGGTACAGTTAGACTGTGTGTAGACTACTCAGTTAGTATAAATAAACAGCTGATTGTGGAACAGTACCCTCTGCCGACGGTTCACGAACTGTTTAGTAGATTGTATGGCGGACAACAATTTTCGAAACTTGATTTGTCAATGGCGTACAATCAGTTTTTACTGGATGAGGACTCCCAGAAATTAACTTGTATTAATACACATCGTGGGTTGTACAAATACACCCGCATGGTGTTCGGATTGGCTAGTGCACCGTCTATTTTCCAAAGAGCAATGGAATGTGTCTTATCTGGGATGGATGGAGTTCTGTGTTTACTTGACGATGTCCTCATCACAGGGCCCTCAAGAGACGTACACCTGCAAAGACTAAAAGCGGTGCTCGAAAGACTTCAAAATGCAGGTTTAATTTTACAAAAAGAAAAATGTGAGTTTTTTAAAAATGAGATAGATTACCTAGGATATAAAATAGATAGGCACGGCCTTAAGAAGTCTCCCGAGAAAGTTAAGGCTATAGTTGAAGCACCGGTGCCCACAAATGTAGGTAAATTGCAATCTTTCTTGGGACTGGTAAACTACTATAGGAATTTTGTAAAAAACGCGTCAGGTATTTTGAGTCCATTATATGACCTACTAAGGAAAGGGGTAAAATGGAATTGGAGCGAATTACATAATAAATCGTTTAACAAAATAAAAGAAATATTAGCGTCTGACCAAGTTCTAACGCATTTTAATCATAATGCGAAACTCATCTTAACTGTCGATGCATCGCCAACCGGTTTGGGAGCCGTGTTATCACAACTAGAAAGTGATGGATCCGAACGGCCAATCTCGTTCGCGTCACGGACGCTTAACGCGGCGGAAAAAAATTACGCTCAAATACAGAAAGAAGCCACAGCAATTATTTTTGGAATACGGCGGTTCCACCAATATCTATATGGCAAATCTGAACCCTTTCTTTTGAGAACGGATCATAAGCCACTGATATCAATATTCGGACCTTATAAAGGTATTCCAGAAGTATCTGCAAATAGGCTTCAGAGGTACGCTTTATTTCTCAGCGGGTACAATTATGAAATAGAGTATATACGTAGTAATAAAAATTGTGCAGATTTTTTATCGCGGGCGAGTTTACCTGAGGTTGATAAGAGCGATGTAAAAAATAGTACAGGACTACATGCATGCGCCGGCGGCGGGGCGGGGCGCGGCGGCGCGGGCAGTGGCGCGGGCGCCGCCATCGGTACGTTAGAAGGTGACTCATTCGCGTTGCCACCGTCCACCGAGCGCGCCGCTTATATTAATTTTGTGGTTGACGGGAGTTTACCTGTGACACTTTCAGAATTACGCGAACAAACGAGTAAGGACGAAATTTTAAAGGCTGTAATTAAGCACGTAATAAACGGGTGGCCAAAAAGAAATAGAGATTTGAAGTTAAAGCCATACTGGTGTTGTAAGTCACAACTTTCCTTCGAGGACGGTTGTCTGATGAGGGGCCACAAAGTTGTTTTGCCAAAAAGTCTGAGACACAGAGTTCTGTTAGAATTGCATAAATCTCATTTGGGTATCGTTAAAACAAAAGCATCAGCAAGGGCGCGGCTTTGGTTTCCAGGTATAGACAATGCCTTGGAAAAAATGATAGGTTCGTGCTATGTTTGCACTCAACTCCGCCCTTCGCCTCCCCGCGCACCGTTATCACCGTGGAAATATCCTCCAAGTCCTTTTGTTAGGATACACATAGATTTTCTGGGCCCTATTCAAGGACACACGTTTTTGGTTGTTGTGGACGCCTTCTCTAAATGGGTAGAAGTTTACGACATGATAAACACATCAACCTCATTAGCCGTGACCGATAAATTGTATGATTTCATGTCTAGGTTTGGGATACCGCAAACTATAGTTAGTGACAATGGCACCGCTTTTGTATCTCAAGAGTTCAAAAAATTTTGCAGCTCGAACGGCATAGTACACGTTACGTCACCTAGCTATCATCCGGCTAGTAATGGTCAAGCCGAAAGTTACGTTAAAATCGTAAAAAAGGGCATTAAATCGTGTATTTTATCTAATAGTAATGTAAGAGAAAGTAGGTTAAATCTATTAAAGTACCTATTCGATTACAGAAACTCGATTCACAGTACTACAGGATTGTCACCGGCTCAGTTAGTTTTTGGAAAAAATCTTAGATCACGCCTAGATCTATTGAATCCAAAATTTAACGCCTCATCATCTTCATCGAACGTACCTAAGGTGGTCAAAAATAAACAGTGTTCGCAGATTGAGTCACACGGTGGTAAAAACAAAGAAACCTATTCTGTAGGTGATAACGTTTTGTATAAGAACAATGTTATGAATAAAAACTGTGTTTGGAACAGGGGAACAATTGTAAAACGAATAGGTAAAGTCATGTATCTTGTTAAAGACATTCACTCACTCTTAGAAGTTCGGAAGCATAAAAATCAATTAGTTTTATATAAAGGTATCGATGTAAATAAGGAGACGTTCTGGGATTGCGACAGTGATGTACAGCCTGTACAGGGGTCGCTACAACAGAACAACACCAGTTCGACACCGGACTCGCTGAGGTCCGATTTACCAGTGGTGGGGGAAGGTGATATAGTGGCAGGATCGAACCGACCTTCATCATCTGCAGTAGTTGAAACAGCCGAGCAGTCCACATCGTCTGAGAACGGCGATTCGGAAGAGTTTCATGAGGCTTTGTCGGAAAACAACCTCTCACCACTGATGAATGAACAGATACAGAGGGATAACCCCTTGTCTAGGATGTTGTTACGTAAAATCCCTAGAGTTGATTATAAGAACTTCTTGTAAATCTCATACTATGGGGGAGGAGTTGTTGTATATGTAGTATGTGTGCATGGCTGCGTCCATGTGTGAGTTGGCTTCGTAACGAGTAAATCAGTGTACAAATAGCCACCGGTCGTTTCACTTGTGTCCACTGCTCCTATACCTAACAGGAAATATAATTTATTTAAAGTTTTAGTGAGCCACTGCCAACCACCTGAGGGAATTGTAAAAGGGTCGGAATTGTTGAAGGGATAAGCAGTAATCTCATGTGATATACACTCGAATGTTTGTGTTATCATTAACAGTACATAATAAGCTCACACCTATTCTTTAGGGATAGTCAGAACGTCATGCAGGGCAGGGATCCTTATCTACCTCTTCCATGCGCCATGTCCACATTCATACTAGTTCATAACTCAGAAATAGTCCCGTGGGGTATCACACACCCCAGCATATTTACAAAGGCTTATAACTTTTCAAATTCTACATTTTTAAGTGATTCCCGTGCAACACGTGTCCATTATTATCTAGTACGTACTAAGCAAATTCGTGCTTTTTTTATTAATTTTATTTAAATGGCAGAGGTGTAGTACTGCATCCCGCGTGACCGAAAACGTAACATTTTAGGTACGCCCTAATATTTTTTTTTATAAAAACATTTTAACGCACTTCACTGAGAGATGAGAGATAGATCACAGCCATCAATCAGCTCACAGACCTGTGTCCCAGCTGTGGGAACATTATGATCTAATTACGTTAAGATCAACCTTTAGCCCACAACATGACAGCAACAAATCAACATAAACTACATTGCTGGACAATCAGCCGACAGCAATAGATTGAACAGATTAGATCCCGTGATAATACAGCTTGAATTAATCAGGAGTAATTAAAAACAACAGGTGGGGTGATTGGGGGTGATAGGGGTGATTTGCATGGCCACGTCAAATCTCCCGGTGTCAGAGCGTTGATTTGGATTGGCAAATGTACATAATTAGCTGTCTGGCGGGCTGTGTTTGATTTAAGCATCTGGTATTCACTTAATTGGAATATTGTGGGTTATTACAATGGTATTGTTTTGTGAAAATTAATCAAGCATTATTAATAATGGGCATGCGGGCGGCGAGTAAAGGGCAACTCGCTGTCCGACCATGGATCATGCCCGGGTCGACGGCGTGTTGTATTCCACGCGCGCCTCAAACAGCGTCAGCTTGATGACGGGGCCTCCTCTAGAGGGCCAAAACCTGCCGGGGTCGCGGGACTTATCTCATTACCGTGACTCCGGAACATAAAGGGCTATTGAAGGACACCGTTGATTTTAGTCAATACGAGTCTGACAGTCCCTCCCGCCCTACCCGGGGTGGGGACTCATTTGATGATTTCACCAAGTAAAAAAAAACATTATTAATAATAAACGGAGAACCTTTAATGATTTTTTTCTGCTAAGAAAAATCACGATTGCAATATAATTTGGTGACTCAAACGGCACAGTTTTTTTTAGATGGTTCTAAGCAACTGACTGCTGCTTTTTGTTTTTTTTTTCCTATAGTGTGTCCTATAGTTCTAAACTTCTCTATTTTGGGCAATTTCCGGCAATTCTTGCCAGTTACATTTAGGTCATTCTTTTTTATTTTTCTAAAAACCTTTTTTCAGGTTTCCGTTTTCCAGTCTCGTAGTTTCGGTTTTCGCTGATCCTTCTCAGAAGCTCACCCAGCATAACATTATACTTTTTACACTTTGAACAAAAATACAATTTCGTTCTTTCTTTCTTTGACAATAAATGGAACCGCCAGCCAATTAATACAATTTTTTGCCGAGACCCAGTGAAAATGGTAATTTCTTAGGGATTGCTAGTAAATTAACTCCCGGGCAGACCTTGTATTAATTACGAGGCCACTTCAGTAAATTAAGACTTTTTAGTATTCCGTATTAATTGAGAAAGAGATAATAATATAGCGATCTACTTATTGTTGTATTATGGATCTATATTATTATATGGAACCAGCGTTTGTTGTTATCCGTAAGCTAGCACGCGTAGTATGGCAACGTTCAAAAGTGCTTGTAACTGGCCGACTTGGAATAAATGCTTTGTTTTATGGAATTAGGTACACGCATAGTTTAAAACCTGTAATTTAATTTTATCCCCTATCTATGCATATACGAAAGTCAAGCATGAGTATTACATACGAGTTTGACATATTTTTTTTTATATATTTTTTTTTAGTCTCTTCCCCATACTAATAATTTCTCCTGTGTCGTTGCTGCGTTTACAAACATAGAAACTCACATGCACAAACACCCAGACCCAAAATGTAGCTTATAGGTACTTAAACTTCCTATACAACATGTAACATAATTAAGGCACATCCTAAATTTAGTTTGTTCAGAATCGTTTACTGAATCGATTTCTATAATTTTTATTAAAGTTAATTTTTTATCAAAAAAAAATTAAAACTACGGAAATTAAAGTCACATTACCCCTGTACAGTCAAAACAAACTAAGATAGACCGTAAATCAAGGCAACAAGACTTAAAAGTGCAATTTTATTTGTATTAATACAAATTCCGTCATTCAATACAAAATAAAGAAAAATAAACCTTACTGCAAAATAATTAATTTAGTTAATAACAATGCATTTACATGTTGAATTAAAAATTCAATATAATAATGTATTATGATTATAACATACTATTCTAATTGGGGTGTCTGCGGGTGTTCGTTAATTACGTTACATGTTGTTTATATGTATATACGAGTATATTATAAATGGCCCATAATTGATTGCGTATCTCCACCACAAACCAAGTGTTAGTTTCCCATAAACAAAGCCCTTAAGACATCACCTTGGCTACGGCTTATTACAATATTAAACGAAACCCTGCGAAATTGTCACGTCACTCGTGCGAAAGAAATATAGTGTAATTAGCGACCTCTCCCTTTGGTCGGCCTGCTTTTGTTATGGAAATTACATTGGGTCTCTGAGTATAAATAAGATAACCTATACGTCTGCGACGGAATCAAAGAAGGTAGGCACAATGTGGCAAATAGTTTAAGGCATTTTATCGTGTTACAATTATTTTGAGCGTGGTTTTTTACTTTGTTGCTGTCCAGCTTATTGACTTTTTTTATACTGTAAAAGTGACAGATAATAATACGGTTGGCCTGATGAAAATCGGTCACCGTAGCCTATGGACGTCTGTAATATCCGAGGTATCGCCTAGGTGTTGATGATCTTGCCGTTTGCACACTGTTCTTGAGGGAGTTACCCTAGAACGTAAAGGGCTACTGAAGGACACCGTGGATTTGCCACTACTATTGGCAACCTAATAAAGTGCTAAGGAAGGTTATTTTCAAGTGAGAATAACTTCTAAAACACTTACGAGGTAAGTGATTATTTTGATATAGGTAATTTTGTAGATTGAGTCAAATACTGGACAAACATGGATTTTTGCATTAAATTAAATTAAATTTAATGCAAAAATCCATGTAAAATTCAGAGGTACTTTTTGTTGGTCGCGGGACTGTTTCATTAGGTTACCTTGACCCTAGAACGTAAAGGGCTATAAGGATCACCGTGGATTTTAGTCAGTACAAGTCTGACAGTCCCCCATGTCCCGCTTTTTGTGGGAGGAGAAATTAGATGATTTTAAGACGTTTAAAATAAAAAGACAGAATTTATCTGTGTTTGCAAAAAAGCGCTCCACTCCTCATTTATTCTCTTACGCCATTGCGTAAGCAAGGGTCTCTTACCGGTTCCTGAATAGATGGCGGTCTTATATTATATCATACAGGGTCAGGCTTAGTTTCGCAAGGGTATCACTCCTTCCGGGGTATTATAGACCTGAAATATGTAGCGAGAACTTAGGTTTGTGTATCTTTAGCTGAATTTAAAGGTTTTAGTTAATTAAAGATGGCGGCGTTTGGTATTGTTGCTTCGTGGTGAAAGCTTCGAGGAATACCAAAGAAATGATGAATGAGCTGAGTCGAAAAATGGGCTTGAAAAATGTGGGAACAGGAGCCTTACCACGAGTTCTTAACGCGATACAGTTTAGGCTGTGGGAAAGAGACAGAGCTATACAAGTCGCCTAGCGCCATCTCTTTCCCACAGCTTAAACTGTATAGGTAGTCGGTAGGCTGCCAGGAGGAAAATGTTTTGCATCACTTCTCTCTCTATTCATCACGCAATTCTCAGTTTCTCTTTCTTATAATTCCCCTTCTGGCTGTTTTATGTCCTGACTATCCAGATTCCTCCGGTTACCTCAATGAGATCGTTTGTCCATTTAGTCGTTTTGTCTCCCTACATTCTTCATTTGTGAGAGCAGTGGTGGCCCAGTGGTATCGGTCCTAACTTACGAGTTGTAGGTCGTGGGCTTGAACCCCGCCAGGCGCATTACTTTGTGTAATTTATTTCATTACCACTGTTCTCAAAACGGTGAAGGAAAACATTGTGAGGAAACCGGCATGTCCTAGAATCAAAAATTCGAAGATATGTGGCATCTACCAACCCGTACTGGGCCCGCGTGGTGTTTTATGGCAAACTCCTTCTCACAGAGAGGAGGCCTGTGTCCCAGCAGTGGGAACATTATAGGCTGATGATGATTCCACATTTGATGATTTTACCACGCTAAAAAAAATGGTTTCACACAGGTATTGAACGTGTGGCAAAAACAAAGCAGCTTATTACTAACCCTACAGCGTTGTTGGCCTACACTGGGAATTTCTCCTGTGGCGCGGGTGTGTGTCGGGATTATTATGATAATAGTCACACTTCCATCGATCTACCTACATCAATTAAATGATACTATTACTGATAGCATTAATTGAACAATTGAATTAATTGCAGACGCTGATTTGTGACGATGTTATCAATTGGTTGTTTAGGGCTATAGCCGTAATAGTTCACTGATAAGGGGTGTTAATGACAGGGTGATTTAGTATGACGAGTAGTTTAATGGTGCAGACCTAGATGCTAGCCCAATCAACATACCCCAATATGTAAACTTAAGTCGATTTTCAACCTTATCACAATACACGAAGGTTCCTATGGGGACAATTTATTTATTTACACCAATAACTACAAAATCTTACAGCTGATATTCCAAAACAATGTTATAGACATATTTGACAGATTGGGGTAGATTGAAGAGCTGGTCTATATTCTTTCTTTTTTTTTAATTTGTATGAGTTTGCTATTAACTCCAGTTTAGCTTAGAAATAACAGAGAAAAAGCCTACGATGGAGTAAGCTTACCCAGAAGAAGCCTGTTCGCTCTTACCTTGAAAATATTCGGGTTGTATGTGTTCGGAAACACAGATGCTGGAGAATGTGACATCCTCATTTGCGACAATATCAAATGGTGTAATAATACAGCGCGTGTTTTTTTTAAATAATCAAAAGGTTCGCTTTTGAAATATTTTCCATTGCAGCTCTGCCCCGATTGATCGTAGCGTGGTGTTAAATATCCTATAGCTTTCCTCTATAAATGGACTATATAAAGATAATAAAATTTAATTTGAACCAGTAGTTCCTGAGATTAGCGAGTTCAACTCTTCAGTTTTATAATATTAACTAGTGTTTGCCCGCGGCTTCGCTTGCGTTAATTTAGAATTTGAGAAACAATACGGATCGTGTAAGTGGCGCCATCTGGAATATGAACGTAATTGTTTTCTCTTCTGTTATTCGGGATGAAAGATACCCTATATCCGTGTTTATACTCCTGACAACGTATATGCTAAATTTTGGGACGATCGATTCAGTAATAGGTAGTAATGCGTGAAAAGGCAAAAAACAAACATACTTGCATTTATAATATTAGTTTAGATTAATAATGTTCGGGGTCGCGGGATTATTTCCTTACCGTGACCCCGGAACATAACAGGCTACTGAAGGACACCGTGGATTTTAGTCAGTAGAAGTCTGACAGTCCCTCCCGCCCTGCCCGGGGTGGGAGGACTCATTTGATGATTTTACCACGCTAAAAAAAAAAGATCAATAATGTTATAGGAACATAGTTTGCATAGGAAACATCCTTTGACCATTTGAGCGACACTAATTTCAAAGATCCGTGTTTATCTTAAACATTAGACTATCATTTTTTGGTCAATTTACAGTATCGCTGCAATTTGTTAACGAAATTAAACGAACGATAGCATTGCTCTTCTCCCTTTAGCATACCGCGTGATTCTTAAAAATAGCTAATTATTTAACTCGATGAGTACAACTTGTCGTCGTTTAAAACAAAATCTATGCACTGTTTTGAGCACCAATTCAAAACATAAATAAACACAAAATAATAGAAAATCTGATTGTTTTCGAATCTTTAAAATTCTTACACCTCGAAACAATTACAATTTAAAAAAATATCTAACTTACCTACTACCTACAATTTAAATCAGCGTAAAAATATATCCTAGAGAACTATTGAAAAAATTAGTAATAAATTAAAATTGCGAATAATATTGAGATAAAAGTATGCATTTTTTTTTAATTGTTTGAAACTGTCAGGTTAAATAAAAATAAAAAAAAAGAAACCCAAAAAGTGTAAAAGAAAATTTCAATTTGAGACCTATTGCACGAAAGTCAAGCGGGTTACCAACCAGACTGGCTGGTTCGCTGACAGTAGATTTCAAATAGCGGTTCTTATACAAATGTCAACAATGACTGAAAATCAACATATTATAACATTGCTAATCCCCCAAGGGGAATAGCGTAATTATACATATCCTATTAATTAAAGAGCTGTTTAAGGAATATTTGAGGAAAAAATTAATAAATAATATCCAGTGGTTTAGCTTCCAACTCCCAACAAACACTTAAAAACAACAAAATTCAAAATCGCTTATCTCCCAGGGCAAATAGCGAAATAATACATAGCCTATTAACAGAAGCATATTATTGGGAACATTTGAGGAAAATTTGATCGACAACTTTACAGTAGTTTCGGAGATAGATCAACTCAAAAAAACATAAAAAATTTCGAAAAAAAAAAAGTTGATTTGGCATCAGAACCGATCCCTCATCTTGAAAAAAAACAATGTACAGGAATGACAGCTCTACGATTTTATTATATGTAAAGATAAAGATAAAGAAGATATTATTATGGATAACTGTGTTAATCCATAAAAGTAGGTAAACAAATAAAATATATTTGTTATTAGGCATCGTGGCCTTTAACTATATATAAGATTTTTTAGGCTTTGTGAGAATACAACATAAACACAATTTGTGTTGCTCAAATTTTATTGAAGAAACGACATTTTAGGTTTATTGTATCCTAACAACAAAAATAAGAAATAAAATCTTGAATTCTATGCTTTCCTTTTCTGACAGTCTATCTGACTTTTCATGTCAAGGATTTAAAAATAAAGAAACAAAATAGGAACCAAAGAGATTCTAATACTGAATAGAATTTCTTTACATCTCCCCCCCCTGGAGAGTGTGATTTTTAAAGGGATCTTTCGGATCCATCTTCCAGGAAAATCATTCAAACGATGATCCTATTCATTCTTCATTGCCATCATCTTCTATTATGGATGCTGGAATAATTTTTGTAATGTGAAATAAATTTGACTCTATTTTCTTATGTCCAGTGTCGATTTTGTATATTGATTTAGAAATTTTTTCTATAATTCGATAAGGTCCAATTTTCAACTCATCCAGCTTTTTCCTGTTTAGCTTATTTCCATTTTCCACATATACCATGTCCCCAACATCAAATTCATGGTGTTTTCTGTTCTTATCAAATAACAGTTTGTTGTAGTTGTGTGATTTTATTGTATTTTCTAATGCTTTTGTTCTATCTCTTATCCAGTTATTTTCAGTTTTATCTTTCTTCAATTCTTGCGGTAAAATTGTAACATCCATACCATACAAAAGATAACTTGGAGAGAAACCAGTTACTGAGTGAATAGTTTGATTGTATTTATCTACACACTCATGAGCTATTGTTGTCCAAGCTCTTTTATTTCCATTTTCATTAATTTTGCATCGAATTTTGTTCACTAAAGTTTGGTTTAATCTCTCATTTAAACCATTCGAGAATGGTGCATTTACTGCAGTGAATATCATAGGTATTTGTTTTTTCTCTAAAAATCTCTTGAATTCTTTTGAATTTATACCTGGATATTGATCAGTAAGCAGCATTCCAACATCTTCTGTTTCTGATATTTTCGTGACAAGTTTGATAAAATCATTTGCACTTTGAGTTTTTGACGTTATGATAAATGCGTATCTAGTGAAATGATCCACCAATAAATGTAAATATTTTTTTGTAGATCTTGACCCTCCAAAACCTCCTATTGTATCTATAGAGATAATTTCAAACGGTTTTGTGGCTGGACCCAGATGAGACATAAATCCAAATTTATGTTGTCCTCTTGATTTATTCCTTATACAAATTTCACACTCTCTACATACTTTTCTAACGTTTTTTGTTAAATTTCTTGCTATGTATAGTGAACTAATTGTCTTTTGCATTTGTTTTACTCCAATGTGACAAAGATTCGTATGTATATTTTTCAAAAGTTTGATACTAAATTCTTCAGACAAAATTATTCTTTCCCCGTTTCTAATTTTTTTATAGTAAACATTTTGGTTATTTATAATTTTTTCTTTATTATTTTTTATTTCTTCATTTTCTGCCTGATCTTTTAAAATATCTTGCAGATTAATCAAGTTCACAATTTTTAATTGTTCATCCATATTTTCATTTTGTTCTAATACAGGATTTCTACTGAGACAGTCCGCTTCCAAATTATCTTTTCCAGGAGCATATTTTATCTTAAAATCATATTGTGATAGGTAGTAAGTCAAGTCACCCAGTTCTTCATCGGTTCTCGATTTTAAATTCATATTTTCTAGTGGTTTATGATCTGAATAAACTGTAAATGATTTTCCAATCAGCCAGTACTGCCAGTATCGTACTGCTTCTTTGATGGCCAAGCATTCCAAGTATATAGCTTTTTTTTTCTTTTGAGCTTCATTTAGTTTCTTGGAAAAGTAAGCTACTGGTTTTTCTTTTCCATCTGACTGTGTCTGTTTTAAAATAGCTCCAACTCCCACGATAGAAGCATCTGTGTAAATGTTTATGGGTAAATCTTTATCAAAAATTTCTAGTACTGGTTGAGTACATAGGAGATTTTTTATTTTCTCAAATGCTTTCTGACATTCGTCAGACCAAATAAATGGTTGATTTTTCCTTAATAAATTATGTAACGGATCTAATATTATCGCACTTCTTGGTATGTAATCATTGTAGAAATTGATTTTCCCTAGAAACTGCCTTACATTCTTTTGCGTTTTTGGAGTAGGGAAATTCCTGACCGAAATCAAATTATCTTTCACTGGTTTAATGCAATTGTTTTGTAATATATGACCCAGATATTTTACAGAGTCTGATGCAAATGTGCACTTCTTAAATTTTAATCTGAATCCTTCTCTTTTTATGGCTTCTAACAACTGTGTTAGGTGATGGATATGTTCATCAAAAGACTTTGAGAATATCAAAATGTCATCAATGTAATTTACAGCAAAATCTGTGAGTTTGTACCTTCTTAATATATTACTCAATATTCGCTGAAAAATTGCTGATGCAGTTTTCAGACCAAATGGAAGACAAGTCCATTGGAAGTGCCCTTCTTGTGTTACAAATCCAGTTTTCTTTCTGTCCTCTACTCGTAGGGGAATAGCCCAAAATGCAGAGTTTACATCGAGTGTTGAATAAAAATTGCAATTCCTTGTCTTAGTCATTAAGTCCTCTATTAACGGAAATGGTTGTGCTTCCGGCACTACAATCTTATTCAGATCTCTGAAGTCGATACATAACCTTGATTTTTTGTTTTCTTCTTTTTTAAAAGCCAATGTCACAGGTGCAGCAAAAGGACTGTAGGATTCTTCTATAAGTTTATTATCTAATAAATTCCCTATTTGCTCTTCTATTTCTTTTTTATCTTCTATCGTACATCTGTAGGGCCTTTTATTGCAATATTTGTCTACTAATAAATCTATTCTAGCTTCATAACCGTTAACAGTTCCAACATCATACTTATTCTTTGCAAAAACTGTGTTATATTTATTAATTAATTTATTTATTTCCTCTTTCTGATATTCATTTAAATGGTCAACATTCATTTCAAAATCTTCTTCTTTTACATGTTCGTTAAAATTAATCGTATATTGTTTCTGTATATTTTTGTTTTCTATTCTTTCTTCTCTAGTATAAGCTTTTCTATTTATGGAAGCTTCTTCCACTTTTTCTTTGTTCAAGTTTTGTTTTTGGCTAATTTTCAAGTCTTCATTTTGTATTAACTTGAACTTCAATATCATGTCTAATCCAATCAAAAAATCGTATTTGAAATTTTTCTCATCTATAATGTATACTTCTACATTTTCTTCTATTTCAAATATTTTAATCTTTAAGTTTGTCAAACCACTTGTCTTCTTGACACCATTAATTGTTACTAAACTTGTTTCATTCAAATTGCTTCTTTTGCCTTTTAATTTTAGCAACTTTGAATTAATCAAAGAAACATTTGAGCCAGAATCATATATTCCATAGATTTCTAATGTATTATTTAATAACAGTTTGACAGTTATTAATGGTGTCACAATTAGTTTTTTTGTTCCGTTTCATTTAACTCGGCTTCTATGACAGAATTGTTTACATGTTTTATGTTTTTCTCTTTCACTTTATCATCTCCTCTTGTTTTAAACCAACAATCATTTTCACAGTGATAGCGAATCCCTTTATTTAAATTTTCACATGTTTTACATGGGCTTTTATTCTCATTTTTATAGTTGGCTCTAAAATTTACACTTTTCCCATAGTTATAATATTTATTCTTATTTACCAAATGTTCAAACTTTCTCAGTTCATTAAAAAGGTCCACTGTATCTTTCAATGTTTCTCTATCAATCCTGTTAAGTACATGTATTGGTAAACCAGTTGCGATTAAGTCTATTAGGGTACCTGTATCAATTGAACTTCTCATATCCAATAACAATCTTTCTTTCCTTATGGCGTAATCCACCAACAATCCTTCTTTGTATTTGAATGATAAAGCATAAGTAGTCTGGTTCCATCCTTTGTTTGCAAATGTTTCACAAAATTTGTTTTTCCAAATTGTCCATTCTGAGTCTAATGTATATTTTATAATCATTGAACTGTACCAGTCGGTACTACTTTTATCCAGGAACAGTCTAAGGATTTCAATTTTTTTTTCGTCTTCTTTTATATCAAATCGTATGCATTCTTTTTCGAAAGTATTTAACCAATGGTTTGCATTCAAAGATTTGCTGGTGAATTTTTCTATTACGAACTTCTCTGCAATGTGCTTTAAGTTTTGGTGTTTAGAACCTTGTACATTTTCTACTAACTTTTCCAATAACTTTTCCAATACACCTGTTTCACTACTTTCTGCAGTCGCAGTTTGCTTTTGTACCACTTCCTCTAAGTATTGTTCTGCAAATTGTAAATTGTCATCCTCATCTATATATGTTTTTTTTAATTCGTCTGACATAGTTATCCAAATTTTTCTAGTTTGGTACCTTTTTTTAAGACTGTTTTTAATCTTCACATATGCAGCCATTTTCATTATTTCTTTGTGACATCCAATGGATTGTAATTCATCTGGAATAGCGTACACTTTTCCTTCGAGTGTCGAAATCGAGGTTATACAACAACAATTTGATTTTCCGTCACCACTTGGTAAAATTTCAAATTCGAAACAAAGTTTCTCCATTTTTACAAATCTTATAAACAAAAAAATGTCGTTTTATAAGATTTTTTAGGCTTTGTGAGAATACAACATAAACACAATTTGTGTTGCTCAAATTTTATTGAAGAAACGACATTTTAGGTTTATTGTATCCTAACAACAAAAATAAGAAATAAAATCTTGAATTCTATGCTTTCCTTTTCTGACAGTCTATCTGACTTTTCATGTCAAGGATTTAAAAATAAAGAAACAAAATAGGAACCAAAGAGATTCTAATACTGAATAGAATTTCTTTACATATATATACTTTGTTGCAATCGTCATCCATCATCACAAATTTTCGCATTTTGAATAGTAGGACGATGTCCTGCACAAATTACAAAAATTAAAAAATATATTAATAGTACCACATCGAATTGACACAATCATTTGTAACTCATAATGCATGTGACGAATTAACTTTGTGACGATTATTTTTTCGTCCACCACGCAACTCATAATTACCTGCCAACCAATAAACAAAACAAGTACACGCGCATTCCCCTAATCGTCCTGATATCAAACACTTTTGTTTCATAAATGCATACATCACGGCTTTGCGCGTCCGTCCTAATATTGTTCGTCCTTGTCATAGCCGTCCTCCATCACTGAACGAGTTTGACACGGGTTCGTGTCATCATTCAATGACATACATACGTGCGAATATTGATTCGATAAAATATGCACAATTTATATTACAGACCCCCGGGCATCGCGCGCTATTTTAAATTCAAGCAATTATGTGTCACGTGGCGCCATCTATTTTCATAAGAACTTTAATGTCTCGTAATCTATAAGTACTTTTTTTTGGGATGTAAACGGTAGGTACCCTAAGTCTGTTGCTGTACAAAATATAACAACATATTTTATTTCTATCGGTTGATCTGTGTGATAGATTTTCAACTTTATGTTCCACTTCACTGAAAAATCACTGTGAAATATAGAAGACATTACATTTTTCCTTAATCCCTTAAAATAACGCAGTGGGAACTCTTCCGTTATTGCAGGTGTATTAATTAATTAATCCGCAATACAATTCACAGAAATAATTACGTTCCTTTCTTACATTGTTTTAAAATTATGTTGTTCATTTACCGTTCGTAGACCACAGTTCAACTTATCGTGCCTACAGTAATGTGTGAGATTCATTCATTATCAAAACTAATATTCCATGATTAAAGTGTATTATTATTACTCGTAGATTTATCTTCCTAAACAATGCAATCTTCTTTCTTTATAATTATATATTTAGCTAAAAAACTCCTTTTCTGAATTTTTAAGATTTTTCTGACCTTAAAATATCGCATGGGGTATCAGACATCCTAGCACATCTTCAAAGATTTAGAACTTTTCACAATACCGTAAGCTTTGTAGAAGCACGTCACTTATGATTAAGCAACTTGATTATGTTGATTCGCAATTAAATTCTGTTTGTTAGATTTCCGAACCGGGATAAACTAAACCAGGTTTCCAAGACATTTTGGATGTTTTCATCCATGGACTTACCTTTGCAATCCCAGCTTAATTGTAAAGATCTATCCGTCCTTCTGCTATTATTTATCCAGGCCCTCATGCCTAATCCTTAGCTATTTTAGTTATAATATAATAATGTTAACTTTAAAATTGCTAATTATAACGTAAAACTTCTGAGATAAAAAGTAAAATCTCTTTAAAAACTTCCACAATATCATCACAGATCCATTAAAATCCTACAAGTCACGACGAGCTCTTATTTACTTAACGTACGTTAAAATGTACAGAGTAATTAGACGCGTCATGAACGTACATTTGACAAAAAGAATAGGCTAACACGTCCAGGGTGAGGCTTAAGTAAAAAAAGACTACCGGAAAAGACACTACATTTTTTTCATTACTCATACTCTGAAAGTAGGTCATTACATGTCTGATTAGCCGTTCGAAAGTTTTCCATTGCAGGCTTAAGAGCGCTAGTACATACTGAAAGAACACAGTTTCTGTCAATTTGACATCGTGATGCCCCCCGCATAAAAACAAAACACTAACGAAACAGCTATGCCTCGTATACCAGGAAGAATACAACATGAGCTTTTGCCACTTTTCTTTCGAATAAACAAAGTAAGATCCCGAGCTTCTAGACACTACTTGTATTCTTAAACGAATGGATAATATGATAAAATGTATACCTATCAAAATAAAATAAGGGCCATTCATTATATTACACTTTAAACCGCACATTGTGTCACACTACGAATTGGATACATTTGTAATTTACAAAGTGTGCATTATAAAGATTAATTAATTCCATTCTATAATACGAGTAAATTATCTTGTTATGATATCTTTCAAGTGTTAATTTTGTTTCTAGTGGCTAATTTGAATTCATAACTTATTTAATTAGATTTTTGAAATTATTTAGAATTTACGATTAGGTGTTTAAAATTTTTCAAACTTTTTCTTTGACTTATACATCAAACAGTCATTTATGCCATCTATTCAGAGACATAATTATGGACGCAAAACCAGCCACTTGGGGTGATTACGGTGACATAGATAAGGAGATATAGCCAGAAGTGGTCGGTTTAACGCTCGAATATTTCCAACCAGTGGTACAAAATATTTCTCAAAAGAGACGGGTAATATCACCAAACGCCGTGATCCAGGAAGAAAGTGAGTAAGGCCCAAAAAGACCATCAAGTTCGTTAAACCGCGCAAAGAGAGCGATAATCTACTGCGCGGATCATACAAACTCCATTGCGACCAGCCACAAGCTCCCCATATAATTGATAAGATAATTTCGAATCGGCACCATGAAGATTAAAAATTAATATTCAAGAAGATTCTTGGTTCGCCTGCAGTTAACTGTGAGCGGATGGTGCAAATCGTTAAACATTTGCAAAGGAGAAAATTTATTGAACTGTTTTGACTGGGCTTCAGTGCTTCATATACTGGGTTACAGCTGGATTATTTTTTTAATAAAGACAGATCTATCAGAGTTCAACAGGTTTCGGATCATTTCACTCTTGAAACAGAATGTTTTGGTGAGCTTTAAATTATAATCTCTATCTCGCAAAACTGAGCTTTCACTTCCTAACGAAGGTACGTAACTGCTCAAAATTGCGTAGAAAATGTGGTTCAACTCCACATTATTTCATTTGCACAGCAAGTAGTACCTGATTTCATCTTCGATCAATCGCGACTAACAGTGCATAGATTCGTTTATGCTCGAATTACGATGCTACAATTGGTCACTCAGGCTTTTTACCTGATTTCTATTGAAATGGTATAGAAAATGTTCGTTATTTAATACAGAACATTTCACCTTCAGTAAAATAACACAGGGTTTAAGAGAAAAAAGAACTCTCTGGAACATTGAAAACATAATTTTTTCGATTTCATTATTTTATTTATGAAACTTGACACATTCCTGTAATTTCTCACTTTTCGTTCAATTTCGCTTATTTTTATGATTTATTGGAATGCTAACTTATTTTTTGTATGTTTTGTTCTGAGTAGTATCTGTATTCATGAATAAAATTCACAAAATAATATCAGGCGAAAGAGCCATGGCCGGCTGAGTGCTTGAACTTCAATGCTGCTAAGACGTGAATTTTTCCGCAAAAAGGAGCCAATCCGACCCGGTTCTACCTTTCTGAGGTGTAACCGTAAAAATGACAGGCCATCTTGACCTTTTTGGGGTGCCGTTGACATCGACCCACAATATTAGTCCACTTATTGAGATGGCTGCAAAAAAGTTAGGTACATGGAGTGGTACAGGTTTGCCAAATCCCAACTCGATGCAATTGAGTCAATTTAATAGCGCCCTGCATTGATCGAGGCCACGATCTGCGGGCCGAGACGGAATGGGAAGTAGTCCTCGAATCATTATGCAAAGCAGTCATGCTAGCGAAGTAGGAGGTGGAACACGTGAGGGAGTGGACAGCCGCGTGACCTACGCCGCCGAGAAGCGATTTCCAATCAGAGAGGTACGCCTTGGAGGGCCGGAGCTTGTCTTGGTCACTGGACTGTCTTATCAGGTAACGGTGACCCTGGAACGTAAAGGGCTACTGAAGGATCACCATGGATATTAGTCAGTACGAGTCTGGTAAAAAATCCCGTCCCACTTGGGAGGACACATTTGATGATTTTACAAAAAAAAAAAAATACAATGCAGCTGCCAAAACGGAATACCGCAATTGACTGGATGCCGAACCTGATACAAGACTTCAACTCTCTTCGATCAAACCTAATAACAAGAAATCGACTGATAAAAAAAAACTTTATGAAAAAAAGTACCGACTTCAAAAACGAATACAAAAAAGTTTAAAATAACTTTTCTTTTGGAAGTCGGTGGCTTTGTTATTTATTTCATTGACTATTGCCATCGACTTCCAAAATAAAAGTTATTTTAAACTTTTTTGTATTCAGAAAAGTTATTTTAAACGAAAAAGTTAAAATAAATTTTCTTTTAGAAGTCGGTGGCTTTGTTATTTATTTCATTGACTATTGCCACCGACTTCCAAAAGAAAAGTTATTTTAAACTTTTTTGTATTCGTTTTTGAAGTCGGTACTTTTGTCAAAAAGTTTTTTTTTTTAAGTTACTTTTCTCTGGGTTAACCGCTACCTCAAAACGATCAGATCAATTTTTCACGGATTTTCGGGGCGCACGTTAGAGAACCAAATCCTGCCGGCGTCGCTCGTGGGACTGTCTTATCAGGTATCCATGGCCCCGGATCGCAATGGGTTATTGAAGGACACCGTAGATTTTAGTCAGTAGTGTCAGTACAGGTTTGTATGTCCTTCCTGTAGTCCTGTCCTTCCCTGGGTGGAAGGGCTGATCTGACGATTTTACCACGTACCTAATAAAAATACATACCACCAGGGGCATGGTCGGTGGTATGTGGTTCCCGCAGCGAGCTATATTATCCAAACGAACTGGAATGTTTGGGAAGTTAGCAAGTCTAAAATTACATTTAATTACCAATTCAGAAAAAAAGCTATCAGAATTATTTACATTATTTTATTATCTACAAATTATATCCACATTCGAATATAGTAGGAAAATACAATCAACACATTTATATATTATATTTACATTGCAAACAGATCAAAATTAAATTAATTCAAAATATTAGCTTGTATCAAGAAAGGTAGGTTATGCTGTATTCTTGGCGATTGGGAAAATTACTGGCCACCACTCATGACCTGCGGAAAATTCGAGGTACTACATTTTTCACATGGAATTTGATGTCATGACAAAGACACTAGCGCCGCGTATGAAGGTCATGAATGGTGGCGTGTATTTTAAAATTTAATAATTACGTGACTAATGTCAAAATGGTTGCGAGCGATACGTCCTCCCTCAAAAGGCGCCCCGCGCCGTCTAAATCAAAGAACAAACCGTTCTTGGTTTTATGTTGAATTTTGTCATTGCATATTATAATTGTTTAATACTATTATTTTACTTTTAAATGAGCTAATTATTTTTTTAATGCAAGCTAAGATAGTAACCTTAGTTATTCAATACTTTTTGATTGAATATTCAGTAAATATTGATAGATAAAAAATATAATTTCGGACGAAAAAATGTCAAATTCTTCCTGTTTTGAAAAATTATTTTTGGTGTATTTCTGAATGGAAATTAAAAAAGTGATTAATGCAGTCCAAATATAATCTTTCAGATGTACCATGGACATTTTCAAATAATATTTTACTATTATACCTTCTATGTAATTCGGTACCAAAGTATGACAAAAAGTAGAATTTTATGAAACATCCTTTGCAAAGACAAGGTTTTTACTCATGTATGTAAACAAATCTAAAAATTTGTTTAAAGCACTCCACACAGAAATAATCAAACTTTCTCGAGTATATATCTTTTTTTATTTGTGGCAATGACATACCCAGAATCAGGTTCCAAAAGTCGCACAAAAACAACGAAACGTGTGAAAGCCCTCTTAAGGAGAATCGCTTTCAACTGACAGCTGTCAAATTTAAGAAAAAAAAAATTAGTTCTATTTTGACATTTTTATTGAACGATGTTGTAACTTTTTATACAGCCACTAAATTACAGCACGATTAAAAATTAAATAACATAATAAAGTTAAATAATTATGGCTTTGATAAATTTAGTTTCAACTATTTATCTAAAATAACAAATATTTTTTAATGATGAACATGAAAAATACTGGCTGTATAGCTGGATGACCACAGACAAAAAAAAACAAAATAAGCGGGATGGCGACAATCCGATCAACACTAATTTTGTCTTGAGCTAATATTTATGTTTTTATTTTTACATTCCTCGTATTCGTAATGAAAAACACAGTGTTTACCTCGGGTAAATTACTTATTATAGTCCCTCAAACTATTAGCGCCCTCACTACGTTTCGGGCGCGGGGGCGCCAAACCCCGTCTCGAGACTGAAACAAGTAACTTTCACCTCTTGGGTAACAATGTACTATTGGATGCTAAGAGCCAGTTGTTTGATCTGGTGGCCTACCATGACGTCAGCGAGAGTCATTTCAGTGTGGGAGCGAGGTGCCGCTAGACGACTTGTATAGCTCTTTCTCTTTCCTTCACTGGAATTACGCTCGCTTTAAAATGTAATGGTAGGCCACCAGTAGTTAAGCAAACTATTTATAATAATGGATTTAGAAACGACTGGCCCTAGGGGCTGTACCATTTTTTTTTTCTTTTATCGTGGTAAAATCATCAAACGAGTCCTCCCGCGCAGTGAGGGACGGGAGGGGCTGTCAGACTCATACTGACTAAAATCCACGATGATCTTCTAGAATAGTCCTTCACGTTCCAAGATCATGGTTACCTGATGAGACAGTCCCGCGACGATATTCTGAAGCGTGCGTGGATCACGACGCCCGCGCCGCGTCACCCAATAGGTACTCGCCATCCGCATAACCGTGTCTACCGTAGGCCGGAAATCGCCTCACAACGTTCGGTGCCGTGGGTGTTTCCCGCGGCGGTGGCGCCAAGATAGACCTTGAGTAACTTTTAACTTATCTTTCAATCCGCTCCCCGCTAACGCTACCTCCTTTAAATTGGGGTGTTCTAATTGAGTTAAACGAGCACACGATCCCAGTGTGGTTTTACTTACGTTCCAAACAGAATTTTATGTTTAATTGGACCTACTTAACGATGATATATGTACGAGTGTCACATTAGAGAATGTGTGGGCAAATGTAAGTGTATACTTAATTGCTTAGGCATATCGTTATGCCAGGTTTCACTTGATACGGTCAGTGGAAGGGTTCCTGACATTTCCTTATAAGTACCCTAAGGTAGTTTTGATAAAACCAGACCCAGACATTTGAAGAACCAGTGATATTTCCAATTTTCTTCAATAACATCTTAAACCTACACATTCACACATAATTATGATGATAATCAAATCCTAGAGATATCATTTGAATTGGTCTAGTTGTACTTGTACTCTGGTTAGGAGTACTTATTTTAGATCTTAAAAACGTATTACAATTATAACCTAGTTAAGACTAATCTCAAGAGAGTTCATTGAACACCGAACACCGATGTAACGTTCTGACAGATGGAATAGTTTGATAGCCATCAACGCTATCATGAAAGTATCTTTGAACAATAAGCAAGCAGGTAATTAACGTTTGCAATCATCAATGTCTCTGAAATACCTTTTTAGACCTGCTTCATATTGAACCTGTCACTATAATTAATTATCTAATTTTTGACCCTGTATCGTGGATGCGTTCACAATACTTAAACTCCAAAACACGAACAATCAGACCCTGAACAACTACTTCTACAACTTTCTACAACACAATTATGTTTCGTGCGGGAATAGAATCCGCGAATATGCAGCACAGCAGTCCATCGCTTAGCTACTAAATCTAACTACACCCACTGTAAAATAAGTAAGAAAAGCATAAATATTTCAAGTGTAAACTTACTCCTGACTGTGAAATTTTAAATGAGCCTGGCAACAGGTGAGAGACAGCTGGTTCGAAATGCTCGCTTATAAAGGCTTCTGCTGTGTACCTTATACAGTGTGTTGCTTTGTGTGTTTGTGTACTTTAAGAACATACTGTGTGCCCTTTGTTGTGGAGAAATGAAAGAAATAGACCGTTTTGTTGTTGAGGTGGGAGCACAATGCGTGTTAAGGTGGATTTTGTGTAATTTTTAGTTAGGCACTTACGTATATAACGACAGTTTATACGACCTGGATTATGAAAAAAATCCGTCATTATCGACAGCCAAAAATTTAATTACTGGAAGCATGGTCTCGACCAGTGCCGGGCGCGAGAGGTCGCCGCCGCCTATCGCCTCTGTGAGGACACGTCGCGCCGGTGCTCTGCTCAAGCGGAGCACACCTGCAACGTATGGTCCACCGTGACCTACAGGTGATCTTCGCAATGGTGACACCCACGCGTTTCTTACCGCCCAATCAGACACAAGAACTACCCGAAACAGCCGTGTCCGTTAAGAGCCAGTTCACAAAATTCGAACGCTCGAGTTTAGGTAAAAGACGGGAGCAATGTTCATGTGTGCGTAGCTATTCACACATACACAACGCAACCAGTGTAGCGCTAGTGTTGAGACGGACTAAACAATCTTGAGCCGATATAATCGCAATGCACTTTGGTTACATTTCTGAAAAAGTTTTTCTTGTTTATTCAGTCTATTAGACTGTTAAATGGTATAGAACGGAAAGCATCTCGCGCGCTGATTGGTTGAACGACATGTGCCCGGCGGCGCCGCCGCCGTAATTATTTGTTAGATAATTCGTTTGATGTCGAATGTTAACAAACTGTTCTGGTGATTTTAATTAAATTTTGTGTTAAAAATAACCTGTGAGTTAAAGTTAGTTATATTTTATTGTTGTGGAAGTAAAACTGAATCTGCGATTAACCTAAGAAGTGAAGTTTGAACAATAGTCAGATAACTTTTATCTGAGGAATAAAAATGGCGGTTCGACAGCTTATCTATAGAAAATATGTCAAACCGCTATTTTCATTCCTCAGATAAAAGTTGTCTGACTATTATAAATCAGCCCTTAGTCATCGAATATAACCTAAATTTAATACATTTTCCGTGTTTTCATATTTTTTATGAATGTGAACCTTAAACATCTACTACAAGAACACAGAACGAGCTACTGTAAGAAGTTCTGAGTGCCGCGTAAAAGAAGAGTTGCGTTTATTTCTATAAAATCACGAGTGTATTGCGTTGTGTAGGTGTATGGCTGTTTGAAGTCGGCTTCATCATAACCGGAGATTTTGTTATTTAAACTCCCTGCTTATTTTGAAAGGTAAGAATGATTTTTATCAATATCGAATTCTATATCCGCATGACCGTTTAATAAATTCGTAAATAATTTGTCTAAAAAAACCAACATGGTTTCTGCTACAATTTCTCATAATAGGCGTCTTTTCATAGTTTTCGTCTTCGAGGGTTTTGAATCCGATAGTGCTGTCAAAATGTAAATCCAAGGTGGCGGCTGCAAAAAATATCGAGGTTTTCGTCATGGGTGTCGTTTTCATGGTTTTCAAGGGTGTTGAAACCGATGGTGCAGTCAAAATGTAAATCCAAGATGGCGGCTGCATAAATTATCGATGTTTTCGTCATGGGTGTCGTTTTCATGGTTTTCGAGGGTGTTGAAACCGATGGTGCAGTCAAAATGTAAATCCAAGATGGCGGCTGCATAAATTATCGATGTTTTCGTCATGAGTGTCGTTTTCATGGTTTCCGAGGGTGTTGAAACCGATGGTGCAGTCAAAATATGGATAGTATGGAAACTAGGCCTAATTGTAGAAATAAATACCTACGCTCTCAACTGCAGCGTTAGGGTTGTCACGAGCGCGGAGAATGGAACATAATTATGTGGCGCTGATGCTTGATTAACCCGGTGGCTGCGCACCGTACTATGCGTTTCAACTAAGTATAAGCTGACCTAGGCACCATATTGTAACTGCAATTGTGTTTAACGAAAAATACTTTGCGCAAATTATTTTTCAATACTTAATATTTATCTTATTCATGTTATTTTCATGTGATTTTTGTTATTTGACATCTGGGATTTCTATTTTGATAGCAATATCGGTTTCAACACCCTCAAAAACCATGAAAACGACATCCATGATGAAAACCTCGATAATTTTGGCAGCCGCCATCTTGGATTTACATTCAGACTGCACCATCAGTTTTCAGTCTCAACACCCTCGAAAACCATGAAAACGACACCCATGACGAAAACTTTGATAATTTATGCAGCCGCCATCTTGGATTTACATTTTGACTGCACCATCGGTTTCAACACCCTCGAAAACCATGAAAACGACACCCATGACGAAAACTTCGATAATTTATGCAGCCGCCATCTTGGATTTACATTTTGACTGCACCATCGGTTTCAACAACCTCGAAAACCATGAAAACGACACCAATGACGAAAACCTCGATAATTTATGCAGCCGCCATCTTGGATTTAAATTTTGACTGCAACATCGGTTTCAACACCCTTGAAAACCATGAAAACGACACCCATGACGAAAACTTCGATAATTTATGCAGCCGCCATCTTGGATTTACATTTTGACTGCACCATCGGTTTCAACACCCTCGAAAACCATGAAAACGACACCCATGACGAAAACCTCGATAATTTATGCAGCCGCCATCTTGGATTTACATTTTGACTGCACCATCGGTTTCAACACCCTCGAAAACCATGAAAACGACACCCATGACGAAAACCTCGATATTTTTTGCAGCCGCCACCTTGGATTTACATTTTGACAGCACTATCGGATTCAAAACCCTCGAAGACGAAAACTATAAAAAGACGCCTATTATGAGAAATTGTAGCAGAAAGCATGTTGGTTTTTTTAGACAAATTACTTACGAATTTATTAAACGGTCACGCGGATATAGAATTCGAAATTGATAAAAATCATTCTTACCTTTCAAAATAAGCAGGGAGTTTAAAAAACAAAATCTCCGGTTATGATGAAGCCGAGTTCAAACAGCCATAATTATACGTAACATAAATAAACGCAACTCGTCTTTACGCGGCACTCAGAACTGACAGCACTGCGATGTCCGCTTAGAAGCCTCGTAGATGCGCGTGTTTGTGTGAGTGCACCGTTTCGAACGTTAGTACGTAATTTCCGTACTATCCATATTTTTACTGTGCTACGGGGCAGAGAAGAGCCACTCAAAGCGTGGGAGCGTATCTTTGCAAGTTACAACCACGATCTATACACGTCATGTAAATATATCCCATAAATAATATACGCCACCACGTTTTGAGTGGCCCCCCTCTCTCAGCCCCGTAGGGTTATTTTCTTTTTTTTTTAAGAAAATTAAAAACGTGGGTTTTTCATATTTCTGACAGCAAACCCTTTCACTTGATACCCATATCATTGGGGTGCATTTCAAACAGCCAATCCGCCATCTTAGATGTCCACCATGTTGGATTTAAGACACGTGACTATTTTTTTCGTATTCCTGACAGCAAACCCTTTCATTTGATACCCATATCATGGGGGTGCATTTCAAACAGCCAATCCGCCATCTTAGATGTCCGCCATGTTGGATTTAAGACACGTGACTATTTTTTTCGTATTCCTGACAGCAAACCCTTTCATTTAATACCCATATCATGGGGGTACCTTTCAAATAGCCAATCCGCCATCTTGGATGTCCGCCATGTTGGATTTAAGACACGTGACTATTTTTTTCATATTACTGACAGCAACCCTTTCATTTGATACCCATATCATGGGGATGCATTTCAAATAGCCAATCCGCCATCTTGGATGTCCGCCATGCTGGATTTCAGGTACGTGACCTTTTTTTTTATATTCCTGACAGCAAACCCTTTCATTTGATACCCATATCATGGGGATGCATTTCAAATAGCCAATCCGCCATCTTGGATGTCCGCCATGTTGGATTTAAGACACGTGACTATTTTTTTCATATTCCTGACAGCAAACCCTTTCATTTGATACCCATATCATGGGGGTGGATTTCAAACAGCCCGACCGCGATCTTGGGGAGGCCGCCATATTGGATTTCTCACCACTCTTGCGCCCCATTGCAAAAACTAATAAAACAAAAACGGATGGCTAATTAATGCACAAATTCTACAAACTACTATTATAATTATAATAATACTTTAGTTTGATAAAGTAACGAAAATCTTACCTTATGAAAAAAATATGGAGAGAATCAAAATGTGGCAGTCGTAGTATAATATTCCGTTCACGATACGTACGCTCTATAATCAGGACGAGGAAAAAAGTGATACAGGTCCTACGTCGACGGGCGCTGGAGCCGTACTGATCGCAGCCCGGTTATGTTTCGTAATTTATACTAGTTTAGAGTGATTTTAAAAACGATAGTATGTTTAATTACATGAAGGGATTTTAATGAAATTTAGAAAATAGTTTAGTCTGTAAACATAGTTTATATTTACATAGTTTTTTTAATGTAATTATGCTTTGTTCGAACCAAAAATGGCGATAAAACAGCGATATAAAACGTAAAAATTTACCTCAGAATTTATTTTTTTACCAATTTGTGTTATTAAAAATATAAATTCTACTACGCAGTTTGACGACAAAAACGTATGTCTGATGATTTGTGTATTTTTTTTGGTTAAAATTACGAATATTAATGGTAGATGTAGGAGTCGCAAATCGACTCTGCGTTGATTTTTCAGTAAACTACTTGTCGGAGATTAATTACCACAAAGTTAATAAAAGAGTTTTTTGAAATATGTTACGTCAAATTACAACACGAAAGACTGGTCTTTCTTTTACAGGTATTCAAAAATGTTGGAATATTACTTAATATGGTAAATTAGACGACCATAATTTTAGTTCTACGCGCAAATGGGTAAAAGGGCTCTTAAAGACCTGTGTCAATCCGAAAGTGAGGATGCCGTGGCGCCTCTCCAGTTACTCCTCAAAGAAGGGTTTTATCTGGAAGTCGACTTACCCCAAGCTTTGACGCATTGATCAGTCCTATGTGCTTCGGTATCCAGGGAATTTTCTCAGCTTTAGCCTATTTATTAGGTTTTCTAGGCCCAACAAGCAGTCGAACAGTAAACGTATTTACTCATAATTGTCAATTTTTCGAACTGTAACGATTACTTTGGTTGTCCTGCAGATCTTCTCATTGATAACGATTCACAGTGATTTAATTTCTTAACGTATTGATTAATTTATTAATGGCTAATGATGATACGCTACGATACCTGTTTCTATGAACTTATTTATTACGATTCTAATAGCAGTATACTACCAAAACATATTTTATATTCTTAACCAGGTTCGACCAGTAACTTTAAAAAAAAGCCATATCAAAATTGAAACTTTTTCCGTCCTAGGAAATGTTTGTGAAAGAAAATGCAGGCAAACTTCGAATGTTACGTGTGCACTGCACATGAAATCCTTATCGAATTTTCTCGAGTTGAGACGGGACGCGGTAAACAAACTTTATGTTTTTATGTTGCTGGTTTTAAAGGAGATGGCCCATTTTCTTAGGGCACTCTGCCTAGCATATAAAAAATCATGTACAGTATCCAATTTTGGTTTATTTTGAACATAATATGCTGTAAAATTAACTGTAAAAGTTACATAATCCAGTAACTTCAGATTTCTTAGAAATTAACAAAAAGCATCAATTGGTCATGAACCTACTCGGGCTCTTACCTCAATATCATCCAGATTATTTTGCGTGGATATAAAGAGACCCTTGTTACTGGATGGGTAACCATTATATTCTAAAGTTTAAACCCAGTATTACCAAGTATAGAGTGTGTATAGTATGTTTTATTTGTAGGTTTTCATAATAAGTTTTAAGTACATAATTATCTGAATTTTTAGCCATTGCACAATGCACAAGCATCGTTTGTAAAGGCATGTGTATACGAAGATACCTACAACATGTCTTCTTAGCCGTCCCGTAGCTTTACCGCAGTAAGACCGTAGTTTTACCTCATTGTTGTATTATTGTTGACAATGTCCAAAACGTAAGCACAATCAAGTCCGTATTAAAAGTACTAGATAATCGTTGGGCAATGGAATCAGTCCGTGTAGAATAGCAATGATCGGTATAGAGAAAAGATAATCGCACAGTTTACAAACAAAAATAAGCACACGCACAAGCTGCGAACACAAATGAAAATATGAATGTCAAACAAAAAACATGACGGATGTCAAGCGATTGTCAAACCTTTAATGTCGTTTCGTTTCGTTGTTGCAGGAAAAAGTTATTAGTTCAGTAATTTAAAATAAATGTTTCATAGCATTCTAATAATTTACAAAAATGTTTTTATTATAATTGCAAAAGTGAATAATCATTTTACAGTCAGAATAATGTTAAATATTACTCTGACAAGGCATTCATATTTTAGCATAACAGGGAATGGAACGTTTATCCGAAATAGCGTGCTGCCCTGATACGCTGGAAACGTAAAACATCTATATAAGTCGAAATATTTTTTCGGAAGTTGTACGGAAACGTTAATCATTTAGTAATTTATATTTTTATTTTTATGTATTTATAACTAAGCATGTAAAATGTACATGTAACTGAGTAACTAGGCAGAAACTGGCCATGTCATTTAGAGGCAATATTGTGTTTGTGACGTGGAAAACTTTATTGTGACTACATTTTTTCGTCGGGATAAATGGTACTCTTCGTGTGCGAGTTCCACCCGCAGTTTTTAGGGTTCCGTAGCCAAATAGCAAAAAACGGAACCCTTATAGATTCCTCATGTCTGTCTGTCTGTCTGTCCGTCCGCATGTCACAGCCACTTTTCTTCGAAAGTATAAGAGATATCCTGTTGAAACTTGGTAAGTAAAATGTATACTGTGAACCGTATTAGGATTTTCACACAAAAATAAAACAAAAATAAATGGGGTACCCCGCCATAATTAGAATTGAAACTCAAAATTTTTGTTTCGCCTGCCACATACGTGTGGGGTATTTATGGATAGGTCTTTAAAAATGATGTTGAGGTTACTAGAACCATTTTTTTCTAAACTGAACAGTTTGTGCGAGAGACACTTCCAAAGGTGTAAAATGTGTGTCCCCTCCCTGTAACTTCTAAAATAAGAAAATGATAAAACTAAAATAAATATAATGATGTACATTACCATGCAAACTTCCATTGAAAATTGGTTTGAACGAGATCAAGTAATTAGTTTTTTTTATATGTCATAAATCGTAAACCGCAATTTACCTTTCAAAGTTGCAACCAACTACAAGAACTTTTATATTATGTTACTTGCTGCTACGGAACCCTTTATGGACGAGTCCGACTCGCACTTGGCCAGTTTTTCTTTCTTGTTTTACGATTTGTGTTTCTTAATCTTAAATGATCATTTTATTTTGTGCTTGTTTCAGGTAAGCTATCATTCGAATAGATCTACATAACAAAATCCACAGCACTACACACCCGTCAGGTATATTATATATTTTCTTTCTTTCCCAATGTAATAAATTTCACAGGCATGCAAGACGTTATTGTAGCTGGCTAATATTTCAAAAAAGTGTGATAATTAATTTTAAACCTTAGGGCGCGTCCACATCTGGCGAATGCGCGGCTCGCGCTCCGTTTGCGAGCTGCGTGCAAGCCACGCGCGCGTAGTCACGGCAATGGTTTGGTACGCGAAAAGGCGCGCGCGCGGCGCGCGATCTGCACGCGTCCAGCTCGCAAACGGCGCGCGAGCTGCACATTTGCGGCGCATTCGCCAAATGTGGACGCACCCTTATGCAATACAATAACGTGTGCTTGACCAGCACTTCGTTTAAACCACCCCGTCGAGAATCACCTTTGTTATTGATTGAATTTTAAGTTATGCACTTCTGCATGTCATGAACTTAATGCGGAGTAGTTTTACTATCTACCACAGAATAGTCTACTCAGAATAGTCTATTCTGGTAATAAAATATAGGTACTACTGAAGCGAGTAAGTATTTCAAAACGTATTAATAAGGGAACTACGTTTGGGCGTAGTGAGTGTCTGACTGCTGCGATGTGCTTTACGAATTGTAGTTATTCCGGGTCTGAGTGTATGTGAATTTGAATGTTTGTAAACGTGGTCAAATACTAGTGTGAAACAAGTTTTTCATAACAAATTTTAAAAAAAACTTCAAAACACTATGATATTAACACCGTGTTTTTGCCAACAACAACAAACGTCATATGATATTATAATAATACTCATCGTTTACAAGTGTACTCACGAGAACACTGCTCACTCTGCTGAGTCCCGGGTGGACGCGGCGCAATTTCCTGTCTCCTTTGTGCCCACAGGAAACGGGCTCAGTTTCACTGTTGGGCTTGTGTTTAATACTTAGGCCCTCAGCTCAGACCTTTTTAATAGGTCAACTTATGATGTTGAGTTAAAAGTAGGTTTGTGTTAAACGCGAAAACAGTTTACATGCACAAAAAATGCCGACTTGTAACTTGGATCTCATCTTAAGACTATCGTCTACCGAGCGCTCGTCCATACTAAAAGAGAAAACGTTTTTCTGCCCCTAAATGTTATCCTATCTCAATGATTTTTTAGAATGCTTTTGACACTGTAAAAAACTAGGTTTATAGGTTTTCTTTTTTTCAAAATTTATAATAGTTTGAAAGTAACAGGCGCCTAAAAGTTACTATTTTTATGACAAAATCTTCATTGAAGTAAAACCTTTGTATTTTAAAAACAAAGAAGTTTTAGAAAAAAAGCAAAACCTACAAACCTAGAATAATTATAATATGCTGAAACGATTGACACTAGAATCTAAGAGATTGGACGTGATTTAGCATGTGAAAAACGTTTTCTCCCGAGAGACAAATTTCATGTAAAAAATACTCACAGTCAGTCGCGAGCTGCAACGCTCTCTATCGCACGATCGGGGGTTTTTCAACGAGCGAGAGGGACAGCACGAGTTTTTCTAAATACCTATTTTTTGAAAAGGCAGCCGCTATACAATCCTCTTAAGCATAGTTATGAAACAGTCGTCTACGTCCCAAATAGATGCTGCCGCAATAAATAGGGACGATAGGGTAATGGGACAGTAGAAATAAGTAGCCACTACAATTTTCAGTATTCTGTTTATTGGAGGTAGGAGGTAGGATTCTTTATCAGGGTAGACAATAATATGCCAAATATTTTATAATATTTTAAAACAGTTCAATCCAGATGTAGGAAGCAAAACATAATAATACATAACTGAGTTTAAAAATAAATATGTAGCAAAATAGGTAATCAGCACGCGGTACAGCTGTAGCCGTCTGCGTCGTAAAATTAAATTAATAAAAAGAGTTGAAAGTGATGCAATGACAGATTGAAAATTCGAAATACGAATTTTCAAAATTTTAAATCAATAAATAGACCTTATAGGAAAGAAGTTGAGAGAACAGAGGAGGTAGAATACCTCTCTGTTACAGTTATAATACACATACACGTTTAGCTTGATGCAAAGCGTGACCATTTGAAAGCCGGACCAGCTTCGGCGATCAGATAAAATCATATCGATGGTGTGCTCACATGCCCGCATTGTGCGCGGATCTTTTCAAAACAGACTGATACATAAGCCACATGCGAGCACACGGACGGCAACTACAACGGAGCTGAACAACGACGATATAATACTAGACACCGCAAGCACGATCTAAGGAACAAAAACTATTCTGTCAACTCGCTGAGGTACTACGTAAGCGAGGGGGACGGGGTACTGCGTTGTGATTGGCTAACTCAAGGTCTGTTCTGTCTCAACGTATGTTTACGGCTCACAGACTGGTCGAAATCAGACGGATATAAGACTTTTTTGCCTAATGTGTTGACAGACATCGGTCGCCTGTTATTAGGAGTCTAGTATTATATCGTCGTTGGAGCTGAAGCAATCGCCCTGGCCGAAATCGGTCGGATCCCATCAACATCATCATCAAATACACATATCCCAAATACAATGACGGCATTATTAGCGCAGTGGCTGAGCGTTCGAATGCTGCGCATGTGTGTCGCGGGTTCGATCCCCGCACGGAACAATTATTTGGATGATCTGCAAGTAGTTGTTTCGGGTCTGGGTGTTTGTGTATGTGAGTTTCTATGTTTGTAAACGAACCCACGGTACAGGAAGAAATTCCTAGTGTGGGGATTTAAAAAAAAAACGCAGAAGTTTCATTATCAATGCTATGATAATTTATATTATTTTATTAAGTTATCTTTAAATACGTAGACCACAATAGATTATTCTATAGTTTAAGTAACAAAACTGCTTAACCTATATTAGTACTTTATAGCTTGGAAAAAACACAAATATACCCTCTGTAGTCTTACGGAGGGCACCGCGCACCAGCACCTTTACGCGTTTGTTACCGTCTGGTAACAAACGCGTAAAGGTGCCGGTTCGCGCGCAAGACCGCGACAGGAGAATGCGACACTTGTCATTGCCTTATGTTAAGAAGTGTCGTTTATGTACATATAGTACATAAACGACTTAACTTCTTAACATAATCCATCCACTTCTTAGCATGATCCTGTATCGGTCTCCCGTCGCAGTCTCGCGCGCGAACGCCACCTTAACATAAGAAATTGTTAACGAATCTATTACCTACCATTTGTAGTGACCGTGTCAATATTTGACAACTTTATTTCTATAGTAATTATAATACTTAGCAACGGGCAAATCTCAGGAACTGTTGGTTCAGATTGAAAGACTGTTTATGTAACATCACGCTTCGATTAAAAGAGGCAAGCAGCGGGGGTGAACCCGCGGGGAACAGCTAGTGTTCTATAAGAAAGTTTCACAGATACCAACAAAAGGTTTAGACGCATAAAGCTTGATTCTCAAAATGGCAAATTCTCAAAATGCCAAAATATCAATATGGAAAATGTGCAAAATGGTTCTAAAATTGGAAGTAAATTCTTGTAAAACATTTATAATCTTTAATTTAATTAAGTTGTTTCATGTCATGTAAAAAAGTCTCATTTCACAAGAATTACACACCCAGTTATAGAAAATTATCATTTGGTCAATTGCTATTTTGAGAATCAGGAGTTTTGAGAATTAGGTTGTTAAAGAATTTGCCATTTTGAGCACTTGTCCTTTTTCGCCTCGGTTGCCATTTTACGAATTAGGCTTTTAGCGCCTAAACCAAACAAAATGTGAGTTTTTGTCCCGGAGTGCTCAGTCTGATCCCTATTTAGTTTGTTACTCAAAAACTTCCACACTTAGAAACTGATAAAAAAGCGAATGCCTTGGATACGAGTATTTTCAGCCAGTCGAGCGCGTCAATAAATTGGATCGGTCGCTATGAGTGACAGCTGTTGACAGGAACTACTCCATGATGAGTACCCGGGTTAAATGGGTATCCGTTTTTTGTATGAAACGGATTGGATGGGATCGGAAGTGGAAATAAATTATATCTAAGTGGGTAAGTATTTAATTTCTGATCATAATTTAGTATTGCCAGTGTATTTTATGAAAGGTAAAAATGAACTTTATAAAAATGTGTTATATTTACCTACTACCTATAATTATTACATTCACATTATTTCATAATTACCAACCGTAGTGAATACTAAATTGATACAAGACATCAAACATTACTTTTCCGTCGTTTTTGGGGTACCGTAGGTCAGAAAGTAAAAAAAAAGGAACCCTCAATAAGATCACTAATTGTGTGTCCGTCTGTCCGACCTACTCAGTCAATTTCCTTCGAACTAACTTGACCGATTAAATTAAATTAGGTTAACGTTCTGTGACACTAAGCCAAGTGTGTTTTTCTGAACTTCTAAAATAATCGCTTTCAGACTTATTCAGGAAAAAATAGGCGAAAAATTACCATTTCTATAACAACAAATAGGTACTGAAAAACAAAACTAATTGTACGGAACTCGTCATGAGCTATCCGACTCGCAACTGGCCGGTTTTTGCCGTTGAGAGCGATGCAGATAAATAGTTTGACACCCCATAATCTCCTTATTGAGCTCGTAGGTACCTACATACATACTTCTATTATTATTCTAAGAGCTGATTTTTCAATAGTCAGATAACTTTTAACTGAGGAATAAAAATGGCGGTTTGACAGCTTATCTATGGAAAATTATGTCAAACCGTTATTTTAATTCCTCAGATAAAAGTTATCTGGTTATTGAAAAATCAGCCCTAAGTCTACATAAAGTTTGTACAACATCCATTGATTTAAGTATTTTAATGTTGTTAATTACCATCAAATTATTAAACACTTTTCAAATTATTAAACATAGATATTTTAATCTGGCAACATTCACAACAATCATGATCAAATTAAAATCACTCGTATGCGTATCCGAAAAGCTGATCGAAAATAAAATGATTGAGGGTATGCTTGATGACCACCATCTAAAGTGTTACATGAATTCATCGTTAATAATGATTAGCTGTTGAAAACCACTGTGATTAATTTTACGGTTTTTATTAAATTGTGTTTTGTTTTTAAACCGGCGTACTATGGAATCACAATGAGACCGTCAGTTGAGGTGAGTACAAGATAATTAATATGATATTTAAATGATAAAAACATTTATTGATGTGCAAATATTTTTCAAAACACTTTTACATAAACACAATAAAAGGTAATACTTAGTTATGAACTCTGTGATTGATATTTTCGATAAGCACAGACGCCAGCACAACCTATCTGAATCTGTCAAATTTTGCCAATCGAACGTGAACCTTCTTGTTTTGTGAGAAAATTGAAGAACTATTACAGAATTTTCACAGATTGTGGTAGCTTGATGTGATGGCGTCTGTAACTATGTGTTTAGTGATTTTCAATCACGTTTTATATAATTCTGATTTTGTTTTTACATTATCGGCTGATAACAATTATTATCTAAGTTATGTGCTATCGCAGATATAAGTAGACAAGGATTTTTTGAATGTGTATTTTAAAACGTTCGATGTTTACTGTTACGTAGTTTCTTGAAAATCATTTAACGGTCACTAGTTCCACTGAATAATTGAAAATAATTTTGGGTAAGTTACTTGTGTTTTCATTGATTCATTTAGAACTAAATACTAATACAAATTAATGTGAAAGTTTTTGAGTATAGGTTCAAATGGATATTTGTTACTTTTTACATAAAACCACTGAATAGCTTTGGATGAAACTTGACGCATAAATAGGCCGTAAATTGGATTAAAACTGAGGATACTTTTTATTCCAGTAGCTGTATCCCGTAAGACAGAGAGCTAGTTATTTAGATAGTGCTTGTTGACTGACGAAGTGTTTCAAAATCGTTGAATTATTATGAAGTAAAAATAACAGAATTGATGTTTTTTTTTCTTTTACTTAAATCATTTCCATTAAGCCAGTAAGCTTCACATTCATAATAAATACGACAATTTCCGATACATCGATTTACAACTGCAAAAGGAAAACAAAATGAAAAAAACTTTTAAAAGTTAATCTTAATTGCATCTGCAAAGTTCAGTTCAGTTGAGCGATCCCGTGAGAACAGTTCCATCCGCGATTCGGAATGCCGGCATTAATTTAACATCACGCGTCAAAAGTTTGTTAGTCTTTAGAAATTGATTATGACCGGTACTGTTTTTTTCTTATCTTGTAACAAAATCCACAAGACTTATGCCAATAGGGCGTATGCTTTTGCATGCGGATGGCGAGTTATGGGTGACTCGCCGTCCGAACATAGAAGTTACCTATTCACTCTTGACTTGAAGACCCCATGGTTATAGCCGACAGGAAATGCAGACCCCGGTGATTTCCACTCCTTGTCTGTGCGCATAAATAAAGTATCAGCAAATAATTTTACTACCAGATGCCCGCAGATCAACCTACCAGAATCTGTTTACCAAACGAACATTGAACTTCTACTGTTGTGGATAAGGTTGAAAATCTATAAAGAAGTTTGACAGATTGAGGTAGGTTGATGTGCCAGCGTCACATGAATTCAGTTCACACCCATTACCAGTAAAACACTAGTGCTGTACACTTCAAAATCCCTCATGTATCTTTACTAATAACTTAAACCCCCTAGTACTACATCACCCCTACCACATACATGTAGCTTCATCCGTACTAATATTATGTACGTGACAGTAACTTTGTCTGTGAGTGTTTCACGCTATAAATCTATAGGTCTAATTTACATTACTAAGCAAAAGAGTTAGTTTATTTGAACGCGCCAATCTCAGGTACACGCTAGAACCAATAGATGCTTATTAACAGCGGGTAAAATCGTGGGGGAAAGCTATAGTACTTTTTTTTTTTTTAGGTTGTAAAATCATCAAATGAGTCCTCCAGCCCTGGTTGGGGCGGAAGGGACTGTCAGACTCTTACTGACTAAAATCCACCCGTGTTCCTTCGGATGCCCTTTACGTTCCGGGGCCACGGTATCCCTGGTTAAAAAAAAACCCGCGACCCCAGCAGGCATTTCGCGCGAAACACGACGCGCCACCGACCCGGGCTTGGTCCTTGGTCGGACGGCGAGCTACCCATTACTCACCGTCCGAAAGCCCGCTCCGCCGCTGTGTCCTCTGCTATTCAGAGGGACACGCGTTGAAGCGTCCACCTGACAGGCTATTCGCATACGGGCAAAGAGACCAATTAGGCACACAGTGCCTAAGGAAGAGTTTTTGCCCGCGTCCCAGGGTGCACCGGCCCGAAAAATTGATCTTCACCCCGGACGTATCCGAGAGGGAACTCCAGTCCACGGGCGCACTTGGAGGTTTCCTGTCTTAGCACCCCAAGCTATAGTACTAAAATAATTTAATGTCCAATGCACTCCGAGTAAAAATTTCAAATATACGGTGTCTTTTGATATTCGGTGTTTTTAAAAGGAGAATATTCTAATATTACTCGAATAATTTCGTTTTGTAATTTTGTCGCATCACGAAATGGGGTCAATAGTCAAAGTATTCGAATATTTGATAAACGCATTTGCAAGCCCAACACCGAGCAACAGTGTAATACTCCCAAGGGAAATCTCCAACCATCGAACAGACAAAGCCGCGGGTGAAACCTAGTAGTATGATAGTACGTTATTCCTCCATGCTTCAATACCTCAGTGAACACACATTTCCAATATGATTACCTGTTTGATCCCCCTCGAGACATTGCGTGACAGCGTGTCAAAACATTCAGAGCTTATTATTTTCTGCATGAGATGGGTAAAACTGTACGTATTTATTTAGCAGTGTATTTTGTATCAATTTGTCTTTTTATAAGATTTTATTCTGTGATATGACAAACTGTCTTAAACCCCTTCTACACGGTCAGACCTGACCGCCTGACAGAGGTGACCTTGGTCCGGTGGGAATGAAAATCTACCGTGTAGACGTTGGTCGTGCGACCAAATATGGGCGGAGTCAATCGGGAGCGCAGCCGTCCCGACAGGCGCGTCCGCGGTGGGACCCGACCGTCAGCCGACAGCGTTCTAGACGGTGGGGTACTTAACTGTTGACACGACCAAGTTCACCTCTGTCAGGTGGTCGGGTTGATCGTGTAGAAGGGGTATTACCAAGGGAAAAATGTAAAGGTCATCCTACTTCCTACTAATAAAATATATATTTATATACTAGCTGCTGCCAGCGGCTTCACCCGCTACAACTCGAAAATTATCCCACGGGAACATAAAATCGGGATAAATATAAACTATCTGTAAACCAAATTTTAGCCAAATCCGTTCAGTGGTTTTTGCGTGAAAGAGTAACAAACATGACCACACCTACATACACATACATACATCCTCACAAACTTTCGCATTTATAATATTAGTAGGATTTTGGATGTATGGATGGATTTGTTTGGATGTACGGATGGATGTTTGTTCCCCTTTCACGCAAAAACCACTTAACGGATTTGGTTGAAATTCGGTTCACAGACAATTTATAACCTGGATTAACACATCAGATAGTTTTAATACCGATTTTATGTTCCCACGGGATGGTTTTCTACTTGTAGTGGGTGTAACAGCGGAAAACAATTTAGTACTACGGGAACACCCAAATACTCCGAAATATTTTATTCCGAATTTCGATATTCCGATTTTCAAAACTCCGAATATCATATTACCTAAAAATTACAATATCTATTATTAAGAATCTCGAAATTTATTTGACCGAAAGTCGTATATCCGATTTCTTCGTTTTCCGATTTTCACATATTCGAAAAATGTAATGTTCGATGAGTTCTCATTCCGAAAAACGAAATTCCGAATTTTCAATATTCCGAATAAACAGATTTTTTCGGATTATTGAAAATCGGAATTTCGTTTCTCATCCTACAAAGTCAGTGACAGAAACGAATTGGTGCAAAACCGGCTCCACGTAGTTTTGTCTACCGTACTCCCAGAGTGTTATTTAAGCCTGTGTAGGCACGGAGTGGCGAGGCGTATCCTCTTAACTTTCACTGTTTGCCTTCAGGATTTTTATTGTTATATAAGGAGAACTTAGGATCCAAAAGCGAGCGAAGCGAGCTCGGGACTTGGGGCACCCCGACTCGGACAGGTTAGGTTCGAAGGGAATGGCGGGGTCTGAATGACCCCGCCATCCCCCTCATGTTAGGTTACTTTAAACCTTGCTCACAGAAATAGGAGCCCCGCCAAGCGGGGCTCCGTCGACCTACCTTGGTAGTTGGTAGTCAACAAATTGACCAAGGATGCAAGAGCGAGCGAAGCGAGCTCAGGACTGGGGACACCCCGACTCGGACAGGTTAGGTTCGAAGGGGATGGCGGGGTCTGAAAGACCCCGCCATCCCCTTCGTGTTAGGTTACTTTAAACCTTGCACACAGAAATAGGAGCCCCGCGAAGCGGGGCTCCGTCGACCTGCCTTGGTAGGTGGTAGTCAACAAATTGACCAAGGATGCAAGAGCGAGCGAAGCGAGCTTGGGACTGGAACACCCCGACTCGGACAGGTTAGGTTCGAAGGGGATGGCGGGGTCTGAAAGACCCCGCCATCCCCTTCGTGTTAGGTTACTTTAAACTTTGCTCAAAGAAATAGGAGCCCCGCCAAGCGGGGCTCCGTCGACCTACCTTGGTAGTTGGTAGTCAACAAATTGACCAAGGATGCAAGAGCGAGCGAAGCGAGCTCAGGACTGGGGACATCCCGACTCGGACAGGTTAGGTTCGAAAGTTCTGAAAGACCCCGCCATCCCCTTCGTGTTAGGTTACTTTAAACCTTGCTCACAGAAATAGGAGACCCGCGAAGCGGGGCTCCGTTGAACCACCTTAGTAGTGCTTTAACTCAGGATGCAATAGCGAGCAAAATGTGTCTTGGGGCACCCTGACTCGGATTTTTCGACCTGACGGACCCGAATCGGAATTCTAATTATCGGAATTTTAATATTCAGTATTCGTGTTTTTGATGTTTCGGAAAATATAATAAGTCGGAAGTTTTGATATTCGGTCTATTGAAATTCGGTATTTTGAAAATAGTAATTATAAACGGTAGGGATTTTGAAATTTCGGAATTATTAAAATAGGAATAATGATCCATCGGAGTTGTTATATTAGGAATTTTGAACCATTCGGAATTATGAAAATCGGTATTTTGAAATTCGAATTTATGAATTTCGGAATAAAGTTTTTCGTATTATCGTAGTGTACCCACAGTGTTTCCCGTGAATTGTGTTTCACCTCAAAAACACCGACACCTCGCGAAGCGACACCCGACACCTTTCTCCAAAGAATAATTAGGTACTGAAAACATAAAACTTAAATCTCTAGAACCACGGTAATAATATCTATCAGTATTTGAACTTCATACAAACGGACGAAACGTGAGCTATACCTACGCGCCTCGATGAAGGATTCCTTAGCGCATGTACCCCAATATTACAGGCGTCGCATTCTTTGGGCGAGCTAAATCGTTCCAACCAATATTTATCAGCTGGCATTATTGACCACCATAATCCATAAACTGAAATGGTACATTTTTTTTTATTATATCAAACCACTTCTAGGAATTATTGCTGCGGGGCGAGACGGAAGGGTGATGTTCAAGTGAGAATAACTCCTAAGATACTTAACGTAGAGTGATAATTTTGATATCATTTTATAGCCTGACTCAAACACTTTTAACTTAATGCAAAAACCTTAGCAAAATTCAGGGGTACTTATCGAGCTAGAGTTAAAAATGTGAAATTATTCAGTAATTTTTGTGTACAATTTCGTGTTTGCCAATTTTTTTTTGGTTATTTTTACATATTATTTAGAAAACTTTCGAAAGTTTTTGATAAGCCTCAACGTTTAACTTTGCAATAAAGTCATTTGCATGAATGTAGGTCTCTTGAATTTAAAGATATTTGAATTTTATTGTACACACCCCAGTTCGACAGATCAAAAAATTAAAATGGCTGCCATTCGCGAAGTTTTGGTGTAAGAATTTTTTTTAAAGCATTTTTGTCGATGAAAAAGAGCCTAGTATATCCCCTTCAAATATCGCTAACCCGTGCCCGGACACACTGTATAAGTATGTTTATCAGATGTCTAGTACCCATAACACAAGCTCTGCTTAGCTTGGGACTAGATGGTGTTGTGTGATAGTTGTGGAATATTATTATATTATTAAAATTATGATACGGTAGGTACTTACGCTTGTGTTCAAATTCTTCCTATTCAATATACAAAGTATTTTATTTGTATACTGATATAAGAAAAGTATATTTACAATTACAAAACTTAATAGAAACAGAAAGTAGGCAAATGTAATTAAAATGCTGGAGACGGTCAGCCCTAACGCATGTTTACGTACCGCGCGGCTGTAGGCATTTATTTCTATCATGCGGCCGAGTTCCACTACTGATAGATATTTATACTGTGCTAGAACTCCCATCTCGAGCTACTGTTACTCTAAAACTCTAAAGCATCTGAAACTACGACGAATATTCGTCCTTATTCCAGTAACCTTGCCGGCACTATACAGTAGCACACTATCATTTGGTCGGTAATACGGTTGCTCGGAACATGCTTTCGCTTTTTGCTAAGCCTCGCCGCGTACCCGTGCTGCTGCGAAAAGTACTCGGACGGCTGACTAACTGGACTTGAAACTTAGTGTTGCTTTGGTATTAGTGATCTTTAAATTATGTTATGTAGTTTGTTGTTTTGTTTTAAAGATTTTTTATGTACAATCCTAACGCTAGCCCGTTTGGGTTTCGTCGCGTTATGACAACTTAGCAGTCTGGCTACTTTCTGATGCTTTGAAGTAATCGATTAAACAATTCTTGCCTGACTAGACCCACATTGATAACAAGACCAACTTTAATAACTGGAACAACATTAATAACTGGACCCACTTTGATAACTGGGACCACTTAAATAACTGGGACCACTTTGATAACTAGACCACTTTGATAACTGGGACCACTTTGATAACTGGGACCATTTTGTAACTGGACCCACTTTAATAACTGGACCCACTTAGATAACTAGGACCATTTTGATAACTGGTACCACTGTGATAACTAGGACCACTTTAATAACTGGACCCACTTTAATAACTGGGACCACTTTGATAACTGGGACCACTTTGATAACTAGACCGACTTTAATTAGTGGACCCACTTTAATAACTGGGACCACTTTAATTAAAAGGGACCATTTTAACATCTGGGACCACTTTGATAACTTGGACCACTTTTATAACTGGGGCCACTTTAATAACTGGGACCATTTTAATAACTGGGACCACTTTATTAACAAGGACCGTTTTGACAACTGGGACCACTTTGATAACTGGGACTACTTTAATAACTGGGACCACTTTAATAACTGGGACCACTAATAACTGGACCCAATTTTATAACTGAGACCACTTTGATAACTGGGACCACTTTAATAACTGGGACCGTTTTTATAACTGGGACCACTTTGTTAACTGGACCCATAGCTGGGACCACTTTGATAACTGGTACCACTTTGATAACTAGGGCCACTTTGATAACTGGGACTACTTTAATAACTGGGATCATTTTGATAACTGGGACCACTTTAATAACTGGGACCATTTTTATAACTGGTACCACTTTGATAACTAGACCAACTTTAATTAGTGGACCCACTTTTATAACTGGGACCGTATTAACAACTGGGACCACTTTGATAACTTGGACCACTTTAATAACTGGGACCTTTTTAATAACTGGGACCACTTTATTAACTGGGAATATTTTGACAACTGACCAATTTGATAACTGGGACCACTTTAATAACTGGGACCATTTTAATAACTGGGACCACTTTATTAACTGGGACCATTTTGACAACTGGGACCACTTTGATAACTGGGTCTGCTTTATTAACTGGAACTACTTTAATTACTGGACCCACTTTTATAGCTGGGACCTCTTTACTAACTGAGACCATTTTGATAACTGGGACCACGTTGATAACTGGGACCACTTTGATAACTGAGACCACTTTATTAACTGGGACCATTTTGACAACTGAGACCACTTTGATAACTGGGACTACTTTAATAACTGGAACCACTTTAATAACTTGGACCACTTTGTTAACTGGAACCACTTTGATGACTGGGACCTCTTTACTAACTGAGACCATTTTGATAACTGGGACCACGTTGATAACTGGGACCACTTTGATAACTGAGACCACTTTATTAACTGGGACCATTTTGACAACTGAGACCACTTTGATAACTGGGACTACTTTAATAACTGGGACCACTTTAATTACTGGGCCCACGTTTATAACTGGGACCACTTTATTAACTTGGACCATTTTGACAACTGGGACCACTTTGATAACTGGGACGACTTTAATAACTGGGACCACTTTAATTACTGGACCCTCTTTTATAACTGGGACCATTTTGATAGCGGGACCACGTTGAGAACTGGTACCACTTTGATAACTAGACCAACTTTAATTAGTGGACCCACTTTTATAACTGGGACCACTTTGATTAACTGGGACCGTATTAACAACTGGGACCACTTTGATAACTTGGACCACTTTAATAACTGGGACCTTTTTAATAACTGGGATACTTTGATTAACTGGGACCGTATTAACAACTGGGACCACTTTGATAACTTGGACCACTTTAATAACTGGGACCTTTTTAATAACTGGGACCACTTTATTAACTGGGAATATTTTGACAACTGACCAATTTGATAACTGGGACCACTTTAATAACTGGGACCATTTTAATAACTGGGACCACTTTATTAACTGGGACCATTTTGACAACTGGGACCACTTTGATAACTGGGTCTGCTTTATTAACTGGAACTACTTTAATTACTGGACCCACTTTTATAGCTGGGACCACTTTATTAACTGGGACCATTTTGATAACTGGGACCACGTTGATAACTGGGACCACTTTGATAACTGAGACCACTTTAATAAATGGGACTGCTTTGATAACTGGGACCACTTTAATAACTGGAACCACTTTAATAACTTGGACCACTTTGTTAACTGGAACCACTTTGATGACTGGGACCTCTTTACTAACTGAGACCATTTTGATAACTGGGACCACGTTGATAACTGGGACCACTTTGATAACTGAGACCACTTTATTAACTGGGACCATTTTGACAACTGAGACCACTTTGATAACTGGGACCACTTTAATAACTGGGACCACTAATAACTGGACCCAATTTTATAACTGAGACCACTTTGATAACTGGGACCACTTTAATAACTGGGACCGTTTTTATAACTGGGACCACTTTGTTAACTGGACCCATAGCTGGGACCACTTTGATAACTGGTACCACTTTGATAACTAGGGCCACTTTGATAACTGGGACTACTTTAATAACTGGGATCATTTTGATAACTGGGACCACTTTAATAACTGGGACCATTTTTATAACTGGTACCACTTTGATAACTAGACCAACTTTAATTAGTGGACCCACTTTTATAACTGGGACCACTTTGATTAACTGGGACCGTATTAACAACTGGGACCACTTTGATAACTTGGACCGCTTTAATAACTGGGACCTTTTTAATAACTGGGACCACTTTATTAACTGGGAATATTTTGACAACTGACCAATTTGATAACTGGGACCACTTTAATAACTGGGACCATTTTAATAACTGGGACCACTTTATTAACTGGGACCATTTTGACAACTGGGACCACTTTGATAACTGGGTCTGCTTTATTAACTGGAACTACTTTAATTACTGGACCCACTTTTATAGCTGGGACCTCTTTACTAACTGAGACCATTTTGATAACTGGGACCACGTTGATAACTGGGACCACTTTGATAACTGAGACCACTTTATTAACTGGGACCATTTTGACAACTGAGACCACTTTGATAACTGGGACTACTTTAATAACTGGAACCACTTTAATAACTTGGACCACTTTGTTAACTGGAACCACTTTGATGACTGGGACCTCTTTACTAACTGAGACCATTTTGATAACTGGGACCACGTTGATAACTGGGACCACTTTGATAACTGAGACCACTTTATTAACTGGGACCATTTTGACAACTGAGACCACTTTGATAACTGGGACTACTTTAATAACTGGGACCACTTTAATTACTGGGCCCACGTTTATAACTGGGACCACTTTATTAACTTGGACCATTTTGACAACTGGGACCACTTTGATAACTGGGACGACTTTAATAACTGGGACCACTTTAATTACTGGACCCTCTTTTATAACTGGGACCATTTTGATAGCGGGACCACGTTGAGAACTGGTACCACTTTGATAACTAGACCAACTTTAATTAGTGGACCCACTTTTATAACTGGGACCACTTTGATTAACTGGGACCGTATTAACAACTGGGACCACTTTGATAACTTGGACCACTTTAATAACTGGGACCTTTTTAATAACTGGGATACTTTGATTAACTGGGACCGTATTAACAACTGGGACCACTTTGATAACTTGGACCACTTTAATAACTGGGACCTTTTTAATAACTGGGACCACTTTATTAACTGGGAATATTTTGACAACTGACCAATTTGATAACTGGGACCACTTTAATAACTGGGACCATTTTAATAACTGGGACCACTTTATTAACTGGGACCATTTTGACAACTGGGACCACTTTGATAACTGGGTCTGCTTTATTAACTGGAACTACTTTAATTACTGGACCCACTTTTATAGCTGGGACCACTTTATTAACTGGGACCATTTTGATAACTGGGACCACGTTGATAACTGGGACCACTTTGATAACTGAGACCACTTTAATAAATGGGACTGCTTTGATAACTGGGACCACTTTAATAACTGGAACCACTTTAATAACTTGGACCACTTTGTTAACTGGAACCACTTTGATGACTGGGACCTCTTTACTAACTGAGACCATTTTGATAACTGGGACCACGTTGATAACTGGGACCACTTTGATAACTGAGACCACTTTATTAACTGGGACCATTTTGACAACTGAGACCACTTTGATAACTGGGACTACTTTAATAACTGGGACCACTTTAATTACTGGGCCCACGTTTATAACTGGGACCACTTTATTAACTTGGACCATTTTGACAACTGGGACCACTTTGATAACTGGGACGACTTTAATAACTGGGACCACTTTAATTACTGGACCCTCTTTTATAACTGGGACCATTTTGATAGCGGGACCACGTTGAGAACTGGTACCACTTTGATAACTAGACCAACTTTAATTAGTGGACCCACTTTTATAACTGGGACCACTTTGATTAACTGGGACCGTTTAACAACTGGGACCACTTTGATAACTTGGACCACTTTAATAACTGGGACCTTTTTAATAACTGGGACCACTTTATTAACTGGGAATATTTTGACAACTGACCAATTTGATAACTGGGACCACTTTAATAACTGGGACCATTTTGACAACTGGGACCACTTTGATAACTGGGTCTGCTTTATTAACTGGAACTACTTTAATTACTGGACCCACTTTTATAGCTGGGACCACTTTATTAACTGGGACCATTTTGATAACTGGGACCACGTTGATAACTGGGACCACTTTGATAACTGAGACCACTTTAATAAATGGGACCGCTTTGATAACTGGGACCACTTTAATAACTGGAACCACTTTAATAACTTGGACCACTTTGTTAACTGGAACCACTTTGATGACTGGGACCTCTTTACTAACTGAGACCATTTTGATAACTGGGACCACGTTGATAACTGGGACCACTTTGATAACTGAGACCACTTTATTAACTGGGACTACTTTAATAACTGGGACCACTTTAATTACTGGGCCCACGTTTATAACTGGGACCACTTTATTAACTTGGACCATTTTGACAACTGGGACCACTTTGATAACTGGGACGACTTTAATAACTGGGACCACTTTAATTACTGGACCCTCTTTTATAACTGGGACCATTCCATCATATACCCGCCGTAGTCGTTGTGCCGTACGGTCACTTACTTTACCTACAGCTACTGCGTTTGACCAATATTCCAGCGTATCTCAAACATTTTGATAATCGCGTTGACTAAACCGAATCAGCTATGAATTCATACAAGTGCGACGCCTGCGAAGAACCACTATCCGATGGAGTTCACTGCACAATATGTAATCACGAACTTCACTTCCATTGTGCTGGAATAACTGAGGCCGGATACCGGAAGCTGGGTGATCGGAAACTGACCTGGCGTTGCAGCAAATGCAAAATAGCTGCCACTACTCAACCCCTGCTGTCGGCTTCCACTACTCAGTCCCCTTTGTCACCAAGATTGGAATCGGAATCGGTTATTCTCAAGGAGATAAGGGCACTAGCTGAGAAACTGGGTCCTCTTGAATCCTTAAAAGAAGAGTTAACTGCGCTTCGAACGGAGTTTGCTGGTATTAAGTCTTCATTGAGTGAAACCAACAAGGAGTTAAAGGAGTTCAACGAGAAAGTTAAGGATATGGAAGTGCGCCTTGTACGTGTCGAAAAGGTCCAGGAACAGGTGGATACCATTCAAGCCCGCTTGGATAAGTTAGAGGAAGATAGTAATGCTAAAGACCAATGGACTCGATTGAACAACATCGAAATAAAAGGACTACCCCAGAACAACCACGAAAACCTGTTTAATATCATTAGCACAATTGGCAGTAAAATTGATTATCCCGTGTCTAAAGCCCAGATAAACTACATTACCAGGGTACCAACCCGAGAGAAGGATCAAGCGAAGCCTATCATTGTGAGTTTCTGCAACCGCTACGTGAAGGATGACTTTATTGCCGCTGCGAGACTATCATCCAAGACTGCTCCTTTAACTACAGGGCAAATTAACCTCCCTGGTAACTACCGGATCTATATCAATGACCACCTGACATTACAGAACAAGGCACTGTTGTCCAAAGTCAAAAAGGCGGCTGCAGAAACGGATTTTCGATACGTCTGGGTCAAGCACTCCAAAATACATGCCAGGAAGGGCGACACGTTTCCTATAATAGTGTTAAAATCCGAAAAAGATCTCATAAAAATAAAATAAAGCCACTTCACTGCCGATCTGAACCAATAAATATAATAAAATTGTCAATATCTAGTCGTGCAAAGTCAATATTTAAAAGTAAGTTTGAGAACCGTGATCAGGTGTGTGCTACCAGCGTATTCCACCAATTATTGTGTCGCTCAATAGTGCTGTGTAAGTTAATTTCTAAGTGTCATTATCATGCTGGATGTAATGGTCGTGCCAAATTGGTCATTATCTTAATAACTTTAGAGTTCAATTTGAATTGTTTAGCCTACTCGTATGTGACTCACCAAGCCCGTGCCGTTTCTTTTGTTCCATATTCTAACCCATTAGCTGCGTGTGTTTCAAATTTCGGTGTTTGTATTCACTGTGTGCTGCCGTGTCTTGAAGATTCTGACCGCTCGTCGTTTTCTACCTCCATCATAGTTTATTATTGTTGGAATTCCAAATACTCGTTAAGTTATTTATTTGCTCCATTGCGAAATAATTATCCTATTTTATTTAAAAATATTGTTGTTGTTGAGCTTGAAAATGATTAATATATATTATCAGAACGTTCGAGGCCTGCGCTCGAAAACAAACGAGTTAATTCGTAATGTTTCTATGAATTCTTACGATGTTATTATTTTTACTGAAACATGGTTAATGGATAGTATTGGCAATAGTGAGTTGTTTGATAGTCGTTATTTTGTGTGGAGGCGGGACCGGGATTACTGTAGAACGTCGCAGACTAGGGGAGGTGGAGTGTTGATAGCAGTGAGGAACGACTTGACCGTTGTGGAAAGATGTGACTGGCGTTCTTCCGCCGAGGACATATGGGTATCCATCGTTCTGAAGCGATCTAGACCAGCGGTAAGTTACAACCTTAATATTTGCGGCCTATATTTGTGCAAAGAAAATGTTGGTAACTCATACTTAACACAATTACAAAACTTCCACCATAAACTTAACAACTTAGTATCAACCCACCCGCTTGAAACATTTATAATAACAGGAGATTTTAACTTCGGCGGCGATGTAGAATGGCAGCAGTCTAACGATGGTTCTGGATTATATCCTGAGAATGTGTCTGCTCGATATTTATTGGATTTCTTCGACACAATTAACGCGTGTAACTTGTCCCAGTTTAACGGTGAGCGTAACGTCAACGGTAGATTACTAGATCTTGTTTTCTCAAATAGTGTAATTAAAGTGAATGATTGTGACCCCTTGGCGGTGCCCGTGGATGTACATCACAAACCGTTGATTATTAACGCTGATTTTGTCGAAGTTCACAAACTCATTGAGAAACCTAACATTAAATACATTTTTAATCGAGGCGACTATACTGCAATCTCATCTGCGCTAGATCTTATACACTGGAATGATTTGCTGTCTGCTGGATCCCTGGACCAAGCCCTTACTGTATTCTATAATAAACTATACGAGCTTAGGGACTTGCACATACCCGTTAAATCGTTTAAAAAGTCTGTACACCCACCCTGGTACACTAATGCTTTAATTAAATTATTAAAAGAAAAACATAAATTTCACAAAAAGTACAAAAACTACGGCAACTTATCTGACTACCATTCTTTCTCTCTTTTGCGAAACCGGGCTAAGGAATTAGAGGCAGCTTGCTTTGAGTGCTACATGGAAAAAATAGAATCCTCAATTTCCAAAAATCCAAAATGTTTCTGGGCGTATGTCAAAAGTAAAAGAAATGGTGACATATTACCTAACGTGTTGCACTACATGGACTCGTCTGCAGAGACGGGGGAGGGTATCTCTGAGCTGTTTTCTTCCTACTTTCACTCTACTTTCCAAGAACCTGAATCATTGTCTGACGACCAGAATGATAATATTATGGACACTCACTCCGATTGCTCGGTGAACTTGTGTACAGTCAATGTATGTCCGGAGATGGTCCTCAAGCTACTCAAAGGTCTAGACCCATCAAAGTCTGGCGGGCCTGATTTCATACCCCCCATCTTCATTATCAATTGTGCAAAGAGCCTGGTGGTACCGGTATGCATGCTGTTCGAGCGGTCACTGAGGGAAGGTATCGTACCGATGATGTGGAAATCAGCATTTATCACGCCGATCTTTAAAAAGGGGGATAAATCTAAAATAGAAAACTACCGGCCCATATCCAAGTTATGTATTTTAGCGAAAGTTCTTGAGCGATTAGTTCATGCGGAGACTTATTCAGCTATGCAACTCCACTTTGGCGATGAGCAACACGGTTTCCTCAGAAAACGGTCCACTGCCTCCAACCTAATACTATCCAATGAAATTATAAGCACCGGGATGGAGGAAAGATGCCAGGTCGATGCGATATATACGGATTACAGTAAATGTTTTGACCGCATAGATCATAGAGTGCTTCTTCGGAAACTACTGTCTGCAGGTATTCACGGTGACCTATTCCGGTGGTTTTCGTCTTATATAGATAATCGGACGCAGGCTGTAGTTTTACGTGGATACATATCAGGATGGAAGTCTGTCCCATCGGGAGTGCCCCAGGGCTCAATTTTAGGACCTTTGTTATTCACAATATTTATCATGGATATAAAAAAATGCTTTATAAACTCACGAATCTTACTGTTTGCTGATGACATGAAGGTCCTGAAACTTGTACGCACACTATCCGACATTGAGCTACTTCAGTCAGATCTTGACAGATTTGTACAATACTGCAAAACCAACAAATTGCAACTAAATGTTACCAAATGTTTCCATGTAACATTCACTCGCCAGAAATCTGTCATTGATTCAAAGTACAGACTAGACGGTACTTACATACGCAAAGAAACCAGTGTCAGAGATCTTGGTGTAGTGCATGATAGCAAGCTGCTTTTTGATGAACACATAGAAACGGTTGTCATCAAGGCGTTCAAAACTTTGGGTTTCATCATTAGAGCTTGCTCTGGCTTTCGTTCCATAAAACCACTCAAAGTCCTTTACTGTTCCCTCGTGCGTAGTCACCTGGAGTATGCTTCCCAGGTATGGAATCCTCAATATGAGATTTACAAATCTCGTATTGAGTCTGTCCAGAGGAAATTTCTGCGGTACTTGGACTTCAAGGCTAGGCAATTCTCAGTTGACTATGAACACCGCTGCAAGCGATACCATTTCTTACCGTTGGAATTAAGACGTAATGTTAGTGACATCTGTTTCTTAGCAAATATCGCAAACGGCTCGGTTGATTGTCCCGAATTACTAAGTAAGATACTTCTTCGCACTAACCTAAACCTAAGAAAACGGCCACTACTCCATGTACCTTACACATCGACAAAGTACAGGCGAAATGCCTTCTGTATACGGAGTGCTATAGCCTTTAACAGTTTACCATCACACTTAGAGGTTGACTTATTCTGCACCAGCGCACACAAAATTAAAAAAATATTGAGCAATGAATATTTTGATAATCGCAAATAGCTCTTCTACCCTATTCTTGATGTTGCACGACTTGATATAATTAGCAAATTATTTTTTAATTACGACTTGATAGTATATTATTTCGATTAAGTGAATTTTGTAACTAGTGAATTAAAGTCACCAACGGTCAACGCAAGCAACTTGTAATTATATAGACGTCTATATGTGGAAGCTTGTCATTAGCAATTGTCCTTATTTATACAAGATTTATTTATAATTGTTATTAGTCTGTAAGCTTTCTTTAAAAATAAATAAATAAATAAATAAATAAATAAATTTTTTATAGCGGGACCACGTTGAGAACTGGGACCACTTTGATAACTGAGACCACTTTAATAACTGGGACCGCTTTGATAACTGGGACTGCTTTAATAACTGGGACCATTTACATAACTGGGACCACTCTAAAAACTGGAATCACTTTAATAACTGGGACCACTTTAATAACTGGACCCATTTTAATAACTGGGACCACTTTGATAACTGGAACCATTTTGTAACTGGACCCACTTTAATAACTGGACCTACTTAGATAACTGGGACCATTTTGATAACTGGGACCAATGTGATAACTAGGGCCACTTTAATAACTGAACCCACTTTAATAACTGGGACCACTACTATACGTCAACAGAGAGTGCTGATCAGGTTGAACAACTCTTGCTAAGACGTCATTCCTATATATTATGTTATAGTTTAGCTGGGCTCTTGAAGTTCCACATCAGGTGTTCCTGATCTTCAAAATTATTTCCTCAACAGAAAATGCTTATCACGTGGAACAATTTTTGCTACGGCACCATTTTTGTATCTTTTATAGTTTAGCTGGTCTGTTGCGGTTCTTCATCAGGCCTTCAAGTTTCCATGATAAATTATAGCCTATGTTTTGGCCAGACTTTATACCTATAAAACAAAAAAAAAAATCATTCAAATCAGTCCAGTAGTTCCGAAGATTAGCGTGTACAAACAAACAGACAGATTTTTTTTTAGATTCGTGCTCTATTACTGTTTCTAAGCACCCGTAAATTTTTTTTTTTTTTAATATAGTCAATGTACAGACACAGTTTTTACTGTTTTATTATAATGTATAAATATAGATGTATAGATTTAGAAATTCAGTAAGTATTTATTTTGCTAACTTAACTTAAATATTATTATTTGAACATCAACTGATTTCGTTCTGAAATCAGTTGATCAGTGTTTTAAATGGTTCTCTATTGTGTTACCTAACTTTTTTATACATAATCTAATGTGACATATTTTTTTTTGTCCTAATCATCATTTGTCCGAATGATAACTTGCCCGAACTTAATACCACATAATTTCAAATGCCATAACATTGAATTCCAAAATACTGTATGTCCTAAATTCGTTTGTCATAAATATAACAATCAATAATATACAAAATACATAAAACCGATTGCCATAAAATACATAAGTCCTAAAGTTGGTTTTGTTACTGATTACCACCCAATAAGGAATATCGACGGAGCCCCGCTTCGCGGGGCTCCTATTTCTGCGTCAAGGTTTAAAGTAACCTAACACGAAGGGCCATCCCCTTCGAACCTAACCTGTCCGTGTCGAGAGCGCGCTCGGGACTTGTGGGCACACAAGTCCCGAGCTCGCTTCGCTCGCTCTTGGATCCCAAGATCTTCAGTTTCTAAACAATTTAATGAAATATCAGTTTTACTATACCTAATTGAACATTCGGAATAATACACATTATGTAATACAATGATTAGGACATATGACTTTATTTCATTCAAAATTAGGAGATTCAATTATTATGATACTCGATATTAAGCCAGAACAGCTTTAGAAGTGAAAATAATTATGTAAAACAATATTTAGGACTTTTGATCATTATGGTTACAAAATTTTTTAGCAAACGTGTTATGGATAATGATTTTCGGACAAACAGTTTTAAGTGACGAAAAGGGATACCGTTTTAAATATATTACTATTATTAATTTCATAGGGGCTATAACATACTATATCTATCACAGGCATGCATGCATAACTATTACAAAATAAATTATTCATCAAGAACAACACTTTTACACAAGATTGTACTGATTGAAGCTAAGCTACTTGTAAACAAATCAATTGAACTGATTGTAGTGAACTATGTATGTTATGAGCTGAGTTACTTAAATGCACCGTCCGACTATACCGCGTATAATGTTTTTTTAAATTGACTTAATAATCCCATTTCCATCTTATCACGTCTTCTGCCTGCTGGGGTCGCGGGACTGTCTCATCAGGTAACAGTGACCCTGAGACGTAAAGGGCTATTGAAGGATTACCGTGGATTTTAGTCAGTACTAATTTGAAAGCCCCTCCTGTCTCGCCCTGGGTGGGAAGACTGATTTGATGATTTGGTCACGATAAAAAAATGTCAGTTCGTTTTTAGAGGTCGGGATTACAGGTAGATTAAAAAAAATAGCTATGTTAAGATTGTTAATAATAAGAACAATTAATTCAAAAATTAACACAATCAATAGATTTCCAAGATACATGCCAATCTCCCTAAATCATCAAGTATCATGGTACCAATCAGTAGATATGTAGTCAGTTGATCGCAGCACTGTTAGCTATCAGTAATCAGGTCAACGACGCAATTAGAACCAAACACATGCAGACGATGCAGCTTCTAATTACCGACGGGTAAGGAAATAGTTTCCCACTCGCCGGGAACTTGACGATGGATCAATGAGTTCGAGCTGTGATGGGACAAATTGGAGAGTTAGGACGCTAGTGAAGGGGAAAATTAGAATAACCGATTTAGAAGGAAAATTGGTGACTGCAGAGATGACGAGTTATTTAAAGAGAAGTATGGAAGAATAATGGCATGTGCCAGTCAGGAAATGATGATAAAAAATAAGAAGTAAATAGGGTATTTGACTTTAAAAAAAATCCGTCAGTGGTAATGATAGTTCACTGAATATTTGATGTTATTGGGATTCTACTATATCATATTGAAGAAAAGCGTGTATGAATTTCACTGATAATCTAGCGTAATAGTCAATTGTATTCTTCAGTAAACTGAATAAATCAAGCTCATACTTGTATCTGCATAAATTATTATTATACAACCTTTCCGCTGAATGTAAAATTAATAATTAATTTTCATACGAGCAAATATTTTGCATCGAATATAATATTCCACGGTTCATATTTTTTTTTTCATTTTAACCTTTATTTTCATTGTGGTGACTACATAAATTGGTTTTTAATTATTTGATTGATTTTTTAATTTTAATAACTTTCAGGTTCGTTGCATAGTGTGTCAATTAGTTTTCTGCTGCGCTGACTGTCGTCGCAGACACGAGCTTGTAACCCACGGCCTCACATACGACTGCCCCATCTGCCGAGGATACCAGTTCCTCTGCAAACCAGAACAAATCAACCAAGACTTCATTATACATCTAACGGAAGAACACACCCCTTTACACTGTAAAAAGTGCAATAAAATCTTCTACAAAATGGAAGATTTCTTAAACATAGATAAGTGCACAAGTATATCTGAGTTAGTCGGCAAAGAAGCTGAAGTCGGCACTACCCAAATAAAAGAACTTGATGAGAAATTTGATTCGATTTATGAAAAAGCAAGCAAATATGCCGACAATTTTGAAGGCATTATTTCAGTTAATAAAAGCAGTAAGACTGCCATTATAACACCAATCATCCGGAAGAAATATTTAGTAGATTATGAGTCAAGTGGTAGTGAAGATGAGGATGATGATGATGATGATCATAAAGTAGGAGCCATGACTCCTCATCCAAAAGTTGCTCCAAAAACTCCAAGATCGAAGAGACAAAGAGCTGCTACTCCGCACACGAAGAAACTTCTCAGTATGATGAGGCAAAAGGTTGTAGAAGACTATGATGAGGAGACGATCGGTGATGATAATTTTGATGGATCTCCGAAGACTACACCAGTTAGAACTGATAATATAGGTGAGTGATTTTTACCATTGTTTACTAATTTGATTTGACTTTCTTTATGAAGCTAAAAATGTAGATAATATTTAACCCTTACTCACCTACCAATGGTTTCAGAGATCGACAACGTAATTTAGAATTCAAATTCCTTCATGGGTCTTCTTGTAATTTTATTGAATTTTTCAATATGTTGTTTTTTATTTTGTTTGATTTTACAATTAGTTTATTAGATTTATGAAAAGTCTGAATTTTTTAAAATACTTAGAAATATTTATGTAACAGAATATTAAGTTATTTGATAAAGATTTAACGATTTTTTTTTTAATATTAATTTATTTAGTTAGTTTTGTTTCTTAATGGTACAAAATTATAAACAAAAAATATTGTAATTGTATTGTTTTTGGAATAGATTTTTAATAATTACAAATAAAAAGTGGAATTCCATGACATGAGAGTACTTTATATTTAATAGGTAGGGTTATACTTAACTTCAAAAACCAAAATGTCAATACCACATAATCAACAGGTTATTTTTTCCATAAATCAGTTATCATTCAATAAATCAGCTTTCATTATTATTAGTTCAATATATCAACACTTTAAAGTTTAGATGAACCACGAATCCCCCTAGAGGGCCCTAAACTTTGAATACACATTTTGGAGCTCATTTAGAATAGGAATCAGAAAGTAGTTTGTCATAGACAGACCTTTCACTGTTTAATAAAAATCTAAAATTTATTTACATCATCAGTTCCAGAGCCACAGAATGAGATGACGACACCCACCTCCCACTTGCCATACCTCATGAAGCTGGCGCAAATTGTCACGACCAGCACGCCCACTCATCCAGCTGGTAACGGCTGGCCGCTGTTCGCTGACCAGGGTGCTGACTCTCCTCTTTCAGAGATAGAGACCACTGAGAGTGCTGCTCAGAGTATGAATATTGAGGTAGGAGGTTATTTTAGGTATAGGATTTATTTTACAGGATTTTAATATCTTGTAAAAGACAATCAAGGACCTGTAAGGCCAGTCTGATGGAAAAAGATCACCGTACCTTACTGCAACACCAGGAAGTATCACTTGCGTGTTACCGATGCTGTAACTAAAGGAGGTAAAAAAAGTAGAAAGGAACGTTGTTGCGACAGATGAAGAGACAATTGCAGTCTTCCTACAAAAAAGTTAAACACTGTAAAATATGATTACACCCTGGGTTTCCCAGCTGTCTGTGGAAAAAAAATCTAATGTTGACCAAGACTTAAGTGCTGAAGCGACTTGTGGTGTGCTTCAATGACCGGAGAAATGACGAGTTGTTAAAGCATGGGATAACTCAAAATAAGGGACTTGCAGAGTGACGTTTCCAATACGAAGGCTTCATCTATCGAAGGATCCAAGTCACATCGGCCGGGCCTTAAGACAGACAGTCATGAGATCTAACTTCAGGCCTGAGATGATTATTAATTATTACCACTTTAGAAACTACTCGTAGAAATTGTTAGAATTTCAATGTTCCATAGTAGTTCGTTTCGACAGTGCAGTATAAATTAATTTATAGTTTGAATTATAGGTTTTTACCTTACTTCTTTTGCCTTCCAGCCGTCTAAATCTGAATCAGAATCAGTGCCAAAGTTGAAGAGTATCATAGTGATGGGCAGCAAGGTTCGTGTCGCAAGTCAGGATAGCACGGAGAAACATGTCACCTTCCAGGATTCCAACGAAGGTTCATTAAAAACTAAAAAAGTCAAATTCGCTGATGATACTGTATTTGAACAGCCTAAGGTTAAACGAGGTAAGGAAAATTATATAACAATGCTAACTGAAATGATCAAAATAAGATAGTCGTGGTGGTTCATTGTATGATTTCAAATGAAATGAAATCTTGGTGGTAGGTACTACAAAACTTTATAATAATTGGTTGTTGTCTGGCTGTGACAGGGTAAATGTCACCAAATCTAAGACAGCAACTTCAGTATCCAGCTATAATCAAAAGAAAAGTTTTAAGAACGTTGAACTAACAGCATTCCTTTTATACGCACATAACGAGGTACTTTCCAAAATTCAGACCCATAACAATCTAGCAACGATGTAAAAGTTACACGAGCTGGCGTACAATATAATATTATCACATCAATCTCTGAAATGATAGAGCTATCGTAAGTTTTAATGTTTACTGTTCAGGTGATACTTGGGTGATTGCCCTCTTCATTGCAATAGCATAAGGACATTGCATACTCACAAACGATGCCTGATATTGTCAAAGCTTTGGTAAACTTCTTGAGGACTAGTCCAATTTATATTTAGAAGCTTTATTGTTATTATGTATGTACGATCGGTCGAATCTTGGAACCTAAATAAGAACCACTTCCTGACGTGCTCTTTAGAATCCTTGCGTTTTTATTTTAATTAAAAAGTAATTTGTTTCAGTATTCAGAAAACCAAAAAGAATGCTAACACCCGGACCACAGAAACCAAGGTACTGTTTCAACCCCCGGTTTCAAGCGTTAATCAACCGTTTCGAGAATCAGGGCATAATCATGGCAAGAACTCCAAAAACAAAGGAAAAAACAATTAACGAACCAGAAAGCACTCCGCCCGTTGGAGAACCTTCAACCATGCATGCACGAGCCATTAACTTTAAAGAAGACAGTCCTCAAATCGAATCAGAGTATTCAAAAGAATCGAGTGAATTATTCAGAACGTGTATTGATACTCCAGAAGTAAGTAACCCGGACAAGAAAGCAATATCAGCATTAACGACGAACATAGCCGGAACGCTGCAGAACTGCCTATCATCAGCTCTGATGAACACGGAAGAGTTGGAAACGGAGATTCAATTCAAGTTTGTAATAACAAAGAGAAAAGTTAGCGTTAAAAGGATTGCGGAGGAAGCTGAACGGAAAGGTAATGAGAAATGTACCCCAATCGATAAGAATCTCGAATCGATTAAAGAGAACATCTGGTCGAGCGTAGCGAGGGCCGTGAAAAATGTGTTTTGGGGTGAACAGGGCACTAATTTCGGTGAGTACGTTTATTGGTTTCCTTTATTAATGGGGTCTTAACTTGTTTATTTTGTGGGCGGAGTGATTCTATTCGCCATAATTTTTTTAGGTGTCAATTAATTTTCGGTGTGATTAGAGCGTTTGACTTGTAATATAAACTCTCATTGCATAACTTGACCAATTATGTTGAATTACTTGGTTAAGTCGTAATCAAGAAACAAGTATTTCAATTGATTTTTTAAAATTCTGTCTTATTAGATGAATTTCCAAGACTACTCTGGTAAAACCGACACCAAATTTTACGGCAATTTTCATATTGCTTGAAATTTTCCAATAATTGCGTTCTAAAATCAACGTATTAACTCGGCCACGCTGCGAACGGCAAACACTGCTCGCAAATATTGACAACCTCATCATGCTTCACGATCAAAACTTCTTAACTTAATTATGTTTATTAGAGAATAGACCTTGTTTTTATAACCTTAAAGTTCATTTTTGCTAAACGGTGTGAAGAAATTTTGAACAGTAAATTTTCCCTCGTTTTCACCAAAAAACAAGTTAAGTACTAGTTTGATACAAAACTTGTAGAATACTTTTGTTTCATTAAACGTGTATTGACTTTTTCAAACTTTCATCCCCTTGCATTCATCAAAGTAATAAAATATGTATTCGAAAACGATTACCTATTAGTATTTGAAGAACTATTTTGACCGGATTACTAGTTTTAATCACAGTTTGAATCGTTTCTTCATCTAATTTTCAATTTTGTACATTTAATTTTTAAATATGAATTTGATCGCACGGAACCGGATACAACTGGGTGACCCAGCTCCAACTACCCTTAGAACTGGGTATGCAAAGTCAAAGTCAAATCATTTAATTTTACTTCAATTAGGCCATCAAAGAGGCACTTTTGAAATCTCAAGTGCTCTCGGCAACATTATTTTTGCTGCACATTGAGGATTCCTCTCAAAATCCTACCTTTTGAGGCACAGGCGCTTTCAAAAGCGCCCTTTACAAACGCATTTGGAAGCACGGTTACTGAGAAACATGAAAATATGTCATATTACTCTATATTGTAATCATCTTTGACTTTTAACCAAAATTCCTTGCTCGTTCTGTCCAAACGTGCACTTTCCAGGATTAAAATAAAGCTAACAAAATATTTGCAACACATCGGACGAATATAGTTTCTATCCTGATTTCCGATGATTCCCGATGTCCACCCCCAGCTTGTCCCCCGCTGGGGGACAGCGCAACTTTTTCTAAAAAATGTTCCCAATGTCCACCCCGGGGTGGCCACTAGGAACTTTTTTTAGAAAAAGTTGCACTGTCCCCCAGCGGGGGACAGTGATACGATTTTTTAAAAATATTTACGTTGTCCCCCACGGGTGGACAGCGCTACAATTTTAAAAATGAGAATTCTCAGTGTCCACCGCGGGTGGACGGAGATACTTTTTTTTTATTTATTCCCTTTTAATTGTTTTTGTAAACTTTGAGTGAAGACTCGTTACAGATTAAAGACTTAAAAGGAAGATGATGAGATTATTAAAATAATAATAAAAACAAATCATGTTTTTTAAAATCAACGTTTATTTAAAAAAAAATCTTCTAATTAACACCATAATTAAAAATTCAAAAGTAGGTTTATTTATTGTAATAATTTTGTTTTGAAATTGACTAGGATATGACATTTATTTTAGAGCGGGAGCCAGGCCAAAATATCGTTAGTGATTTCTTCCCAAGCCGTAATTAGTAGACTACATAAGGGAGTCATATCATAAAGATTCGTGAAAGTCAGCTGCGATTCCGTTGGTGGGATAAGCAGCAATCGCCGTTCAAACACGTAGAAAAAATATTTTTTTTTAGTCATTTCCTCCCAACTGAAACCTGGTTTATATTGAAGATTACCTTGTATCACGAAGAATAAAACCAATCAGCCGACGGTACCAAGGTGGAATACACGTCAGCCGGTCACTCGAACATGTAATTTTTTATTTTATTTTCAGTGATTTCCTCTCAACCCAAATTTAACCTGATGAAAGTTTACATGTAGTTATGGCTAAAAACAGACGTCAGCTGGCTGTATCTCGGTGGAAAGATCGTCAACTGATACTTTGAAAATTACAAACAGGACTTAGGCTCTCAGCCTAAATATGCATTTAGATCAAAGTTTTCAATTCCTCCCTACAGAAAACCTGTTTATATTGACGCTTACTCAATATCACGATGAAAAAAAACATTCAGCTAATGTTTACAGACAGTTATGGATCAAAATACAGGGTTATTCTTATTAAGCTGGGCATCAGGAACATTGTGATTCCGTAAGAGATACGAAAAAACTTATTTAGATAACTTTAGCTCTTTTTTCAGTATAAAAATGTTAGCATTTTTATTTTTTTGGTCAAGTGTGAAATGTCCACTAAAATGAATTCGCTAGGAACAATATTTGGATTATACAAAATGTGCAATACCTTAAAAACTACTTAACCGATTCTCATGAAACAAACTGTACAATAGTTTTTAAAACAAGACCAACACATTAAAATTAGTTCCATTGCAATAACCCCGTAAACAAAAAATTACATTTTCAAGTTACGTAATTATGATCAACATAATTATCTCATATAAGATTTATTTTTTAATGCCTTTCGACTCTGTTTCATGTAAAGATCATTTCGTTGTATCAGAAGACAAAAATCAGGATGGCGGAAATTGGTCAAAGGACATCATTTAACATTCATCACGCTCCATACATTTTTTGGGCTTTTCTGAAAGTGCCGGCCAAAGTATTAAAAGTCGGCGATGAGACCACCGCTATGACGAGAGGTGCACGTAGTGGGAGGTGCGGCAAGATGTAGGTAAATATTGTTTGAAAGGACCTCTCTTAAGATATTTTTCTAATCAGATTTTTTTTTATGTTATTTGTTTGTGCTAAATTATTATTAGAATACTGCATTTTTCTTATTAGAGCTAATTAAAATACATAATATCAACTAGAAAATTGTACTGAAGTTTGATAATTATGTTGATCATAATTACGTAACTTGAAAATGTATTTTTTTGTTTATGGGGTTATTGCAATGGAACTAATTTTAATGTGATGGACTTGTTTTAAAAACTATTGTACAGTTTGTTTCATGAGAATCGGTTAAGTAGTTTTTAAGGTATTGCACATTTTGTATAATCCAAATATTGTTCCTAGCGAATTCATTTTAGTGGACATTTCACACTTGACCAAAAAAATAAAAAAGCTAACATTTTTATACTGAAAAAAGAGCTAAAGTTATCTAAATAAGTTTTTACGTATCTCTTACGGAATCACAATGTTCCTGATGCCCAGCTTAATAAGAATAACTCTGTATTTTGATCCATAACTGTCTGTAAACATTAGCTGAATGTTTTTTTTCATCGTGATATTGAGTAAGCGTCAATATAAACAGGTTTTCTGTAGGGAGGAATTGAAAACTTTGATCTAAATGCATATTTAGGCTGAGAGCCTAAGTCCTGTTTGTACTTTTCAAAGTATCAGTTGACGATCTTTCCACCGAGATACAGCCAGCTGACGTCTGCTTTTAGCCATAACTACATGTAAACTTTCATCAGGTTAAATTTGGGTTGAGAGGAAATCACTGAAAATAAAATAAAAAATTACATGTTCGAGTGACCGGCTGACGTGTATTCCACCATGGTACCGTCGGCTGATTGGTTTTATTCTTCGTGATACAAGGTAATCTTCAATATAAACCAGGTTTCAGTTGGGAGGAAATGACTAAAAAAAAATATTTTTTCTACGTGTTTGAACGGCGATTGCTGCTTATCCCACCAACGGAATCGCAGCTGACTTTCACGAATCTTCATGATATGACTCCCTCATGTAGTCTGCTAATTATCGCTTGAGAGGAAATTGGTCACGGACATCTGTTACGGGCTCCCGCTCTATTTCTAATTATATACACCTGAAAAGTATTTAATCATTTAAAATGTTCATACAAGGTAGAGTAATATTATACCAATTTTTCTAATCCAATTTTACAGGCTCGCTTTATTAAAAGTTTTCATCTAACAAACTTATAATAAAACGAGCCCAGACTAACTAAAACTTTACTAGTACACACGGCTAGTTAGTTTGTTTGTTTGTGTAACAGTTAGTTTGTTTGGTTACACATCAACCTATACAATACCAGTTTGTCTTGATCTCGCTTTGTGAAATCTTTCCGCACACTCAACGGTCAGCTTATATTGGTTTTGCATAGTTTGATGTGTAGCCAAACAAACTAAGATATGTGTGTACAAACTAAGATATGGTTTTAAACAAAATGATCTAAGTATGTGAAATTGTTAAAATAGTATTTTTTCATAACTAAGCTTACATTTACAATCTTCATATTTCATTACTAGTTTTTTTTTCAGTCAAAGTATTAAAAATAGTTAAAAGGGCCCGCTACCGGGAATAAATAAAAAAAAGTATCTCCGTCCACCCGCGGTGGACACTGAGAATTCTCATTTTTTAAATTGTAGCGCTGTCCACCCGTGGGGGACAACGAAAATATTTTTTTTAAAAATCGTATCACTGTCCCCCGCTGGGGGACAGTGCAACTTTTTCTAAAAAAAGTTCCTAATGGCCACCCCGGGGTGGACATTGGGAACATTTTTTAGAAAAAGTTGCGCTGTCCCCCAGCGGGGGACTAGCTGGGGGTGGACATCGGGAATCATCGCTGATTTCTAGCACGTTACAGAACACAAAGCTATCTATTTTTGGATTGGTCAAAATGAGTCCAATTTCCCTCTGTTATTTTCCAACTGTTCGTTTATTTTTACCTTTTCTTTCACTACAATAATACCTATAACAGCAATTTCCTTTACAAGTATCCGGAAATAAACTTCCTACAGAAACAAGCCTTTGTCACAATAAAGCAACAAAAACGAATTGTTCGGCATTTACTTCTAAATTCTACGTTCATTTTCATTCTCATTCGGATACAAAAGACGGATATAAGATGTCTGTCTTATTGTATCTAAAAATGTCAAGCGATCAAAATGTCACTTTAACACTTAATGATACGGCTGGAATTCTCGGAAGCATGATATAAAATTGCTATTTTGTGATAAAAGGCTCAGCAAATTGATATAATAATATATTATTGGTAGTAGGTATAAATAATTATATACAGCTGCATCTGGTTCGACTGGAAACCGACCCCAATATAATAGGGAATAGGCTAGGAATAAGTTGGTAGTCGGTATCCAAAGAAAAAGAATGTAACATAGTTATAAAGTTTAATGATTAAAGTAATTTATACATTATTTATAATTCATAATCATAAGATTGCTTATACTGCAAGAACTACTCTAGCTACTACTAAAAACAAGACAAATAATTATAATCCCCATAATATAGACAACAGTAATGATGACGAGCCAAATCTTGGTCATGCTAATTGAAGCATGTTTACCAAACACCTTACTTGCATAGTTACATTAGCGGACCTTAACACACACATAGACACACATACCACAGTTTTAGCTATCGGTACTGTGCTTTAAGAACCAGAGACAGAACTGCTAAAATTGCTAAAACTGCTAAAATCTAACTGGTATCGACGACAATACTAGTCTTTTTCGCTTTGAGAAAAAGCTAAAATTCTTTTCTTGACTTTATTAGACCCCAAATGGCTCTAATGCCTGTTTACTGTCTCATTTTACTCCCTGCTCAAGAATAAATCCTTGCTCATACAATCCTACTTTCATTTCTTAGACACGAAGAAAATTCTTAGAAAAAATATTTTCCAAACCCCAATTTTATTACCAGCTCCGAAACTGAACACGACTGGATATCGTCCAAAAACTTTATAGGAACGTCAGAAAGATATTTCTAGAAAAAATACCGACGGATGGGATTCAAATCGTAAATTTTGCAGCAGCCAGTAATTCCGTTCCGAGTCAAGTGTCGAGCAATATTGCATTTTTCTATTCATGAGGAGGCTAGCTTCAATCATATTGCAAAGAGAAGTTTTATATTTTTTTTTCTTTCGTTCTCAAATCTTTTCTTCTTTAAAATTTATTACTTTCCGCTCTTCTGCTTCGGAAATTGTTGCTTACATTTTTTGTTCCTTTACTTTTAGATTGATGGTGACGTTTTAATCATGTAATTTTTAGGCAGTAGCTTTTAAATGTGTTCATCTAACTGACTGACAGTTGCGTTTGATATTTGAAATGATTGATGTTGATAATTGTAAGATTTATGCTATCAAAAGATTTTGATGTTTCATTCAAATTGATCTATCTTTCTCACTTGTTTATCTCAACATTGCTTTTTATTAATGTTTTTTTTTAATAATACAAGTAAACTTACTATACCTAAAAAGGAAGAATTAAAACATTTTTTTGTATCGGACAATTGTAGGGTTACGTTATGATAGAAAACAAAAAAAAAACAAGTTATTGGACTGAATGTACCCAGGATAAAACCAATTTATAATTAAAAAGCTGCGTCTAAAATGAAAGATAAAATAACACTTAAAACTAGTTTTTAATATTTTTTTATGATTGAAGGGACATAGGGTCCGGACAGACCCCTGCAATGTTCGAGTTTTTAAATGAAACAAAAAATAAAGCATACATCAAAATGCGTTATAATGCATTCCTTCATGTTTGTAAATCACTCAGATATTTCACAGTTGGATTTTTTCAAATTATTAAAAAAAACAAGAAAAGGCTCGTTTCGTTTCGATTGAGATCACATAATTATAAACAAAACAATTTTCTTTATAGAAAATCAACAATATTTTGTGATTTTCTCCCTGAGTCCTATTAAACATTTTGCTATCGTAAAGTGCAGTGGGTCTGTGTGACCCTGTGTCCCTTCTTAAGAATTAACAGTTCTGTCCATTCTTTTCCAGCATCAACAACTCCCCACCGCTCATTTTCCTTCAACTCCACTTCATCATCAAGTAAACGCAAGTGCGACGAGCTCTCAGACTCAGAGAGTCCTGTAAACCATAAGAGGCACAAGTATGAAGGCAGGATTCGAGGAAGACCACCTTTGAGGAGAAGTAAGACTTGTGTGGCAAGTCTCAGGAGCACCATGTCAGCAGAACAGAAATCACTCATCAACGAACTAACAACCACTATGAATTTGAATGAAAATATGAATTTGAGTTTTTAATCATTAGGTTTAGTTTTGCATGACTTTAAATTGTACCCAATGGTCTCAAAATTGTTAATGAACATTTTTTTGTTAATGTTGGGTTTTAGGAAAAAGGGATCAGTTTTAAGCTAACCCTTTTTGGTATTAGCGTTATATAATGAGAAGGAATTTTAAGGGTAGGAAAATATGTGATCATAATTTTAATCGGTAAGTATTAATTATTTTTAATTAAAATGTTGAAGTTCAGAAAGTTTCTGGTTGATTAGTAAGTTAACGTTTAAATTATAAGATATTTTTTATAATCTGTTTTATTTATTTAGTAGGTTGCCCTTAAACGTACTTCAAAAGCCTGATAATATTTATCATCCTGTCCTATCCACGAACTCAAGGGATGCGATTTATGGCGGCGACTAACACCAAGATAAAAGAAATTTTAGAAGGCATCGGTAATCATCAATTAATGATTCCCGCTACTTGTGGAATGGAAGTGATGTCAGACTCGTACTGACTAAAATGTAAAGTTACGAATAGGTCATTGATTTCATTCAGTTCTTATCCGCAGTCGCTGTTTCAAAATCTCTTGAAAATCTAGCTCGTACAGCGATAAATCATAACTATCATGTAAACATGCTACAGTACTCACTCAACCCTCCAATGATTACCCACAATATCGTCCCCAAACTATGACTCCATAGAAATAAACCAAGCGAAATTACCAACACATGTAACCAGACGTAAGATAACTTAATAACGCGGTCCATAACACCACAGGCACGAATGACCGCGCACTATAGGGTTACATAACCCGTCGTAATATCCGAATATCCGAAAACTCTGCAACCCTTCGGTGCCGGACGTGTGCCGAATTCGGCCGGAGAACAACCCTAATGTTATCATTTAGGCCGAGTCAATCAGCGGCTGGTTTCTGCTCGATAAAATGAGTTGATCTTGTTGGGTTATGATTTCAATTGTCAGTTAGTGAGGTAAATTGGGATAAAGTGGAATAGGTAATGTTGGGATTGTCACTGTTTGTATCATCTACCTACATATAGTTTGGAACAAAGTCGCTTCCCGCCTCTCTTTTTAATTTTGTTTTAGGGCTTGTTTACCACGGCACATTGATAGATATCATACTATGATCTTTTATTTTCCAGACTTTAATTAAAAAGTATTATAAAATATACTTAAGGAAAATCGGCCTATGATACATTTATTTCTACTACCGGGACACAGACCCCTCTGCGAGAGGCATTTGATCAAAACTATGTATTTTTTGTCGTGGTAAAATCATCAAATGAAAGAAAGAAAAGAAGATAGAAAAAACATTTATTTGGCGCAAAGGGACCACGATAGACACACGCATTTAAAATAAAAATAAGCACAGGAAAAAAACCTATATCTAACACAAGAAAAAATAAAAGAATTATTTTTGTGTGACTCACGGCTGCGCCAAAAAGGCCCAGTTCAGCAAAATGTCGAGCAACTAGTAACTGGACCTGCTAAATGAGTACCAAGGGCAGGACAGGAAGAACTGTCAGACTAATTGTACTGACTCAAATCCACGATGTCCTTCAATAGCCCTTTACGTTCTGGGGTCACGGTAATTCGTTAGTCCCGCGACCTGTAAAAGACACTTAATATAGCTTCTACCATAGATAAGTAACTTCAGCTTTTTATCGTTAGAAACATAACATTTGTATTTTCATCGTAATTTTGTTGTTTCTAAACTTCATCCTAGACACTAATTAATTCATTTTCATTCGTGACAGAAAACATCAAAGCTCTTTTTAGAAACTTTTACCATTGTTTTACTCACTAATTAAATTGACCTTTTGTCGTTTTGGACTCTGTTACGACTCAAACGAATTTCTTTTACTAACTTTTTGGTAAGAAAATAACATTGTATAAAAATATACTTGAATCGCCCTATAAAGTTACTTTACCGTTGTAGCAACGATGTGAAAGCTGATAAAGCTAAATTTTATTCAAAAATTCTATGATTCGATATGATGAATATGACCGGCCTGTTGGTCTAGTGGTTAGTGACCCTGACTGCTATGCCGGAGGTCGTGGGTTCGATTCCCACCCAGGAAAAATGATTGTGTGATGAGCACGATCATTTCGTCGGTCCAATAGTAAACTTGCCAATCTGCAAAAGTCAAACTTTTGAGGAGAGCGAAATGAACACAAGAATTGGTCCTGTAAATCAGGTTTTATAGGTATCTTTTCATGCTTGTAAATTTATTAGTCAAAAGTAATGTACTTTAAGTAGATAATGTTAGAATTACAAATTATACCTTATTTAAGAATTTAAAGCAGATTGGCATATTTACCATGTTCAGAATGAGACAAGAAATATAATTAAGATGTGTTCAAGTAGCCAAACTGGTAGATAACTAAATTGACTGCAGTGGAGCATACTACACGTCATACATTTTTTGATAGTCAACTAGCCAAACTGTATTAACATTAGGAGTTTTCAAACAACTTTTTAAAACAAAATTGTTACTTCCGCACGAGAACAACTCACGGGGCATTAAAAAGTTCAATGAAGAATTCTGTTGAATATCGTTATTGAGAAGTTACCATAATCTTTAGGAGTTTTCAAATAAAAATATATTTCTAATTAAAAATAAAACCGTTTATTCCTTATCACAACACATACATTATTCTGTGTTTTCAGTCAGGCACTGGCTGGCCCAACGAAATTCTCAAAATGCCTTCCAACCCCACAGTACCAAACGAAACTGACGACATGCGCGCAGCCACCAACGGCCGCAAACTGATTCATCCAGAAAGTCAGGAGACCTTAAATTCCTCACAAATCTTCAGTTCATGAAACGGCTTTCTCCTTTCCAAGCGTTTCCTTGAATTTTGTTGTTAGGCACCTCAAACCCCTAATCGCGTCCGCCGCCCGCTACGAACCTTCGCGTTTTAGTACAAATCGCTGGCTCAGGCATACCCTCGCCACTCCGGGCATAGCGGTGGTAAGACCCAGAGGGATGAGGAGTGGCTGCAGACGCGCCACGGGCGTTGGCCTTACCTTAAGCTTGACGCAGATCCTCTCCGGATACGGGAGTTTTGAGAGGTTCCTGTGTCTGATTCGGAAGGAACAAACGACTGGATGTCATCACTACGAGGTTCGCCCGGAGGATACAGTGGAGCATACGGTGCAGGTCTACCCCACTTGGGCAGAACACCACAGTGTCCTCACGAAGGCGATAGGCGTGTTGGCGAAGGAAGAGGCAGGCGCCGCCGTGAGGGACAGGACAGCTTGATTTCACAACCGAAAAATGTATTTGTTGTGATGAAAAGTAAACGATTTTATTTGTATTTATTGAATTTTATTTGAATACTCTTAAAAAAGGTCAATCATTACTTCACAATAACGATTTTCACAAGAATTCTTCTTTGAACTTTTTACTCTCCGTTAGTTGTTTCCGTGCGGGAGTCACCATTTAGTTCCAAAGAGTTGTTTGAAAACTCCGAAAGAAATCATCATTCCTAGCCTTTTCAAAACTATATTCGAGTCGGCTTCCAGTTGAACCAGATGTAGCTGAATATCAATTTACATAGAGCGACTGCCTATCGGACCTCCACAACCCAGCAACTGGGTAATACGATACCCCATGGTAAGACTGGTGGTCAGATTTTAGAGCTTCTGACTGTAAAGACTATTAAAAGATCTACAAATAATGGCCGGAGCAACAGCTTTACGTGCTTTCCGAGGCACGGAGGAAACTACTATAACAGATTGTTACCCATCCACAGACCGACCACGGCAAGCGCGGCTTAGCCCGAATTATCAGCCTGTGCAGCTGTAATTATTTAGCCACGAGCTTCTCAATTAGCCACGAACAAACAAAATCATTCCTTGGTAATAATTAAAGAAGAAAACCATCGTGATTGGGAACATAGTATTGTGACTGATTCTGGTTCTTTCATGTCGATATAATAAAACTTTTTTCGGATGCACATTTCATTTTCGCCGTAGAACAATAAAATGATAAGATGGTTATGGCTCTTCGATTAACATAGATTTTAGGATGCTACAAGGGTTGTTTTTTTTTTGTATATTGTTATGGGAATTGTTCTTTCATCACTTCATACTCATTTATTACCATTTAAAAACTGATGTAAATTAATAAATCTGCGAAATAAGAATGGTATTAACTATTCTATATTTGTTTTGATTGCATAAACACACCAAAGTAAAGTTTTCAATCTGTCGCTAAAAATAATATAACACTGATATTTAGTGTCTCGATAGCCTTTTTTACAAAAGTGATGTATTCAATGTACCACCTAAGCTAATAGAATATTGTGAGTTTAAGTATTCCGATTGTTTTATGCACCAATCAATCAATCAAAAGTATTCAATCTTCCAGTTTGGCAAATTTACCTTTGAAAGATTTAACTTTCCACTACCCTTTTGAACAACGGTAAAGTATTCAATGTACCACATAGGTTAATTGAAGATTGTGAGTATTTCAAAAAGTAATAATATGCAGTACAGGTAAACTGAACAAAGACCACATAGAAAAGTTTACTATTGTACTAATACAATTTTGTGCAGTTATGAAAAAGGAATAATGGCATTATCTTCAAAACTACAAATGCTAGAGATATGATATTTTATCACAATGAAGATTTAATATTAACCATGGCAATTCTTCATTAAAGTCAAAATCACCAAAATGTCAGTTTGACGAGTTTACCTCTGAGCCGACGATTTGTTCTGTGTCTGGATGTAATTTATCTATAATAAGTATGTATTTAGAAATATATAAGTATGTTTATCGGTTGTCTAGTACCCATAACACAAGCTCTGCTTAGCTTGGGACTAGATGGCGTCGTGTGATAGTTGTGGAATATTATTATTAATATTAAGAATTAAAAAAAAAACCCTTACTCTAGGAATTTCTCCTTTGTCGTGGGTGCGTTTACCGACATAGAAACTCACATACACAAATACTAAGACCCAGTACAACTACCTTGTAGGTCACACAAATACTTGTACCGTTCGGGAATGTAACTCGCACCACGCTGCGCAGTATAGTCCAATCGCTGAGCCACTGCAACGTTTTAAAAAAATAACATCGTGCCTAAAGTTCCCATAGTGTTAATATAACCACATTTGGCCAGTCATACTTAATATCAGTATTAATAAGTACTCGTAGGTACTAAGTATTTCATAATAATATTCATTTTCACCGGAGTTGACAGTTCAAATTGCTAGCAGTAATCATAGGCTAACTGACAAGAATGACTCGTGACAATCAATGTGTCATCACATTCAGTTCATTAACTTTGAATTGACAGGTAGAAAACATAGTATTTATTATGAATTTTATAATATCTATAGGTATGCCTCTTGGTTTTTAAAATAGTGAAGACAAGGTAAGGAAACCGAAATATCCCAAATACGGGAAATTGGTAAAATCAAAATCAAACCATTTATTTAAAGTAAACCAGTTACAGACACTTTTGAATAGTCAACAGTCAAGTAAGACAAAAAAAAAACATTAATTAAATACAACAAAATTATGGTGCGTAAGTCACAAGACATAATAACTGTGAAAGTACCGTAGATGCCCATTCCAAGGAATCTCTACGGAGAAGAGCGGGCAAGAAAAAAGTAATATATCTACCAACATGCACTTGGCTAACCTTTTATTAATATATTTATATACTGTAGTACGAGAGGAAGGCATACTTCACGATCATCATCTGCCTGCCTTTTCCCAACTATACATTGGGGTCGGATTCCAGTCGAACCAGATTCAGCTGAATATCAGTATTTTACATGGTGCGGCTGCCTTTCGGACCTCCACAACCCAGTAACTGGGAAATACGATAGCCCATGGTAAGACTGGGTGTCAGACTTATGAGCTTCTGCAGGCATACTTCACGATAAATAGATAAAGTACCTACACATAACATTCACTTCCGCTTTACAAAGGATATAAATAGAATACATTTCCAACATTGTAATAAAGGACCCTAAAAATTCGAATCCTGTCCATACCAGGAGATTTACGTAGGAGCCAACTTCGATCATATTACATGATAAACTTTATTCCACAAAATGTCGCAGATATACAGTGGTGGTCACATAATTAAAGACACCCTTCATGTTGACCACATACAACAAAATAAATGACATTTATGGATCCAAGATAGGTATCAATTGCATTTCAATTGTCATTATTGTGTACACTAAAGTCGTATTTTTCAGAATTAAAACAGTATAAAAGTTATAATAACAAGAGTTTAGTCATAGTTCCCATTTCAAATGTGATACAAACGTTTTTGTACATTTTCCGCTGGTCATCTAATTAAAGACAGTGCGTATTTCAATTTTTTTCTTTTAAAGGAGCACTAATTTTTTACCATTATGCATGTGATTTTTTGTCACAGCAAAAAATAGCTCAGTATAAACCTTCATTTAAGTTCGATTGTGAAATTTAAATTGAATTAGTATGTGGGAATAGCAGAAGTTGCGATCCTTCTGCAAGGAAGATAATTCTCAATTTTTATGACAAGGGTTGGTCATTCAATAAAATTGCAGATTACTTACGATGCTCTAAAGAAATAGTTAAAACGCCATCTGGCATTTTAAGAAGTTCAATACTACGGGAAATGTGCCTGGGGAACCTAAACCCCGAAAAACAACCCAGCGAGAAGACTCAAGAATAACATCGCTGGCTAAAAAGAGCTTTTCAAAGGATCAGAAGTGATTCGCTTAGTAGTATTTGGTGCACAGGGGTCTAGAGAAGTGTCTGCAAGAACGATTAGAAGACGATTATGAGAGCTAAACTTCTTTGGAAGAATTTCTCATAAGATCCCACTTTTGAAGAAAGAAAATATCAGAACAAGTTTTCAATTTGCCAAAAAATACGCACACTGGACAGATCGACAGTAGAAAAATATGCTTTTTTTCGACGTAACTAAAATTAAAATGGATAACTCTGATGTAAAAGTTAAAGTTAGTAGTCCTGCAAAAAAAGGAATTGATCCAAAATGCACAAAGAAAACAGTCAAACATGGAGGAGTAATATCGCAGTTTAGGTATATTTTTCTGGTCACGGTGTGAGACCTATTAAAAAAATAGAAAGTAACATGGATACATTTCATTAAAGGAATATTTCAGAAGAAAACATGTTACCTTATGCCGAAGATCATTTGCAGGTGATGCGAACTTTTCGACATGATAACGATCCAAAGCACACCTCAACAGTGGTCAAAGAAGTTCTTAGAAGCCAATCAGTAACAGTTTTAGATTAGCCACCGTACAGTCCCTACACTAATCTGATCGAAGTCTTGTGGTCCCGTGTGAAGAAAATAGTTGCAAAAAACGTACAAGTATTGTGCATCAACATAACACGGCATTTAAAAAAGTATGGGAGGAGATTTCGATTGAAACCTCCAATAATTTGATCGCTTCAATGCCTAAACGGTGTCGGGCTCTCGTTGATGCTAAAGGATATGCGACAAAATATTAATAACGTGGTTTTATGTTTTCATTATACATCTCAAAGTAAGTATAGCGAAGTTCGTTCCAAGTTTCGAAACATTTATTTTTTTATACTTACATGATTTGGGTGTCTTTAATTAGTTGGCCAAGTTTTTCTATTAGTTTGAACTGCTTGCAATAAAGTAAACTTGATAAAAATTTAAAATACGATACTTTGATCTCTTTACTTAATTTCAAACATTTCACGATAGCCGTTAGAATATTTTAAATAATATCGCAAGGTCCTATTGCATTATGATAAAAAAATATAGGGTAGGTAAACTTTGAAAAAATCATATCCTATCAAGTGTCTTTAATTATGTGACCACCACTGTATATGTATATCAATAAGAAAGATAAGAATACATTGGTTCTGGGACTAGGGCTTACAAGAAGTTCCGAAAAATTGTTTTTTAACACCCTTGCTCGTAAAGCTGATGTAAATCCACCAGTTTTAAATATGTAAAGCGGGTCATAAAAAACGCGTGTGTTATCAAAGCAAATAGTTAAGTTATAGTCCATACAAATTCCATAACAGTATTAATTGCCACTTCAAATATGGAACTGCGGCTCGCCCCCGCGCCGCCGCCGCACGACTCCAGCTAGTGAACAGCGCGCTGTTGCTATTCAAATTTCGAACTAATCGCTGCGCAGCGCCAGTCAGTTAAGTAGGCAGAGCTAGCGCGCTGTTAAAATGGCGGGAAAGCAACAGTGTGCATTCACAGATTGAGTTTATACAACATTATTTTTAGTATATGCGAAACCTGAATATAGTTTGTTCAGAATCAGTAACTGATTCGATTCCAATAATTTTTACACCATGTTATATTTTTTTTCAAAAAAAAATTAATTAAAATGTTTTTTTTTTCTGTTTCCTCGCAAATGTGTTAAAAAACGTCGTACGATATACGTGCGTATTGGTTATAACATGCTCGGCTCAATTACGCCTCGCATGTTATAACCAACTTTACGCACTAATATCGTAATGTACTATTAATTTGATTGTTCTATGCACTTGTAAGTAACTAGCTTCTGTAGCTCAATTCACGTAACTAAACAAGTGCTGTTGCAGTGCAGTTGCAGTTAAATTTCGATCAAAACAACGCTTTTCGTATTCTCTACCGCTGATAGACACGCTCGCGTCAAGTTCGCGTCATGCGAGCGCATCATCGGTATTCTACTGTTGCGCGTCTTTGGTGCGTGTTTTGGATCGCAACAACATGATCGTGAATCTTGGTTGTGAATCAGCACTAAAATCTGTACTGGGGTATTATTTTAATATTTTGTTAATGTCATAGTCATTGAAATTTAATCGATTCCATTCGATTATTTAGTGGGCAATATTTTTTCTCTTCTGTGAATTGACGTGTAGTTCACGCGCAGTTTACGCGCAGTTTAAAGATTACAAGAATACCGTTTATCACTAGAACTTGAACTTAACTACAACTGCACTACTACTTCATCGGCGCGTCATAAAATTACGTGAATTAGCCTTCTGATCGCGACTTCGCTCGATCCTGCCCCCAGTTTTTCTCCCTAAACTGACCAAAATTTCAAAATTCAAATATCGGTGAAATTCATATTGATACCGTAGGTTCACTTTAACGCTAACTAACATTTATTCAGCAGAAAATTGTAATATTATAACGTTAGTAAATCATTTAATATAAGCTTAGGAACATAAATTCGTGATTTTGCGGTACAAATAGAAATTCTGAAGACGGTTCGACGCCGCTTTATCTACATAAGTAAGAACTATTGCGTAATTTGCATGCCCGAGGAGATTCCCTTTAAGTATTCCACCTACACACTACAACGCGGAACACAACAATTTTCAATCCCATAGTTGACAAATATGCAACCCTTTCTGTATCCGAATATCCGCACCCATATCCGAAATGTCGCAAAATATCCGCGACTCGCGCAGTCCCAACCCTAAACCGCAATATTCTGATCACGATCGCACCACGTGACTGTATTATTTCAAATTCAAAGGGTAAAAAGGAGACTGTATTAAAAAGGATAGCTTTCTTGTAACAGAAGCGTGGCGTAGAGCGGTTCTACTCCACCACGATTGGCTGTCACACTGGGACCACTTGAACAAACTTTGTTATTCAGCTTTTGTAAATCTTATACTATCGATTATAGAGTTGAGACTCGCTTGGAAGAACTTGAAGAGAAGTTTGTGCAACCGGCTCTGGGAATAACGGCACTTGAACATGAAAAAATCTTAAGTGATTTAGTAGCGGTAGGGATTTCAAAGTTAGCAGCACTCGCCATTTTAAAGGTTGAATAAAAGTTCTGTTTTTAACCGACTTCGAAAAAAGGAAAGAGGTTCTCAATTCGTCGGTTTTTATGCATTTTCCCCGGTTTCTCGATGATGCCTGGACAGATTTGGAAAGTACATCTTTTGTTTGATATAGATAGGTTCTTACGAATTGAGAACCTCTTCCTCAACCAGTCTATACTTGGCAAAAATGTATATGACGACAACCTGCCAATATTGACAGAAGTAATAAATCCCCCATCAACGAAAACAAGCGGTAATACTGCCCTCTAAACAACATAAGCAATAGCACACACAATCTATCAGCGATAATCCCGTGGTCACTCGCCGACGACATTCCCCGTTGTGTATGGGGCGAAAATACGGACCAAGATACGGACGTTCTATCAAACTAGGGCTGGTGAATTGGAAGTAGCAAAATGAATGAGATGTTTTTAGATTCGACAGGCCTGTTGGTCTAGTGGTTAGTGACCCTGACTGCTATGCCGGAGGTCGTGGGTTCGATTCCCACCCAGGACAAATGTTTGTGTGATGAGCACGATCATTTGTTCTGTGTCTGGGTGTAATTTATTTATCTATAATATGTATGTATTTAGAAATATATAAGTATGTTTATCAGTTGTCTAGTACCCATAACACAAGCTCTGCTTAGCTTGGGACTAGAAAGCGTTGTGTGATAGTTGTGGAATATTATTATTATTATTCAATAACATATTCTGTACAGCAAATAAAACTAAAATATTAATTTCGATCAAAGAAAAAAAAGATTGTCCATGGAGTTGGCCGTTCTTCTCCATAGAAATCTACTCCTTGGAATGGGCTCCTATCTATGGGACTTTCACAGTTGTTATACCTTGTGACTGGGACAGTAACACCATGATTGTGAAGTATTTAATTTTGTTTCTTTTTTTTTGTCATTGACAATTCAAAAGTGCCTGTTCATGGCCTACTTGAAATAAATGCTTTTATTTCAAGTAGGCTAGTAGCTATTTCGTTTGATTTGATTTGACGAGATCAATCTTCGGCTTTAAAATATTAGTATAGAATTAAGTATATATCTTCCAAACGACCTATCAGAGAGAAAATTTCATTTAATCGTGTTTTCATTTTTGTCATAAGTTAGATCATTTAATCATAACTATTTTCCAAGTTCTTATATCTCCAGTACAGATACGTAAGAAAAAAAGTAAAAATAAAAACCGTATTTTCATTGACACCTCACCTTAACATTTTTTAAGACTTAAGGATTGAGATGTAAATGATGAAATTATTTTAAATGTTTTAATGGTGGGTGAAGATGTCAGCTTCGAAAATCGAAAATGCGTTTCCTGTGAACCTTTTTCGTGATATAAATTTATGAGGCCGTCACAGTATTTTTTTTAACATGGTAAAATCATCGAGTCCTTCCATCCAGGGCGGGACGGGAGGGACTCAGTCAGACTTGTACTGACTAAAATCCACGGTGTTCATCAATAGCCCTTTACGTTCCAGGATCACGGTTACCTGATGAGTCAGTCCCTCGACACTGGCAAGCCTCGGCACTCTAAAGGATTCCACGTCAAATTACTGACAGATCTTTGAGACGCGCGTGGAACACAACGCGCCGTGTACAGTAACTTAAGCCCAGGTAGCCTACCATGATGAAGGAGATGGCGCTAGACGACTTGTATAGCTCTGTCTCTTTTCCACAGTGGTACTACTTTCGCTATATGACGTCATGCTAGACCCCCTGTGCGAAACCACAATAAAAAATGTTATTTCTCAGTGCTTCACATGTAATATAGGTAGATATTTAGCAATAAAGCAGCCACAAACAAGCTTGTTATGTAATATCAAAATAGAAAAAAAAATCCTTTGTGTATCAGGCGTTTTGTTATAGAAGGTAATATACAGTAATAGGTATGTATTATACTGTTACAGAAATAATAATACAAGCTCAGCTTTCATCAAAGTAGTTTTCTTGGATGAAAGTTAGAACTACAATAACTCTGCGAACACAATACTTTTTTTTTTATTAACTTATTTAATAAGAAGTGGATCATCACAAAAGGAAAACGTTGATTTAGAAGAGGTTTTTATGTCAAAATAAAAATGTGATAAAAAAAATAGAATTTACGCGATCTGCAAATACAAAAAAAATATATTAAAAAATGCAAGTCGCCTAGCGCCACCTCCTTCACTCACTGGAACTACTTTGGCTTTAAGGTGAATGCTCCAACTAGCCCGCGAAATTCAAATTTTCTTACGTTTTTTGCAATTTGCAGGCCAGTGACATGTTGTAACTTTATCAAAATATGAATTGCGGTAATAACAAGTATAATATTTTAAATATAAAAATGATCAAAACATTCGCTCCACCAGCTCTCACATAGAAAAGGTGCATATTGTTAAAATCTCCGAAATCTAACTTAAATGCAGCTTTTCTATGTGAGAGCTGATGGAGCGAATGTTTTGATAATTTAAAAAAAAAAACGTAAGAAAATTTGAATTTCGCGGGCTACATCGACGCAATCACTTTAAGACGACATGTCATGGTAGCCCACCGCCGTCATGTCATGGTAAGTTAAAATGTGAACACCTTATTTTGTACCCACAGTCTTTGCAAAATAAATGATTTCTGATTTCCACTTGCTCAGAGTAAAATTAAGATTTAATAAATAATGATAGACCAACTAATATTCCGGTAATATTTTTAAGACAACGCTAAACAATGGACCAGCAACATAACAGCTGCAGGTCCACTATTTAGCTTCATCAAAACATGTTATTTACGAAAAATCAGCCATTTCATAAAATTCCATGACAGTAATACTGCCCTTGTTGCCTCTAATACTGGTAAATAACTCCTAAAATTAAACGGCTGATTTTAAAGTTTCCAATGCCAAGCTGCTACTCTTAAATTGTGCGCTAAATTCACAGTTATGGTTGGGGCATGCGGACCGTGAGTAATGGGTGACTCGCCGTCAGTCATTGACCATGCCCGGGTCGACGGCGCGTCTTGTTCCACGCGCGCCTCTCCTCTTAGAGGGCCAAAGCCTGCCGAGGTCGCGGGACTGTCTCATCAGGTAACCGTGGCGCTAGAACATAAAGGGCTATTGAAGAATCACCGTGGATTTTAGTCAACACGAATCTGACGTCTGATAGACGGGAGTGATTCCTCACGTCCCACCTTGGGCGGGGGAGGACTGATTTGATGATTTTACCACGATAAAAAAAGAGGTAGCACATCACGTCCATTCTACCTCGTGATCAAATCCGAGACAGCCCTACCAACCCAAACAGACTGATAAACACCCGATTATTCCTCCGCGAGTGTGTAAGCCAATACTTTTGTGGACGATCTCCTTTGTTTTGGTATATTTTTCCTCAAGACCAGTTTACGACGTAAAGCGAGTATGAGTGCGCGAATGGGGATGCCTCGCCTTTATGATATCATAGTTATACTGCCTGTAAGCGGTTTGTTATCGTAACTATGCTGTGTCTATTTTTGGTGGGTATTTTGTAAGGGAATTTTTCCTGTCTTGTTCTTGTATTAATTCAGAATTTGCTGAGAATTGATGGATGATTATTGCTGATTCCTGTTATTAATTAAGGACAAGTGTTGAAGAATGGTACTTCTCATGTACTGCAGTATTTTTCTTGTAGTAGCAAACTCCATCTTTTACGTTGTTCTCTTTATTCAAGTCAGCCTAAGCCACACTAGATCAAATTAATATACGATGTAAGAAACATTGTGACACAAATTCATTCTCCACAGCGTATCGATTGTAAATTAACAGTTCAATTAACAGAATCGAAACTTTTTATTTATCTGGAAGATAGATTATCTAAATTATTTGACTCGTATTTTTTTCTTTTATTACGCTAACCAAAATTGACGAAGATACAATGCTTCTAAAAATCACAAAACGTTACTTGATCGGTATAATTTTACAGGCATTATGACGTCACAAGCCCCCACTCCCGTATTTCGAAGCGTTTTATATTTGTCAATATAAATTGATCTAAAATAAAAACGTGTTAATTAATTATTTTTCAATACTCTTTCTGACGGACTAAACGGACAGATTTTCAATTTATTTATTCACTTACTGTTGCCAGCGGCTTCACCTGCTACAACTCGAAAATTATCCCACGGGAACATAAAATCGGGATAAAAACTATCCTATGTGTTAATCCAGATTATAAACTATCTGTGTACCAAATTTTAGCCAAATCCGTTCATTGGTTTTTGCGTGAAAGAGTAACAAACATACCTACATACACATACACATATACATACATCCTCACAAACTTTCGCATTTATATTATTAGTAGGATTAAACTAATACCTATACCCTATTATCAGCTCAGCAATAAAATCGATTGTTTAAAAAAAATAACCGGTAGCAGTTTGTGTAGCATTGCCCTTAATACCGTATACCAAAAGTTTTGTAGATCACTAGACTATAATGAAGAAGTTTTGGCCAAAGTGTATCACGTTCCGATTTCTCTGAAGATTACGCCGCTGACCCTCCCAACTTTAGCATTATAATGGAGTTTAAGATAACGCTTAGTTTCATTAACTTCATTATCAACATCAAATTAGTTTAGGTTCGAAACAGTTAGTAGTACTTCTTAAGCTACCAAAGTGTTCAGTGTTGTTGGAAAATGTTTAACTTTGAAGTTTTAATTTGGCCTAGTAAACGGATATGAAGTCGTTTATTTTCGTGTACTTAACTGACCCAAACACAACACTACCATAAAAAAGGATCGACTGTACAAAAAGTGATAAGGTATAAACAAAACACAGAAGCCCTTGAGAAGAAATATAGTACTGCAACTACCCTAATAATAAGTCCTTTTTTAAAAAAAAAATCAAACCGACGAAACATCTAACTGAAAAGCAAAAAATAAATTTTGAGGCGGCGCCAAACAAACAAACATATAAATTAACAATTTGAAGAGCAGAATAGCTCGTTGTATAGGTTGTCGTGGTTGAATAGCTCGTCGTAGCTATTCGTTGATTTTTTCTTTGGCGCCGCCTCAAAATTTATTTTTTGCTTTTCAGTTAGATGTTTCGTCGGTTTGATTTTTTTTTTAAAAAAGGACTTATTTTTTACTTTTGAGTTTCCTATCTCGTGTCAATTTCTGTAACTAAAAACTCTCAACGACTGTCATACCCCAGCTACATCTAAAGTTCTCATCAATATGAGTGAAATGAGCCCAAATATGATATAGTTGCTGTTAACTGTTAAGGATCTCTTGCTACTGCCCTCTGTCACCATCCTCAGACCCTCGATGACAATTATACCCCAGCTAGGTATAAAGTTTTCATCAAGACTAGTGAAATGAGCCCAAACACGATAAAGGTGCTGTTAACTGTTGAGGACCTCTTGCCCCTGCTATCCGTCACCATTCTCAGACCCTCGATGGCAATGATACCTCAGCTTGGTCTAAAGTTCTCATCAAGCTGAGTGAAATGAGCCCAAACACGATATAGCTGTTGTTAACTGTTAACGAACTCTTGGGACTGACTTCACAAAATAACAGGGATCTGGAGTTGATCTGATGATGGTGACGCCATCATGTTATGTTCTCCACATCTCTGCTATATAATATGTCCTCAGAACTACAATTGTTAACTTTATTTCAACAGAATCGGTTCATAATTGAAAATTCTGTAGGAAGATTGACAATTAATTCCTTTTTTTCTACCCTTAGAGGCCGATTTTAGTTTTGAAATTTAAATGGGACCAACTTTGAGATATACTCTTTCTAACAAAAAAAGAATTTTTGAAATCGGACCACGTTAGGAAAAGTTATGCGTGGTCATACATAAAAAAAAAAAATAAAAAAAAAAAAATATACATGTCGAATTGAGAACCTCCTCCTTTTTTTTTCGTCGGTTAAAAAGCGGCTTAGTTCCGTAAAATCAAGCAATATTGAATCTATAGTTACTTGAAATCTCTACTTATCTCTTAATGCCTCAGAAAGTCTGCTCCTGATCTATGTCTGGACGTGCCGAGTTGGCGTCCTACCACACTATTAAAATGAAGAAATTAAGAGAGTGCATGTGCGATTCTGCGTCTACGGCACACTTGAGCAATATTAAAAGGATCTTCAATGTCTAATCTCCGCAAGAATTATGACTTTTCTATGACTATTATGACTTTTCTTGTTTTCGTGACTTTTACTGAATCTTTGATCGTTTATTTGAAGGAAATAATAGTTCTCTTTCGTACATTAGAGGCGCCTTTTCATTTTTTTCTTTACAAAAACACAGTACTTCAAGTACGCAATACATAAGTCTTGTGATAAGGTCCCTTCGCTGATTTTGCTATTAAACTTCAAAATAACTAACCCCAATTTAAATTCCATTCCAACCTCAAACATCTACACACGAATTCCCGACATAATTGGTTCACTTTCGTTATTAATAGCCTTATCATAGGAAGGAAACAGATGCTACATCAAATATAATCCGACGCCGAAGCGACCGCTCACGAAAACACATTACTTTCATCTAGTGTCATTTATTACAGAAGATCACATACCTACACTGCCTTATTAGAAATAGAGGCCCTAGCATGAAATCTACGTATTTGGCCGTACAACGTAGAAAAGAATACAATAAAAAAAATGGAATAGAATAGAAAAACATTTATTATTTTATAATGGACACACACAAAAAAAAACAGTAAGAATTTTGCTGAGCTTGTCCACACAAAAAGGGTTACTAATTCAGTATTTACTGTACTTGTATTTTTTGTACTTGAAGCGTGTAACGAACAAATTAATGTTTATTGATTATTAAATCGTAAAACTTTTTTTTTTATTTTTTTTTTCTAAAACGTAATATATTCCAAATAAAGATCCTCGCGTCATATCTAAAGCTCCCGAATTGAAAGGTTCGGGTCGTCACGAACAGACTGATTAACACTCTCCAAGTTTTCCACCATTTTTGATGACCTTGGTTGCCCGGTATTTGGTTTTTACATCATTGTACCGGGCTCTTAAAAATTTTCGATCAATTTTGGAAAAAGGAATGCGTGACGATAACCTCGAATAATGCCCAATCTTAAGCTACAGTCGCTGAATCACCAGTTTTCTGAAATTCTCAAGAGAAATGCAAATAAAAAGCGCCTATGTTGTTCGAACGAAGAACTAACTTTATCCATCAAATTAACGTCAAAGTAAATTATCAATAGTGATAACTTTTTTATCAAGTGCATAGGGCGAAGTGTGCTTGGCAGTAACGATTTATTTTCATATAAATTTTATACGGATTACCTTAAAAAAAAAAAAAAAAAAAAAAAACTACAGCTACACTAGGAATTTCTCCTGACGTGTCGTGGTTACGTTTACAAACATAAAAACTCACATACAAAAACACCCAGACCCGTAACAACTACTGGCCTGTTGGTCTAGTGGTTAGGGACCCTGACTGCTATGCCGGGGGTCGTGGGTTCGATTCCCACCCAGGACAAATGTTTGTGTGATGAGCATGATTATTTGTTCTGTGTCTGGGTGTAATTTATGTATGTATTTAGAAATATATAAGTATGTTTATCAGTTGTCTAGTACCCATAACGCAAGCTCTGCTTAGCTTGGGACTAGATGGCGTTGTGTGATAGTTGTGGAATATTATTATTATTATTATACAAATATTTACTCCGTGCGGGAATTGAACCCGCGTCACGCAGCGTAACAGTCCAATCGCTCAGCCACTCCACTCACCGTGTTGTCATACTTAAAGTTACAAAAATCTAAAATAAAAGGTAAATCGCATCGTCCTCGTCTCGTGAACTGTAAACCCATTAAGCCCACTCCTGTGCTACCTTAGAGTACACAAACTAATAAAATGGAGCCAAGACAGGGGTCAGGGGACACCGAGGGACACGGGACAATGCGGGTCTCAGACGCACGTTATGTTCACCGGATGGCGCGTACGAGAGACCGGAAGGCAGACGATGTCACGCAGAAATAAGGGTTTTGGAATTAATCAAGCTGTTCGGAAGTTTCTTTTGTTTTATTGTGAATCCTAGAAATGTTACCTAAATATTTTGCAATCGTATGCACATGTTAAGGCGTGTTATTCGCCAATGGCCTGGAGCATGCGGATGGCGTTAGATTCACACACACGTGTTGCTCATGTCTGACGAATTAGACCTAACTTTTCAAGATTTTGTTTGAAAAATATTAAAATTGATTAGGATAAGCGATGTACAATCAAAGGAAGACCCAACGACGAATAAGTACGTGTAAAAATATTTAAAAAATCATAGCCCTTTATGAGGAGTTTGTAACACACACTGAAAAACCTGTGTAAGAAATAAAGTACATGAATCAATAATAAATGTAATTTGTTTTCAAAACCATAAACCTAACTTTTTAAGGAGGAGTTTGCTTATAAAATCCCAATCCACCGCAGTTATTATAGCAACACATTCTTTCCCCACATATTGACGCAGCTTACACGGGCGGTGGGCCGTGGGTACACAGTTCGATGCCCGCGCATGAATATTCATGTCATCGCTGTGACGCTGATCCATGTGATCAGATCGCCCGCCTGGCAAATTGGAAAACTTACCTACATGTATGTATGTTGTGATGACCGGGTTTTAAAAGAACTGATAATGGAAGAAGATCTTGGTGGATTACGAGATTTAATTATTAAAGTAGGTACGTCTATAAATTAGTTTAAACCTAACGAATGGAGAAACAAAACTAAACAACTTGCACTAATCATGTGCAAAAAATCCTTCAGTTATTAAGGATTTAATCCTCCATCCAATCCTGTACTCCTGTACCAGGAGTATTCCTGTATCAGGATTGAGGTCAGGGATAAGAAACGGCAGGCAATGCGCTAGGCCCCGAGACCAGCCGGTTTCTTAGTAATAAAATAATAAAAGACACCCCGTTTCAAATTAAGATGAAAAGATTCAAATCTAATACAGACAAAAAAAAACGAATCCAATTGAACAGGAACTGTCTTACTACGAAAAGTTAAACAGCTGTTGAACAGTTGTCTTTATAGCTATTGTCAAACAGACAGGGCGAAGCGAATGCGATTCCGAATTCTGTCATATAAAAAAGCGAAAGCGATCCGAAAGTCTATGTGACAGGCTTCAAACAATTCCATACATTACAAACAAAAACGCTTCGGCACGCTCTTCAGTTTGACAAAAGCATAATAGTGTAACTCCATAAAAAATACCTTAATATCATCGTCAAATACCGTTTTACAATTGACAATTTTTTTGTGTTCAACAGATGAGAAGTCAATGTATGAGAAGTGATGAATAGATGACAAGTGTTCAACAGATGTTTAACTCAAGCTTGATTACAGACGTCTTTAGGATTATGTAACTAAGCTAAGTTTGAGCAAAGACAAAGTTTGCTCTATAGATCTGGGCCATAATCCGACAAATGCATGAAGCATGACACAATAGTTGTGAAACGTGGTCACTTACTAAATCACACACTAGCATGTCTCATGTAACGTGTTTATCCTCCTGAAACTAATCCGTATACCTCAGGTATTACGGTCCCGGCATTAGGAGAACATTCATGTTTGGCTATCCCAAATAGAATCCCCACATAATCTGTCGTCACTCACAGTGTCTCAGAGTCTCTCGCGTAAATCACGTCATGAGACAGATGATGGTCCTATACTAATATTATAAGAGGTAAAATTAGTGTGTATGTGAACTAAACTAACAAACAGAACCACCAAAGGCGGATTCCGAACAACAATAGGGACAGAAAAGAACACACGGCGTTCCGCAGGGCTCGAAAAAAAACCAGTTATGATTGGACACCATGTATTGCAGACGTTTTTGTTTCATCTTAATTATTAAATATCAACCTGGATATTCCTCAATTTGGAACACTCTTGTGATAATAACTCATGTTTTACCTCAGAATGCAATCTATTTTCCTGGTCGGGATTAACCTGTTTTTGAATCTTGATTATCTTTTGTTTATTTTAGTTATTAAGGATATAAATAAAGGAAATTAGCTTGTTAATAGGATGGAAGGCAATCAAAATTTCAACTTAATGATTCTGCAGTAGATAGTTAAAGTACGTTTATTTATTACGGTTCTATTGGAGCCAGAAACAGATACATAAACAAAATACAGCACGCGTATAAAATATGCTGATCATGCGTTATTCTTCCTCTATTTCTTTCACTTCTTCTTTTTAGCCGCAATTTGGGCTTTGAACTCAATGATGGAAAAGGAGCTCAAGCCGATAATGTACCTACATTCGCAGATCTACTCCGAAAGCTTATTTGCTCCAATGACTCCTTTTAGCGATAAAAAGACAAGTCCGTGTTTTGGTGGCGTTAAAAGAGACCAGATTGTCGTCACCCCACTAGAAGACAGGCCTTAAGGTTAAATTTGTCCGCTCAACCATGACTTTCCTGAAGAAACAAACTTCATCCTTCTTCTTAATTTTTACGGTAAAATGATGGCGTCATAGAAACATACAGTCTAAAACGAACCCCTTTCGATAGTGATTTCACTACCAAAGAAGGTTAGTTTATTCTTCATTCCACTATAAATCGGTACAGTCCCATACAAAACGTGCCTTGGCGCCATCTAAAATTCAAAGGAAGAAAAAAGTCATATATGCCAAATAAACCCACCAGGCAGACGAAACTGGCTAGGGGGCTAGAGGAAATTGACACCTTCCTCCTCATATCCTACAAGTCTCTTGTCATCATTAACATAACCCTATTGTGTTTGTTACAGGTTAACGGCTCGTGGGGCTTGCCCGCCTTCGTCTGCGACGTGTACATCGCAATGGACGTCACCTCCTCCACGTCCAGCATTTTTAACCTCGTTGCCATATCTGTTGATAGGTAAGACTTCAATACGTTCATGGCCAAGGTGGTCAGAATAGCTTGAATGCAGATCTAAATTGATGAAGTAATGTTATGCAGCATACTGCGAAAGACCTTGTGTTTTGTCGACGGGACGTCCTTCCCTTTAGAGACCGAAAGGCTTTGTCCGATTCCTACACACTGAAACCCTTGCACACTTGCGTCACGGGGCAGCGGGATGTAATGCGACTTCCGATGCCTCGAACTGGTTTCTCCGGCCTCGGGTCTCATCCCCGGAGAGCTATGAACCCTATGCCAAGCTATAAACAGTATAAACTACGTTGCAATAACTGTGGTATTAGCGAGAAATAAGTAGAATTTACATAATGATATTTAAAATGCTGCACCAACGCTTTATGAACGGCTTGAAATTGACTTAAAGAAAACATTTTGTTAGCCGGTTTTGTAGCTTGGGAGATTATCAGTCCCTAAGCTATTACCCAAAAGGCTCAGTGCAAAACTTATTCCAGCGCGCTATGTGAACATTATTTCAAACTTATCTAGTGTCGTCTTGAGACATAAATGCGTACAAACAAATTTAAGTTTACTAACACAATTGAAGACACTTTATTACCAATAAAACTAAAAGCATTGGAGCCACTAGTTTGAAGGATATGTTTGTTGTCTGTCCCTTAATATCTTGGACAAAGAGTAAAGGGTCAAGTTTCAATATTTGAGTATTTGAAAGGTTACAACTACTGGACCCATATCAAACATATTAAGCTTGACACAAGAGATTTAGACACTTCAACGTGCAAATTGCTATCAACAATCCAGTTCAAATTCCCAAAGAGGTCGATGGTCGTTGGTTTTATTCAGCTCATCCCGCCATCTTCCGTGACGTCTTCAGGCTTTGTCAGTTCTCCAGAAAGCGGTTTTGTATTCATAGCTAGCGCATTGGGAGTGAGGCAAACGTGACCAGACCTACTTCACCTTAAGCAATATCAGCTTTGTGTCTTGGAGCTGTGTAGTGTTGCGTACATGGGCCGTTAGTTTGTTAGTTATTATGATTCCGAAAGGCAAAATTTTATACTTATGGAAATACTTTGTGCATTTATTTATGTTCTCATTAAGCATTCTCTCCGCAGGTACATAGCAGTAACTCAACCAATAAAATACGCAAAACACAAAAACAACCGGCGGGTCTGGTTCACCATCGTGCTAGTCTGGCTGATCTCGGCAGCCATCGGCGCGCCCATCGTCCTGGGGCTCAACGACACACCCGACAGGAACTTCGACGAGTGCCTCTTCAACAGCCAGAACTACGTCATCTACTCTTCGCTAGGATCCTTCTATATCCCTTGCATCATGATGATGTTCCTTTATTATAATATTTTTAAGGTCAGTATGTAAAAACATTTTAATCTTTTTGGAATTACTACTTATACCCGTTTCTCGGCTTGGCGTTTCTCTCCGGGATCGAATTTGTAATGAAGTCCACAGAAGAAGCAAGCTGAAGAGACAGTGGGCCGGCCATATTAGTCGTAAAAACGATGATCGTTGGGTTAGACGTGTTTTCGAGTGAAGACCGTGAATCGGCAAACGTGAGGTAGGACGCTCTCAGGCACGGTGGAGCGACGAACTTCGCATGGAGAATGAGAGTTGTAGGTGATCGATTGAAGTGGCGTGTGATTGAAGAGGCCTATTATATCCAGCAGGATTGCCCTAAATTCATGCACCGCTTTATTAGTACAATACCATTGGTTAATATTACGCCGTATAAAGATACTATAAAAACATCTCTAAATTATTTAGCAAAAGAAGGAAAGGAATTCTATCTTTAAGGATTCATCAAATAAAGTGTTATCGTTTGTCACAGTAACGATAAACCAAGTCACCTTTGCATTCATAAAGAAATTTGCCATTTTCCTAATAAAGGGATTTTTGACATTTGAACCACTAACATTAAAGTTCGAAAAAAAGACTGAAATAACAGTTTTCTTTAAAATTTTATTGGGTAGCTTAAACAATTAATAATCCGTGTTTCTACCGCGAATACTAACAACACAAGAACATCGGTTTGGCATACTCAAAATGAGTTCATCCAAATCACGCTGTGGAATGGCCGCCCATGTTCGTTGCAACAACAAAAAAAGGTCTTCTTGCGACTGGATACCCTCCATATTCGGCAGAGCTCTTCTCTGTAGCATATCCCATGCATGCTCAATCGGGTTCAAGTCTGGCGACTGAGCAGGCCAGGGCAGGACATTGATGTTAGCTGCGGCGAGAGTCTGTCTTACAACTCTTGCGGTGTGCGGTCGTGCATTATCATGCATTAACTGAAATAAGGGACCGATTAGCACTTGTAGAGGAACGATGACGTCTGATACAATCGTCTCAGCATAAATTTGAGCGTTGAGGTTGCCTCTGATCCAAATCAACTCAGTTCTTCCGCCGATCCAAATACCCGCCCATACCATGATGGTTCCACCACTATAAGGATGGACTTCCTGGCAGGATTTTAATCGCTGTTGGCGTCCAGGGGTTCTCCAGTGTCGTATACGTCTTGTATCCGGTCTCATACCAAAACGAGACTCATCAGAAAAGCACACGAAACGCCATTGTTCTTCTGCCCAATTTCTGTGTTCAAGAGCCCATTGATATCGAATCCTACGATTGTGCATTGCTATAGGTGGTACCCGTAGCGGTCTTCGGGAATGAAGGTTCACTTCATGCAAGCGGTTTCTGACTGTTTGGTCGCTAATTAAGTTCCCTGAAGAGTGATGAAGCCTCACGGCTAACATCATGGCGGTTATTGTTGGAGCTCTTCGAGTTAAGATTTGAATGTATCGGTCTTGTCTCCGTGTGGTGCAGCGATACCGTCCTCCATGGCGCTCAGCCACGGTACCAGTGCTTCGGTAACGTGTCCAAAGTCGACTGATAACACTCTGACTTGTATTCAGAGCTAAAGCCACAGTACGTTGCCGGGAACCAGCTTCTATCATTTCCACGGCTCTGAGCATTTCTTCCCTGCTTAAATGACGTCGCCGCTCCATAATAACGTTGGTTTTAATCAGTAGTAGGGAAACAGTAGCACTAATAATGTCTTCAATGCGTTGTATGTTTTTATAGGGAAAATATTGACAGCTGATTTTCATCTTTTACTCGAATTTGATTTACAGTTCCTGATTCAAATTATGAAATGCACCAAAAAGGATCCATATAAATTTATAAAATCATAAATTTATTACAAAGCCACATCTCAATCTCAAGAAATCCGCATAAAAATGCTTGATCCCTAGACACTTTTGATGTGTGTATAGAAAGCAGCATTACACAATATTGCCAAAGACACGTTTTACTCTTACCGACTCCGACTAATTGCTTTTGTCAAGTTTGGCGTTCACTTTTTTCCATCTATCTCAATTAGGTAAGTACTTAGGTGTTTTATTCTACAAAAAACCAATATATCAAATGTAGAGTCAAAATAGGTCAGTAAACAATGTTCCATTCCATTATGTATCAGACAGGAATACCAAACCACCACTTAGATTAGTATTAACGAGGTTACCATTCCAGTTTCAATTAGACCCGAATATGTGACCTCTAAGGCTCGTTTCATACGTAGGTACTACAACCACACTTCAACTAAACACAACACGTAGGCGGTAAAATTTGGAATTTCAACGACACGGTTGGTGCAATGTCGACTGCTGCGCGGTTTGGGTGTCGCACCTACGATACAGGAGAAATTCCAAGTTGCCCCACTTGGAATTTCTCGTTTTAAAAAGAAACATGATCAACTGCGGAGTAGAAATTTAGTGTGGTGGAATTATTAACTGACCACCTCGCAACCGCATCGTAACCATCACCGATATCGGTAACTATAAGCGGCCAGCCACATTGCAAGAGTCATAAAAATTACATCCACATTAATTTTCCGTAACTGCAAAAAACTGCAGCGTCAATATTCACAACTAACTACTGATTGATCTTTTGTCGCTGCGATGCGGTGTGGTTTGTTACGTGTGAAACACGCCTAAGTTGGCAATTTGGCTAGAGGGTTGAAACCAGAGAGCAATTCAATTGAAATGTCTAGACATACAGAAATAACATATTCAGACGTGTTTTTATGTGACTAACCGATAGATAATGTATGTGGACATTTTATCCATGGAAGCTTTTGCAAATCCGTGCTTTTAAAGATAAATGAGACAGAATACTAATGCGGTTACAAATGTTATGTGATCCTGATTAAAAAAAAATAATTTATCTTCGTGATCACAGGAAACAGTGTATCACAGACTTTATCTTTGAGCGTCTCGATGAAAATCTCGACGTTTATAGTTTCAGCAGAGTACTATTTTCATACTACTTTAAGACCATATTTGAGATATTTATTACCTTGTCTATATAAGCTGTAGTAGTTTGTAGGCTGGTCTAAATTATCCTTCTGCTAAACTCCATAAAATTTTGCCCAGCCGGAAACGAAATTACTTTTTTCCGACGAAGTTTTATACATCCCATAGCTTGTCTAGCGTATTACTAGCCAGCACATGTTTTGGCAGCCAGTCTCGTCCGTATAGAACATAGTACGACCTATATACGATACTGTTGATCGTATTTTTACAAGCTGACTAACTTTGTAGGTCAGACTCGTAACACGTGCGAGAGATTTTACGAGTCAACTCTTTGGAACAGGTAGACGTTTAGATTCAACTTTTTAAATGGTGTTTGGTTGAAGCGTAAAAAGAAGAAAACTCATTTTCAATGTGGGATATTCTTTTGAGGTCATTACATTCAGCTTTTATTTATACAGCAGTTTGACCAAAGTTTTCGATAAAGAAACGGCGCGGCGCGGCGCGGCGCGATTCGGTCAGCTTTATAACCATGCAATAAAAGTAAAAAAGCCTCAATTTGCTTCGTCTGGAGGACGCAACTCAATGCCACACCAAAATGGGACCAATAATGCGATGAAACGAAATCGTTTCAAACCAATTCCACAGCAATAAGAGTGGTCACTCTTGAAAACGTAGTATAGGTAGTGAAATCCCACAAATAAATCCTTTATCCCGCAGGCATTAAGAATACGAGCAAAAAAGCAGAGAGCAGCCAAGAAGCCGCCAGTGTCTGGTGACCCCAACACAGGAGCCACCACAGCCGTGGTGATAGAAAACGTGGCGCAGACGAGAAGACTGGCGGAGACCGCGCTTCATGATGACAGACCAACCAACACTGGCTCGGGGAGCAATGAGGAGGATCATGAAGACAGGTGAGAATTGACATTAAATGGTAATGGTTTTTTGAAGTATGAAGATCTCACTGCTAGAATACGAAAGAGAGAAGACAGCACACAATATATGATTGTCTTCGATATTTTTTCTTCGTGTCAGTTTCCTCACTATGTTTTACTTAACAGCGCATTTCGTTTTGATTATTATTGGTTTCATAAGTCCTGAGAACGTAAGTAATACTATTATCGCTGACCTTATTATGAAAGTAGCTGACTCAGAATCAAAGAGGAAAAATCAAAAAATATTACCTAATATGGAATAGTGGAAGGACACGTAGCTGAATACAGCAGTATACACTGGTTTCTTAGGGAGTAATGAAAATGTTTATTACGTAGAAAAATAAGACAAAATTCCGTACAAAAGACATAGCAACAAAATTATTACAAAGAAAGAACCAATTCACAGCGCAGACAATTTTAAGAACTAGGCAAAAAATAATAATGTGAAACATATTGAAGTTACTTCAAGCGCTCAGCCAGTAGAGCTAAATTACGTTCGGAGCGAGAGTGTAACATAATTATATTCTTAAGTCCCGGAATAACCTGTGGCACACGTGTTGAGGGGAAACGAAGCGGATACTCCGGGAAAGCTCAAGATCTTAATTGCAAAGGATTATGTTTGTTTTCTTCTTGATTTTGTGTATTGCTAGTATAGTACAAGGTACTTTGGAGGTCATAATGATGTTGCAAATATAGGTATTGTTCTAAAATTGAAGCAATGGAGTAATGAAAGCTCGTAGTATTTGGAATACTCTTTGGACACGTGCCAAGGTTAATGCCTCTCGGTATCAAAGCTTGTGTAAACAAATAAAGTATAAGTAACATAAACGCATTTATATTAATGAGATGTAAAGAAATTATCATTTATTTCATTACAATCAAATTCCAGTTTAGTCTTCCATTGACATTAACCTTATAGCAATGACAATAAAAGCCTTTGTGATGTAACATCAACCAACTGTAATGACCAGTGTTTTCATGGCGACAAGACCAAAAGGACTGCAAAATTGCCACCTCAGTGTTTTCATGGTGACAGTACAAAAAGGATTGTGCTAAATTGCCATATACAACATGTAACGTAATTAACGCACACCCTCAGACACCACAATTAGAATATTATGTTATAACCATAATACATATATTGAATTTTTAATTTAACATGGTAAATGCATTGTTATTAACTAAATTAGTTATTTTGCAGTAAGGTTTATTATTCTTTATTTTGTATTGAATGACGGAATTTGTATTAATACAAATAAAATTGCACTTTTAAGTCTTGTTGCCTTGATTTACGGTCTAACTTAGTTTGTTTTGACTGTACAGGAGTAATGTGACTATAATTTCTGTAGTTTTAATTATTTTTGATAAAAAATTACCTATATTAAAAATGATAGAAATCAATTCAGTAAACGATTCTGAACAAACTAATTTCAGGATGTGCGTTAATTATGTTACATGTTGTATATTCATGATTTCATTCATTCATACATGTTGTATGTTACTTCTCATCAAAAAAATCGAAACACCTCGCAGTTTATGATTTGATAAGGATTATCAGAAAAATGTGTATATTTAGGAATAAATGTAAAATGTCATTTAATAGTGAGTAGTATGAGGTTTTTAAATCCTAATGTTAATGTTATAAATTCAAATTAAGTCTTCATAGGTTTCGTATTTTGTATAATGAGTAATTTTTACCCTGTATGGAATATGAAGGAAATGGGTAAAACAACACGCGTAAATGAAAAAAAAATGTAAGAAACGTTTATTTAATAACTTGTATTCCCTCCGCGAGCTCTTATTACTGCTTCCATACGGTTCTTCATCGATCGGATGAGAGTCACGATCACATGTTGTGGTATATTATCCCATTCCTCTTGGATTGCATTTTGCAGCTGGCTAAGTGTTTCTGGGGCTGGATCTCTTGCTCGAATTCGTCTCTTTAATTCATCCCATAGATGTTCAATGGGATTCATGTCCGGGCTTCTTGCTGGCCATACCATAATGGAGATACCGACTTCGGTAAGATAATCTCGTACGACGCCCGCGGTGTGAGCTCTAGCATTGTCGTGCATGAATATGAAGTCGTTGCCAATAAAATGTGCATAGGGCATCACATGAGGTTCAAGACACTGTTCGATGTACCGATGAGAGTTTAGTGCAGGCAGCCGTGGCCCAGACACAAAGGCAAGTTCTGTCTTACCGTCGGCGCTGATTCCTCCCCAAACCGTCCACGAACCGCCACCATAGCTGACCTTTTCTTCAATGCAGCATTGTGCAAAGCGTTCTCCATCTCTTCTGTAGACCTTGTTCCTTCCGTCGTTACTATACAGCATAATTTTACACTCATCAGAAAACAGTACTTTGCTCCACTGAAGGTATGACCAAGTTAGGTGCTCGCGTGCAAAGTTAAGGCGCGCTCTTCGATGGTCTGCAGTTAATTTCGGCCCATTCGCTGGCTTATGCGGTGCCAATCCGCGTTCCTTCAACCTTCTTCTTATTGTAGAGTCACTTACAGCTACTCTTCGTACAACGCGAAGCTGCTGCTGCAGTTGAAAAGCGTTAAGGCGTCGATTTCGTAAAGAAGTTGTTACAATAAATCGATCATCTCGCTCAGAAGTGACCCGATTCCTGCCAGATCCTGAACGGCGCGTGAACGAACCAGTCTCCCGATAGCGTTTGTAGACTCTATGAACAGATGATAGCTTAGATGTAATCTTGCAGCCACAACACGCTGACTAAGTCCAGAATCCAGCAATGCCACCACTTGGGCGGCTTCTGCGGGCGAAGTATCCATATGTTTTAGAAAAAAAAGTTTTTTCAGACGTCCCAAAGTCACAGTAAATGAAATAAGAAACAGAAAGTTTAAAGACAAGCGCTAATTTTTAGTTTTTAAACGAGAAACGTACTCCAACCCTAAATACACATTTGTCTCAAAACAGTGATTAATTTCATTTATAGGATAAACAAATGAAATTATTTCGAATTTTGATTTTTTTCTTCTTACTGTAATGACCAAACTGCCAGCTACACAGTAATGTTTTTTTTTCATGGAATTAATTCTCTTTTGTAAAAAATTAGGACAAAAACAATAAAAACGAAAGTGTTTCGATTTTTTTGATGAGAAGTGTATTTTTGGTGGAGGTTAAAACAATTAATAAATCGCCTCCTATTGTTGAGGGACAGGAACTTTGATTTCACGAATAGACAGGGTGGTAGTTAATTGGTGAATTCCTTGAAATTGGAGATAAAATTTGAACCAATTTGAACTTCGACAACATAGGGTTTAAAGAAAAATTCAATACAGGATGGCCCTTAATTTTCCAAGAAATAATTAGTTTTGTAACAACCTTATTTTCTTTTTTTGGATATAGTAATTCATGTGTAGGTATCGAAAAAACTTTCAAGTTTGATCTCCAAAACAAGCCAGTTTGGACCGCATGTTGACGGGATCAAAATAGTTGCAAATTATTTCTAGTAATACATATTTCAATGAGTGCACCCAATTACAGAGCACCCTTATATAAAAAGAAACATTTTAGGCACTGTATAGTTTAGGTTTACGTCTTGGCATGGACATGATAACGAGAGATGTTGAATGGAAAGGTAGTGATTGATAAGAAATGATGCCGTGACGTCACACGAGGGAAGGGAACAAGAATAATACGAATATGTATTAAGCCAGCCCAAAGAAAAAATAAAAAAAACAACCACAAAAAAGGGTCAAATAACCTTCAAAAAATAACCTTCCTTTTCTTTCGGAAGTCGGTGACTTTTTAAGCTATTGCATAGCTTCTATCGCGGCCCTTGAGCGCGGGGACCGAATCCAGAAATTCCGTAACCAAAAAACCTCACGCTCATTTAATTTAATTAAATTATTAATTTAATTAAATCATTAATTTATTAAATTAATTATTAATTATTAAAATTAATTAATCATTGATGTATTAATATAATAATAATAATAATAAAATAATAAAACCATAACAATAATAATTTTTTTTTTTTTGTTTTTTTTTTTTGTTTTTTTTTTTAAGAAATATTTAAAAATGTAACTTGAATTAATATCAAAGAAAAAGCAATACTGCATGAATAAAATAAATAAATAAAATTATAATTGCATAAGTTGATACAAAATGCTATGCAATAGCTCTACCGCGGCAGTCCCCGAGTGCCTCACGTCTTTTTTTTTGTTATTGTTTCATTGTCTTTTTGCCACCGACTTCCGAAAGAAATGTTTTGAAGGTTATTTTACTCTTTTTTGTGGTTGTTTTTGAAGGCGGTTATATTTGTTTTTGAAAAAGTTTTTATTTTACTCTTTTTAGTTTAAATATTCAACAACAATTCTTGTCAAATACGAGTACATCATTTTCTTACATGAGCACTAGAATTTTGTAATCCGTAACACCGGTAATAACATCGTTAAAATCTGTTACATTCATAATTCCCTATCTCAAAAACTACTGAACCGATTTTGATGAAACTTGCAGTATTCCCTAAGTTGAACGATACCTAGTACAAAAAAAAGAATTACTTAAATCAGACTTGTAGTTCCGGAGATATGCGAACACAAACATAATTTACTAAATCAGTCGATGCCAAGTCCTTACTAGAGGAGTTGTACCTTCCATAATCAGCTGAGCTACATGAGATGATTACCATACGCAAATACTAAAATTACTTCGAAAAACGATGTGTAGGCCTATAAAATTTGAGGGTTGCCCTCGATTTCTCCAGGATCCAATCATCAGATCCTGACATGGTGACAATGGGACCACTCCTGAAGTATCTCCTTTAGAACAGAAAAAGAATTTTGAAAATCGATCCACAACTGGCGGAGTAATCGGGTAACAAACAAACAAAAAAAAAAACATACCGTCGAATTGATAACCTCCTTCTTTTTGAAGTCGGTTAAAAAGAGTAGGAAGTTTAATTTTACATAAATTATATTTAGCTTTGGTATTAATAGTAAACATCTGTAGGCATACAATTTAATTGAATGTCAGACTTGAATCATAATTTCAAGACAACAATAACTGAATATGAAATCTCGTCAAAACAATTCTAAGAATTAATTAGTACTAGCTGAACTATTCTGTATATTTACAACCTTGATCTTTTTGAAGACAATAATATACAAATACTTCAAGAAATTCGTGTCAGCTGTGTGAATGTTGAAATGAGATCTCAATTTGCTGCGAAGATTCCGTTTCAATTACCACAAGAAATAATAAATTTTACTTTTTTGAATGCTCCGTTGAAATTAAAACGTTACTAGCTAAAACCTAATTAGTAGTGTTATTAGCTAAGTTAAAACCTATAAAAACCGACTTCTAAAAGACACAAAAAACAGTAAAATAACTTTGAACGAATGATCTTTTTTATTTTCTGTATTTTTTGTCACCAACTTCCAATAATAACTTTAATTCTAAAGATATAACACCGATTTTTTGTATTTTTTATTTTAACGTTTTAGTGGCTACAGGCTGTGCTACAGGCGTATTATTTTATTGTGTGATTGCTTCTGTGATTGTGTAAACAATACATAGATATGCGACAGCAGCAATGGCCGTTGATTTGTTGTAATTTATTGAAGAGACCCCTCGATTTTTCCAAGACCCTGTCATCAGATCTTGACCAGATTATTACCATGAGACCATCTGTAAAGTATACAGTAAAAGAAAAGTTTTCTAAATCAGTCCAGGCGTCATCGAGGAATCAGGAAAAATAAAGAAAAAATAAATAAACAGATTCCGACGAATTGAGAACCTCCCTAAACCTTTTACCGAAATCAATTAAAATGGTTCTATTTACTTCAACACTGATTGCAGAGTGACTGAGTGACTGAAAAACTTAAAATGTACTAATTTCCTACCGACCTCGACCTTGTTTTACGTTTTCGAGCAGAGTTTTAATGAAATTCCGAAATCAGTTTGATAGTATTCTTGCTATCTTGCAAAATAACACCACTTAGATACTACCAATGGTTTTTAACTAACCGTTATTTGATAAAATTCTTATTAACTGTTTGTTCATCGATGTTTTATTGTTATTGCTTCTGCTTGTATTCAGAAATCATACCTAATCAAAAACTATCTAGCTTGTTGGGCATAATATATTATATTACCTAAAAAAATAAACATTCTAGCCCTGATAACGATGTCTGCTAGGCAGTACTAGATGGGGTCCCGGAACTGTCTCATTAGATAACCGTGACCCTGGAACGTTTAGGGCTATTGAAGGATCACCGTGTCGATTTAAGTCATAACAAGTCGTACTCGCCGTTCCGCCCTGAGTGGGAGGCAACGACGATATAATACTAGACTCCTAATAACAGGCGACCGATGTCTGCCAACACATTAGGCAAAAAAGTCTTATATCCGTCTCATTTCGACCAATCCTGTGAGCCGTAAACATACGTTGAGACAGAACAGACCTTGAGTTAGCCAATCACAACGCAGTACCCCGTCCCCCTCGCTTACGTAGTACCTCAGCGAGTTGGCAGAATAGTTTTGTTCGTTAGATCGTGCAATGCGTAGTCTAGTAATATATAGTCGTTGGTGGGAGGACACATTTTTGATAATTTTACCACGATAAAAAAGGTTTTACAAAATATAATACCTTCAATATAATCTTTTCCTGATGCAGCTTCGACAAGAGATCAGCAGATTTGGAAGCAGACGCAGACGACTGCCACGTCATCCCCAACGACAAGTCTACGGAGTTCATGTTGGCCACTGTTGCAGAGGAGACAACCAAGTAAGAATGTTGCTATAACTTCCTCACATTTTATAATACAATGAGGATTACACTGAATTGTTCATTTAATTAAAGGCATTTACGCACGCAACGCGCATCTTATAGATGATTTTTGAGAAAAGAAAAATTCAGCTACGAGTGGGATTTGAACCCGCGTCTTCTGGATAAGTACTCCAGACGCCTTACCAATAGGCTACCGCGACTCACACTCAGGAGCTGAATCTTCAGGGGGGGGTTTATACAACGTATTAAAACCAGGCTTGTTCCAGTGAGCGAACGAGATGGCGCTAGAAGACTTGTAAAGCTCTGTCACTTTCACTCGCCGGAACAAGCCTGGTTTTATGACGTTGTAATACCCCCCTGAAAAATCAGCTTCTGAGTGTGAGTTGCGGTAGCCTAATTGGTGAGGCGTCTAGAGTACTTATCCAGAAGACGCGGGTTCAAATCCCACTCGCAGCGTGGCGCCATCTCACGGGCTAGTTTCAACTACTTCCACGTTACCGTCAATAATAAATAATCTTCTATTCCCGGATTATTAGGACGACTCGCCTGGATCGACTGGCCTGTTGGTGTAGTGGTTAGTGACCCTGACTGCTATGCCGGAGGTCGTGGGTTCGATTCCCACCCAGGACAAATGTTTGTGTGATGAGCACGATCATTTGTTCTGTGTCTGGGTGTAATTTATCTATAATATGTATGTATTTAGAAATATATAAGTATGTTTATCAGTTGTCTAGTACCCATAACACAAGCTCTGCTTAGCTTGGGACTAGATGGCGTTGTGTGATAGTTGTGGAATATTATTATTATATTATTATTAGGGATTATTATGGGGGGAATAGAAGATTCAGCTTCTGAGTGTAAGTAGCGGAAGAATTTTAAAGAAAATGCACTGGTCTTCTTAAACTGTTCGAAAAATACGACTTTTAAACCATCCGATGTCATGAATTAGGTCACGTCAGTGCAAACGCGTGTAAATTTTTCCACGTAAGTTGATCGTTCATTTCGGAACAGTATTCGTAATTAGGTGGCACAGCCAGTAATTTTGATCCACTACACGGTAATTTAGCCAAATCAATAACTGACCTTGAAAAATTACCTTTTCCACTGCTTTAAAATACAAATCAAATGATTTGAGGTAATAATCTGACGAGATCCCTTAGAGGACCAAAGCCTGCCGGGGTCCGGGGACCGTCTCATCAGGTAACCGTAACCCTGGAACGTAAAAGGCTATTGAAGGATCACCCTGGATTTTAGTCAGTACAAGTCTGACAGTCCCTACCGCCCCCTCCCTGTTTAGGAGGACTAATTTGATAATTAACACGACAAAATAAGATAGTATTACAAGGCCTCCATAGAGGAACAAACACCGAGATTGGGGGACTGCCTAGATAGGTAACGGTAACCTCGAAACACAAAGAGCTATTGAAAGAAAACGGTGCATTTCAGTAAGTTCGAGTCTAAAGCTGAGTACACGTTATCGGACGCGTCCGTCAGCCGCGGCTGAGGGACGCGGCTGACGGACGCACGGTAGTTCGGACGACGTCTTCGGATGCACAAACATCCAGCCGGCCAGATTCTGTTCGGACGTCCGAAAACGCTCAAGGTCACGTCCGTGTCTTACGACCGACAGTTTGCACAGTGTATTATTAACTGTACTGGCTAGATATTATGAATAAGCCGCTTCGGATAAACTATCCATTATGGACCGTTGATTTCGAAGTTCATATTTTTTTTGTAGATAGTACTCATAAATTGAAAGCTTTTTACAAATTTTCAAGTTTCGGACGTTCACAGTTTACGAGATTAATTTGTTTAAAGTTTCCATAAAAATTGGAAAATAGCACTCCATTTTTGTCATGGTTGATGTCAAAGTTGACATTTCACATTCCTTTGACGACTTCGAGGTGTATTTTAATTAATTTATGTCACATTTTACTTAAATATAATTTTTTATATGCGATATACTAATTCGGTGTGTAATACGTGTGCACAATTTGTTGTATTACGCAATTACATTAACTTTTTAACACACAAATTAACGAATTTTAGTGTTTACATTAAGTGGAACGAAACGTGTAGCGACGCCATTTTGATAATGAGCGTCTTTTTTTATCTGTCAGTCATCGTTTGTCAAAATGTTAATACTTTGGTGTTTTATTGAGTGCAAGAGCGAGCGAAGCGAGCTCGGGACTTGGGGCACCCCGACTCGGACAGGTTAGGTTAGAAGGGGATGGCGGGGTCGTGTGAGCGAGCGAAGCGAGCGAATAGACCCCGCCATCCCCTTCGTGGTTATTTTTTTATAAACCACCCAGAAGTAGGAGCCCCGCGCAGCGGGGCTCCGTCGACCTGGCTCCCCCCGACTCTTCTTCAATAAATCAGGCTTATAATGTCCAAAACATTACGAAAACATAACCTCAAAATTCATTCTAACCTAAAAACTTCAAGCATGGATATCTCCATAACCATGGGGCTCCGAGATGTGGGGATGTTGCAGGGGGGCAGCCCCCTCCCCCCCTCCCCTCCCCCCACCCTCACCTTCCCATAAATCAATGGTCCATAATGGAAATTTTAACCGCCGCTTCTCTCAGCCGCGGCTGACGGATGCTTCCGATAATTTGTTCTCAGCTTGACAGTCCTTTTCGCTCCAACCAGGGCGAGTGGACTCATTTGATGATTAAACCACCAAAAATAACAAATTAGTATGGCTATCTATCCAAAAAAAAACCACGAACACTAACGATTCATTTCCACAACTGTTCCGGACATTTTTCATTACAGCCATCGTTATTTAAATGATCACTCATTAATCATCCCGCAGTCCGTTTATCATTGTTCAAGTTCTGCCAAAATTTCATCACTTTCAAAAGGTTTGCAAATTAAGGGCGTTACCCATTTTATTTATAATTTTATTTGAATATCTGAAGTCCCAACACAGAGCCGAGGTGTAAATATTTATGACATGATGTGTGATATTTGTTGTGTGAACTTGCTCTTGTTTTACTCATAATACCTATATGCAAGCTTGCAGCTAACCTACCTTCATTTAGGTCAAAGTTTTTTTTTTTCATTTCTCATTAAGAGGCTCGCATTTTGTTAGATTAGCCTTCCAAAGGCATTCCTATACTTTCCCTGAGTTTTACTTTTTCCAGCCAATTAATCACAAACGTCCTAAGGCATACAATCTGTGACATTTCTGGCCCATTTTTGCATCCTAGAGTGATAAGATCGATGCCTAGTCAGATGCGGTCACCAGATGATTATCTTTTTTAAGCGACTTCAAAAAAAAAAGGAGGTTCTCAGTTCGACCTGTATGTATTTGTGTATGTATGTATGTTTGTCCGCGATTATCTCGCGTTTGGCTGAACAGATTTTGATGCAGTCTTCAATAAAGTGTTCATTACATTCTGGAGAAGGTTTTAGTATATAACACTAATAGATATCCCATGACGTTGCCTGCGTGGATCTGTTTTGCTTACTTGGATCGTAGATTTTCAGGGACGATTGCATGTTTGTCCGCGATTATCTCGCGTTTGGCTGAACCGATTTTGATTCAGTTTTATCATAGATCCGTTTTTTTTTCTTAATAGGATTGTAGATTTTCAAAGACGCCGATTTTATGAAGATTTTTGTTGAATATCTTAACTGAAAAGGGAAAAATAAAAACTTTTTGAAAAAAAGGGAACCGACTTCTAAACCAAACACAAAAAAACTATAAAATGACTTTTCTTTCGGAAGTCGGTGGCCATTATGTCAATGAAATAAAAAAAAACAAAGCCACCAACTTCCGAAAGAAAAGTTATTTTATAGTTTTTTTGTGTTTGGTTTTGAAGTCGGTTCCCTTTTTTTTTCAAAAAGTTTTAGTGGTAAGATGGTTTAACTTTAAATGCAAAATGAACATTTTTGTTGGGATAAATTCGACAAGCTAGCTCATCACAATTAGGTACACAAAATTGATTTGCTTGCCAAAATGATATCTTAGAGATTGTGCCGAGTAAGGCATGTGGCTTTTGTTTAATTAGGTTATTGTTGTCAATATTGTTGTTCAGTTTCAGGTTGCTATAAGTGAGATATTTACTAACGAAATAATTATAGACAAACAAAGACGGTAGATTCTTAGCGTCTGATAATGGTAGGACTAAAGTTTCAAAGGCTACAGATGTTACATACGGCTATATTCTAATCAAGACATAATTGTTAGAATAGAAAGGCGAAAACACAATGTTCTCATATACAATTATTATGCTTAGATATGATCCACTAATTAGTATTGAAACAGACTTTAGTACAGGCAAGACGTTATAATTAATTGTATTGATAAGTACATAAACACATCAAAAAAGTTTATGATCACTAGCAAAAGCTGATATATTTATGTTTTAATTTATTGGAAAAACAATTGAACTATTTATTGAATTATGATTGTAAATCTATATTTTTATTTTAAATAAAGAATCTAAAAATAAGAAAAAACTAGAAAATTGTCTACCGTAACAAAAAAGATTTCAATTTTTAAAGTGATTACTTTAAAAGTTGAAATCTTTTTTGTTACGGTCATACGGCATCACACATTAAAAAAATTGCGATTGCAATCTTTTTTTTTTAATGTGAGATGGGTTTGCTCTTGACCTTAGTCTAGGACAGGAATGACTAAGATAAGGTCGACGATGAAGCGAGCTTACCCAGAAGAAGCCTGTTCACTCTAACTTTGAAGAGATTAGGGTTATATTGTGTGCGTTCGGACTTCGGAAACACAGACGCAGGCAGAGAGTTCCACTCCTCCTTGATGTGTGTACATTGATAAATCATTTTCAAATAGGCATAAGCAGAAACTAGACTGCGCGTTTGGTGCAATAGCTAAGCGAAAGACTGCTGCTTTGCCTGCAGTTGGTTTGATTACCGCAAGGAACAAACATTCACTAATTATGACCTAGTTGTTTCGGTCTCGGAGTTTGTGTAAGAAATTCCTAAACGATAAATGATATAATTGTAAGTTGGTTATTAAAAAAACACTTTTACACGTCGCAACCAATATTTTAAAGGCCGGTGTTTCGTACCTGACTACTCTGAGAAGAAACAGCCGAAACAAACTCAGAGGTCACTGTCTCTTTTAAAGTCCAGACATTATAGACAGAGCAGTGGTGGCCCAGTGGTATCGGTCCCGACTTACGAGTTGTAGGTCGTGGGTTCGAACCCCGCCTGGCGCATTACTTTGTGTAATTTATTTCATCACCACTGCTCTCAAAACGGTGAAGGAAAACATCGTGAGGAAACCGGCATGTCCTAGAACCAAAAATTCGAAGACATGTGACATCCACCAATCCGCACTGGGCCCGCGTGGTGGATTATGGCCCACTCCCTCTCACAGAGAGGAGGCCTGTGTCCCAGCAGTGGGAACATTATAGGCTGATGATGATGATGATGATGATTATAGACAGGCCTGTTGGTCTAGTGGTTAGTGACCCTGACTGCTATGCGGCGGTCGTGGGTTCGATTCCCACCCAGAACAAATGTTTGTGAGATGAGCACGATCATTTGTTCTGTGTCTGGGTGTAATGTATCTATGATATTTATGTATTTAGAAATATAAAAGTATGTTTATCAGTTGTCTAGTACCCATAACACAAGCTCTGCTTAGCTTGGGACTAGATGGCGTTGTGTTGTGGAATATTATTATATTATTATTGTTTTGCTCAGTTCATACGAGGACCATACCTAGTCTAACAACCCTATTCTAACCCTGGCTATTCTCCCCAGCACTCCGAAAAGAAACATCAAAGCCCAACCAATCCCGGATCCGAACGGGAACAACGACTCAGGGTACGCGCCGTCCAACCTGGAGGACACGATCCGGGAGCACGTGTCCCCGCCGGGCTCACCGGGGCTGAAGGACGCCACGGTGCTCAAGAACATGGCCTGCGACCACTCCAAGTGGAAGAAGAATGGGAAGACTTCTAAATTCACGGTGGACTCCAGGTAATACTAATAATATTAGTAGTTATAATATTTGGAAGGCCAAAGAAAAGATGAATGGATTGTCTAAGGAATTATATGAAAGAAAAAGGGTAAATGATACTGTGACGTCTGATAGGGGAGAATGGAAGAAGGAAACGTGTTGCGACGACCACAAGTAGAATGGGATGAGGAGGAGGCGGGCCGCGAGAGGGAGAGGACAGCGTCCTCCCTCCGCCCCAACCGCAGTAGTCGGACGTCGGCAGACGATCTCGGACCACCGTAGGCGCGGGCATGTGGACAGCGAGTAGGGCAACTCACTGTCCGACCATGGACCATGCCCGGGTCGACGGCGCGTCGTGTTCCACGCGCGCTTCAAAGAGCGTCAGCAAAATGACAGGGCCCCTTCTCAGAGGGCCACAGCTTGCCGGAAACGCGGGACTTATTTCCTTACCGTGACCCCGGAACATAAAGGGCTATTGAAGGACACCGTGGATTTTAGTCAGTATAAGTCAGTATAGTAAAGTACAAATTGCAGTTGAATTATGATAATTATGACAACTTACTTCATAATTATCTCAACTGCCACAGGTTTGATTGGAAGCTGACCTCGACATAAACAAACGGCAGATGAATGAATCTTGAACAGATTTTTTGTTAGCATGTAAAACTAGTCATTAGTAACAACCCATAAAGTTTAGTTTAATACGTAAGGTGGTACTAATAAGCAGAGCACCTAACCAGAGTGTCTGTTGAGAAATGAATTATGCTAACTGCATTAAGGCTTATTTATTTGTCCAATTACTATCAGCGATTTTCAAATTCACACAAAAATACATTTTGCAAGTTAGAAAAGCAAGGAGAAATGCTTAGAGGGTCAATAGTTGGGTATTTTACCCTCAGATCCAAGAAATAGGCAGATAGAGCGCTCAGAACACGCGAGTGTGTCCACCGAAGCAAATACAAAATCAAATCGAATTACATTCCATATTGTTTTCTTTGTTTTTGAGAACAACTTTTACAATGTTTAAAGACACGAGACGGCATATTTTGGCAAACAACAACAACGACGCTTGCTTCTCTTTCTTCTTAGCTTGGTACTGCCGCGAGTTTAAATTCGATTTTGAATTTGAATTTGCTTTGGTGGTCACACTCGCGTGTTCTGAGCGTTCTATCTGCCTATTTCTTTGATCTGAGATTTTACCCTTACATTTTTACTTTTAATTTAGTTTTCACCATCCCAGTTAGATAAAACTATTGCCACTCAATAATTGAGTCTAGTTACATCAAACAAATCCCGCGCTGTAGTAAACACTGCGTAACAGAGCGGCTACAATTTAAAGAAATAAAGTACAGTTACTAACAACAGTTGTTACGAACTGTGTGTAGTTTTCAGCGCACCTCCACAAGTTTTTCGTATTTTTCCAGCAGTAAATGTACTGAGTTATTTTTGTATGTTTTATTTGGGACAACTGAAGTTTTTCGTTGTTTTTACTTGTGGCAAAGAGTTGTCCAAACTTGAATCGAACGGCTAGAAATCTCTAAAACAGCTGTACCTTCGCATAGTGCCAAAATAAAATACGGAAGTCTCAGCCCCATTTTTGGGTACATTTAGATATTTTGTAGAGGAAGAAAAGTTTTTAAAATGAACAAATGTCTACTTAAAACTTACGCACTTAGGCTCTCTCCCTCGCTGAGGGATGCTATAAGGAAAACTATGAACTGATTGCTCTCAGCATTAACAAATGAAAACATTTATCTAATTGTTCTAGAAACGTCTCTCTAGCCCTGCAATTAGACGACGAAGTAACAGCCAGTCAGTTCGACCTGCGGGACGGGTCCAGCTCGAAGAAAGAAAGAAAAGCAAGCGCTGCAACTGCCCGCTTCACGATATACAAGGCGAATAAAGCAAGCAAGAAGAAACGGGAGAAGTCTTCCGCGAAGAAAGAGAGAAAGGCTACTAAAACACTGGCGATAGTATTAGGTAAGTTAAGGAGAAAAACATTCATCAACTAAATTGCAATAAAATATCATGTTGACAAGCATAAGGCTGTAGTCGTGGAATTCTCTTCAAACACACCAACCGAGTCATCGCAGAGTGGCTTCTGATCCAATGGTATCTAAACCAGGGACCGAAACCGGTATCATCAATACAGGTATTTTTTCGGTAACAACCTTTTTTTCTTTTACAGGTAATTTTAAAGGTTACCTTTATTATTAAAGTGAATACTTAACCAGTATTAATACCGGTTACCGAAATAAAAATTACCCCTATCTTACACGTGCCGTCGGCAATAGTCAAAGGGCGCGCATCGCCTGTGTGTGTGACAAAGAGTCGGGCCGACACACGAACTTAGGCGAACGCCGACCAATCACGGCTCTGGCTGGCACAGCACGCGGCACGCGCAACGCGTCTTTCATTCAGTTTGATAATATGTATGTATATCTCAGTATTACTGTATTACTCTATAATTATGCCGTCGTCATCGTCATTGTGGCCAACATGTTGTTTTTAATCCCCGACGGAAAAAGAGGGGTGTTATAAGTTTGACGTGTCTGTCTGTCTGTCTGTCTGTCTGTGGCACCATAGAGCCCGAACGAATGAAGCGATTTCAATTTAGTTTTTTTTTATTAAAGGTGAGGTCGCCAAACATAAGACCTAACATTAATCCTCAACTTTACCATATATTTATTTCAAAATTAATGCTGCAGTATTTTCGACGTATCACAGGATTCTGCTAAGCCATTTGAGGTAGTATGAGGTAGTATGGCGTACAGCTTGGCCAGAACGGATTGAAACGGAACTAAAATTTTTATTTCTGACAGCGTTTTAAAATCTTTGATATTTGATGTAAACAAAGACCGCAGGTTTGTTAGATTTATTATTGTGCCATAAAACTAACGTAATAAGTGAAAAAAAATAAAATAAAATCATTCAAAGTGCTGGTAGCGCAAAGACAGTGGCGACTTCCGGTTTTCTACATTTTTATGTCAAGCTGTACAGCACTGATACAGACTTTCTTGGTAATGTTTACTATTTTCTAATGCCAAATTGGCATTACGATATTCTGTTTCTTTCTCGTAATCAAGGTAATTTTGCACCCCCCACCGAATAATATCGTAATCGATAAATTCAAATTTTACAGGAAAAATAAAACAGTGTTTTTTTGTTTTTATTGTAAAAATTATCCAACCTAAGAGAATGATTTATATATCATCAAATGAAAGTTATTTATTTATAGAATCATTCTAAATAAAAGTTTTACATTTTTATTTTATTAGGACCAAGTTATTAAAGAAAATATATTTTACTGGATACATTAGAAAAACATTATTTCGCAACAAAACATAACGATATTATTCGCGTAAAAACAAAAAGACAGCGTGCACAATAATAGTACCTATATTACAATGTTATTCGTTAAACAATGACATCCAAACATAAACGGTAATAGATTGTAACTGGAATTGCCGCCTATATAATATCTATACTAATATTATAAAGAGGTAACATTTGTTTGTAAGTTTGTAAGTTTGTATGTAGGGGGTAATCTCCGGAAGTAATGAACCGATTTTAAAAATTGTTTCACAGGTAGAAAGCTACATTATCCGTGAGTGCTATAGGCTATAAATTATAAAGATATCATGTATATTAGCCGAAATACTGCCCAACGAAGTGGGCACGGGTCAGCTAGTATATTATAATTTAAATTATTGTTTGAGTACTATTTTATTCTTTAATTGCCTGTTAAGTAATATCCATTATTAGAAATATAACTTTCAATAAAACTATGGCTTTCTGATAAAAGAACACTCATCATCATCATCATCAGCCGAAAGACGTCCACTGTTGAACATAGGCCTCCCCCTTAGACCGCCACGCCAAACGACAATTCGCTACTTGCATCCATCGGTTGCCCGCGACCCTCACGATGTCGTCGGCCTACCTAGTGGGTGGCCTGCCTACGCTGCGTCTTCCGGTCCGTGGTCGCCACTCGAGAACTTTTGTTCTCCATCGATCGTCAGTTCAATGAGCGATGTGGCCTGCCCATTGCCACATCAACTTGTAAATTGTATGAGTTACGTGGGTGACTCTGGTTCTTCGCCGAATATCCATGTTCCGGATTTTTATCCCGCAAAGAAACTCCGAGCCTCTAAAAGGCCAGCAGTGCAAAACCACGTTTCAGACCCCTACGTAATCACTGGCAACACACACTGGTTAAACATCCTTGTCTTGAGACACTGTGGCATTCTCGATGAGAAGATACCACGTAGCTTCCCAAACGCTGCCCATCCGAGTTGGATTCTCCTTCGACCTCTAGAAAGAGGTCAGTTAGGTAGGTTCAACTTCGAGAACGAAGTTGGACCTACCTAACTGAAGAATCTGTCCAAGGTAAGTATAATGGTCTACAACTTCGAGAGTATATCATTCCCAACAACAACCGGTACGGGTGCCACATGGACGTTCGACATGATTTTCGTTCATTTTAAGGCCGACCCGTTGGAAGACGATACTGAGGTCGCTGAGCATAGCATTGAGGTGCTCCAACGATTCTGCTATGATGACTATAATCATCGGTAAAACGAAGGTGACTGATGTATTCGCCATTGCTGTTGATGCCGAGTCCGTTCAACGCGGTCTTGAACAGTTTCGGAGAAATAACGTCTCCCTGTCTCACGCCTTTCTGCAATTGCTCTCTTCCTGAAGTCGGAAAAACATGGTGGCGTTTCTATACAAACACCTCAACACTTCGATACACCTAATAGTCGATATGACATCGTTGGAGAACGTGCAATACTGCCCAGGTTTCGATTAAATCGAAGGTGTAAGGTAAAACCCTTCAAGACGGTCGTCACCACGCGCACCTGAGCAACCTTACAGCAGAAGAAGTGGACCCTCGATCACAAAGACTATCTCCGGAGAGAACAAGGTACAGTGCACTCCTTCCTTAGGTTGTTCTGCGTGCTAAACCCTCTGTGTCTCCCGGCAGAACGTCAATTCCCGTTTTTTTCGTCATAGCCAATTAGTCTCTAGCTAACCCGCGCGTCCAAGGGGTCTTAAAGATTTGAATCCCACAGCTTGAACAGTTTCCACCAACCCACTGTTAATCTCATCCACAGTTTCGCATTCGGTTAGGCACTGGAAGCGATTGTGCAGTTCCAGTTGAAAGTCTTCGGGGTTCTGGATGTAGGCAGGACTATGTCGGAGCGTAGACTTTACGAGACGAGACCTTTCAAGCTTCACATTATTATTCAATGTGCCTCTGACGATTCTATGATCGCTACCGGTTTTTACCTTGGGGATCACAGAGACATCACTGAATATTCGCTTCTTGGTCGTCATGATGAAGTCAATCTCATTTCTGATAGTACCATCGGGGCTCATCCACGTCTACCTCCTGGATGGCCGCTTCTGGAAGTAGGAGTTCATTAAATGAAGTTCTTCCTTTTCCATGAAGTCGACCAGTCGCTGGCCCCTCGCTGCCCATACCCAAATGGCCCCACTCTCAACTTATCGCCATTCCGTGCGCCCTTCGCGTTGAAGTCCCCCATAACAACGGTGAAGTATGTTTCAGAGGTATGTATGGCCTTAGATATCTCCTCATCCAATGCCTCTACTTCATCATCGAGGTCGGTGCCTATGACCTGTATGACCTTTAACGAATACCAGTTGATAATTCTGAGTATAAGGTATGCTACCCTACTCGACACACTGTCGACTTTCATAACGTTGTTGATGAGAGTCCCGCGGACGGGAAATCCAACACCACCCTGGGATTTAGGTCTCCTTCCCGGTAGAAGAGCATGTTGCCGGAATCTAGAACTATCGTATCCTGACCCTCTCTTCGGATTTCATTGCATTTTGCTCAATTCTTCCTCCAGCTCGATAATCTTCTCATCGGTCCTCAGTGTGCGAATGTTGTGTGTTACCAGGGCCAATGTCCGTTGGGGGTGGTATGCCACACATACTAGATATGAGCGCCGATGGCCAATTCCACGGCGGCGGCGTGGCCTGTATATTTTCACGGCGGCGGCGCGTCGCGTCCGGCCGTGTGTATTAGTTTTTTTTATTAGGGAAGAAGAAAAATGAAGAAAATCATGTTGTTGTTAGGTACCAAAAAAGTTTTATAAAGAAACGTATTTGTTAATTACAATTTTAGTCTTCTTTATTTAGCGATTACGTTTACTAAAAACAATAATTGTTTCAGTATTTTAAGATGCGAGACAGAGTTTTTAATCAAAGCACTATCTATTTTTTTATGTGAAATGGGTTTGCTCTTGACCCTAGTTTTTTTTTATCGTGGTAAAATCATCAAATGAGTCCTCCTATCCAGGGCAGGGCGGGAGGGACTGTCAGACTTGTACTGACTAAAATCCACGGTGTCCTTCAGAAGCCCTTTGTGTGCCGGAGTCGCGGTATAAGTGTGTCCCACGACCCCGGCTGGCTTTGGCCCTCAAAATGGGAGGCCCCGTCATTGTGCTGACGCTCTTTGAGGCGCGCGTGGAGCATAACGAGCCGTCGACCCGGACATGGTCCATGGTAGGACAGCGAGTCTCACATTACTCGCCACCCGCATGCCCGCGCCTACGGTAGCCGGAGGTCGTCCTGCGACGTCCGACGCCGTGGGCGTCTATCACGGCGCCGTGCGCGAGGGTTCTCCCTCGCGAGTCTCGCTTCCTCCTTCGCGAGCATGACTGCTTCGCAGAATGAGGCGACTGCTTCCCACTCTGTCTCATCCCGCAGAATGGCGGCGATAAATGTCGAGGTCGTCGCCTATCGCCTGCGTCAGGACACGGCGGTGCTCTGCCCAAGCGGGGCAGTCCTGCATTATATGCTCCACCGTGTCCTCCGGGCGGCCCTCGCAGTGGTGACACCCAGACGTTTCATCCCTCCTTATCCGACACAGGTACCTCCCGAAGCATCCGTGTCCACTGTCCGGTGAGGACCTGCGTCAAGCGGTAGGTGAGGACGCCGTGGGACTTATCCAGCCACTCCTCAAAGAGGGATCTTACGGCGAGCCCGTTGACCCTAGTCTAGGGTCACGAATGACTAAGACAAAGTTGACGATGCCCAGAAGTAGGAGCCCTGCTAAGCGGGGCTCCGTCGATTTCTCTTGTGAAGGAAGAACTAGCTTTGCCTAGGTCAGACTAGTTTATCCTGAAATCGGGTTTGGCCGGTAATTTATACACTTGACTGTGTAGAGCCGACTATACACGTACCAGTATACTTGTAAAAATCGAGACTTGCGCAAACATAGGACAGTGACCATGTTAGGGACTTTAACCATGGCGTGATGTGACGCGATTTGATCGATTCCAACCACAACTGAAAATCAACCTTGCCACTAAGAAATAATGATGCAATTCGATTGACTTGACGTCGTTGTGTCGTCCCTTAGGTGCAAGTATCTTCCCACACACGTTTCAGTATACTTGCGCAAGTCTGGATTACCGCAAGTATACTGTAAGTCCCTGTTCACACGTGCCATACACTGCGCCGTCGGCTACCCGGCAACCGGAACGTGTAAAAAGGCACTAACGTGTGTGGCATAAGCTACGTAGTGAGTGTAGCTCTAGAGCGAACAAACGCCGAATGCCATCAGGGCGCGCGTGCGAGCGAGAAAGCAAGTTGCGACTCGTCGCGGCGGCGCGCCGCGCGTTTCTTTCGGCAGCGGCGGCGCGCCACATATCTATGCCACATACTCGATATTATTATATCCATTTCTTTATTCTCGCGTTAATAGATAATACAGAAATCGTAGATTGAGTGTAGCCTAGGTTAACGATTGCAAAAGTAATTGCTATTTTTTTTAAATACATTAATAAATAGTAACCAGCATTGCCATATTAATGTGTTTTTTGAAATAAAATCTCTACAGGAGTAGTATTGCTAAAAAATTGAGTTGCAAAAGTCCAACTGGAACGACAAACAAACAAATAAACAAACAAGAAAAGTGAGTTACTGTTTATAAAAACGTGGGAAAAACTTTACTATAATTAAAAAGATTTTGCTGTTCTTACTCGAATAATATCGTTATCGTAACATATTGAAATTCTTATTATCAGTGCTATCCGTAATCACTTGAAGTGATATTATTCACGTAAATGAGTACAATAAATCTGTAACGGAATATTAGGGCTATGGTTATTATAAAAATACAAATTTGTAATGAACTCATAGGAAAAATGCGAAAAAAATTGACAAAGTGTAAGAGAGTACCTACATGATGAATATGCAATAAAACGCAAAGTATCGTTATAATCACATTACGATATTATTCGGTGGGAGGAGCGATTTTTAGGTAACCGGTATTAAAACGGTAACCTCATTAAAGGTTTTTTCTCGTAATCAAGGTCATCTTTAGGAAACCGGTATTAAAACGGTAACCTGAATAGAGGTTACATTTTTCTTCGGTCTGGTTACCCAGATAGCGGTAACCTAAGTCTGAAAAATAACCGAAATTCTTCAATACCTGTACCGTAATTTATAAAGGTTTTCGGTCCCTGATCTAAACGAAGCAGTTTTACAAATTACTTCGCCGGAGGTCGTTAACGAGGCTTGAATATTTATTGACTCCTCAAAAAAAGTTCAACGAATAAATCGAAACACTATTCACATTATACCATCTTTTCAGGTGTTTTCCTCTTCTGTTGGGCACCATTCTTCACGTGCTCAGTCTTGGGCGCCATCTGCGACAAGATCGGCCTCTCCTTCGATCCAGGAGTGACGGTGTTCATCCTGACCACGTGGCTGGGCTACATCAACTCGTTCCTGAACCCCGTCATCTACACCATCTTTAACCCTGAGTTCCGGAAGGCATTTAGGAAGATACTCCACTGCGGTACCTAGCCCGCGGACTATTTGGTCGTCTTCACTCAGTAGATCTCGTTTTGTTCTGTAGATTTTTGGGTACATGTTATTGTATTTGGAAGCTTATGAAGATTATTGAGAAAAGATCTAGGACATTGAGATATTCGAGATGACCTGAAGAGAGTTGCAGTACTGGTACAGACACCAGCAGGTCTACCTACCCCAATCTGACAAATTTTACCAATCAACCGTTACCCTTCCACTACTGTGATAAAGTTGAAAACCTATTAAAGAGACAGATTGGGGTAGGTCGCCCTGCTGGCGTCTGTACAGAATCTGCAAAGAGCTTGAAAATATCTTCGATTGCAATTTCGTAGAAATGTGGAGCTAGGCACTAATATCTGTACAAAAACCTAAGATGTTGTAATTTTTATTGATGGTTCCTACTAATATTAGAAAACAATTTCCCAAAAGACAATGCCAGGAGCTCTATAAATAGAGCTTCATTCCATCAAATAAAAGTTGATGTACAACCATGCCAAATGATATGATAACTAAATAATGATAACTAAAATCATGTTTACATGCCTTTTGAACTTGCGGTTCGTGTTTAAATATATGAAAAACTACACAAATAGGTTGGTTATTTCAACATTCACTTTCCCATTTCTACAATGCTGATCTGGTCAAAAAAAGTACTCTTTACAACAGACCAGTCAAAACAGTAGAAAGAACAGCGCTTTCACTAGTATCAGAACCAGCGTTTTCACTAGCAAGTTGCGCAACTCGATGCTTGATGTCATTAAATTGTAACGCATTCGATTGTCAGCTGCATTTCCCCACAGCAAAATGCCATACGGCATAACACTATGAAAATAACTAAACAGGCTGTTTCGACGTGAGTCAAATGACGAATTTTATATACCGCGTATGCTGCAGAGCATAGCCGTTTCGACAATTTTTATTCCACTCCCTCAGCCTACTCACATGTACTACTTATATTTGTGTCCTTTAGAATGTGCCAATTCCTCAATAACGTGTATCCAAATTTCTAAAACAAAATCTTTATTATTCTTTCATACTTCTGAGAGATCTACTGGACGACCAAATTGTACAAAGTACACTCAAATACAAACGCTGTTTATACTTAATGTGATAAACCAATAAATTGAAAGAATTCGTGTGTTAGCAGTAGCAACATAGCATATCAAATGTATTTAAAAATTGTAATTTATAAAATTATAACTTATTGTAAAAATATATCGGTATTGTATAGCTTGCTTATAGCTCATGATATTCTAGTTATCAGTATTATATGCCAAAGAATTTTAGAAGCGATATTATTAAGCATTAGTTATTTTAAGGTTGTGATTATTTTAATTTTCAATTTTATAGTTAATAGTTTTTCTTCTAACTATACCATACCGTAAAACATTCGACAAAAAAGTGTTAATTGTATTAAAATGATAAAAAGAAATGTATCTCTAACACGAAGGAGACAAAGTAGTGAAATAATTAAGAAAACCGAAGATTTAATTTCGAGCTCATTAAAGAAAATTATGCGTGTATAAAATAATAAAGAAATATCTAAATAACATTATTTTCAAATATCACATTGCTCAAAACGTTACTTACCTTTTAAAACAAAATAAACTTAGTCTAATACTCAAAACTATTTCTCTTTGTAAATTATTTTTCTCTTGCCTTTTTCCGTCCACGCGTTTCTCCCATTCTCTCACATTTCCTAGCAATTTAGTTGTAATAGAAATATAATTAAAATAAGTAATCTTAGCTGTACGAATGACAATGTCGAAGGAAGACAATGCACTGCGAGATTTGACAAGGTAGTATTTGTAAATAACTTGCCAAATAATTTATATGAAAATATAGGAAAATTTTAGCAAAAACAGTAATGATTGAGTAAAAATGGGTCAAAAGGTAAACAATAAGCTACCCTTAAAGTTTTTTACAACAATAATTAAAAATGTGTATCCTTTTTCTCAATCATTACCAATTTGTCCAAAATGTAACACATAATAATATCATATCAAAAATAATTGTTTTTAGGTGATAAATAACTCATTATTTTGTAGAATAAATTATTATAATACCTACCTTATAGAAATAAATGTCGTTATCAATGATCTTCCAAATAAATTATGATTAACACTAACCTACTCGCAGGAATTTGATTACTAACTGCTCGCATGCGGTCTCAGGTGACCCAAATAGTACGAATCATTTTTTATTTGTGTTATAATATGAGTCAATAAAACCATTTTATTACTAAAATAGTTTATTAATACTATTACATTTTAAAGAAATAAGTATTATTAATTTTAATTAGATATTAAACAAACCAAATCAAACTCTTTAGCGAACAAAATTACAATCTGTGCTTATAATGAGACCAGAGCCAACATTACAATTATTTTGTGGTTCTCTCAGGATCAATGTAATTACACTGAGTACAGTCAGTAGAGTAATCATTCCTTACAGTTTCTAACGGTTGTAACGTCCAACATCCGGAAAAATCATTGACTTCTTACATTAACACTTCGTAGATTGTACGTTGTTTGTCAAAAACCTCGTCCTATTTTTGCTAAATTTGCTTTTCTGCACTAGAAAAAGAAATGAAATTCGTTGTTACGCGTATTTTAAATATTTATAATTATTTTTTACAAAATGTTAAAAAATATTAGGTAGGTAATGAAATATTTTCATTAATTTTTTTTTTACCTTTGATTTATTGAATGATAAGTTGAAATACCTACAGGAAAAAAGTAAATAAATCATAACAACTTACCTCTTTCAAAAAGTTACATACTACTCGCATGGGAACACGGCAGAGACCTACTCTGACACTTGATTGCTACCATAATTGGTAACTGCGACGCCAGTTAGGCAAGCTGAGGGAAATTCGGACTGCATCGAGTGATTCTTTTTTGCACGTAAATGTTGCTTTGATCCCATGAGAGTAATTAAGGGTTTAACTGATTCTCATGAAAAAAATATAAATTACTTGTTTAAAGTTAAGGCAAATAATTATGTTTGACAGAAAGAAGGAAATAATATTGCAACACGTCAAAGAGAAACTGATTTTAAACTTTTACAGAAAAAAGTTACGAAATTACAAAAGGCATATTACGAGAAATTCTCATTATTATAATACCACCTTGATTTGCTCAATTTCATTCTGTGGCAATATTTTTTATTGACAATTTTGCAATAATTAAAATTAAATATGACTTTGATTGTGTTGAAATTTGTATAGTACTTTCAAGTACAAAAGTGATAGAAATATTGAACAATATTGGCATTCCTCTCAATTAATGTTTTTCATTCTTGATTAACTTTAGTAATGTTTAATACAGACTTAGATTTTATTAATTTAAGTGAAAATATTCAATAGGTCCACACAGAGCGAGCAGCCTCGCGAGGCATTTGCCGCACGAGGAAACTGCCTCGTGAGGCATTTGCCGCACGAGGAAACTGCCTCGCGAGGCTGCTTGCTCTGTGTGGACGCGCCTATTGTTTCTCGAACGAGGCATGAAACAATATATGCGAGCAAAACAAAAGCTGACACTGGATGGCTCGGCCGAGACACGTCGACACTAACGGAGCTGTTTCGCGCGGCAAATGCCTCGCGAGGCTGCTCGTTCTGTGTGGACGCACACCTAATTTAATGCCTATTTTGACAGTTTTGGCATCTTCAGTAGATAATTAATCAGTTTTAATTTTTGATTAAAACTTCTCGAGGTTTTGAGACATCTGTTGTTGCTCACTTTCTTTATAAGAATCTTATTGATTTAAATTACAAGTTCTGTTGGATTTTCTCAATTCAGTTACTTAGATGAGTTTGTCAAAACTTAGGCTAGATTAAAATGTACTAAATGAAAAGTTGTGTGTAAATTACGAAATTGATTTGTTCGCAAAATAATTTCGCGCGTGAAGATTAGAACAAAGTATTAAGTAATTTTAAGTTGCTCAACTAAAGTCTTGTATCTCTCGGCTCAATGTAAATTTGTTTAAGCAATAGTCATAATAACGAAACAATAATATTAGATGTCTGTCTATTGTAATCTATTTAGTGAATACATTGTAAAATTGTACATAAAAACAACAGGGTTCCTTATAAGAATCCATGTATTTAATCGTTTTATCATAATGTTAATTACAAACTTTAAATAATTTTACGATATTCTATAAGACGTTTTGTTTATAGTGTATCTGTAATATAGATAGAGGGATATTTATAATATTAATCAAATGTTATCCAAAGTCGGGCTTAATAGAACGTTTTAGTACTTGCAAAGTAGACGGTATTCTATTTTACCAAAAATCTTTTTCCTTGAAACAGTTCCCTTTATTAAAAAAAAATCTATGTTACGTTGAACTGTAAATATTACAATAAGTATTAGTGAAGTAAACAATTTTTAACGTTTTTTTGTTGACCTATTTTTATTCGCAATGAGGGTGGAGTCAATAACAATATTTAAATAATTCTTATTTGAATAGCATTTCACAATAAATGTTTGTAAATTCACACTAAAATACGATGTGATCGAAATAGAACTAGACTTTTACATCGCCATTAAAATATTCTCATGCCGAAGCTGTCAAATGGACTGAGCTCAAACTGCATTAAAGAAACATTACGTATTCAAATTCAGTTCTATTATTATTTAGATCACATTTTAAAATAATGTTGTTAATGAAATGAGCGTTTGATATTTTATTCGTAAGATAAAGTATGAAATACGTAGAAAATAGTTGAATAAAGCAATAATAAAAGTTAAAATACTCTAATGATATTGTTACTGACTGTACCCGGGGTGTATGTATTTCATGGGGTACTGCCCCGTGAGGTAACGTTTTATCTTTCTATGCGAAAATGTGATGATGGTTTAAATATATTCTGTTTTTACATCCATTTGTTTCATTTTTAAACAAATCTCATGTAAATTAGGGTTTTTGCTAAAAATAGGTGTCTTTACAGAATTACCTTATCCTGTGAAAACAGTCGTCCCTTTTTAAAACGTACCTTTTCACGTATAATAGCTGATTATGAAATTAGCATATCCAGCCTCTACAAATAATCATGTAATATCAAGCCTGAAACGTGGAATAGGTACATTAAGGTGCGTACAGACCATGTAACAATATTATATTACATTGTTATATAACACTATAAATGTATGTAAAATATTATATTACATTGTTATATAACACTATAAATGTATGTAAAATGTTATATAACAATGTTATATAACATGACCACGCTGTGAAAAATGTTATATAACAATGTTATATAACATGTTATGTTACATAGTCTGTACGCACCGTTAGGTTACTTTCTATGCAGAATTTTAGTAGGTACTAAAAATAATTAGACGGCACGATTGGTGCATTGGCTGAGAGATTGGTCTGCTGCGCTACATGCCACGAATTCGATTCCCACAAATATTTTTTGAACTACGAGTAGGTGTTCCGGGTCTGGCCGTTTGTGTACAAGAGTTTGAGTTTTTGAATTAGGAAAAGTAATAAAAAACAAAAACTATGCATATCACACGCAAATGAAGTTGCCAACAGAAGCCAGTTTATAATATTCGTAAAATCTATAAACTATGAGACAGTAGGGATACAAAACCTTTCGTCAAAGCGTGTTCATTAATTACTGATTACGAAACTTAATACCACATAATATTATTAGGTAATTTGTAGGTATGTTTATGATATCCCTTGGGCGTACTAATGAATCCTAACTAGGAAGGAAAACAAAGAAAATACATACATTATTGGTGGCACAATATCTTTCATTAGAACCAACCCAAACATTGACAGACCTTCTAAGGATATTCATGTATTCTCTTTCTTATTACACCTTCGGTCGCCCCTATTGGTATAACAGAATGTCTGATTCCTTATTTTCTACTCACACTAAGATTTTTTTCATTTCGTGGTTGCGCCTACAAACGTTTTGAACTTATATAGTTACATATTTATACACAAACAGCCAGACCGAAACTTGCACGCGTAGCATGACACTGACGAAACGAGCTTTATCGACGAAAAGAGACAAAGTTATTACTAAGCAAATTCCCATATTTTGCCCGAGAATGGCATGACCAGTTGACGTCCGAAGATTAGAAGTATTTGTTTTTTTTTTTCTCATTTTAAACATCGCCATGCTTACTAGTATAATTTTGTCTATATTTCTACGTCTAGGCGGACAGTGAACATCCTCAGCGGTACCTAGAAGTGAACAGCAATGAGTGAAGAGCGAGTCTATTGGGAGGTTCAGGAGGCATTAATTTTCATAAACGAAAAAATGACTGTGGAGTTCCCATGACTATAATAAATCGAAAGAATAATGTAAAATGCGTGACACTGTCAGTGCTAGTTTTTTATAGGTAAAATGGGTCTCCAAGGTGCTTCAAATCATCAATTGAACCTATTGTCAGATCTAAAGACCAGATTTCTACTTAGCTCAGCTCACTTAATCCAAAACCGACCTTTATTGTCATAAATTTAATGTTCATATTCGTATTTCACGTTTGATTACAACCGATACTAGGGATTTATGAACACAAACTTTAAATTATTTAAATTTATTTTAGGTTTGAGAAAAACAGGCCCTGTAGCCAAACGGCAAGCAACGTTTTTAAAAGATTTTTAACTTTAATTGCTAGGGTATAAAGTTGAAAATGTATCAGAGATTACTGAGCGTTAACGGTCTGAGCTAAGCTACAGCTAAGTTAGTTCACTTATATCTCATGTAATAACTTGTCATCGAGCCTACTCCCGAGGAATACATCTGATCTGTCATAATTATGACGTCATCGGTAGCGCCTAAAATGAGACTTTGTTTAAGCAACATGACACGGATTGCTAATAATGTGTAAGTTGAGTACTTAACTAAATCCTTTACATTTCGCCAGATATTCAGTTTTCTGCTAAAATGAAGGCATGAAGGCATGAAGGCATCAATGCTTTGCCCGGCCTGGGTATTAAACCAAAGACATGACCTTATTAGTAACCCCATATTTTGCTAGTTATGTTTCAATCTGTTTGTATGTGTCTGGCCGTAGTCTTTTGCCATTTTGTGAAGGTAGGTAGCAATTTTCAAACGGTTTTCCAATTGTGCTGTAAGTCTCAATGTGTTTGCATACAAAATTCTTGGATATAGTACACAGGGAACGCTAAAGATTGAAAATTGGTGCCTGTACCTATACCTAACTATTTTACTGACTGCACATGTAGAATTAAGATTCTCATTGAAAACTCTATTTCACATTACACATCAAGTGAATATAATGTTATACTGTCCTATGTAAGAAAGAATAAATTTATTCTAGGCTGAAAGTCACTTTCAAGAAAGTCTAGAAACTTTTTGACTTCATTCATCAGTCAGCCATTGCTAATCGTTTATTAGATTTCGATGGTCGATTGCCCCAGTCTAGCCCTAGAGTAATCTATTACTGATCAATCACTATTAATCTCATCAAACTGTCTAGACTTTTCCAGACTATTACGTTTGACCCGGATTCCAGTCCACCCGGATCTGCATGTCAGACCTCTAAATCTCTATTAGCCCTAGGTAGATAAGAAAATAAAAATGTATTTCAAGTAGGCTAGTTATAGGCACGATTGAATTGTCAAAAGACAAAACCTAGTAAATATTAGGTAAACATTTTTTTGATATTCAACGGTTTAGGATGAAAACTAACTGATCCAACAGACTTCGTTTTGTCAAAACACATTGATAGTATTTTTTTCTGGTAAAGTTTAAAGGGCTAACCACCCATTTCCGGGAACTCGTCCCGGCCGTGTTCCGTCAGGGATGGGGAAAAAATCGGTTACGTACAAATTGTATGAACTTGTTCACACAGCTCCGTGTCAGGCGTCAGTGTCCCGGAGCACGCTCGGTCGCACGGACGCTCTGACAGTGCTATCTGATTTTTGTTAAAGTTGACGAGTTTTCTGCAAGTGCAACATGAACACAGAAAGGTTGATAGAACTTGTACGGCAGAATGCTATACTTTACGATCTTTCTAATCCACATTCATCCATCCGAATTCAAATAATTCTAAGAAGAAATAGTAGATTACGCACCAAGGGAATAAAGCAGTGCCTTACGTCACGGGCGTATTGAATCCCGAAGCGACACTAAGGATTCTGGGGGTGAACCTCCGGAGCGCAGCGAGGAGGTTCAAGTGTTAATTCCCGAGTGAAACGAGGGAAGCTAAGAATCCTTAGTGTAGCGAGGGATTTAAGTTAGCCCAAGACAAAGGCAGCTTTATTCCTGAGGTGAGTACTCTGCTTTTCACACCACCTGCGAGGAAATAAATTCGAATTTTGAAATTTGATGTGGTACGACAACCTTCGAACGTGAGCATGCTGTGGTGCCCACCTCAGCAAGCGATCAGCTGTTGCAGTGGGGACTGCCGGGGGGCAGCCGCCGCTGCTTCAATGCCTTCGTTCAAAGTTTTCATACTATGTTTTGTTTGAGGTTCCAAATTCAAATCACATTATTCCCACGGGAATAATGAAATTCAGTACATATATTATTCCCGGCTCGAGCGGGAGGGAACAATGCCTTGCTTTACGGCCGGTTAGCAGACATATAATTTGAGATTTACGAGCAGGTGGTGTGAAAAATATCTTATGCGCTATGGGATAATATAGGAAAAGAATTAAAGTGTGAAATAGATTACACTGATACCGATTTCTCTGATATGTGTGAACACGGATGACTGATGGCACGTCCATGACGGGAACACTGAAACGGACAACTCGGAACACGGATATGTGTGGTGCCCTGACCCGGAAATGTGTGGATAGCGCTTTAGTGATTGCGTCTTTATAAAATCTACGATGATCAGGATTAGGCACGAAATGCCATATTGGAATTTCGCAAAATGTTTTCCAAAAACGCCATTTCAGCAAAATGCTATATTCGCAGTACGCTATTTCGCTAGTGCCTACTGTGACCGGAATTTGCCCTACGATGTTCGACGCCCTGTTCCCCGCAGAGGATGTCCTTTCCCTAACGCGTACCGACTGCACCCTTTTCCCCTCACCTGCCGCTGAATCCCTAAGGTACCTCCCGAAACAACATGTGAGAACTTGCGTCATTATGTAAAGCGAGAACGACGTGGGGCCTCTCCAATTACTCCTCAAAGAGGAATCTTACAGCCGCAATTTTGAAATGACCATTGCTTATACCCAGCCTATCATAATTTTGTTGCGGTGTTATTTTGAAACTGTGATAATCTAAGAAATTCATTGAAAACAGAGGCTACGGCATAGAAAGCATTCTATCATGCGATCCGTACGCTTGTCAGTTTTGTGTGATTATAATAAAAACACTTGATTACACTGGTTTTGAGATATTCGGGCCACTGACTCCCTGCAACATCAGTTCACAATCTAGAGCCAACAGTTTAACAGAGACTCAGAGAAAACTGTGGGCGTTTTGGCAAAACACGGGGCTGCTGTTATTAGTCCACGAGCTCCTTATCTATATTCTAGTTAATCTACCAGATTGATTACGCAATCTCCTAGATATACTTTTTATGTGAGACCAGGGATTGGTGTGAAGGTCACCAGTATATTGATAGATAGTAAATACACACAATTTATGTAGGCCCATGATCACTTTTATTGGTACTTATAGATTTAATATTACGGATTTATTGAGCTTTAGGGATTATTGAAATAGGATGGGCTGTCGAGATATATTTTTTAATCGAGTTCTGGTGACAAGAAAAGTGGGTGATTTTAGGATGTTTTTGTTCAAATTATTTCTAGAAGAAATAAATAGAGTACGACTAAACTTGAGTTAGGAGAGATATAGGACGGTTGTTGCTAAGGTTTGCATGGTATCTTTTCTTATGGAGGATAGCTACTTACTTGGCACCAAATAGGACTTTATTATAAAGTTTTACGAGAACTTATAGCCGAGGTTGACCACCAGCGCGCAATAATTCCACCGTAATACCGTCCTCACCGGGTGTTTTATCACTCTCCATTTGCGAAAGTGCCTATTCTACCTCGCAAGCCCATGATGTTAGGTAGGATATCTGGGTTTCGGTTTTCTCTAGGTGGAGCTCTAGGGTAGTGATTATGATGATGGTTCTACCGATTTTGATGCTTAAAATTCTCCATAGAACTTCTCCACAACACTTAATAATTTATAAGGGTCTGTAACAATTCGACCATCAGCTCAAAGTTTAGGGATTTGTTGTGTTCTTGTATTTGTTTTCCTCTTAAAGATTTTCGACCTTCTATGCTGTTCGACTGTGTTTTATTTTTGTGTTGCCTTCCTAATCTGCCAATTAAAGTGCTCTATTGCTCTTTGATCCTGTACGGTGTGTTTTGCATTGATCTTCTTCTGTCGATTAGAGCTATAGTTTCAGATGTTCATCTTCCTCCTTTTTTCCGGGCTCTACCGAGTTGTTTATTTGTAGTTTTAGATATAGGCCTACATAACAATTCGTTTAGCTGATTGGCATCTAGGTTCAGTTCATCAAGACCTTGGAATCTGTTACCTAATTCCAAAGCATATTATTATTCTTTTTGAAGCCTTTTTGATGGAAAATCAATTGTGGCTTTTCATTTATTATTTATGATTATATTATGGAATATGATCTTCGTATCATTTTAATTGTTTTTGTTATTTTATTATGTAGTTTTCTTTGTATATGTGCAACAATCCCCTCTTGTGAAATAAATCATTTTATTATTATTATTATTTTTGTTCTTACCAGACGATAATTGCTTCCGTTCTTAAAACGAGTGAGTATAGAGATGTATGCCTACATGTCTATGTGATTTTTCAAAAATCCAATGATACATTTTTAATTTTGATTTAAATCTGCCTCGAGACTCCTTTCAGTATTTTATTGATATTCTGCATAGTGTCAGATATCTTTCCACGCCCAGTTGAAATTAACCCGGTACAGGCTAGCCTTAGCAAAAAATCTTACATGAAACAAACATGTTAACATTGCAATAAAATTCTACTCAACAAACTTCTTTTCCTTCACAATAATAATCCCCTTAACAGCTAGTAGCGACTGTAATGCCGTACGTATGTGATTGCGCAGGTGTAATACGGAGGTAGGCAGACAGATCTAATACACCGCAGCATTGTGCGGACACAAAGCGGCTCGCACCACCAATACACTTTTATATTTTATGATGGCGCAAGTTAGAGGCGTGAGCGGATGAAAGAGATTTTAGAGAGGTCGATGCGACTGGCTGTCGCGTCCGACCTGTTGAAATTGAATCGCGCTTGTAGAGGGAGAGTCGCGCTGTAAGAAGCCACTATTATAGGTTTACTAGCACGAAAATAATCCCACTGGAAGATAAATCGGAATAAAAACTATCCTATGTGTTAATTCAGGCTTCACGCCTGAACAGCTGCTTAATTTATATAAAGCACAAGTTCGGTCGTGCATGGAGTACTGCTCTCATCTTTGGGATGGATCCGCCAAATACCAACTAGACGCACTTGAGTCTATTGATAAAAGGGCCAAGAGGCTAATCGGTAACGATGCTCTGGTCGATTCGAAGCTCCAGAGCCTTGAACATCGTCGCCGTGTGGCCAGCCTGTCGGTTTTTTATCGGTTGCATTTCGGAGAGTGTGCGATGGAACTGCACAACCTGATTCCGCCTAGCCCTTTCCATCATCGGACTACAAGACGTACGGCAATGCGCCATCGATATATGGTGAACATCCCTCCGGTGCGTACAAAGCGTTTTGCCAATACCTTTATTGTACGTACAGCTAAGGAGTGGAATTCCCTGCCGCCATTTGTATTTCCCGACAGCTATAACCTTGGGGTCTTCAAGTCAAGAGTGAACAGGTTACTTCTAGGCAAGCGTGCTTCACCGTCGACCACATCTTCGCTTACCATCAGGCGAGTTAGTGGTCAAACGCGAACCTATCAATAATTAAAAAGAAAAAAAAAATACTATCTGTGTACCTTTTCATCATGTTTTCATTGTCATGCGTCAAAGAGTAACAAACATCCATCCATCCAAACAAACTTTCACGCTTTTTAGTAAGATAAGATTTTTAAGAAGACAACTCATTGATTATTTGACAGGTAGGTATCCAAAAGATGGTTGAAAGTAATTATCATCTAAAGTTATTTTCCCTCTGATAGTGTTTCATTGTCAAAATTAAATTGACAGATATGTCCTTTATTGAGATAAGTGCCCTAGACAAGTGGCTAGATTGCAGAACGTTTCTGTTTATTAGCGTAGATTTTCAACTTTATGTTCTGAAGAATGAAATCAAAAATCTAACAAAGACTACATAGGATTACTATTTACTTTAATCTTTAGCTCCTTTCCACCCAGCACCCCCACCCGCTACACGCTTGTCTCATATGCCACACCGCAGCACGGATAATGGTCGAGTTGTCTCGAATCCCGAAGTCAATTCCCGGCATATTGTCCCGGGTCCCGCTAGAAAGGGCCGATCCGATCCCTCGGGATAGCCGCTAAATGTACTTTCAGACAATTTTATTAGAAAATGTCTTCAAGTGGCTCTATTTGACTTTGGAGTGATATAGTTGAAAAGAAGAACACGCTTTTTAGAACGAAGACAGGTAATGTATTTTTTTTTAATGGGCTTAATAGGTGCTATATTTTTTGTTGAGTATGTTACACATACGTCCCTCTAAGGCTTGATGTCAGTCGCGTTTTATATAGCAGCATACATACTGTGTCGTTGGCGTCAGCGATGCGAACGTTGCTTTTTTTTTTAGCGTGGTAAAATCATCAAAGGAGTCCTCCCACCCGAGGCAGGACGGGAGGGACTGTCAGACTTGTACTGCGTCATCCGATAGGTCAGGACGCCGTGACGTCTCTCCAGCCACTCCTCAAAGAGGGGTCTTACCGCCGCGATTGCGGCGTGCCCGATCGACTTGAGCTTAAGAGAAATTTAAGCAGCCGTAGAAAATAAAGTTAGATGATCAGTAATTAATTAGTCTGGATGGATACTATAAAAGCATAAATTGACCTTAGACATAGATGAGTCACGTGTTGGTCTCCAAAATGTTTTATAAATTGTTACTATTATGAGTATGGCCTCTAAAGAATACCAGTAGGAAGATGATGACTAAGTAAAGCCTCTAATTTGGTTTTCAGTATCTCTTCTTGAAAAATTGGAAACCAAAGTTCAATATTACTGCCCTATTTAAAATTAAAACGTTTCACAAAGAACTAATTGTTTCCTTCTAAAAATACTCCCTCCATAAACTATTCCGTATCTGCACACAAGAAAAAAAAACCACTGCATTGTCATCACAGACTCAACTTTCCACAAATTTTACTTTCATCCACTTTCAGTGAGCATTCGAAATAAAGCGCGCTTATTCAATGGGAGATGCAATTTAAAGTACTGCACAATATTCCTTTCAACTATTCTTCAACTCCCATCAGCGGACGTAACAATCGTATCTGATATAAGCGCATCCATTGCTGGCATCCCATCTAGAGCTTTCCTCGCCTTTCATAATGAATGCGCAGTTGATAGTGTTCCGCTGTCTGCAGTCGAGTTATGAGTTAAATGAGCAGAAGTGCCAGTTTTACGTGAACATAGGTATAAAACGAAGGAGCCACAGAGTAAACTCTGAGTTAAATCGCCCTGAGAATAAGTGGGCAAAGAATAAAATTAAGTTATAGTCGTGAATAAAATTGTTAGTTTAAGTTGGACGGTATTAACTTGAAGATAACTGGACTTGTACGTTCTTCCTATTATTGCGGTACGCTGAAGTCTAGACTGTTTTCTTAAGAAAATGCAAACCATTATAAATGCACTGTTTTCTCATTCGTGGGAATGCAAGTTTGCGTAAATTGCAAACTTTATTCGTGCTATACTAAAATTTTGCTTTTATTCAAAACGTTATTAAATAGGATTTCTACTTTCCTTGCACCGTTTAATCAACTAAGGAATCGTATTCTTAGGATCTTTTCCAAGAAACATAATTTCAACAGCTTTTTAGCTCAGAAGTTTAGATTTTAAGCAAATAAGCAAGACGATTAGCAATAATCAAGTTACTAATACAGATATACAGATGTATACATTTTCTGTGAGAAAGATGGGCTTCCGGTTCCCTGACATTGTCTTTTGCAAAGATTTTGAAACAGATTTCTTTTTGTAACTCCACAGCAAAAAATCTATTGCAAGTCGCAGCATAAGCATTGAACTAATGTAACTCAACTATTAGTTTAAAATTCAATTTTTTGATTAGTCAAGTGTAGTGAGAAGACTGAAAGTCTAACACCCTGTCTTACGAGTACAAAGGGGTGCTTATCGTATAAGCCGGTGTTAACGGGGTTTTGTAGGTCCGATAGGCAGTCGCTCCATGTTTTAAACTGGTATATTCAACTAAATCTGACTAGACTGGAAGTCGAACCCAAAAAAATTGGGCAAAGGCAAGGCAGAAAGGCAAGGCAGAAAAGCAAGGCAGAAAAGCAAGGCACAAAGGCAAGGTACAAAGACAAGTCGGTAAAGCAAGGCAGAAAGGCAAGGCAAGTTAGAATACTACTCGTCATATCAGACACATAAATTCAACACCATCCAATAAAATGTCTCCCAGAGGACCCACACCAATAGGCAGAATAATCGATGCTTCCAAGTATTCCATTTATCCATGACAATACGCCTTTAACAAAGAGGTATGAAAGGGGCGCGTCTCACTTGATTTGAACCGAGGCGCGGAAAATTGCGCCTTTCTTCAGCAATGCAGATAATAATCAGTATTGAAGGCTTTTCAATTTCAACTGCCTTTTTAAACTTCTTCCGATGTTTGCGCAGGATGTTTTTATTATTTATTGTTCCTTCATATTTTTGACGTTTATTTTTGATGATGATTTTAATTTAGATAAGTGACGCAGTTTTAGGACTGAGCATTGAATTATTTGAAAAACATAACGAAAAAAAAAAAGAAAAATAGAACCTTTTATCTACATTTCGATGTTTTTAACGGACTTCAAAACAAGGAAGAGGTTCTCAATTCGACGGATGTTTTTTTTGTGTGTTTGTTACGCGATTTCTCCGCCAATTGTGTACCGATTTTCATAATTCTTTTTTTATTCACAAGGAGATAGTCTTCTAAAATGGTCCCGTAGTCACAAAGTCAGATCTGATGATTGGATTCTAGAGCTAAGGCAACCCTCAAATTTTAAAGGCCAAATTTTATAACCCTCAAATATAAATTACTAGATTAATAGAAAAACGTGGTGTAGGACATCGTTTTTCGCAAATCTTCTGAAGTAATTTAAGTACTTGCGTACGGTAATCATCATCTCATGTAGCTGGACTGATGATGGAAGGTAAAACTCCTTAATAGTAAGGAGTAGACATCGACTGATTTAGTTTGTATTCGCATATCTCCGGAACTACTAGTCCAATTTATATTTTGAATTTGAATTAATCCGGGTTGAAAATTTAATCTAAAAAGAGTAAAACAAAAAAAAATAAAAAATAAATTAAACCGCCTTCAAAAACAACCACTAAAAAGGGTAAAATAACCTACAAAATAACTTTTCTTTCGGAAGTCGGGGGCAAAAAAGACAATGAAATGAAAAAAAACAAAGCCGCGTCCGAAAGAAAAGCTATTTTGTAGGTTATTTTACCCTTTTTAGTGGTTGTTTTTGAAGGCGGTTACATTATTTTTGAGTCTCTTCACAGAATCATTATAGCTCCATATAGCATACAAATAGTTTACGTTTGTTAAAAATTTAATTAAGACTATTAAGGTGGGACGGACGCTGCTGTATATCATCGCCGTCAATTGGTCACGAAATCCTGGTGAAATTTTTCACAATGTTCGCGAACATTCCGGGGTTATATTGCTTGTTTCCTGTGATGGATGTGCGCTGCGCTGATTGGCTGAAGAATGGTTTCCGGACTAACTAACTACATTGACAAAACCAACGTCTATTTCGTGGTAAATGTTGAATTATATTTTTTAAATGGCCTCCCCATAATAAAAAATATCATTCAACATTTACTTTATTTGTTTGGAATATTTTGTTAAATAAATAAGTTGCTACTATTGTAGTGTAATCATCCTCAGAAGATCAACCTTAGAAGCTTAGTGTTTCCTAATAATTATATCTTATCAGTTCAGTTTATTTAAAGGTGCCTTCATCAAGACCCAATCAATCAACGAATGGATTAATATAAAATTGATGTCGGTAGGAGTATATCAGTATAGCCTCTTGTACACGGGTAGAGTATTCGGTAGAGAAGCGCGGTAGAGTACTAACTATCCCACTAACTATACTGATGTAGACAGCATTGGTAGAGTAGAGTACTAAAATTTGGTAGAGTAGAGCAGCTAGCACCGGGGGCAAGCTACTCTACCACTTTCCTTCCCCCACCCCGGTGTCCACTCTACTCTACCGTACACTTTACCGCCTAGTCGACCCATATAGGACAAGTCGCCACTATCTGAATGTACCATTTCTCCAGACATATGTAAAAATAGTTGTCTGTCAGTATCACTCACGCTGCTCGAGTCCACATAACAATTCAAGTTTTTACTGTAAAGCCTTCTTCGATAAATGAACTATCCAATTCAAAAATTATTATAATTCATTTCGAACCAGCAGTTCCTCCCTGAGATAAGCGCAGTCAACCAAACAAACGAACTTCGTCTACCTAGCGCTTGTCCAAACTAAAAGAGAAAACGTTTTCCTACCCCTAAATGTTATCCTATCTCAATTATTTTTTAGAATGCTTCTGACACTGTAAAAAACTAGGTTTAAAGGTTTTCTTTTTTTCAAAAGTAACTCTTTAGGCGCCTGTAACTTTCAAACTGTTATAAATTTTGAAAAAAAGAAAACCTATAAACCTAGTTTTTTACTGTGTAGAAAGCATTCTAAAAAATCAATGAGATAGGATAACATTTAGGGGTAGGAAAACGTTTTCGCTTTTAGTATGGACGAGCGCTCGGTAGACGATCCTCTTAACGAACATATTAAGTATACTAGCTCCTGCCTGCGGTTTCACCCGCATTATGTTAGGCGTTTAGCGCTATGGAGGACCCGTCAGTTTCTTTCGTGTTGACGAGCCGTCGACTCGGGCCTTGTCCTTGCCTGGACGGCGAGCTACCCATTCTTGAGATTAGCGCGTTCAACCAAACAAACAAACAAACAAGCATTTCAGCTTTATAATAATAAGCATAGATAGAAGTTGAAGTAATCCAAATCCTCTTAAATTGCACATCAATTCGTGCAAACTGCACACAATTGTGACTTTCATTTTGGAACTGAACCTATATTGCACTGTTATAAAGATACACAATTAGATACTGAACTCCTTTACCTGTTGGGAGTCCTGATGAATAGATTAATCTCAGTGACACTGAATGCCGTATTATGCAAAAATAAACATTAAAGTTAAAGTATACGAAAGGCGTCTGTTGCACCAGTCTAGAGGGGGAAGAAAATAGAGATATAAAATGAGATAAGTATGGGAAGTTCCGGAATGGTTTTTCGTTAATATTTGGTTGCGATGGAGGTTTCTTGTAGTATTATTTGTGAATGGTCCAAAGGAAAATTGAAGTGAAAAAAGACAGTTGTGAGGAAAACGCAACGTGAGAAGTGTGAATTTTTTTTTTCGTTTGAATCTATTTTTTTTAAGATTCTTCGTAGGTACTTGGTTGGGAGGCTATCACGAGTGCATTAACAATCATTTAAACTAACAAACACCTAAACTCGAATCAACTACCAGTAGACCATAGAAAGTGTTTAAATAATAATGTCAACTTATGAAGCAAGCATAATTAGGTATTGTAAAATACAATTATTATATTGTTTATCGTTTTTTAGTAGCCTGCTTTATCTCACTGCTGGGCAAAGACCTCCGTCTGCCCTTACGCCTTTCTATATTCAATTTAATTAACAATTTAAAAGAAAATTTCGCAGAGTGTGTGGAAGGTTGTATCTACGTATACGTGTGTATGAGTACGTGTATGAATGAAAGGTATGGTCTATGAAATTGTGTTCCTTTGTCATTAAATTAATGTTTGTTCATTATTTTCTCCACATCCTCAAGAGTAAAAAGCCAGTTCTTCACATTAAGTTTTCCCTATAGCGTTTCTAATAAGCATGTTGAATTAAAAGGCATGATTGAAATTTCATAGATGTTTTAAAGTCACTTTCATCTTTATTAGAACCGTTAATGAAGAACGTTTTCATTATTAAAATGACAATAAGTCATTTCGAATATGAAATCACAGTCGCGATTCAATACATTTTCAATATTTTCCAATAAAATAAAATTTCACTTCAATAATCTCTTGTCACATCAAATGTGGCGGGTTCTGTTGAGGATTGAATCAATTTCATTCGTGTCAAATGCTAAATAGACGTGTCTCGGTGAAATCTGTTATTGAGGCTCAATTTTGACGTGCAGGAGATTTGGTAGACTTTTTACCATCTTTATGGAAAGCATTCAATTGTAAAATTTTGTCTAGGTAAATTAAATCGGGCACACGTAACGATTTTCAAGGTGATTTATAACGTAAAACTTGCTTACGCTATTTTAATCATATAATAATTATGCAAGTAGTATGCAAGTATTTATAAGTATGTATTATGCAAGTATTTATATATTATGAAAAAACTCAACTTGGGAAAATGTAACTTTTTTATGATTTGAGTTGGGCTTGCTCTTCACTATGGGTTAGTTGAGGTGACAGATACACAGTAGACAATGAAGAGAGCATATCCACAAGAAGTCTATTCACTATAACTTTGAAGATATTAGGGTTTTATGCCCATAAACACAGAACACGCAATATCTCATAAAGTGTCAAGGCAGTTTCTTAATTTAGTTCATCGTAACTAAATTATTATAGGTTGATCTATACTGGCAAATACCTATAGTAGAACCCTCATTTAATGGTTACCGATAGATGGTAGAACTATTGGTAGAGACCAGTATCTAACTTGTAGATATCGCGAATAAAACCTAGATTTGAGACACGCGCAGGTCATGGAAATATAGCTCAAAATGGAGGACACCTGTCCCTAGTAGTAGCAGGAAAAGATTTATGGAAAACATTGATGGGGGACCATCTGGAATATACAGATACTGTACTGTAACCCAAAAAGTACGTTAACATGCCGACCACTCTTCTGACCGTTCTTGACAATTGTTACTGGTAGTTACAACCCCAGTAGTTCGACAATCAGTCAGGTTAGGCACCCTGTAGCTTGGGTTTTTGTTGAATTGAGCCTATTTGGCACAGCAGTGAGGCATACGATATCTACCTTTTGAGTTCTTCCGTTTTTTATGACTACATTGTTGTCTAAATGTACATTTTCTTTCCTTCAGTCATTCCAAAGATTGTCTACCGTCTTGTCTGAATGAGAGATAAATTCAAACTTCCACATCATCATCAGCCTATAATGTTCCCACTGCTGTATGCTGGGACACAGGCCTCCCTGTGAGAGGGAGTGGGCCGTAATCCACCACGCGGGCCCAGTGCGGGTTAGTAGATGTCACATGTCTTCGAATTTTTGATTCTAGGACATGCCGGTTTCCTCACGATGTTTTCCTTCACCGTTTTGAGAGCAGTGTTGATGAAATAAATTACACAATCTAATGCGCCTGGCGGTGTTCGAACTCACGACCTACAATTCGTAAGTCGGGACCGATGCCACAGGGCCATCACTGCCTAACTTCCACACCACATTATAAATCGGAACAAACAAAGTGTAAAAAGCGACGCCTAATTCGTTGATTACAATAAAAACGTCATTAAAAATATTCACAATTCAACAAAAACCCTTGATTCTGCCCACACAACTCAAATAAATGTCATAATGAATGAGTAATGAGCTTCATATCTATTTGGGTCCATTTGTACCCAAGCGGGGTAATGGCTCGTCAAATAGAGTTATTAAACTAACTTTTAGGACGGTGCGGAATTTTAATTGCTTGTAATGGCAAAATATTTTAAGGTAATAAATGTTTTATTCATTTAGAATACATTATTTATAAGGTATGTATCAAAAATTTGAAGGGATTCACGGATGATACGCATGTGATCAAAACAATTATAGGTATGAATGTGTCCATTCACATTCATACCTACCTATAATTGTTTTGAAAAGGAAGGAAGTTGAAGTCGAAAAAAAATCTGAAGGATTATAAGGAATGATAATTTATTTTAAGAAAAAGGAGTAAATGATACCGTGTCATCAGACAGGGGAGAATGGACGAAGATAACGTAAATGGAAGAAGACGCGTTGGAAACAAATATGAAGTTTCCCAAAAAAAAATGCTCAAATAAAAAAGTTATTTAAGTTTGTAAGTGTTCTATTACCTAATGACATAAAAACACAGAAAAAAGACGACTAGTCGGCACAAGTCTTGATCAATTTCCATTTATCGTCGGCTAAGAGTGTAAACCTGCTAACTCACTTATACCCAATTTTACAGGAGACAGATAAAACTTAATAAATTTTAATTTTACAATTTTAGGTTAAAACCAAAAATACAGTTGGTGTATTTTTGGATATTCTACATTACTAGAAACTAATAAAATAGTTAAATTTGGTTTTTAATAAGTTATTAGTGTTTTTGTGACTTAGCTGTTTTTTTTTGGTAGCAAATGTTTAATTTTGTGGACATAGCAGGTTTTTCGAAAGATATCCAGAGTAAAATAAATTTAATTGTTTAGTTAATTTTACTTTATTTACAAAACATAACTATATTATTATTTACTATATTAATATTATATATAAACTATAAATAAAAACTGATTGTTAATATGTACAAAAAAAGTTTTTCTTTTTATATAAATTCAAAGGGCGTCAAAGAATACGTCCACATCGCTGCAATGGGAACAGTGCCGAGAACGCTGGCCACATTGCCACGTTGTATGGCAATGCTGATTCGTTGGCATAGGAATAGGCCAGCCCTCTGGTCACCTGAAGAGTCGACTAATAGCCTGGCGATATCCTTAAAAACGTGAGCACTCGGACCCAATGGCCCTAGAATTTCAACCCTTAATGGCTCAAACACATAGCTACCAGCTAAACCAATGTATTTGCGCCGCTTGGAGTTTTCAGCATCTGCATCAGCAGCGCCAGCACTACACGCTGTACTAGGAAGATGGGATGACGCAAGGGTGTCGACACATGTTGCATCCCACACCACACTACACCTACTCAGCTTCCATGGCATTATGGTCATACCATTTGGTCTGTTCCCATAGTCGCGTGCCATGCCTCTGGGTTCTAAGACGGCTGGCACCCCGGAGGTGCCAAGAGCACGACGGATTATGTCGTTTAAGCTTGAATGTCGTGCTAATCGACCGGCACTCCTGCTACAGAAATGGCCACGGTGTCCGAGGCAGTCAACTATTTCACCACATTGACAGCGTTGTGTCCCCACAAGGAGCGCCCAAACACAAGTAGCGACCCGTATGGTTGTGTCACCCAGCATAGTACCTGTGTTGGGGACGCTAGCGCCTGAAGCAAAAGGCCCAACTACCACTCACCCACAGCCAGCAGGCGGGCACGCTCCGCAGTATTGGTGGACGTATTAATGAGATTATTCCGGTCAACTTGCTCAGCGACTTATCCCACTGTCTCTGGGAAAACGGGTTCACGGGCCGATCCGTATCTGAGCAAGCCACTTTTGGCTTGTTCAGATATGGATTACGGCTTTGGCACCTTTGCATCGTTAAACACGGAAAAACTATTAGCACCCTCACTACATAACGGGCGCCAAACCTGTTCTCGGGACTAAATAAGTAACGTTCACCCCTTGAATAAAAATGTACTATTGTAATTTATTACGATAAGTACACAGTTTACAGTAGTGCAGTGGTGGCCCAGTGGTATCGGTCCCGACTTACGAGTTGTAGGTCGTGGGTTTGAACCCCGCCAGGCGCAATACTTTGTGTAATTTATTTCATTACCACTGCTCTCAAAATGAAGGAAAACATCGTGAGGAAACCGGCATGTCCTAGAACCAAAAATTCGAAGACATGTGACATCTGCCAACCCGCACTGGGCCCTCGTGGTGGATTACGGCCAACTTTTTTAGAGGATAAAAAGTTGATAACCAAAAAAAAAACTTATTTATTGAATACTAGACGTAAAACGAAAATTGAATAGTAATAATAAAGGCTTGCCTCTACTATATTCCAACCAAGAAACCTTGAAAAAATCGAGTTAATTGACCGAAAACTAAATTTTTATTGAACGGAAAGTTGTCACGCCGAAAACTCAATACAAAATGGCGTCAATCATGGAGTTAGCCGCGCAATTTGAATTAAGTGTATGTAGCTGTTTTACGCATCACACTTTTTTGCCGATTTTACGTTGAGAATGTGTGTAGCTGCTTTTACAGACTGTGTGGCTTAACTTTCTCTTACAGACTGCATCAAAATGTCATTTTTGGTCAAAAGTGGAGTTAGCAGGTTTACACTCTTAGCCGACGTTATAATATTTGTGGACACTACAGCGGCAAATGCTTAGCCCTCACAATTCGGTACTGAATGTCGGCGCCAAGCTGCGTCTACATGTGCGACCACAAACAATAACATGGGTTTAGTTTACCTACTTGTATCGGCGGCGACCTGTTTGCACCGGGAACCTGCTTCTTTATAAAAACACCCTAAGGTGTTGCCACAGCAATTGACCAATGCTGCTAACACATTCTTGATAAGCATTTTTAGGAGGTCATCGTCATCATCAGCTATTCCATATATTTGGAGCCGTGGTAGTCCATGAATACTTTGAGGAGGTAACATTATCCATGGTGGATAAACATTAAACCAATCCTAAATATCCCATCCTTCCTTCCCCGCCTATTTTCAAATTTACCGCCATAATTGCGAGCGACGCTATCCGCTCGCGCTGCACTCCCGCTCTCTGGCGGCGGAAACAAGAACGAGAGTCTCAAATTCGCGCGCGGCCACGCGTAACAGCTCCCGAGATCATCCGATAAAATAAATGTGAAAATCAATAATAAACCAACTTCGCCAACAAGTGATTGACTGATTAGTTCCCGTAACCCTCTGGTGTCGTGAATCAAGAAAAATCTGAAGAGTACATTGGATACACGCTCCTGCCGGCCGGCCCTTCAAGTCCCGAGCGAAGCGGTACCTCCAGTCCCTGCCCTTTCCAGATCCCAGGTTAGTGTCTGTTCTTTTCTCGTCATCCGGAATCCCAGGGTTGCGGTACTAGCATCAGGTTAATGCAATCCTTGCTGCAGACGAAGTCCCAACACATGGTCTACCTTCGTGTAATTTTCCTTTTATTCTTGTTACACTTTTGCGTGGGGGTTCTGAACCTTGCGCTGGCTCACAGGGCAGAAAGCTAGGTATACATTTTGTTTATTTAAATAATTTGGAGAGACCCACTCATTTCGTCCATTATGAATTCCAACTAGGCTCTCACATAAATTATGAATATTTCTGTAGAAACCCTCGGCCGTTATCGAAGGGAGGTCTGCGTGCCAGAGAAGCCTATCTTTTGCTCTCACAGAAATTTAAATTTGTTTATTTTAAATATCTTGACACATAACTTTTCCTTCTGGAGTAAGAAAACCCCAAAATAGAAATATGTGAGGTGGCTTTGAAATTGATAGCTCTTTATTTACTTTGTTTACTTCAAAACTTAAGATTCTGCGAGTGAAAATCAGGGTCTTTTTATACTCCCAATTTACAGGAAAAGAACCACAATATTTATTGTACTTGAAAATGAACTTAGCACACTTATGTTTGTTGGACGCATAACACCCCAATTTAGTTAAACGAGTAAATTCGTCAAAAACTGATTTTTAGACAATTCTTTCTAAAGTAGATAAGGCGTGAAAAGTTTTTATAGAACTTTTCACGCCATATCTACTTCGACGATGGAGATATAAAAAAGATCTCTTACACTTCGTTTAATCCAGAAATTCCCACTGAAAAACTCTTATCAGTGGTTATTACAGGAATTTATGGACTCTACTGAAAGCGTCAAACTAATAGGCGTGTTCTTCAATAGGTGCTTCCACACAGAAGGAGCAGCCTCGCGAGGCATTTGCAGCAGCTCGGTTACTCGGCGGAGGCAAGCGCGCGCGCTGCCGCGGGCGAGCGACCGAGCATCCGAGCCATCCAGTATCGGCTTTTTGTTTTGCTCGCGTATTATATTGTTTTATACCTCGGTTCAGAAATAATAGACGCGTCCACACAGAGCAAGCAGCCTCGCGAGGCAGTTTCCTCGCGGGGCAAATGCCAGGCAAGGCTGCGCGCTCTGTGTGGACGCGCCTAATGACTCAATTTTGATTGGCATTGACGTGCTCAGGAGAGTATTCTATCTCTACTTACTAAACTTTCCGCTTTCTCATTTTCTACGTCAAAATGATTTTGAATGAAAATTCATAATAGTCAATCTTTGAATAGCATTTGTTAGAGCTCCCGTGCCGTAACGTTACAATCTGGAGTTAAATCTATGAGAGTGGCATGGAGCGTTTGTCATCCAGGATTAAATGCATTCGCAAGAACTATCGGAGATTGCCCAGTGAGCACGTGTTCACCTCAGATTTGAGAAACGTGTGCGTTTATATTGGATAAGGCAAATACTTGATTTAAAGTAAGTGCCTTTTTTCACCACAAAATTTACAGGAAAGTAGCAAACTTTCAGCTGTCAGAAAAAAATATCATCATAATCAAAGCATTTATTTCAAGTGAGCCACTTTTGAAAACTCAAAACACAAAAAACATAATCTCTGAGCTGTAACATGATTCATTTAAAAGGGACGTCCACAGGATTTTAGGGAATAAAACTTTTGTAGCAGTACGTACTGTAGTGATCAAGTATAATTTTATACCTAAGTGAGCATGACAGTCAAAAATTGAAGAATCAAGTAATACGCCTGATAATATTCTAATAGCTACAACTAATACTAATTAATCTTAAAGATGAAGTAAGAGACAGCCATGTGTAAACACCATGCTTCCTTTTTGCCACATCCAACTACCGTAGCTATTATGTGACTATCCGTGTCGCAAGTGGCGCCATCTTGTGTTCAGTCGGGCACAATTTATTCTTCCAGGGCAGCTTCTATAAGTAGGATTTCCTTCACTATGATATCTACGACTATTATATAATCGGTTTTACTTTAGAAGTTCTGGACAAATGCTACTGTTCCGAATCTTTTCAACGAAAATTCAGTTTTCTTTGTGAGAATAAACGGTTAAATTATTAGCATTTATTTCAGGCTACGCCCATAGTGTAAGTAACAGTGGTCTTAAAAACTAGTGTTAGTGAAAAAACGTTTACTAGGCACGGAGTCTTAAATAAACGTTTACTAGGCACGGAGTCTTAAAAACATTAATACCTACTTTAGTTTTATTTTATGAAGACTTTTATCATAATATTCTATGATTTCTAATTTAAAGACATGGATATATTCGTATGGGAAGTGGAATAGATTTTTCATGGAAAATAATTTTGTTATGTAGATTACACTGGAGAAATATAAACAAAGTATTTCAGAGCCAAATAAATAATTGTAAACTATCGTTTCGGAGTGTTACTACAAACTAAGGTTTTTCGAAAAAACCCCGCTATGTTTATTGGGGGTTCAAACGACTACTTTCTACCTACTTACTAGAAATCTGACCCCTTAGCACATACTCTCGTCTTATTATAAGGAAACAAACATCACAAAAATCTCTCAGTAAATCTAGCACCCCGAGGGTACGAACCTTCTTCCTTTTCATTATCAATAACAGAGCCTAAGGGAGGGCCCACGACCTCCTCAGGGAGGGATAAACAAACCAGTTTGGCTAAGAGAGCAGCTAAATTACCGAGGAGTGACCCTTCAGTATATTACATGCAAAGGGAGGTGTGATTGAATATTTTCTTTTTAGGGTTCCGTAAAACGGTAAAACGGAATCCTATTACTAAGGCTCCTCTGCCCGTCCATTTGTTCGTCTGTCATCAAGCTGTATCTCATAACATACCTATTCATGAGATTTCAATTTCTAACTATCACGATTCCGTGATGGACAATTGAAATTTTCACAGATGATGTACAGACGATGCACATCATCCTACCTCAATCTGTCAAAGTTCTTCAATAGATTTTCAACCTTATCACAATAGTGGAAGGTTAATGTGCGATTGGTAAAATTTGACAGATTCGGCTAGGTTGACCTGCTGGCGTCTGTACTATCGGTTGCCGCTAATAAATCTTTTATTTGCATACAAAAACCAAATATTACAAGGAAGTAACAAATGTACAGAAAAAAGCTATTGAAGGATCGACGTGAATTTTAGTCAGTACAAGTCTTACAGTCCCTCCCGTCCCGCCGTGTGTGGGAGGACTCATTTGATGATTTAAGATAAAAAATAGGGTCCCATACAACAAACGTAATTTTTTTGCCATTTTTGTAAGGAACCCTCAGTGCGCCACTCGGACTTGCACTTGGCCGGTTTTTATTAACGGATGGGATTTTATGGGGCTTTAACTTTTTTACTTAAGCAAAGATGGAAATATATCTTATACTGTATTGAAGGTTTCGGCGATTTTTGCATTTTGGTTAAGGTTCTGAATCCAATTTGGATTAGGCAACTGGTATATTTCGTACAGTTCTTAATCTGTTCTTTCAATATTGCAAAAGATGTGTATCGTAATCTCGTTTTAAAATGCATGATCATGTTCTCATTGACTTTCTCCAAACTTTTTCAGCAGCTTTAAGTATTATGGAACAGATTAATAATAATTTGTTTTGTGTACACATCCCCACAGAATTTTTACTTTTGGCTAGCAAATACCATAACAAACCACCAGTCTCGCCTTTGTCACCTAAAAATAGTCCGAAAGAAATAGTTCTAAGATGTAAAATTATTTTCGCGTAAAGTCAGTCAATTTAAATACCAACTGAACTTCCAGATCTTCACAAGAAAAGAAAATCAAAAGAACAATCTCAAGATAATGCTGAAAAGACGAGAAAGTTAGCGTAGTGTTGTGATGCCCTGACCCGTCCCGACAAATTCCCGGAAGCGGTCCGCTCTCCGTGTCCCGGGACCGGGACCGAGCTCCCATAAATATTGTAGGTCTTTCGTTTGTATGTTACTTTTTAACGGTAGAATTTGATTTGTTCTCTGAATTTTAGAGATGAAGATTATATCTGTTTTGGTGAATGACCTGTTTAATTTAGTTATAACTGTGCATTTGTGTTGGTGCAGTGTTTTGTTTGAAAGGAGGAGGAGGTACTCATTTCATCGGAATATTTTTACTGTACACAATTCACTAATGTAAGCACCAAATATCGTTTATTTCTTGAAAATAATGTGCGCAATATTCTAAATATGGATCCTGCAAAAACCTTCGCGGTAGATATGTATCAATATTTTTCAGTAAAAAAATATGTAAAGCGGCCACAACTCAGCAAGTTTACTGCGAGCTCGCTTTTTTCTGTAATTCTGTAACTATAATCAAGGCACGCTTTACTCGTATACTTTTTAAAATTATACTTTTTATGATAACAGGATTTTGGCGTCGCCCGCATAAATACAAATAGGTACTACGCACTGCGAAATATTTTGTATAAATATGCTAAATAGTTCGAAATTAGGCTTTACGTAGAAAACGAAATTTGAATAAAAATGTTTTAAAATAAATAAAATGTAATTTTTATAGCGCGTACCTACTTATATTTATAAGTTATGCTTGTTACGTTTACAAACTGAATATTATGAAGCTGTTTTATATTCTGAAATCATACGTTTTGTAGTTCGTCGTATAATGCTCTTCAGATATACCTTCACTATTTTTTATCTTTCACAACCCCAATATTAGATCCAATTTTTAAAACTCTTTATATCTTGCTAAGTTTAAATTTTTTATAAGAGGCTTTTGCATAAAATGAATTATTACTGTTATTAATTTATATCACAACTGAAAAGTAACAAAGATGAAATTATAAGTAACAAAACCACACAACATAAAAATAACAAACTGTAACTACCTTCGATCGATTAACAGTAACTTAGCCCATACTCAAATTCCAGCGGACAAAATTCAAACAGTTTGAAGACAAACGAGTATCTCAGGATCTTAGTAAGTTGGAGCTTGCACTAAATAAATAAAGTCAGCGAGCTCACTTAGCTCGGGCTCACAGTGCTCATTGACCTGAGCTATACGTTTCATAAGTCTAGTCTTAATTGCAGGAGAATGAACTGGGCATTAATGAACAGAACGTTGTTTTACGAAGGGGGATATCTAATTTAAAAAATACTTGTTATAATTGACTGTCAAGTCTAAACGATTTCATGGTTAGGGATACAGTAAAAGAGGGGTGCTACAGGGTACACCGTAAGGTCCGTTGTTCTTTAATGTCTTATAACATTATTTTCGACACTTTGACTTTTAGAGGTTGATTGAATAAAATAAAATATCATGTACAGGCAGGTCAACTTACGCGAATCTGTCAAATTTTTCCAACCGAATATTGACCTTCTGATATTGTGATGAAGTTGAAAATCTATTAAAGACATTTGACAGATTGAGGTAGGTTAATGTGCTGGCGTCTGTACAAAATAATGTTTAACACTCATTATTAAATTATCACACTGTTAAAGTACCAAATAGGCTTAAGACCTTAAAAAACGGACGACTTACTCTTTAAAAGGGCATCCTTTATTAAATCCACGACGTTAGATTACCATACCTTTTTAAACACTGAAACTTTCATCCCACCAACCAACGACATATTATCCAAACACAGGTATAACCTCCGCCTTATCCCTGAATATTCATATTATGAAGGCTAAACAAATTCGGAATATTAATGCACTGGCCACTCTCGGGCACGCCGCCATTAGCATTGCTGTCAAATACTTTGCATTCGCTTTAGCAATACTGTTGAATACCCATGTTGTGTTTATAATTATTCTAAGTAAGCAGCGCGAAGTGTTCGCAATAATGTTTTGGAAGCTGAAATGTCGCATTTATTTGGGGATGAAAGGTTTCTGGTACTGGGTCACTGACGCAGTGAACTAAGGTCTACCTTTTTGATTCCCCAGTGTAATAAAACTGGGGTCTTCTGTCATTATAATTATGCGATAGTCGCATTCATTTTGTTCGGTGGACATTATAGACCGTACGTGTCGACGTTGTCCTTTCAATAAGCGGCTTCCGGTTTCGAAAACAAAGGTCTGACTTTCTGTGGTGCTCAATTTTATTTATAAGGTTCCGTACGTTCGAATGAAAAAAACAGAATCCTTATAAGATCACTTATGTATCCGTCAGACAATTGACTGTGAAGGGCACATTAACATAATATTATCAATTACGATGGCCCAAAGGCAGTGGTGTATTTTTTGTAATTTTAAAATAACAATTTTATGAGTTATTCAGGAAAATAGACGAAAAAGTTACTAGTTTTTCATCCCGATTATTGCTGATTTTTTAAACATAACTTTGTCTGGAGTCTAAGCTAGAGCGAAGTTACATTAGACTACGAGATTTTATATCGCCGTAAAGTCACTTAAATAAAAATGATGACATTTTATATTCATTCGATTCATAAATGAAATTACCGCCTGAGTTTTATCTGCACGAATGAGCTGAACAGCCTGCAAAGAGCACAAGTATTTGAATAAAATGTTGCCATCAAACTTTACATCCACTTTAAGTGTTCAAAGTTATTTCATACTTAAATGAAATAAATACGGGTCGGATCTCGAAGTTGGGGTGAAATAAAAATGGAAGATGAAGTTTCTTAGTTCGTACAAAGCTTATCTTTCATTTTGTTAAGATGTACAATATTTATTGATAGATTCAATTTGATGTTTTGCTAAGTTTTTGTTCGATTCATTTTAGTTTGCAATCGGAAAGATATTTTTCATTTAACACAGTTCTGAGTTCTTTGAGATAAAACTTAGTATTGGTAATATCTTTAGTATGTTAAAGTATTTTTTTTTTCTGAATTCTACTAAATAATTGTCAAGTGGGTCGCGGGACTCATCGAATTACCGTGACCCTGGGACGTAAAGGGCTAATGAAGGACACCGTGGATTTTAGTCAGTACGAGTCTCCCGCCCTACCCATTTAATGATTTTACCACGATAAAAAAAAAACTGGAATATTTTAATACTCAAATAGAATATACCGACACCGGAAGTCCGGAAGTATCAATTAACGTAAGGGACAAAATACGACTTTTCAGGAGAGCCAAAAAACGATTTTTATTTTTTCATTTTGTCTATAACATTTTACTGTCGGGTCCAATTTTTATGGTGTTCAGAGCAAAGTTTCTTAGAATTTCCCCTTCTTTCTTGTTTTATACGAAAGATTTAGGAATACCCAGTAGTTTCAAAAATAGCATGTCCTTTACATTAAAAAAAAATGTTTAGATGACCGTTACGTTACTGAAATTTTATAGATATTCCGTCGAGCGTAGTGTAAGCAGCAAGAGACATAGAAAATTATACGAAATTTTATTGTAAAGGACTTTATCAGTGTTGCAAATTAATGTAACAATAGATTATCTACTAAAATTTATACTATTTTAGCACTATGGAAATGAGATTAAAGAGTAATTTTTATTTTTATTTTTTTTATTTATTTATTCAGGTAACCAACAGCGATACATAATAATGTTTTACAAAATATGAATATTACAGTTTATATGGCCAATTATAGGTTTCCCTGTGTAACTATGTTATAATTATGTTTACATGCGAACGGACTAATTCCGGTTATTAAGGTAGTTGAAAGATTACAAAAAAAATTAGATCTAGGTAGTTCTTTAAATTTTGAAAAAATGAAAAGAAAATAAGAATGAGATATACACTCTAAATGAATTCAGTTTCAGGTTTCACTGCTAGCTATAGCAGATTTAAGTCTGATTTGAGTCGGACCACGTCCTACTGCTCCGAGCTAGCTCGGTTACTAGGCTCAGAGTAGTTCTACATAGTTTTAGATGTTTATGAAGCAGGATTTACCTGTTCACTTTCTCGGATAATATTGCTAGGTGTGCGATGTTCTTAGTGATCGCTGAATCAAAGGAATAGTCCAAATTCTTCTCCTTTTCACAGATTACTATCCTTTTGCTATAAAAGACTTATGTTTTTCCCGTCTTAACTCTTCGATTAACATGTCTCTGACAATTCAGATACTATTTAAAACAAAATCCGTTTTTTTTTCTTTGTTGACTATAAAATATTTAACAGAATTAACCACTATCCGAGTACACTTTGTATGTAACTTACTCGTTTGAGCCCACTCGATCCGAGCACACTCTGACCGTGTCAATGCGGCTTTAATAAAAAATAATTTGATTATAATTATTAACAATTTAAGTTTTCTTGGAATTTATTGCTACCTACCACTTTTTCTCCACCTGGCAAGAAGTGATGATGTGTAGGTAGCGGCTCTGAAGAGGATACCTATCTTCTTCAGAGCCGATGAATGAATGAATGTAATGGAAACGAAAGGTCGATGAATTAAGGCATAGGAATTGTGCGAAACATGATATTAGTATGATAAAGTAGAAGTGACGAGTAGAGAGGACGTAAAGGGAAAAGATAGAATAAAAGGTGCATGGGTTGTATGAAAGATGAAGCAATAAATATCTGTTTGACGTATTTCATCTGCAGTAATTTCAGCTCATTTCGACTTAGAATGGAGATCGTGCGCTGTGGTGCTCCTTGGGTGAAGGAAGCCTATGTCCAAAAGTGGTCTTTAATATTTAGAAATGATAATGGTGATGAATTTCACCTGCAGATTGATTTGTGTTGTCTATATTTTGATGTATTTTTATGTCTAATAGCCGTAATTTTCCAAATCCCTTCTTTTCTGTTGCATTTAAATATTTCGAGGTAATTTTTCGGATTTTTTATGTCGTAAGTGTCACGATTCCTAACATTTTATATAAACTTCAGATTTCGTCAAACAATTTTTTAAAGTAAGGGACATATTGTTTACAGTGAGAGACATTATATTTGGATGATTTTTAAAGTTAGGGGCAATTTGTTTAAAGTAAGGGACATTGTCATTTAAATCGACATATTTTTGACTAAGGTAAGGGTGTAATTTATTTAGTACGGTGACTTACTTCAATATTTTGAGAAGAAAAAATATTAATGACTGTTACATCACATTTTTTTTCAGAAATCGTTTTTCGCGGTCAAAATTTTTGTACTGTAAGGGACATTTTTTTAAAGATAGAATTTTTTTAATAATACCAATCGATAGAGCGCGAAATTCTGAATCCAATGATATATATAACTCATTTTCGCCAAAATGTCCCTTACGTTAATTGATACTTCCGGTGTCGAATTACTACTATTTCTACTATGTATAAGGTCTTCTTGAATAAGCTATTAAAGTTCTAAAAAATGTACCTCAACAGGAACTATTTTCTGCTGAGAGCTCAACTTAAATTACCCGTGCTTCTCATCCAAGTAAAACTAATATTATAATTTGTCGTCCTTCTAAAAACAGGAGTACGCTAAACTAATTAGCCGTCATATTTTCTCATAATAATTATTTCGTGCGTCGCGACATTTTTCCTTCCCGCCCAACGTGAATAAAATTCATATTAATTACAGCAGTTAATTGAGTTCATAGTTTGTTTGCACAGACTAATTAACTGGTGTGACGGACAATTTTGTATTTATTATAACGCTGTAGTGTTGTTTTTTTAATTAATTTTGGTATGAATTTGATGAGAAGGTGCTTCTGATTCAGGAACTCTTGTTGATGAATAAGAGGCAATAAGTCATGGCATCTCTTTGATTATAGTCTGTAATTTTAAGTTAGTTTTGTGACTTCAAGAGAGTGTGCCAGGATCGCGGCATGTTCAATGTTCGCCCTGGAACGCAAAGGTGAATTTGAAAGAATGTGACGAGTCAGTAACAGTCTGACACTCTTCCACTCCTGCCAGTGGTACGTCAATTGATTATGTGAAACGTGCACGAAAGGTTCCGTACCGTTAACCACAACTAGAATAAAAAAAAAATATTTAAAATCATGGAATTATTATTTTAGAAAATTAATAAAATCGCATTTATTTTACCATAAAATGCAAAAAGGTTGCTCTGATGGGTACTGCAGTGAGGGGGAACTGCACTTTTTAATTAGGGGTGATTAAGAAACGATGTCTTGTTTTCTTTTTAGAACAGCCTTTATTTATCAAAATGCCACACATTTTAATTTTTGGAACTAATTCAACGCTAATTTTTTTTGTAGAGTTTTGATTTGTTTTTTAATTTTTAAAGGAAGATAAGTTAATTTGTTTCAAATAGAGCAGTTTAATAAAAACTTGAAGTTCTGTCGAAATTATGTTAAGTAGTCAAAGTTACAGAGCCGCTGAAACTTTGAGGGTCTTAAACTAGAACATAGAGTATTCCAATAAAAGCTGCGAATGTAATCTTAGTGACAATTCCTCAACTCGTAAAACCAAACATTTTAATAAAATAAGTTCTTCATATTAATATCGCATTTCTTAAAAAACAATATAAATAACAACAGAATATTTGCTAAGTAAAGGATACTTTTTATAACTCGTAAGCAATAAAATATTATAAACATCAAAGCCTGACTCTTTTTATTACCAACATCACGACTTTCAACCCCAAAAACTATAAAATAACTGTAAAACCCGAACTATTTGAGTGTACAGTTGCACAGTTTTTCACGACCCCCGTTTAACGCCCCCGCCTGCTTCAAAAATGCAGGGCGCAATCTGCATAACAGATCAGATGTGCTTTGTTAGCGTCATTTTTGTTCGCTAATTGCCCGGTACAGGCGAGTAATGCTATTTACTGGTTGAATACATGAGAGGGTTAACGGGTGAAGGGTTTTTCGTTAATGTGTGGGCCTGTGGACAGTACTTTGCTATATGACACGGTTGGTCGCATTAGCTTAGCTATTTAATTTTTGCTGCTACTCTACGTGAAGTGTATTCGAATCCCGCACGGTAGAAATATTAATTTGATTGTGATTATTTAAGTACGAGTATAATGTTTCTAAACTCACCCACGATACAGAAATAAATTCTTGATCATAAAAGTTTAAAACAAAAACATCAAAGATCGTTAAATAAAAGCCAGTGCAATGCAAGTGTCTAACAATACTGCACAATCAATTTCAGGAATTAGAGAAATGGGCAAGTGGGTTTAGGTACATACTGTAAAAAAATACACTGCTACCTAACTCCTAAGAGTTACAAGGGGGATGTATTAATGCTATGTTATAATTAAGAGAGTACCAAGGTAATACACATGGCTAAGCTCACCATGGACGTTCAAAGAGCTGTCAGTCATCTGACAGGGGGGCCCCTTAGAGGGCGAAAACCTGCCGGGGTCGCGGGACTGTCTTATCAGGTAACCATGACCTTGGAACGTAAAGGGCTATTGAAGGATCACCGTGGATTTTAGTCAGTACGAGTCTGACAGTCTTTCCCGCCCTGCCCTGGGTGGGAGGACTCATTTTATGATTTTACCACGATAAAAAAAGGCCTTCATGAGGTTTCCGAAGCACGATATCATGCTGGTCCTCTTGTCATGGTTTTGCTGAATTTTATTCAGAAAAACTAAATAACATATTCGAAAACATTATGGCGATTCTCTACCTATAGTATAAACGACTTAAGGACGTATTTACATTATGAAAGAACACAGTTTCTGTCAATTTGACAGCGTGATGCCCCACGAACAAAAACAAAACACTAACGAAACATCTGTGCCTCGTATACCAGAAAGAAAACTACAAGAGCATTTGCAATGTTTTTTACGAAAATTTAAACAGAGTGAGATTCCGTGGCTTCTAGACACTAGTTTATTTTCTCAGTAGGTAACGAATGGATAATACGTTATGTATTTGTAAAATACTGCGTTCTTGCCGCAGTTGGATAATTGACCTATTCAGAAATATCAGACGAACCATGGCCGGTTCAGCGCTTGAACTTGCCGATGCCGAGCCGCCAATCTAGTCAGGATCAATGCTGCTAAGACCAAGGCGTGAGTTTCTCCGGAAAAAGGAGCCAAAATCCACCCGGTTCTATCTTTTTGAGGTGGAACAGTAAAAATTACGGACCATCGTGGCAATGATTACTCGTTAGTCCCGCGATCCCGGCAGGTTTTGGCCCTTTTGGTAATTTATTCAGCAGCTTGGTAGAAATTTTAGTACTTATCTATCTGTTGTATGAAGCTTACAGAGGTGTTGATGCAAAGACAGTTAGATTCACACTTGTGTATTCCAAGCCGCCGTGCCGTCTATTAGTATGTGGCGTAGCGTAGCCATATATTTACTTATAACTAGATACTGAATCCGTGAATTCTCGGCACAATACCGACACTGATCGACGTGAACCCCGCGAAAACCATCCACATTCTCGTTCGCGCCTGGTCACGGGGGTTTACGGCACTGGAAAAGGTCTGAGAACGACTATTTATTTTTCATACCTCTAAGTGATAAGGGCTATCCATCCACACCTAAAATTCTATTTTTATTTTTAGGACAATTTTTTAACATGATATTGATCCTTATCCACATTATTCATTTGAAGCATTTGAGTTTGAACAAAATTGCCCTTGACTTCATTTCATTTGAATGAATATCTTAGGAGATATCACAGTATCAAAATACTACCACATCAAAATAATGACGGGCTGGACAGGGCATGTCATGATTGCGGCGGTAAGATCCCTCTTTGAAGAGTGGTTGGAGAGGCGCTACGGCGTCCTCACCTTCAACCTGGTGCAAGTCCTCCCGGGCACGGTTGTTTCGGGAGGGATTCGGCGGCAGGCAAGGGAATGGGGAAGAGTCTGAACGTGTGAGGGAATGGACATCCTCTACCTCTTTCCCACCCACCGCTGCAGACACCCTGGGCGTTGGAAATCGCAGGGCATATTCCAGTCGCTTGTGGACGGGGAGCAATGGGTAGCTCGCCGTCTGACCAAGGTCTAGGCCCGAGTCATAGCGCGTCGTGTTCCAGGCGCTCCTTAAGGGAACTAATGCGGACGGGGCCATAATTTGACGCGAGTGAAACCGCGGGCAGAAGCTAGTATTTATATAAGATGTCTCTAGAAACATAAATCAAGTCGAATTGGGGCATGGACGAGAACATTTTCAATCTTTTTACTTCTGATAATGTCGGTGCGAACTTATACGGTAAATAAATTACGACCACTTTTCGGGTTCAGGTAAACAACCAATGCCTCTAGATGGAAATTAATTAAATTCTCTAACTTTGAAACTAATTATAATTTACGATTGATTGAAACCTCTTAGTAGCAGTGATACACAAATCTCTAAGTGTTTGTGTCCGCGAGAATACTCATTGGTCGAGGCCATGCTGTGAGGCGCGACGGATTGGGAAGCAGTCACCTCCTTCTGCGATACAGTCATGCTATCGAAGGAGGAGGTGCGACACGTGAGGGAGAGGACAGTCTCCACCTTACGACCCAGCTACCCCTAAAATCGGCAGCATAGACAGGCTTCTTCCTAGGTAGACCGACGACATTGTGAGAGTCACTTGCAACCGATGGAAGCAAATTGCGAATTATCGTTTGGCGTGGTGGTTTAACGGGGAGGCATTTTATGAGTCTTTATAAATAAAAAACAAACATTTTTGTATGAAGTGCTTTTCCAGTATGCTCTCAATGATTTGGACCATAAAAGACTTTTTTTTATGATCGTTTACTCCTGCATGCATTTGTGTACTGGTATCATTGAAATACCCGTGATATTGCAGGTTTTCTTTATTTTTTGGTTGCTTTTTGCATTGTATGGTGGAAGCTGTCCTCCTCCTCCCTTACGCGTCATGCTTCTTTCGCTAGTATGATTGCTTCGCAAAAGGGGGCAACCGCTTCCCATACCGTCTCGCCCCGCAGCATGGCCTCGACCAATGCCGGACGCGAGAGGTTGCCGCGTATCGCCGCCGTGAGGACACGTTAGTGCTCTAACCAAGCGGGGCAGACCTGGACCGTATGCTCCAGGCATTTCTTCCTTCCTTATCAACACACACAGGTACCTCCCGAAACTTCAGTGTCCGGTGACGACCTGCATCAGGCGGTAGGGCAGGACGCCGTGACGCCTATCCAGTCACTCCTAAAAGAGGGGTCTAACCGCCGCGATTGCGGCATGCGTGCCCTATGGAAGTCAACCCTTAATTAAATTAGGTTACTTAGACGCCAGGTTCGCGCGACGAAATTACAAAACACTAGTTGACCCGTGCCCACTTCGTTGGGCGGTAAAATATACATGATATCTTTATAATTTATAGCCTATAGCACTCGCTAATAATATAGCTGTTGACTAGTGAGACAATTTTTAAAATCGGTTCATTACTTCCGAAGATTACCCCCTGAGTACAGATATTGTTCGTGTAAATCTATATGGGTGTAAATACGGAAATAACAATTTTTTCCAGACATGGAACATTTACTAAATTGATTTTTCGTCCCAATAAATCCTTATACTTATTCCAAATTTCATCGTAATCGTCGGAGTCATTTTCGAGAACCGTAAAATATATTTATTTTTATGCGCGTTTAATAGTATAGGATAAGATACAGTTATATCCGCATTCAACACATTGATAAATTTACATTACAATCAGATCAGAATTAAAATAATTCAAAATATTAATTTGTATCAAGAAAGGTTGGTTACGCTGTACTCTTTGCGATTGGGAAAATTCCTGGCCACCATTCATGACCTACGGAAAATTCGAGTAACTACATTTTTCAAATGCAATTTGATGTTATGACGAAGATACTAGCGCCGCGTCTAAAGGTCATGAATGGTGGCGAGTATTTTTAATTTTAATGATTACGTGACTAATGTCAAAATGGTTGCAAGCGATACGTCCTCCCTCAATAGGCGCCTCGCGCCGTCTAAATCAAAGAACAAACTGGTCTTGGTTTAATATTGAATTTTGTCATTGCATTATAATAATTGTTTACACTATTATTTTACTTTTAAATGAACTAATTATTTTTTTCATGCAAGGTAACATAGTAACCTTAGTTATTCAGTACTTTCTAATTAAATACCCATTAAATATTGATAGATAAAAAATATAATTTCTGACGAAAATTAGTCAATGTCTTCCTGTTTTGCGGAATTATTTTTGGTGTATTTCTGAATGAAAAATAAAGAAATGTTCTCTAAGACTTAAAATAGACTATATTTGCCTACTTTCAATAGTTTTAGGAATGTTAAAATATGTTATTTGTAGAACAAAAAATGTACCTAAACACAACACGATATGGTAAACATGGCAACGGCAGATCGTTTTTAAAGTATTTAAAACTATCATTTTCAAGAAAAACGTCTCTATCATGGGAAGATAAAGAACCAATCTGTTTGTATTCGTTATTAGTTTTATTCGATTTGATTCAGTTTAGTCAGTAAATGTACCGAAAAAAGGCATAATTTTGTGTCAATTGCAAACGCGTCCTTAATCGTCAACTCGCCCGCAATTAACTCGCCCGTTCGGGCGAGTTGGCACCTTCTGATTTTATCTTTTTTTGTTGTCGTCAACTCGCCACTGAACGAAAAATGGTACAGTCATCTATAAAAGTGTTATAATAAATTGAATATAGAAACCTACTTTATAAGTATAAGGCGTTGTACGATTTGAAATAAAAGGAATGTAGTTTTTTAATAGGTATATTATGTATTATAATTTACATCACTTGCCAAACAAAAAAGAACTGCTTATATGTTACCTACATTTTGAAGATTATCAACAATATCACGTTTTTTCTAGTGTCTTTTTCATAAATAACCTAGTATGTAACATGACTATACTAAACAATATAACAAAGTAAAATCAACAATATCAAAATACAATTGGTTAAATATTACTTAATACTACTATAAAAAATAACAGTCTTAGGAACTATAAAATCACAGATCAGGGTTTGTTGTAAATGATTTTTATAACAAACGTGAACATATTACTTACTTAAAAAAACAATTTGTTTTTTATTTCATTGACTTTTTGTCACCGACTTTCGAAAGAAAAGTTTTTTTGTAGGTTATTTTGAACTTTTTTGGGGTGGTTTTGAAGTCGGTTACATTTTTTTTTTAAGTTTTTTATTTTATCCTTTTTAGTTTCACTATTCAACCCAAATTATTGTCAAATACATAATTTTCTTATATGTGCACTAAAATTTTGTAATCCGTAGCACCGGTAATAACAACGCCCATGTATAAAAACATTAAAAACTAAAAATAAAAACTACTACACCAAACTAAATGAAAATGTTATAGGACCAAATGGCAGATATACTGTATCGAACAAAAAAAGAATCATCAAAATCGGACCAGAAACCTCGGAGTAATCGGTGTAGACAAAGTTGAAAACTTTTTAGGTTTTTGTTGATTTATGTTGATTTTTCAAAAAGTGCTAGTCCGATTTCGATAAAATTTAAATGGGACTATTCCGGAAGTATACCCTATCCAACAAAAAAAGAATTTTTCAAATCGGTTGTTAAACGACGGAGTTATGCCCGAACAAACATAAAAAAAAATACAAACATCCGAATTGAGAACCTCCTCCTTTTGGAAGTCGGTTAAAAATAAATCACAGATCAGGGTTTGTTGTAAATTTGTAATTTTTTTTTTATAACAAACGTTAACATGTTACTTACTAATGAAAACAATCTACTGGTCCTCAGTTAATCAACTCTACAGTCATTTAGTGTCTTAAACATGTGAAGCAGGTTCAATTAAATTAAATGTTAAATTTATAGAAACACTTTTGTAGACGACTGTAAATTCGTCAGATTTTCGCTCAGTGGCGAGTTGACGACAACAAAAAAAGATAAAATCAGAAGGTGCCAACTCGCCCGAACGGGCGAGTTAATTGCGGGCGAGTTGACGACTAAGTCGTATAAACATCAATTACTATTTCTGAGACACTCATTATTGTTCATAACATATTTTACTCTAACACATTTTATTTTTCATCTTCATTTTTCCTCATGAGAAATCCAACACAACATGAATGCAGTCACGGCCAGCAACTAGTTCTATATAATGAAGCAAGCAAGCCGGTATTAGACGAAATAACGGGCAGAATTACTGAAATATCTCCCATAGAGCAGGCACCGCAACTATGTCGTCGTGGCGACGGCTCGAATGCTGCGAAGTACCCACATTGTCACAGGATTGGCTGCAAATTATCTGATTATATAATACCTGGGAAGGCCGACGTGGTTACTCACGGTCGAAGAGAAAGGGGATAATTTGGACATAAAGAAGCCTCCTTAGTTTGAGAGTTTTAATTACGGTACTATTTGTCCACTAAAAGTATTTGACAGGATTTCAGGAGGGGATGTCTTAATTATATGGCTAAAATTAAGATTGAAATTATTAGTTTCGGTTTTATCAATTAATCAGGCAATTTATGGAGCCTCACCGTCCCAATTAAGAATAACTTAAATAGTTCTTAGTTATTCAGTTTCTAGTCTATCTTTCAGGCATTTAGGTATTGCAAATGGCGATTTTGTTAAAAGAAGAATCATCAGCTGAAATAATCAACAACAATCTAAAGACCAAAGTCTGCCCCTATCTAAAGAAAACACATAAAGCAGGTCCCAGTTTGAAAAAAAACACCTGAAAACCTGGTACAAAAGGCCCAAAGCCTTGTCTTCCCTAGATACGAAAAATTATACAAAAGTTCGATCATCAAATCTCATAACAAATAAGCCAAATGAATTAAAAAGAAACCTCATCTAACACGACACATTATGATGCTCTAAACGTTACTTACCACTCATTCAACACTGAAATTTCAACTTTCTTGGTACATTGTAAAGTTCAAATCACATTGTGAGTAAAATTTAAGTGGCTTTTACAGTAAAAGAGCTTTTATTACACCATTATAAATGCTAGAGTCGCGTGCAAGCCAAGTGTAAACGGAGGTAAAGTTTTACTTTTATCCACTAAAAGGTAGTCGGAGCACACCGCCAAATACGTAAGGTATTAAACTTTGATGGGGCTGATCTTGGGCTGATGTTGTTTTATGAGAAAAATTTAATTCTATAATGGTTACAGTGAAGAGCAGTGGTGGTCCAGTGGTCCCGACTTACGAGTTGTAGGTCGTGGGTTCGAACCCCGCCAGGCGCATTATTTTGTGTAATTTATTTCATCACCACTGCTCTCAAAACGGTGAAGGAAAACATCGTGAGGAAACCCGCATGTCCTAGAACCAAAAAATCGAAGACATGTGACATCCACCAATCCGCACTGGGCTCGCGTGGTGGATTATGGCCCACTCCCTCTCACAGAGAGGAGGCCTGTGTCCTAGCAGTGGGAACATTATAGGCTGATGATGATGATGAATGGTTACAGTACGGGTCATTGAATAGTTTTGTGTTATGATGGCTGCTAGCAACCAGGCTAGCCTTAGCTTTGCTTTTCGAATATCAGAACTCCCTTCTGATCTACCTTTTATAGAATTTGGTATAATTAAGTTCAAGCTCAATTCTCACCCTTATCCATTCGGAGACTATCAGAAGGAACTGTACAATTTGATTCCACCTGGATCTTGTTACTATCAGAATTCAAACTGTACGGTATTGCGCCATGGATACATGGTGGCCATTCCCTGTTGAAGTCTGTGTTTCCTGGTAGCCACAATCCCTCTTTTCAAGAGTGATTGTGGCTACCAGTGGTTTTCACCTTCGACCATTAGGCAAAGTGGTAGTCAAATACGATCCTATCTATACATACAAATAAAATTGGAGTGTCTGTTTGTAATATTGAAATAACCGGTTTTTATTACATGCATACGAATATAATTATTATATACGGCACATACACCAAAATAATATTTTTTTTAAATTTTTGTCTGTCTGTCAGTTTGTAATGGCAATCTCTGAAATGGCTGGGCCGATTTTGACGGGACTTCTATTGGCAGGTAGCTGATGTAATAAGGAGTAACTAAGGCTACTTTTATTTTAGAAAAATTCCTTTGTTTAAAATAAAATACATTGTTGAGTTCCGACATCCACGCGAACGAAGTCGCGGGCACAGCTAGTTTCAAATAAAACACTTAGACTAACAATTTTAAAAATTATTCCTGCAATACTTCGCTGAAATCTCACTATTCGCATGAAAATCCGTAGAGTCACGTAGAGGGGTAGTGCTACGGCTATTATTCAAATGATGTTACTCGTAAAACAGCCATCCTAATTCCGTGCGACATAAAAGATCCCTCACTGTAAAAGTGTTGTTGTTCCAATGACCCCGGCTGTTCAAGTGACATTTTGACACGAGCACACTTATATTTATATACAGGGTGTTACATAGTTGTTCGGGTCGGCACACTCGGTTCGGTATTATTGTAGCAAACAAAATTCACTCGAAGCAATAATGTACTATGTTTCATTATTTTCGTTCACGCCGCTTTGTTATTATTAGTTAAACTAACAATTTGATAAATCCTATACATCTAAAAACCATGACTGTGTTTTATGTTTAAAATGTAGGTACGTTTAGTTTAACTACTGATCAAACAAATCGCTCTTACCATTACAAACAAACAAATACTGTCTAGTTATTATTTTAACTAAACCGATCGGCTTTTTCCCGATGCATTATGATATAATTATGTAAATATTTAACAATCAAGCCGAATCGAATATAATGTAAATGTAGCTCCCCTCCCCTTGATACTTTGAAAGTTTTGTTTACATTTTGTTAACGTCATCGTTGCGTGTCGGTTGCGACTTGTCGTAAACAAACGTGACTGCACCCCTATTGAGGAAACTATATTTGATATTATTATGAGGAAGAAAACAAAACTCTGTTTCAACAAAACTTGTAATGAAATATGAAAATAGATCAGCGCCAAATGTGTAAAGTTTGGACAAACTACTCCTACTAACTTTTTGGACATTTCAATAAATAATAAAAGTAAAATATACTTATACAATGAGGCTGAGAATTCTCATAGCAAACTACTTTTTAAAAATTACTGACTTTTAAAAAACCCAAGGTTATGATCCTGCTAAAGTAGCCTTTTCCCTTCCCTTTCCTAATAGTGAACTTGAATAAGCAGAAGATTGATTTTAAATAAATCAGACGACCCATTTAAAATGTTACTCTGTTTCGATGAAGAATATTATTGGATTCTATTATAAGGTGAGGCCTTCTAACTGTTAGATATAACAGCATTGATAGAACAGCGGCAATTCTAGATCAAATTGGACCAATAAGATACACTACTTCACTATCAACCAGAATAGTCGTAACAACCCCACAATCAGATCCCGAAGCCACGCGTACTCTGTTTCGTCCTCTTTAACTAATTTAAAACAAGCTCTGAAGTATAGAACAGTATAGTATTACTCTGTCGTATTCCAGTTTAATGTCGGTAAAACGTGCTGAGACTAACCATAGACTCATTTCGCTTTCTTTCAAAGCGAATGAAAATCAAATAAATTCCAATCCTAGCCGACCTTGGACAGATCCCGCGTAAATCAAATTCATCAAAATAATAAGGCCGTTTTTAATGGGGCTCTATTGGTTTTTGGTGTGATGCAAATTATACTTTCTTATTTAGTGCCGGAGTACTGTTGCTAAGGGACACTGAATTAATTACAGTTTCAAAGTTTTATATCTACAGGATGTTTTCGAATACTTTCCGAAGACAAAATTTAAATTTTGACATTGTTTTTAATTTTGACATTGTATTTAATTTTTGACATTTCATTTTATTTTGACATTGTATTTAATTTTGACATTATCTTTATTTACATGTATTAATTTTATTGTTTATTCTCTGTCTTGTTGTTATTATTTAATTTTATTGATTATTATTCTTATTATTATAAATTAAAAAGTGTAGCACCTTTAAGGTAGATTTTTGTGGAACTGCTATCTATTTTTAAGATCTCATGTAAATGTACCAAAAGTCACACTAATAAATTGATTTGATTTGATTTGAAGCCGAAAAACACGTATTCTACCCATTGTTTAGATATTTTTTCCATTACCTAGGAATTCACTGATTCGCGAGATATTGTCGGTCAAAGTCGCATTTTTTTTTTGTTATTACAAAACCCTTTCTAAGTATTATTACAAAACTTTTTTTCCAAACATCAATTATTATTGTAAACAAACATTGAACTTTTCTTTTTTTAATTTTTGAACCTTAACCAACTTTGACTTGGACTTGGAGTTCTAATAAAAACTTTTTCAAAAAAAAAATGTAACCGCCTTCAGAAACAACCACAAAAAAGGGTAAAATAACCTTCAAAACTTTTCTTTCGGAAGTCGGTGGCAAAACAGACAATGAAATTAATAAAAAAAGTCACAAGTTTTTATTTTACTCTTTTTAGTTTAAATATTCAACCACAATTCTTGTCAAATACGAGTACATCATTTTCTTACATGAGCACTAGAATTTTGTAATCCGTAACACAGGTAATAATATCGTTAAAATCTCTTAAATTCATTCCCTATCTCGAAAACTTCTGAACCGATTTTGATGAAACTTGCAGTATTCCCTAAGTTGAATGATACCTAGTACAACAAAAAAAGAATTACTTAAATCGGACGTGTAGTTCCGGAGATATGCGAACACAATCATAATTTACTAAATCAGTCGAAGCCAAGTCCTTACTAGAGGAGTTGTACCTTCCATCATCAGCTCAACTACATGATATGATGATTACCATACGCAAATACTTAAATTACTTCATAAAATTTGCGAAAAACGATGTGTGGGCCTATAAAATTTGAGGGTTGCCCTCTATTTCTCCAGGATCCAATCATCAGATCCTGACATGGTGACAATGGGACCACTCCTGAAGTATCTCCTTTCAAACAAAAAAATAATTTTGAAAATCGGTCCACAATTGGTGGAGTAATCGAGTAACAAACACACAAAAAAAAAAACATACCGTCGAATTGATAACCTCCTTCTTTTTGAAGTCGGTTTAAAAAAATGATAATTATCAGCAGTTTAAGAATTCTTCCTGAAGTAGGAGTAGAACCTTCAATCCCGAGGATTGCCCGTGTTTAAAAGCACATGGTAGTTCCAGGTTCTCTCTGTGAAGACTTCACCCGCACGTCAAGTAGCTACATGATGAAGGCTCCTTCCACATGTTTATGAAGGGACGACAAATGCAAGTGTGAAGTGTAGATGTGTCAGTTACAGTCACTGTTGGACTAAATCATCTTACAGTTGGGTTAAACCCAATGGTCCAACCATCTTCTTCAAAATCTACCGCGATGATACTAGCTTGGTAAAAGCTACATAAAGTCATTATTTTAGCTCAGAGTTAATTGGCCAATCAAGGAACAAACATTCAATCTAGTTACAAACTTTTTTAAACATTGCCAAGTTACTGAACATAATGACAGGATCAGGGAAAATAGATAAAGAGATTTTAAAGTGAATGTAAATACGGCTATACTAACAAGGTGGTACTCTTCCTTGCGGATTCGTATGTGCCCGGAATACCCACCCCACGGGGCATAGACCAGACATAAAATGTAAATTAACTTGATTCACTTTCATTTCGGTTAACTTTTCTAACTATACATTTAGGGAAGACAGTATTAAAAAAGGTGTCCCGAGGAGACTTTGGGAGTGCCCTTCGCTCCTAAAGTCTCCTTCCCTCTCAAAGAATTAGGCACACATTCTTTCCAATATTATATTATATTTGTTGCTGTGTAGCATACCTGGAAACTTTCTCATTACAGTGATACCTATGTACTGAAGGTCAAAGTGTCATTGACATTTTCACAAATTTAAAAATTGTAAGGTAAGTAAAATTGTAAGTATTAGGAGATACTTTGTTTCCAACAAAAATAAATAGATACTTTTACATTTGATAAACATTTATTCCAAAACTAAAATGCTATCTTAACGACTGTACAAATACCAACGAAGTATTTAAAAAGTTACAAATTGCGCAAAAGTATTTCAGATAGCAGCGAAAATGATAGCATCAGAAAAAATAATTTAATAATATAATAAAATAAATAGCTTGAGTTGCGCGATTGTTTATCAGGTTACCGTGAAAAGAGCTATTGTAGGAACACTGTGGAATTTAGTCAGTACTAGTCAGACAGTATGGCCCGCTTCACCCAGGGTGGGAGGACTCATTGGATGATTTTTACTACCATGAACTAAATTTTATAGATCATTTGGTACAAAATTAGTGCATACCCCGCTTTAAGATTGTCAATGTTTAGTTTGTGATTGGAATAAATTACTTTTAACTACATATTGTAAGTACTTGGCCAGATTTTTCCTACCAAATCTTCTTGACTGATTCGGTTGAATTTTTTTTGTAAATTAAGTCATAATTTTGAAAAACATTTGAGAAGTAGAAGAAGCTATATTAAAATAACAAGATTGATTCATTAACTAATTAATTTAATTTTATATTCCAGATCACCAATATAACTACAACAAACCCCAGTTGTAACATTATTTTATTAAAAACTCCAATAAAACACAGAACCAAAACCATACGAATAAAAAGGTAAAACAATCGGATTATAATTATGTCAATAATATCTAGTTATATTTGAAATCCGCTGGATTTGTCAATGACAGTAGACAGTTTCTTTCAACAGTGTAGGGCCCATCTGTAAAGGAATAGTACATTTCAATACAAGTGGGGAAGTTTGTTCTTTGCTGAGAACAGCAGTAATGGTCCATTAGTACACTAACAAAGAGTGATTCTATTCATAGTTATACTAATCATTTGTGTTATTGTTACCTTCTTGATACCATTGTGTGGTAGGAATTCCTGACTCCAGACGAAATGCAACGATAGCTTCCCTCAAAGCCAAGGCTACAGACATAGACATGCACATTGGAGGCTCACCGATACCTGTCATGAGAGTTATATTGTATAGTACTTGCACACTGTTACTGGTAACCTGTAAAGGACTTAAATGTTATGAAAAATATCTAGTTTTACTTCCGCGACAAAAATCCAAGTTTGGATGCAGGATGCAGTTGATGAGATGCAGGATGCGACAACGATGAGATGCAGGACGCGGCGCGAAGCCGCACGTTTCGCGCCCGAGCGGTTGTCGAGTCAATATCTCCTGAGGATGCCCCGTGGAGGGGCGAAACACGAGTGTCGAGTATAGGTTTGATAGCATGGCATTTATTTCGCTTTTCTTGCGTATGTGCATAAGCATGATTCCTTTCCAGCATGTGCATAATGCATTGGGGCGGGAGGATGGAACTGCATCCTGCATCCAAGCCTGGATTTTTGTCGCAAATTAAAACTAGATATTTTTCACAACATTTAGTGTCATGGATTTCGGCAAAGTAACGCCTGATTCTATAATAATTATTTTTTATTTAAAGGACTTTCAATTCCAATGTAGCCCACGCTAAATGTGGACATGCCCATTCCACTTCAGTTTAGTGAATTCATTGAACAATAAAGCTACTCACTTTAATAATGGAATTATCCTTTACTGAAAACGACACACTTACACTTGGATCCAAAAACAATATCTGCGGAATAAGAGTTCTTTCTAAAGTAAACCCTCCAGTCCTGAGGAATATCCCTGGCTAACGGCACGTAGTAGTTCCACGTCCGGTCTGTGAGGAGTTCACCCGTAGGCGCGTACACCAGGTTCTCGCAAGTCCAGTAGCCCACACCCATCATAAAAGCACCTTCTACCTGAAATCATAGGGTAAGCAAACATATGAATTATAATACTACGGAAATAGCAATCTTTGCTTTCTGTTTTTGGGAAATACTTACTTGACCAATATCAATTTCAGGACTAACACTTTGTCCAGCGTCTTCGCAGAGATCTACTCTCAATAACTCAAACTGTCCAGTCAATGCATCTAGTTCAACTTCAGCTAAAGTTACCCCATAAACAACAAATGGATATTCTTCATCAGTTCTCGTGAATCCATGAGCTTGCAAGTCCACATTGTCTAAATGAGCTTTTTTTATCAACTCTTCCCAGGTAGGATTATCCATCTGCTCTCTGATTGGTCTCAATCTGTCCAGAAGTTGTTGGCAAGCTCTTTGTACTCCAACAATAACATTTTGGTTTATGATACTACCTCCACCTACCGTACAGTTGGGAGCGATTACTGTATTGTTTTCTTTTATTTGGATTTTTTCCACAGGAATACCAAGCAAATACGCTGCTACTTGAACCGCTTTAGTGTTTATTCCTTGTCCCATCTCTACAGCACCATGTGTTATTACTACAGAACCGTCACCACGATAGACTGACAGATTTACATACAAATTGAGGCCTCCTATGGGTGTCCATCTAAGAAAAGCGAATCTTAGTCCCCTTTTCTTCCATCTGTTTTCAAGATTGAATTTATTGACAATTTCTCGACGTTTCATGTAATCAGATTTCAAAATGATGTTATCAACTATTTCTCTCATGTCACTGCTATATTGTTGGTCTAGATTTGCTAGCCTGACGTCTAAAGGATCTAAGTTCATCTCGTAAGCAATCTGTTCCACAACAAGTTCTGCCATTGCTATGTGTTCCAGTGTACCTGATGGATTGAGACTGCATTTAAAAAATGCAACATAAATACCAATATTAAGGATATTATAATCAAACATTAATCTTACCAGGTGATCTTGTCCAAGTATTCTTGGCAGAATCAGTTGTAGAATTATAACTTGTGTAGTTCCATCGAGCTTTGTTGTATGCATTATTGTACTGGCCTTGACCAAGTACAATTAATAATTCGTTTATTTTATATCCATTGTCTTCGTAAATCTTGAAGTTTATATACTGAATAACTCCGGTTCTGCTTACACCAGCCTGAAAGCATTATTTTACTCTTTTGTGATCTTGGCAAGAAAGTTGCAAAATAATTCATTGATCAATATAATTAACCTCAAAGTCAGAACAGCACGGAAGTCTCTTGCCTACGGCTTTAGTATTGGTGGTCAACGACTGAATAAACCTACAAGGTCTGTTAAGCTTCTTCACTGTCAATGCGGCAGCCACTGCTCCTTGAATGTTACGAGACGCTTTTATGCCATAAGAGCCACCGACACGACGCGTGTGCACGTCAACTCTAGAAATCAAATAAAACATAAGAACGGCGCGAACGAGAATGTGGATGGTTTTCGCGGGGTTCGCGGGCGTTCGCGCCTGTTCCCCGATCAGTGTCGGTATTTTGTCCCGCGACAAAGGTTTGCGCCTCCTTCGCGCGATGTTCACGCGTACCCATCCACATTCACGGGCCCGTGAACTTAATAAATAAATTACTATTTTTCATTTGCTATTTTTCAGCATGCCTGCATGCTGTACAGATATTGGTATTATATTTAATTTGGACCTGTTCACTAATCGTGCAGACGCCAGAGAGTCGGACTGCCCGGTCTGTAAAATTTACCGAGTAAAATTGAGCCCTATGCTTTTGTCATAGGGTTGAAAATCTATTAATGGATGTTGACGGATTAGGACAGCTTGGTGTGCTGGTGTCTTTATATTATCTGTATATTGTGTAATTACAATATGACCTTGTTTTGTTTTTGTTTTGTGTGCAACAATAGTATTTTTTCTGCTAACTGTGGAGGCTTTTAAATGGCTGATCGTTTTTCAACTTATTATCTAATTATGTACTGTTAGCTGTAAGCCACCCAAAAACAATAAAATAAAATAAATCAATTTATAATGTAATTTATGGGGTGGGGTAGCAAGGATAGCAGGATTATGACCATCAACGTACAACAAGTTCAAAAGTAGACGAGGCGGAGCAACGCCTATCGTCCGACTGACGGTTGGTGGCGCCGCCCCACGACGCATCGGGAACTATACTTACGCGCAGATATGTCTGCGCGTCCGGTTACGTTCCGTAGCCACGCTATACACTCCCCCTCGAGCTCATGAGAACGTCCCCGCTCATGAACTCGCACAAGAGAAACACTGCATAAAGATCAAACATGTTTTCTAGGACGCCCTCTCTTCCGCTTTTGCACTACAGGTCCAGGTGGCGTCTTATCCCGGTTAAGGAAACGAGTAAGCTCTGACACATGAAACTTTCCTAAAACATTGTCAGGTGAATCCAAATTGGCGATGAAATACGCAGTCGGACTAGCTCTCTTCGCAATAAGATAAGGACCATCTCGTTTGGGAATAAACTTAGATGAAATGTTCTTAGAAGAATTGCTTAAAACATGCGACTTTAAAAGCACCTGATCTCCAATTTCGAAAACTTCAGCAGACCTTTTGGTCTTGTCAGCACACTCTTTTCGTTGATCTTGTTGTGCTTCCACTCTTTCCCTAATGGAAATAAGAGAATTAACGAAGTTCTTTAAATAGGGCGTAATTTGGGGAACAAAATTGTCTTTGTTGAGAATTGACCTAATGTCGTTTTGAACGTTCAGTGGCGAGCGAAGTTCCCTAGCAAACATAAGGTGCGCCGGCGTGACTCCTGTGGTCTGACAAACGGCCGAATTCATAGCGAACCTTATTGCGGGAAGATGTTGCGGCCACGACGTATGATCTGTATCGACCAAACGAGACAATTGAAACTTCAAATCCCTATTTTTACGTTCTGCTGGATTAGCAGAGGGATGGTATAATGGTAGTAACTCTTGACCGATACCTAAAACAAACATACACTGCTGCATTACAGCAGAAACAAACTGAACGCCATTGTCCGATACAATGCGTCTAGGAAATCCAAAACGAAGGAAATAATCTTCGATCAACGTACGAGCACAAACTTCCGAAGTTGCCGCTTTCAATGCATAAAGTTCGACCCAACGAGTTGCCGTGTCCTCCACTAACAATATCCACTTTTCCCCATTTTGTCCTTGTGGAAGCGGACCAAACAGGTCTATCGCCAATACTTCTCCCCTTTGGTTAAGGACAGGGGTCTGAAGGAGGCCACACGGTTTTTGGTTTGAAGCTTTATAGCGTTGGCAAACGACGCAGCTCTTGACGTAGTCAATAATAGCTCTACGCATACCTGGGAAGTAAAAACCTTGTGCAACCTTACTGTACGTTCGATCAACTCCGTGATGACCAGCTATATCCGAGTCATGACATTCCTTTAAAATTTCAGACCGCAGAGAAACCGGCACAACCAGTTGCGGTTCTTCAGTATCCATGTCTGGATTATACCTGAATAAAACACCTTGCTGCAAGAAATAACCTCTTTCAGACCAACGCTTAACATTAATGGACTCAGCATCAGATGAATCTTCCAGATCAGTAATAATCTTCTTTAGTTCCAGGTCACCGAGTTGCGCACGTCGGAGATCGTTTGGACTACCAGTAGGTAAGTCAACAATGACGAAACACACTCCACACTGGTCCTTGTCTTCTTCATTACAGTTTGGTCGACTGAGTGTATCAGCAATAACATTCGCCTTTCCAGGCGTATACTGAAACTGAATGTTGAAGCATTGCAGCTTAAGAGCCCATCGAACAAGCCTACCAGATGGCGATTTAAGGGTAAGAAGCCACTTCAAAGGTTTATGATCACTACCTATGATGACCTCATGACCTTCAATATAACCCCTAAAACGTTCGACGGCCCACACAACAGCGAGAGCCTCACGCTCTGTTGTGCTGTAGTTCCTTTCGGCTGGAATGAGCAGACGGCTAGCGTATTCAATTGGGCGTTCATCTTTACCCTCGCCCTGAAGTAATACGGCACCTAGCGCATAATTGCTAGCATCCGTCCGTAACACAAATGGCTTGCTATAATCCGGCTGAGTCAGAATAGGTGCCGAGGAAAGACTAACCTTAAGCTCCTCGAAAGCACGATTCTGGTCTGGACCCCACGTCCATGGCCGATTCTTCTTCAGCAAGCGTGTTAACGGCTCAGCAACAGCAGAAAAACTGGGAACAAACTTTCTAAACCAAGAACACGTTTGTAAAAATGTCCTTAAATGACGGAGCGAAGATGGTGGATTCATGTCTAAAACTGCACGGACCTTATCCTTATCCGGCGACACACCATCTTGTGTGATCACGTGCCCTAGGTACTTTACCTGATCACGTGCAAAAACACACTTCTCTCTATTTTCACGCAACTTAAAAAGACGCATCCTAGCGAAAACAGCGCGTAGATCTGAAATATGCTTTTCGAAGCTACCTTCTGATAAAATTAAAAGATCGTCGAGATACGCTAACAACGTAACATCTTTAAGAGATGCACCTGAACGGAACCTATCGATCAGTCGCTGAAAGGTAGATGGCGCGTTTTTAAGGCCAAAAGGCATACGGTTGAAACGAAATGAACCGAAAGGCGTAAGGAAAGCTGTCTTGTCCTTATCCTGCTCACGAACTTTCACCTGCCAATAGCCGCTGCGCATATCGATTGTGCTCATAAAACAATTTTTTTTAGTTGACCGAACTAGCTCGTCTATCAAGGGCATCGGATAGACATCGGTTTTCGTTACCGCGTTGAGCTTTCTATAGTCAACACAAAAACGTACTTTACCATTTGCCTTCGGAACGAGAAGCGCAGGAGAGCCCCATGCGGACTCACACTCCTCGACAATTCCGTCTGCTAACATCTTGTCAAGCTCTGCCTGCATAACCTGTTTCTTAGCAGGCGTCAACCTATAAGGCGGTACAGCGATCGGAGGATGGTCGCCGGTATCAATAATATGCTCGGCGAAAGGAGTCGCGTCTCCCCCTGGCTGAAAGATATCCTCATGTTCGACGAGAAGGTGAGATAGTACTTGACGCTGTTCATCACTAAGCAAAGTCGCCTCATCATCCCGCAATACATTAAGCACTGAACATGAAGACACAGGTACAGGTGACACCCCTTCATACTGCATAACAAATTTTTCTTCACTATTTTCAGTAAAGTGCCACCTACTACCACCAAAATCGAAGACAAGATTAAACATGGTAAGAAAATCTATGCCTAACAAACTTTCATTATTGTTGGCTTCCGGAAATATTAAAAATTTTACAAGTCTAGTTTTATGTTGGAGTGTCACCTCTACCTCTGTGGTAAGTACATTCATCTCCCTACAAACACCATCCGCGAGCTTAACAATCTGCGTCGACGGTACTAACGGGTGTCCTAACCCGAGTAGGAGAGCGTATAGCGTGTGACCGGCGATACAGCTTCTAGCTGCAGAATCAACGAGCGCGGTGCCACAATTCCCCAGAATGCATAAACTTAACAAAGGTCGACGGAAAGGTGCATTACTTTTACAATCATCAGAAAACTCACAACTATTACAATTCAGATTGCAATCCTTAAAACTAGACACAGGCGTATTAAAATTAGGAACACAAAATTTTCTGTTAACAAAATTACAGTCACTAAAAACACCTACTGCAGAAGCAGGGTTACTTTGTCCCAACACGTGCACTAACGGGTTAATGACTGACAGTTGCCTAGCAACGGGGGCTGTTATTTGCACCGGCCGGCGACCGAGCCGCTTACGAGCGGGCGCACACTTTGCGCCGCCGACTGAGCCGCCGCTGCCCGCGTCTTCACGCGACGCACTCGCGTTAACAGAATAAAACGTGGAAAACGCCTGTTGATTCGGAGAACAGTTTTTACACTTCGCTTTTACAATGTTCGGGGCATCACAACCATAACACTTAATTTCTGATTTAGAACTTTGAGCACTATTATTATTGACATTTTCACTGATTTTATCGCCACTTTTACGCTTTAACTTTAAGCAATCATCTATTAGGTGTCCCGCACGTTTGCAATAAGCACAAAATTTCCTTTGGCTCTTCGAGACGGCACCAACTATCGTGGCAAGCTCCGCGGGAGCGACCGCGCCGGTGCTGACAGCGGAAGTAGTCGGTGACCCGTGATGCGACGACGACGACGCGTGCGCCTCCTGCTGCGATGACTGGGGCTGCGGCTGCGACTCGCGAACAACTCGCGGTTTTTCACTCAACGTGTCTTCAATGCTGCGGCACTTTTCTAGTAGTCCGTCAAAGCTCTGGATTTCCTCTCTGTTTAGACGCTTTCGTATTCTAGGACTTAAGAGACCGAAAGTCATGTCAACTTGCACTTTTTCAGAGAGATCATCTTTAGGTAACTTCGCAAATAGGGCTCTAACCTTAGCAATAAAAAGATCAGTGCGTTCTTCCTCCTGGACTAGGATAAACAATTTCCTATAAATCCTGTGGGGCGGGTCGTGCTCACCAAAGGCTGAACGGATTTTTACCAGCGCCTCCGCCCATGTTTGCGTGGAGCGCTTAACGCCCTGCCACCACACTGCTGCGGGCCCCTCCAACAACATCGACAAACCACGAAGCGCGTTTTCTTCCGACATATTGACGCACTCTTTATACGTGATTATCGCATCAATAAAATTTTCTACAGACTCCTCCGCACGGCCGCCATATTTGGTCGAACATTTTGCAAAATTTCCATCACACCTCAATGTCGACGAGACATTTTGCGGCTGCGGCGTTGATGACCGTACCTCTCGCAAGAGTTGTTGGCAAAACTCACTTTGAGTTTGTTGAATCGTCGTAATAAAACTCACCAGAGTTTCTTGTGACATTGTGACGTTCAACGAAGATGGGCCGCCGCCATCATTACTTGAGCCGGACGAATCTTGATTTTGTTGAGATCGTGTTTGCGGCATTTTCCTACACGAGAAACGTGTAAATACTCACTCCTTGACACGTTGGGCGCCAGTTATGGGGTGGGGTAGCAAGGATAGCAGGATTATGACCATCAACGTACAACAAGTTCAAAAGTAGACGAGGCGGAGCAACGCCTATCGTCCGACTGACGGTTGGTGGCGCCGCCCCACGACGCATCGGGAACTATACTTACGCGCAGATATGTCTGCGCGTCCGGTTACGTTCCGTAGCCACGCTATAAATTCTATATTTTTTAATGAAATTCTGCTAACTATTTGTTCATAGAAAGTCTGAAATGGATTTTATATAATTAATAAAGACAGTTTTAATCATATTCCTACAAAGTAAACTCAGGAAACAAAGTTAATGCAGCAGCAGCATCTACGTCTATTTCACGGCAGGTTTCACGAAAGACTGAGAGCATCCCGATAGTGTGGACGGCACGACTTGTGCCGAGAATTCACGGCGGGAATTCGTGGCGCGAATTCACGGCAATAGTTTGGAGCCGCCATAATAAAGTATGACTTACCTGTTTTGATCCATATTTAAAGCTTTCGAAATCGTCAACTGGACTCCTTCCGTCCACTGTGTTGAGCAGTATACATCCAGTCCCTCATCAGACGGCTTAACTACAGTAGTCAGGGTCTCTGTTGTCATATGGTACTGGCCATATATTGAGTTTTTTCCTTTGATTTCTTTTTCTACTTCTGTTCCTCTGTCAGTAGCTTCGATTTTAGAAAATTGAGTTGTTCTACTAGGATTATCCACAGTCTTTCTTACATCTAAGAGAGGTTCTTTTACATTACTGTATGTCGCTTCAACTAATTTTGCAGCTCTGTCAGCAATGTAACGGGTTTCAGCTACAACTATAGCTATTGCTTGGTTGAAATATTTGATCGTACCACTTGCTAAAACTTCTTCTGTGCTAGAATATAAAAACGAGTCTGGAGGAGTAAATGAGTTTACACCTGGAATGTCTTCAGCTGTGTAGACCGCTATTACACCTGGATATGCCTGTAAAAGCATAATTTATTTCTACTAAAAAAGTAAAAAATTGTTAGACTCGATATTTATTACTCTTTCACGCAAAAACGGTTGAACGGATTTTGATAAAGGCACACAGTTTATTATAATGTAAATTAACATCTTGAATACCTTAAATGTCGATATAAAGTTCCTAATTATGATAATTGTCGACTAAGAAAACTAGAAACTAGTGAGACGGAAATTTATCACATCATCTAACTGTTACATTGAATATAAATGTAGTCCTTACCAAAGCCTTGCTGGTATCAATGGACACAATGTCTCCCAAAGCGACTGTGCTAAGTGCCAGCGCACAAAATACTTCATTTGGTAAATGAGGTATGTCATCAACGTAGGTAGCTTCTCCTGCACATTGTATCTAAACCCAAAAAAAAACTAAATTTTTTTTAAATGTCACAAGTTCGTACATTATTAGACCGAGTTTCATTTCACTAAAAGTTGGGCAACACGTAGTTCATATAATTATTCGAGGTATACTTACCAATGCATCCACTTTAATGATGGGTTGTGTCACTGGCCACACTGACCGGTTAGTTTCAAACACCTGGGCAGCTCTGGACACCGGACGGTTGTCCGACAAGACAGTGGCTCCGGATTTGTAACGAGTGTGAAGATTTGTTTCAGGAGATAGAGACAATAGACCCTGTTGAAGTGGAACAGAAATTGCAAGAACTGGCGAGACGACTATTTTTCAATATTATCAGCAAGAAATAATGTAACATTTAGTTTTGGTCACATAATTATGATTGACTGATGATGACAGTGATGTAATACTCACTTTATAAAATAATCCCAGAGCAACCTTCTTCCTATATTCTACTGAAGGATCTGGTGGGTGGTTATCAACCACCAGCTCAGTCTCTAAAATCTTAAGTGCTGAAGTCAGAGTATCATTGGTGAACAGCTTCTTGCCAACCAAAAATTTCTCTGTAGCAGTAGCCCGAATGAATTTAGGAGAGAGAGCTCCGATAACTATCCTTGCACATTTGACTTCGTTGGAAATTGTCAGTTGATATAAAAATCCTGCATGTACCAAAGCTTTGGCGTTTTGGGACCGTGGCATTACCTGCAAAATATTTTTTAATTATGTAATCACAGTAAATAAAATTACCATACCTACGTTGAAAACTTGTAAAAACTTTCAAAATTTTATTTTGATGAGTAATCTTAATGCTGAGAAATTTTATAATTATGACGGATTTCAAGACTTACAATTATATAAGTAGCTTCTTTTCATGGCTACGTCTGTGTTAAAGGCTCATTCGTTTATTGACAGCAATTAATAGAAACATTTAATAGTAATTTAATATATTACTCCCTGCATCTTTGAATGCTGACAAATTTTATGTAACGCAAGTTTATTTCCATATTTTACCTTATACGTGACCAGTTTATGGTCGTCACTCAGTGGTGGTAACATAATGTTCCAAATAATGCTTCCTTTCATGTTCACTTTGAGAAACTCTTGCATCGACAATGTCTCCATCGCGCTCAAACAGCTTCGCTCTATAAATGAATGGGTTATGATTGTATTGTATTTTTACTAACTTCTTTGATTAAGGTTATTTTAGTGTAAAAATTATCATTTCCTCACTTATACTTGTCGGAGCCACCGGTAATTCCGTCAGATTCAGGCATCATGTGGGCAGAGTTTGGGTCTCGTGCAATGAAAATACACTGGGTGCGGTTCACTTGGTTATTTTAATTTTAAATCACAAATTAAATCAAACACAATTTAATTTAATCACTCACTACACTTATAATGGGCACAACGAATCGAGTACAGTTTCGGGATGTCTTCACACTGCTGCGGTCAGGCACTGAATGCGCTCCTCCCAGCCCCGATGAAACATCACGACTCTGTATAAGCGCACGCAGACCACGTGATACTCAAAATGGCGCGCTTACGATTCGTTTGCTGTCCGTACTATTGACCGGATCCGACACGGCCATCCTGCGATTCACACGTCCTCGTGTGATCTTCTTCTTCTTCAGCCTCTTTCAACCACCTCAGTGTAGGCCTCCTTCAACTCTTTTCACTCGTCCACGTGTAATAATCACTCTGAAACACAAAATAGTCCACGACAGAATACTGTTCCACTCGGTCATTCCTGACCAAACTCTATATTCAGTTCTTTGGTGAAAATAAGGGAATTTCAGAACTCCACTGTACCATTAAAACCAATACTCTTTAACTAAATCAAACATTGGGAATAGCCAATTGAAAATACATCAATCACTACCCTAGGCTACTAACAAATACCCTAGGCCACTAACAACTACCCTGGGCCACCAACAACTACCCTGGGCCACTAACAACTACCCTGGGCCACCAACAACTACCCTGGGCCATGTACCACAGTCGTTCGAATCTACTTTCACAACTCTATTGCAATAAAACTACCAATTTTCTAGTGACCTTCGACTTTCGAGTAAAATTTCTAACGCCACGGCTCTCTAGCCGACCAGCAATCACATTGCTTTCACACATCCAACGCATGGATCAGAACTTCTATGCGCATCCACCACGTGGATCGCCCGTGTGCATCACCCGCTGACTACACACTATGGTCTCTCAAGACCCCAACCTCCGCCAGAGCCACCCGCGCACCGCGCATCCATGGACACCAGGATGTCAATAAGATACGGACTACGGCTACGAAACAGCTACTGGTACGGTTGAAAACAATACGGCCGATAGACCGTTTTACTCGACCTCTCACCACAACTTAATCAGAATCTACGGTAACTTCGACTGGTACATGACCCGTTGGCATGTTTGTAGGTACACTTAGAGTTCAAGGGGTTCAAGGGTTTCAATGTGTAACGGTCTCCATCCCAAAATCTTTATCACTCTAAACAGACCCTTGAACTTTGGATCTAACTAAGACTGATCGGAAATCCCAGAGCATTCAAGTACCCTTTGCAATTGTATTATCACAACGCAGCAATATTATAATCAAAACAGTAGGAATCAAATTCGTGGCCTGTGGCTAACACTAGCCCCACTAACAAACCTCTGTTTGTTTCACACCGTTCACCATGAACGCACAATACACGACCTCCGCCAGTGCCATCCGCACACCGCGCTTCCATGGACACCGAGATGTCAGTAAGTTACGGATTACGGCTACGAAATAGCTACTGGTACGGTCCGACCAGCCGACCTAAGATTCCACACTATCATCCAACTCAACATCTCTACTTCAAAATGGTACTTGAACCTCAGGCATTCCCCCCAAATCCACAGCACTTAACCAGCACTATGCTTCACTACTTACGCAGTAGTGTAAATCACTGAAGTACTTAACCAGTTCTTAACATTGTAGCGCTTAACCAGCGTTGCAAATCCTATCACTAAGGCAGTAATAATAAAAAAAGCTTAACCAGCGATATTAACTCACTAATGCTTAGCCAGCGATAGTCAACATAAAGAACACAAGGCACCAGAGGCGTAAGTAAAAATGAAACGATTCACCTGTGTTGGAACGTGTCTGATGGTGGTTGCACGATGCAGACATCGACGCGTCGCGCCGCGCCTTGGACTGGTCCGTTGCCACTGCCGCCACTACTGCTCGTACAGCGCACGGCTATGTGACCTGGCTTGCCACATTTGAAGCACACCAAGGTCTTCGATGCCGGCTGCTGCGTCACTTGACTTGATGCTGTAGGTCTTCCCTTCGTATTCATCGCCTTACTTCTGCACTCAATACGCTTATGGGCGTTTTAGCACAGTTATAACACTTAATTGACGTTATTTTTCCTCGCTTGGTGTCACTTGTTTTCGATGATTCACAGATAGTGTTCATTTTTCGCATCAGATATGAAACGACTGGCGAACGTGGGTAATGTTTCTTTATCACTTGGTTTTTCACCACTCATTTTTTTTTTGTTAATGAGGGTACCCGCCTTTGCGAAATAAATCTTGTTGTAAAAAGTACCTTAAATTCCTTTGTAGGCTATTTGAGATAGCCAGGTTGATGCTCCACCTTTAGCGCCTTGCTCAGCGTTAAAATAAGCTGGCATCCCTCCTCTGCACTCCCGTTAAACAAAAGTCGGTGGTGGCGCACCACGACCGCGCATCGGAATCCGGTTTGTCGGGGTCGAATTCCGGCAATAAAAACTCTTTTTTCACTGGCTGCGTTTTCAAAGTTTGCTGGTTTTGCATTTCAAAAAGTAACTAACTTCCACTGATTGTTATTGTCACTGTTCCCGCGTGTAATTTCATTAGCACGATTTGATCCCAATTCTGATGTCGGAGCCACCGGTAATTCCGTCAGATTCAGGCATCATGTGGGCAGAGTTTGGGTCTCGTGCAATGAAAATACACTGGGTGCGGTTCACTTGGTTATTTTAATTTTAAATCACAAATTAAATCAAACACAATTTAATTTAATCACTCACTACACTTATAATGGGCACAACGAATCGAGTACAGTTTCGGGATGTCTTCACACTGCTGCGGTCAGGCACTGAATGCGCTCCTCCCAGCCCCGATGAAACATCACGACTCTGTATAAGCGCACGCAGACCACGTGATACTCAAAATGGCGCGCTTACGATTCGTTTGCTGTCCGTACTATTGACCGGATCCGACATACTTTTAATTACAAATCATTTAAAAGAAGTCTAATCGTATAATGCCTATCTCTAACTTCCTACATATCCCTAAAACAGCAGAAGTAAATTTTTAAATAATTATTTTTGAAATGTAAACGGAAGACGCGGGATTTCGCCCAAAAAGTAAGAAACAAGTAACTTCAAAAATTAACTATCTATATTAAATAGGGATAAGGAATAGGTACACTTATTATTATTGCACTGGTGACAAGAAGTCATGCAGCTTCTTCAAATGTATGTAAAGTTGCTACCTCTTTTTAAACTTACGTGTTGCTAAAACTTAAGTGACGATACGTATAATCAAAAAATATACTACTTACGTATAGTGACATAACCGCCAACCGTTTCTAAAAGCAAGAAAATATCCGACGCAAACCAGTGGTGCTTGTTCTTCATCATGAGGTTACCAGCAATTGACGCCACCTAAAACAATACAAGACGTAAACGAAGCGATGATGAAGCCTTCAAGCATTTAACGTAAACTACGCACTTCTTACGACTTTTTATCTATACAATTAAACTAAGCGCTTTCAAAACTCAACTTACGTTTCTTTTGAGAACATGCGCAACATTTAGTACATGATCGTAAATTTTCTGCAGATATCCAAAGTATTCTTCTTTAGACACTTTTTGTAGAATCTCCAAAAACTCTGTAAGTGTCGTTCCAGCGTTTATTATTACGTTTTGGTCCATTGTGTATCCTTTGAGTTCTTTCACACCACTTATATCTATGAGGACACGAGGATATTCATCTATGGGATAAACACCTGAAAAATAAAGTTGAATATCTATGTATTCGTCTTGTATTTGTAAAGTTGCGAGCTGCCCATCCCCTCGGGGATGACAGATATGATTTTATGTTATGTTATTTCTGACTACAATAACCTACGAACCTCTTGCGGTATTTCCATTAACAAGCATATAAGAATCGTCACCCTCTCTATTCAATATTCCAAATATGTCCTTGACTTTTTCAACTCGAAACCAGAGCCGGTTGTCTTTCAGTTTGATCTCGATAACGTGATCTTTTTTTTCTTCGTCTACAATGCACCACTCACTATCCTCACAATTACTTTTATTACAAGCTTCTCCGGTTTTCTTACATATTTGAAGATCTTCAATGTCTTGTAGCTTGATCTGTCTTGGAGCATCGCTGGCAAACTTTCTGAATGCTTCAATGATTGGTCTGTAGCCGGTACAGCGACAAATGTTGCTAGACAATGACTTTTCTATTTCTAGCATTGTTATGTTGGGATTGGATTGTAGCAGACTGCAAGTTAACAAACAATAAAACGTTGATTGAAGTGTACTAACTAAATCAATGCACCCTCCTATTTTTTTTGTCTCTAGCTGCGGACCCCGACTTCTCTTAATCTGTGTTGGCACAAGTTATGTCAGTCTTACGGCACTATTAGAATTTGTTCAAAATAAGCCCCAAAATTTGCTAGGTCGGGGTGCAGCGTTTTTACTATTTTAGTTTGTTTTTATTTATCCGTTGTCTACTAAGCAAGACTCTCCAGAAATCCATGAAACAAGTCTGTTTCATGGATTTCTGGAGAGTCTATAAAATACATGAATGAGAATCTTACCCATACACCGCCATAACCCACGCAGGTGAACAATATCCACACTGAGAACCATTCTCATTGGCCAGAGTAGTCTGTAGCTCATGGTAGCCTTTGTTCCTGTTGCCCAACCCTTCGATGGTGGTGATCTCCAATCCGTGGCATGATGTTATTGGTTTCATGCACTGCCATGATGAAATTATGAAATTTAGATTATTGTTGCTGTTATCACTGTCCACGCAGACTCCACAGTTATTGAACCACCAAAAAAACATAAAATTGTTCAAAATCTATGGACTATAATATTATTATATTATTATTACTTACCGCGTTGATAGCATACGGTTCGCTATTGCCTCGACACACGCTGACGGCACAGGCTCCACAGCCGCCCTCGCGACACATGTACTTGGTCCCGTGGAGCCCTAGGCGCAACCGCAGGTAGTCCACCAGCATCATGTCTGAGCTCACATCGCACCCCACTGATGAGGATCAATTACACGAATATTCTGATATTAAACTTAATAGTATCTTTAGTGAATATTCCTATACTTCAATTATTTTTGTTTCCACGCATTATTCTAGCTACATCAGCTTGTGGATTAATTAGAGTGGTATTAGATAACCTGTCTACAGATTGATTTGGTAATTCATTTAATGTTACAAGGGAATTAATGTAGATTTTCATTTCTATTTTTGTTTTGCGAAAATATAAAATTCTAAAAAAGGCGTCCAGTATAAAATATTAATTTCTGCATTGTTAACGTTTTTTACTTAATTTTATGGTAATAAATAAGAATAATATTTACCACAATATTCCTCGCCATTAACTTTAAATTTTACAACGTCCATCACACTGTCGACTTATTTTGCCGGTTTCCAATTCAGTTATAACAGTAATATTATAGACATGTCGCTTGGTGAGTTTTCACCAAAACATGTGATAAGCCTTTTTAGTAACATTTAAAAACTTAAAATGTAGTTTATGCAAATATTGAAGTCGTTTTTGTTTTAAATCGTCGTAGTTTCTGCTGATAAAGAACTAAGTTTAATAATTATCATTTATTTTTTTATTATTAAGTGTACTCAACAATTAATACTAGCGAAATTCGATATACTAGTGTTATCACCGCTCATGGCGACAAATAATAGAAGTAATGTAGGCTGTGTCACAGAGTACATTGAACTCCATTACCTTTAGGCCCTTCGTACATTAGGCGACTCGGGTATCCGATACTCCAGTCGAATACCCAAGTCGCGCGACTCTAGTAGCGCATGATCCGTACACAGCGGCGACTCGAGTCGTAAGACTCAAATCGTCTATTCGGCCACCATTCTATATTCAACCTTAATAATACATTGTACAAAACACAAAATGTACATCTCATAACATAAATTAAATAAAATGCTTCTATTTTAAAAATGACGAGCGCATTCCTATTTCAAATTTTTGGAATTAATAATTGGCGCGTATAGAGGAAAAAAATCAATCTAGAAAGAATATGGTTCATAATTTCGCCGCGCCAACTGGCTACAAGGTAGCTCGATTTGTTCAAGCTTTGACTTTCAAGGTGGTGACCATGGGTTCAATCCGGTAAACATAGAATTTTTCTTTTTTCGTGTTTCAGTTGTTTTTTAGAGGTTTATTCAATTTTTTTCTAGGTTTTTTTTATAGTTTTCTTTTATTTGCACCGGAACCACCGTGGTTTCAAATTTCAGATTTGAATAGGTTTTTTTAATGTTTTCGTTTTTTTATTACTTTATTTTTGTCGTATGTGCAAGTACATGACGAAGCTGGGTTAAAGTAGTAATGTTTGTAACGAAACCATAATAATTTATAAAAGTGCAAAAAGTTTGACACCATGCTCGATAGATGGCGCTGTCGTCGAGTTAGATCGCGCTATCGTTTTGTTAGGTTCTATTGAAGGACACCGTGGATTTTAGTTAGTACGAGTCTGACAGTCCCTCCCGCCCTGCCCGGGGTGGGAGGACTCATTTAATATATGATGATTTTACCACTTGAAAAAAAAAGCTTATTCCATGCTAATTATCTATTAGAATATTCTTTTGAATTTGACAAGCCTGTTGGTCTAGTCGTTAGTGACCCTGACTGCTGTGCCGGAGGACGTGGGTTCGATTCCCACCCAGGACAAATGTTTGTTTGATGAACACGATCATTTGTTCTGTGTCTGGGTGTAATTTATCTATTATATTTATGTATTTAGAAATATATAAGTATGTTTATCAGTTGTTTAGTACCCATAACACAAGCTCTGTTTAGCTTGGGACGAGATGGCGTTGTGTGATAGTTGTGGAATATTATTATTATTAATTGTAATGATACAAACAAGGATATTTTTCTACCTCAGATACTTTAATAATAAATTTTAAAATAATAGATACAAATTTTTCGTCGGTTAAAAATCGCGAAGACTTGGGTATCGGCGATCTTGATAGATGAGTAGCGAGCGACTAGAGTCGGCGACGCATGTCGGCGACGCGACCTGTGTACGAGCCTCTATGGATTTGTATTGCGATAGTCGCCTGGAAACCAAAATCGTAAGGTATCGGAAACTTGCGTCGCCTCGTGTACGAACCTTCGTACACGAGGCGACGCAAGTTTCCGATACTAGAGTTTCGCCACTACTCATGACCTGCGGAAAATTCGAGGTACTAAATTTTTATAATGCAATTTGATGTAACGACATAGACACTAGCGCCGCGTCAAAAGGTCATGATGGGTGGTCAAGAATATGAATTTATAAAATGGCTGACACATGACTGTGACGATCAAAGTATATTTTTTAGGGTTCCGAAGGTTCAAAAAAAAAACGGAATCTTTATAAGATCAGTCGTGTGACAGTCCGTCCTTCACAGTTAATTTCCTGGGAACCTAACATTAATCCAAATCCAAATACTATAACATAATTTAAAATTTTTATTCAATAAAATAGAAAAAAAACCATCTCTCCCAACTTTTTAATAAAATGCATACAAAATTATGATTTGATAGAGGATTGTAAATATTTTTCTATCGTTTTAAAATAATTACTTTCCAAAAATGATTCAAGAATATGCTACGGAACCCTTTATTCTGTGAATAAAATTAAAAATGGTAAATAAATTGTTCCGCCATCTTGAAAGTCGCGGAAACTCAAGTCGCCGCGATGTCAGCAGATAGGTAGCGCGCGATTGGCGTCGCGCGTCGCGTGCATGTGTACGAACGTATATGCATTTCTATTGCGAGAGTCGCCTGGATCCTCAAGTCGTAAGGTATCGGAAACTTGAGTCGTATAGTGGACGAAGGGCCTTATGTAATTTTTAATAGTCGCATTATTCCATAACAAAAATGTGTCAGAACTAGTTGTTGTATTGTAACCTGTATGAATACTCGCAGAAATAGTAAATTTTAGCATTTCTTGGAAAGATGAACAATGCAGGAAAATGGATAGCTGCCGTCATGAGAAAAAGTAAATAACATCAAATCCTCATTTAAATTCTGTGTTTGATGTTTTTCTTATAGAATATAAAAGAGAGAACTCCTTGATCCACATTCATATCAAGCATTGACTCAAAAAGCTAATATCAGATAGTAGTTTGGACAAAAACCACAAAAAAATGTTACCGATTTTCGTTGATTTACAACCTTGTCAGTAACAACCCTAATTTTCTGGTAAGACACTAACTTAATGTAGGTACTATGGCACCATTTTATAAAGGTGATGAGACAAGAAAGTTTTTTCTGTCATTACGTAAACCAAGTGTCACACATTTAAATTTAAAATGTCACTTACGGGATATCTTCCGTGATTATCTATTTGTTTGAGTTCTCGATATCCAGTCAACCCGGAATCATGGCGCTTGCAACAGCGTCGAATAATCACGGAAGATATCCCATATATGTGACATTTTAATTATTATATATAAAAAAATTAGATACAAACCGCGAGAGCTTAAAACAGTGTCATACATTTGTTTTGAAAAACAAGGAAAGTTTTCAGAAAACTTCAAAACAGAAACTTTATTAAACTGTATTTCCCAAGATATGATTAGTTTTATAAAAAACATGTATCCACTAGATTCACTCGTTCATATTCTATCAGAAAAGTATAAATTCTAAGTGGTGACCAAAAGTATAACTTCTAAGTGGTGACCATCGTTACTTTCTAATAATAAGCACTTAATGAGGAAGTGGTGGAAATTTTTAAAATCTTCAAAAAACAAACTTCGATATCTCCAAAACCAGTTAGTTTAGCGTCAAAATGTTGTCGGGATTAAAATTGTTGCAAATAAGGTCTAGTATCACACACTTCAAGGACCGCATCGAATCACAAATCACCCTGTATACTCAAAGCTTGTACGTGTGGTAGGCCCATTATAAGCTTTTTCGGAAAGTTGTATCCACAGTCCAATAATAATTAAAAAAAATATCCATTAACAAATTAATTTAATATTCCAGTTCACAGTAACATAATTATAACCAACCCAAGTTGCAACATCATAAATGTATATTAGCATATTCCTGAAAAAAATTAAACTACCAACAAAATTGCAAAAAAGCATTTTTAACAAACGTGCTAAGCTGTAAATCTGAGACAATCGTGAATGTAAATAATATATTATCTAATTGAACTTGAAATCCTCTAGATTAGTCGACGATAGTAGACAGTTTCTTTCAACAGTGTAGGGTCCATCTGCAACAAAATAAAGTTAAACAATCTGCATTTTACTAGAAAAACATAAACATACATAGGTACTCGTAAAAAGAACACTTGTTTATTTTTTCGAAACAGTCGATTGTGAGTAGTTACCTTCTTGATACCATTGTGTGGTAGGAATTCCCGAATCCAGACGAGCTGCAACGATAGCTTCCCTCAAAGCAAAGGCTACAGACACAGCCATGCACATCGGAGGCTCACCGATACCTGTCATGAGAGTTATATCGTTTATTACTTGTACCACCACGCCATGTAGCCCACGGTAAATGTGGCCAGGCCCATCCCACAACGTCAGTGCGCATCATTGACGTTGTTCAATAAAAATTCACAATAAATGTTAAAATTAGCTTTTACATTAATACTGATAACGACATGCTTACACTTTGATCCGAAAATAATAACCGTAGAATAAGAGTTCTTTCTAAAGTAAACCCTCCAGTCCTGAGGAATATCCCTGGCTAACGGCACGTAGTAGTTCCACGTCCGGTCTGTGAGGAGTTCACCCGTAGGCGCGTACACCAGGTTCTCGCAAGTCCAGTAGCCCACACCCATCATAAAAGCACCTTCTACCTGAAATCACAGGGTAAGCAAAATTTTAAATTATAAAACTCTGGAAATAGGAATACTCTCTCCTTTTTTCTGCTATTCGGAAACACTTACTTGACCTATATCAATTTCAGGACTAACACTTTGTCCAGCGTCTTCGCAAAGATCTACTCTCAATAACTCAAACTCTCCAGTCAATACATCTAGTTCAACTTCAGCTAAAGTTACCCCATAAACAACAAATGGATATTCTTCATCAGTTCTCGTGAATCCATGAGCTTGCAAGTCCACATTGTCTAAATGAGCTTTTTTTATCAACTCTTCCCAGGTAGGATTATCCATCTGCTCTCTTATTGGTCTCAATCTGTCCAGAAGTTGTTGGCAAGCTCTTTGTACTCCAACAATAACATTTTGGTTTATGATACTACCTCCACCTAGTGAGCAGTTGGGAGCAATTACTGTATTGTTTTCTTTTATTTGGATTTTTTCCACAGGAATACCAAGCAGATACGCTGCTACTTGAACCGCTTTAGTGTTTATTCCTTGTCCCATCTCTACAGCACCATGTGTTATTACTACAGAACCGTCACCACGATAGACTGACAGATTTACATACAAATTGAGACCTCCTATGGGTGTCCATCTAAGAAAAGCGAATCTTAGTCCCCTTTTCTTCCATCTGTTTTCAAGATTGAATTTGTTGACAATTTCTCGACGTTTCATGTAATCAGATTTCAAAATGATGTTATCAACTATTTCTTTCATGTCACTGCTATATTGCTGGTCTAGATTTGCTAGCCTGACGTCTAAAGGATCTAAGTTCATCTCGTAAGCAATCTGTTCCACAACAAGTTCTGCCATTGCTATGTGTTCCAGTGTACCTGATGGATTGAGACTGCATTTAAAAACTGCAACATAAAGACCAATATTAAGGATATAATCAAACATTAATCTTACCAGGTGATCTTGTCCAAGTATTCTTGGCAGAATCAGTTGTAGAATTATAACTTGTGTAGTTCCATCGAGCTTTGTTGTATGCATTATTGTACTGGCCTTGACCAAGTAAAAGTAACAATTCGTTCGTCTTATATCCATTGTCTTCATAAATCCTGTAGTTAATATACTGAATTACCCCGGTTCTGCTAACACCAGCCTGAAAACATTATTTTACTCTCTTGAGAATTTTGCATGAAGGTTTAAAAAATAGATTTTAATAGATCAATAAAACAAACCTCAAAATCAGAACAGCACGGAAGTCTCTTGCCCACGGCTCTAGTATTGGTGGTCAATGACTGAATAAACCGACAAGGTCTGTTAAGTTTATGTACAGCTAACGCAGCGGCAATTGCTCCTTGTATGTTGCGAGACAATTTTAGGCCATAAGAGCCACCAACACGACGTGTGTGCACGTCAACCCTAGAAATCAAAAACAAGAGAACAGTGACAAAACATTATAGTTATATTATTATGAAACTTAATCAGTTATGGTTAAAAAAGGACTGTAAAGAACATAGTTCAACTAACCTGTTTTGATCCATATTCAAAGCTCTCGAAATCATCAATTGCGTTCCTTCCATCCACTGTGTTGAACAGTATACATCCAGTCCCTCATCAGACGGCTTAACGACAGTAGTCAGGGTCTCTGTTGTCATATGGTACTGGCCATATATTGAGTTTTCTCCTTTGATTTCTTTTGCTACTTCTGTTCCTCTGTCAGAAGCTTCGATTTTAGAAAATTGAGTTGTTCTACTAGGATTATCCACAGTCTGTCTTACATCTAAGAGTGGTTCTCTTACATTAGTGTATGTCGCTTCAACTAATTTTGCAGCTCTGTCAGCAATGTAACGGGTTTCAGCTACAACTATAGCTATTGCTTGGTTGAAATATTTGATCGTACCACTTGCTAAAACTTCTTCTGTGCTAGAATATAAGAACGAGTCTGGAGGAGTAAATGAGTTTATACCTGGAATGTCTTCGGCTGTGTAGACCGCTATTACACCTGGATAAGCCTGGAAAATAACAGTTTATGTCGTAGTAAGATTATAATGGAAAGTTTGGTAGAATAGATGCACGTCTCTATAACGCAAAAACGATTAAATGGATTCGATAACAATTTGGCCCACAGATACTTTTAATTTTACATAGATACGATAGTTTTCGACGAGATCTACATTCAAGAATTCAGCATCAAACATACAACAAAAATACACGTAGTTCTTACCAAAGCTTTGCTGGTATCAATAGATACAATGTCACCCAATGCAACTGTGCTAAGTGCCAGGGAACAAAATACTTCATTGGGGAAATGAGGTAAGTCATCGACATAGAACGCTTCTCCTGCACATTGTATCTAAAACCAAAAATAAACATAATGTTTGACAGAGTATAGTATGGATCATTCTCATGTCGACAGAAATGCAACTCGTCATCTCTCAGGATGGACTCGCAACTTGTCAGAAACGTAACTCGAGAGACACGCACTTTGTCAGAAACGCAACTCGTCAGATTTGCAACTCGTCAGATATTTTTATCTGACGAGTTGCGTTTCTGACCAGTTACGTGTGATTTAGAACTAATCAAATAAAAAAATAATAATTTACATTTAATAGGTATCATTATCATCATTAGCCGGAAGACGTCCACTGCTGAACATAGGCCTCCCCCTTAGACCGCGACGCCGAACGACAATTCGCCTTTGCCCGCAACTCTCACGATGTCGTTGGTATTCCGGTCCGTGGTCGCCACTCAAGAACTTTTCTTCCACATCGATTATCAGAGTTCTACGAGCGATGTGGCCTGCCCATTGTTATTTCAATTTACAAATTTTATGAGCTACGTCGGTGACTCTGGTTCTTTGCCGAATATTATCCCTTTGTTCTTTCATCCTCTTTGTTCTTCGCCAGTTTTTTTTTATTTTATTTTTTTATTTGTATTTATATTATGACGTTCATAGACAAAATCTTAAGTATTTATTAATTTTACTGTTTGTCGAGCTGCGTCTTTGACGAGATGCAAATCTGACGAGTTGAGATTCTGTCTACATGCGTTTTCTGACGAGTTGCGAATTTGACGAGTTGCGTTTCTGTCGACATGAGAATGATCCTATAGTATCTATACTGTCGCAACAAATTGATTATATTTGCATAATAAAATGTTTTTGATCATCAGTCACTTATTTTTTGTGAACAAAACATTTTGTATCCCTTTTTACGAACACTACAGTCAATACGGACGGAAGAGTATGAAATTTGGGAATGTTAAAATGATGGAGAATAAGTGCAGAAACTTAATAATTATTATCTTTTTTTTTGCAGTATTATGTTTTAATTGAGTCATGTTCAAATTACCAATTTTTTCAAGACATTCTTTTCTTACCAATGCTTCCACTTTCGTGATGGGTTGTGTCACTGGCCACACTGACCGGTTAGTTTCAAACACCTGGGCAGCTCTGGACACCGGACGGTTGTCCGACAAGACAGTGGCTCCGGATTTATAACGAGTGTGAAGATTTGTTTCCGGAGATAGCGACAATAGACCCTGTTGAAGTGGAACAAACATTGTACTTCATGAAAATATTGCAATCAGCAAAATATATTCATTCTAGTTCCAATTCGGAAATGTAAGGAATTCTAGCCGAACGTTTTATTTGAACACCTTGTATCTAACTTATCATAAAAATCGTGATCCACGCGCCCCTAAAAGAGCTCTCAGCAATCTGACAGAACCTTTTTTTTAGTGGTAGAATCATCAAATGGATCCTTCAAACCAAGGCCGGACGGGAGGGACCCAGGCATGGTCTTTGTCAGTGCCTCAGTGCCTAAGGCAAGAACTGCAGCGACAAAATTTAAATTATGTACTTTTTCAGTATTATCAGCAAGAAATTAGGTAACGTTTTGTAATTGGTCACATAAATTATCAACTGGTGTTGATAATGACATAATACTCACTTTGTAAAATAATCCCAGAGCAACCTTCTTCCTATATTCTACTGATGGATCTGGTGGGTGGTTTTCAACCACCAGCTCAGCCTCTAAAATTTTAAGTGCTGCAGTCAGAGTATCATTGGTGAACAGCTTCTTGCCAACCAAAAACTTCTCTGTAGCAGTAGCCCGAATAAATTTAGGCGAGAGAGCTCCGATGACTATCCTTGCAGACTTGACTTCGTTGGAAGTTGTCAGTTGATATAAAAATCCTGCATGTACCAAAGCTTTGGCGTTTTGGGACCGTGGCATTACCTGCAAAACATTGTTTTTTATTTATGTAATCACAGTAAATAAAATTACCATACCTTCGCTGAAAACTTATAAAAAAACTTTATTTTTTTTATTTTGATGTGGATTAAGAATCCACATCAAAATAAAAAAAATAAAGTTTTTTCCTACCTCCTCTTAGGCCTTAGACCTCTTAGGTCCTGAGAAACCAAATGTGGATCCTAAAACGTCATTACCGTTGAGTCCTGAGGAGCCACATCGGGATCGTGCGTGGCACGCGCGTACAAGCCAACTTCAACCTTATTTGTATAGTACACTATGGCTCAGAATCGCTTGAAAAAATTCATCCATAGAGCTAGATTTTATTCGATTATTATGGTACCAAATTCTTACTGAAATCAACTGGGTGTCATTATAAAAAAAAAAAAAGAATCGCATCTTTGTCGATGTCAAAATGTCAAGTTGTCAACCACTTGAAATGTTGTTTATGTTTTATTTTTTCCATGATAGGACTATAAGTGTACTGAAATTGATAAAGTGTCGTGTTTATGTTAGATTTCAACTAAAATTTTAATTGGAAAACGTAAATTATCGAGTAGAAATAGGTTTTTGTCACTCCTATAGGCCAATTCGGTTGTCAACAATGTATTTCTAATACCATGGAATTTCCGTTGTTTATTTTTTCGATTCAAGGTTAGTAATCAGTTGAAGAAGGTTTATGTAGTATCCTAAAAAACATTTTATAGTGATACCTGTTCATAATAACACGGATGATCGTTTACAAAGTCGTGCATTGAACTGCGCATGAAAAAAATACAGCTCCTCCTAAATAAATGAATTTTAGAGTTGGAATCTTATAGGAATAGTGTATGTGAGATTTTTTTTTATTAGAATACTTATGTATTCGTTATATTAGTTCTAAAGTTTTGTGTAAATTGATTCAGTAGTTTTATCAAAAATAAATAAGGTACGTCAACAGTACCCTTAGCACGAATTTTCAGTATTTGAGACGTAAAGTAAACTGGAACTTTGACAATTTCAAAATGACAATTTTCAAGGAAAAAATTAGTTCTTTCTTCGCACACCAGAGGCGCTGTTCCATTTTTTCATACAAAAACGCTGTAAATACTGGAAAGACGCTGTAAAGTAAAAGAGTGAAAATTCGTGCTAAGGGTACAGGTCTAGTTACGGCTGTGGTTACGGCGAGATCTCTTATCTAAAGGATATTTTAATTCCGAAGTACTTATACAAGAGGTGTTTATATTGAAATACAAAGTCTCGTTACTAAGGAACACGAAACCTTTTACTGTTTGAGATAAGAGTCATTGTATCTCGAGTGATTACAATTATTGTGAGCGTCGGCCAGTGTTGACAGTCGCGCAATATTGACAAATAATAGCTCCATGTAAGTTGAATTTTGAGTTGGAATCTTATAACATTATATGTTGGAATTTTCTTATTAGATTACTTATATATTCGTTATATTAGTTCTAAAGTTTCGTGTAAATTGATTCAGTAGTTTTATCAAAAATAAATAAGATACGTCAACGGGTCTAGTTACGGCGAGATCTCTCCTATCTATGGGATATTTATAATACCAAAGTAGTCATACAAGAATTGTTTATGTTGTAATACAAAGACTCTTTATCAACGAATACGAAACTGTTTACAGTTTGCAATTTGAGTCATTCTAACTGGAGCGATAACGGCTAATGTAAGCGGCCGCCACTTGACGCGCGCGATGACGTAAGTGCTCGTAAATGTCAAGGACGGGACGGAGTTTACGATACGCGAGCGCGGTACCTGAGAGGTTAAGGCTGCATATTCTGAAAGTTGGCAACGTCGCAAAAAGCTGTCAAATATTTACAAGTTTTAATTAATTTGGCAAATTTTCTGTATGAAAACAAGAAATATCGCTCTGTAGTGCACTAAAAAAATGATAAATAGGAATGCAATTAAAACACTGAATTTGATGTTGTAACCGTTTCAGGTGTATAAAAGGCATTTGGAAGGCTTCCAAATGCTTTTTTTACATCTAAAACTGTATATTCGGTGTTACGATATTAATTATTGTATTCCCTTATCATTTTTTTAGTGCACTACAGAGCCATATTTCTTATTTTCATACAGTAACAATGCTAAATTAATTAAAACTTGTTAATATTTGACAACCATTTGCGACGTTGCCAGCTTTCGGAATATACGCTCTTAATGCTGAGAAATTTTATATGACGGATTTCAAGACTTACATTATAAAAGTAGCTTCTTTTCATGACTACGTCTGTGTTAAAGGCTCATTCGTTTATTGACAGCAATTAATAGAAACATGAAATAGTAATTTAATATATTACTCCCTGCATCTTTGAATGCTGACAAATTTTATGTAACGCAAGTTTATTACCATATTTTACCTTATACGTGACCAGTTTATGTTCGTCACTCAGTGGTGGTAACATTATGTTCCAAATAATGCTTCCTCTCATGTTCACTTTGAGAAACTCTTGCATCGATAATGTCTCCATCGCGCTCAAACAGCTTCGCTCTAAAATGAATAGATTATGATTGTATTGTATTTTTACTAACTTCTTTGCATTAAGGTTATTTTAGTATTAAAGTTATAATTTCCCTGCTTTCAATATTATACTTCTAAATACAAATCCCTTAAAATCGTAAAACTGCAAAATTATTGTTTTAATCCCTAACACAACTAAAGTATTTTTTTGTTAGTCTGATGTCATTTGATAAATAATCGGAAGTTGCTTGTTTTCATTGGGCGAAACCCACGCGGTTTCGCCCAATGAGGATCAAGCAACTTCAAAAACTAACTACTTATCTAAATTAAAGTACACACACATTATTATTGCATTGGTGACAAGAATTCATGCAGTTTCTTCAAATGTCTGTAAAGTTGCTATTTTTGACTTACTTTTTGTTAAAACTTAAGCGACGGTACGTATAATCATATAATTTATCCCGGTCATGTAAGTAATCACTTGATTACGAGTAACGTTTATTGTTTTTGTTGCACTCACTCTATTTCTTGAATTATTTTTATTCTGTACTTTGTAGGTACCATAATGTTTTATTTATATATGTATTTACGTATTTGATTTTGAGCGTATGGCACTCGTGGGCTGCAGCTGAAAATCAGCGTCAGGTGGTGGACTTTGTGTTGCCACTTGGCATTTATGCTGAACTGAGGCCTTTTTGGCATTAAAAGATTTGTTTTATTTTATTTCTTAGTTTGAATTAGTTTTAAGTTTTAATGCCAATAAACACAGTTTTCTTTCTTCTTTCTTTCTTTCTAATCAAAATATTATACTACTTACGTATAGTGACATAACCGCCAACCGTTTCTAAAAGCAAGAAAATATCCGACGCAAACCAGTGGTGCTTGTTCTTCATCATGAGGTTACCAGCAATTGACGCCACCTAAAACAATACAAGACGTAAACGAAGCGATGATGAAGCCTTCAAGCATTTAACGTAAACTACGCACTTCTTACGACTTTTTATCTATACAATTAAACTAAGCGCTTTCAAAACTCAACTTACGTTTCTTTTGAGAACATGCGCAACATTTAGCACATGATCGTAAATTTTCTGCAGATATCCAAAGTATTCTTCTTTAGAAACTTTTTGTAGAATCTCCAAAAACTCTGTAAGTGTCGTTCCAGCGTTTATTATTACGTTTTGGTCCATTGTGTATCCTTTGAGTTCTTTCACACCACTTATATCTATGAGGACACGAGGATACTCATCTATGGGATAAACACCTGAAAAATAAAGTTGAATATCTATGTATTCGTCTTGTATAGTTGCGAGCTGCCCATCCCCTCGGTGATGACAGATGTGATTTTTTGTTATGTTATTTCTGACTTCAATAACCTACGAACCTCTTGCGGTATTTCCATTAACAAGCATATAAGAATCGTCACCCTCTCTTTCCAATATTCCAAATATGTCCTTGACTTTTTCAACTCGAAACCAGAGCCGGTTGTCTTTCAGTTTGATCTCGATAACGTGATCTTTTTTTTCTTCGTCTACAATGCACCACTCACTATCCTCACAATTACTTTTATTACAAGCTTCTCCGGTTTTCTTACATATTTGAAGATCTTCAATGTCTTGTAGCTTGATCTGTCTTGGAGCATCGCTGGCAAACTTTCTGAATGCTTCAATGATTGGTCTGTAGCCGGTACAACGACAAATGTTGCTAGACAATGACTTTTCTATTTCTAGCATTGTTATGTTGGGATTGGATTGTAGCAGACTGCAAGTTAACAAACAATAAAACGTTGATTGAATTGTACTAACTAAATCAATGCACCCTCCTATTTTTTTTGTCTCTAGCTGCGGACCCCGACTTCTCTTAATCTGTGTTGGCACAAGTTATGTCAGCCTTATGGCACTATTAGAATTTGTTCAAAAGAAAGCCCCAAAATTTGCTAGGTCGGGGTTCAGCGTTTTTACTGTTTAAGTTTGTTTTTATTTATCCGTTGTCTACTGAGCAAGACTCTCCAGAAATCCATGAAACAGACTTATAAAATACATGAATGAGAATCTTACCCATACATCGCCATAACCCACGCAGGTGAACAATATCCACACTGAGAACCATTCTCATTGGCCAGAGTAGTCTGTAGCTCATGGTAGCCTTTGTTCCTGTTGCCCAACCCTTCGATGGTGGTGATCTCCAATCCGTGGCATGATGTTATCGGTTTCATGCACTGCCATGATGAAATTATGAAATTTAGATTATTGTTGCTGTTATCACTGTCCACGCAGACTCCACAGTTATTGAACCACCAAAAGAACGGTTATTGAATTAACAATTTATACATAGCATATTGAATCGGTAGACTGGAGAAAAATGCCCAAAGGAATTTTATTGGCGTTTCCATACAATCATGTGAATGAAGAAAATAAAACTGTTCAAAATCTGTGGACTATATAATATTACTTACCGCGTTGATAGCATACGGTTCGCTATTGCCTCGACGCACGCTGACGGCACAGGCTCCACAGCCGCCCTCGCGACACATGTACTTGGTGCCGTGGAGCCCTAGGCGCAACCGCAGGTAGTCCACCAACATCATGTCTGAGCTCACATCGCACCCCACTGATGAAGATCAATTACACGAATATTCTGATATTAAACTTAATAGTATCTTCCATAGTTAATCTTTAGTGAATATTCCTATACTTCAATAATTTTTGTTTCCACGCATTATTCTAGCTACATCAGCTTGTGCATTAATTAGAGTGGTATTAGATAACCTGTCTACAAGGGAATTAATGTAGATTTTCATTTTTAAAATTCTAAAAAAGGCGTCCAGTATAAAATATTCATTTCTGCATTGTTAACGTTTTTTACTTAATTTTATGGTAATAAATAAGAATAATATTTACCACAATATTCCTCGCCATTAACTTTAAATTTTACAACGTCCATCACACTGTCGACTTAGTTTGCCGGTTTCCAATTCAGTTATAACAGTAATAATAAAGACATGTCGCTTGGTGAAAACTAAAACATGTGATAAGCCTATTTAGTAACATTTAAAAACTTAAAATGTAGTTTATGCAAATATTGAAGTCGTTTTTGTTTTAAATCGTCGTAGTTTCTGCTGATAAAGAACTAAGTTTAATAATTATAATTTATTTTTTTATTATTAAGTGTACTCAACAAATACTAGCGAAATTCGATATACTAGTGTTATCACCGCTCATGGCGACAAATAATAGAAGTAATATAGGCTGTGTCACAGAGTACATTGAACTCCATTACCTTTAGGCCCTTCGTACATTAGGCGACTCGGGTATCCGATACTCCAGTCGAATACCCAAGTCGCGCGACTCTAGTAGCGCACGATCCGTACACAGCGGCGACTCGAGTCGTAAGACTCAAATCGTCTATTCGGCCACCATTCTATATTCAACCTTAATAATACATTGTACAAAACACAAAATGTACATCTCATAACATAAATTAAATAAAATGCTTCTATTTTAAAAATGACGAGCGCATTCCTATTTCAAATTTTTGGAATTAAAAATTGGCGCGTATAGAGGAAAAAAATCAATCTAGAAAGAATATGGTTCATAATTTCGCCGCGCCAACTGGCTACAAGGTAGCTCGATTTGTTCAAGCTTTGACTTTCAAGGTGGTGATGGTGACCATGGGTTCAATCCCCAGGTAAACATAGAATTTTTCTTTTTTCGTGTTTCAGTTGTTTTTTAGAGGTTTATTCAATTTTTTTCTAGGTTTTTTTTTTTATAGTTTTCTTTTATTTGCACCGGAACGCTGACGCCCTTACTGCTATGATGATGACCGTGGTTCAGATTTGAATAGGTTTTTTTTAATGTTTTCGTTTTCTTAATTACTTTATTTTTGTCGTATGTGCAAGTACATGACGAAGCTGGGTTAAAGTAGTAATGTTTGTAACGAAACCATAATAATTTATAAAAGTGCAAAAAGTTTGACACCATGCTCGATAGATGGCGCTGTCGTCGAGTTAGATCGCGCTATCGTTTTGTTAGGTTCTATTGAAGGACACCGTGGATTTTAGTTAGTACGAGTCTGACAGTCCCTCCCGCCCTGCCCGGGGTGGGAGGACTCATTTAATATAATGATGATTTTACCACTTGAAAAAAAAAGCATAATCCATGCTAATTATCTATTAGAATATTCTTTTGAATTTGACAAGCCTGTTGGTCTAGTCGTTAGTGACCCTGACTGCTATGCCGGAGGACGTGGGTTCGATTCCCACCCAGGACAAATGTTTGTTTGATGAACACGATCATTTGTTCTGTGTCTGGGTGTAATTTATCTATTATATTTATGTATTTAGAAATATATAAGTATGTTTATCAGTTGTTTAGTACCCATAACACAAGCTCTGCTTAGCTTGGGACGAGATGGCGTTGTGTGATAGTTGTGGAATATTATTATTATTAATTGTAATGATACAAACAAGGATATTTTTCTACCTCAGATACTTTAATAATAAATTTTAAAATAATAGATACAAATTTTTCGTCGGTTAAAAATCGCGAAGACTTGGGTATCGGCGATCTTGATAGATGAGTAGCGAGCGACTAGAGTCGGCGACGCATGTCGGCGACGCGACCTGTGTACGAGCCTCTATGGATTTGTATTGCGATAGTCGCCTGGAAACCAAAATCGTAAGGTATCGGAAACTTGCGTCGCCTCGTGTACGAACCTTCGTACACGAGGCGACGCAAGTTTCCGATACTAGAGTTTCGCCACTACTCATGACCTGCGGAAAATTCGAGGTACTAAATTTTTATAATGCAATTTGATGTAACGACATAGACACTAGCGCCGCGTCAAAAGGTCATGATGGGTGGTCAAGAATATGAATTTATAAAATGGCTGACACATGACTGTGACGATCAAAGTATATTTTTTAGGGTTCCGAAGGTTCAAAAAAAAAACGGAATCTTTATAAGATCAGTCGTGTGACAGTCCGTCCTTCACAGTTAATTTCCTGGGAACCTAACATTAATCCAAATCCAAATACTATAACATAATTTAAAATTTTTATTCAATAAAATAGAAAAAAAACCATCTCTCCCAACTTTTTAATAAAATGCATACAAAATTATGATTTGATAGAGGATTGTAAATATTTTTCTATCGTTTTAAAATAATTCGTCACAGTCGTAGAACAAAGACGGTTCTGTAAATCAGTAACTTTACAGTACGGCGCTTTAAAGTTTTCTAATGGAGTTTAGGGGTATATTTTAGAAACCGCTGATCCGCTAAGCTTGAAATTTGGACATGTTGTTCTGTTTCTGAACTTTTATAATCTGACCAACAAGATAAATTCCTAAAACGGCTAAATTTTATAAAATATCATTGTTTTATGAAAACTTGTGTGTCGTATGTTATCATACGTCGTTGTTTTGCGGATTTTTCTCGTAATTACATGACGCAAAGTGGTTTCCATCGTTGTTCTAGGAAAATCTGCACAAAAAAAAATAATATTATGGGACATGCAATATAGCCTAAGATTTAAATAAAAATAAGTTAACGTATTAATTAGTGCAAAGCGAAGGCCACGCGCAACCTTACTCAGAACATGGGCGGAACTAACAATCCGACAGTCGCACACGGGCGTAAGCGGGGCGCGGGGGGCAGAGGGCAGCGTAGTACACGGGCGAATTGAATATCACGTCATTTTACTGCGTTAAGAAATCAAATCCGTCAGTATTCCTAGTCAGTATCTCAGTTAGTTAGTAAAAAAAGAGTTATTGGCTAATAAAGCACGGCTTATAAGCTCATTTTACGTAAAAAAGCAAAAATTGAAAAAAATCAAAACCGTCGTTGTTCTACGACTACGACGAATTACTTTCCAAAAACGATTCAAGAATATACTACGGAACCCTTTATTCTGTGAATAAAATTAAAAATGGTAAATAAATTGTTCCGCCATCTTGAAAGTCGCGGAAACTCAAGTCGCCGCGATGTCAGCAGATAGGTAGCGCGCGATTGGCGTCGCGCGTCGCGTGCATGTGTACGAACGTATATGCATTTCTATTGCGAGAGTCGCCTGGATACTCAAGTCGTAAGGTATCGGAAACTTGAGTCGTATAGTGGACGAAGGGCCTTATGTAATTTTTAATAGTCGCATTATTCCATAACAAAAATGTGTCAGAACTAGTTGTTGTATTGTAACCTGTATGAATACTCGCAGAAATAGTAAATTTTAGCATTTCTTGGAAAGATGAACAATGCAGGAAAATGGATATGATCATGAGAAAAAGTAAATAACATCAAATCCTCATTTAAATTCTGTGTTTGATGTTTTTCTTATAGAATATAAAAGAGAGACCTCCTTGATCCACATTCATATTAAGCATTGACTCAAAAAGCTAATATCAGATAGCAGTTTGGACAAAAACCACAAAAAACAATGTTACCGATTTTCGTTGATTTACAACCTTGTCAGTAACCCTAATTTTCTGGTAAGACACTAACTTAATGAAGGTACTATGGCACCATTTTAGAAAGGTAATGAGACAAGAAAGTTTTTTCTGTCATGTAAACCAAGTGTCACACATTTAAATTTAAATTGTCACTTACGGGATATCTTCCGTGATTATCTATTTGTTTGAGTTCTCGATATCCAGTCAACCCGGAATCATGGCGCTTGCAACAGCATCGAATAATCACGGAAGATATCCCATATATGTGACATTTTTAATTATTACAAAAAAAAAAGAATTAGAGACAAACCGTGAAAGCTTAAAACAGTGTCATACATTTGTTTTGAAAAACAAGGAAAGTTTTCAGAAAACTTCAAAACAGAAGCTTTATTAAACTGTATTTCCCAAGATATGATTAGTTTTATAAAAAACATGTATCCACTAGATTCAGTCGTTCATATTCTATCAGAAAAGTATAAATTCTAAGTGGTGACCAAAAGTATAACTTCTAAGTGGTGACCAAAAGTATAACTTCTAAGTGATGACCATCGTTACTTTCTAACAATAAGCACTTAATGAGGAAGAGGTGGAAATTTTTAAAATCTTCAAAAAAAAAAACTTCGATATCTCCAAAACCAGTTAGTTTAGAGCCAAAATGTTGTCGGGATTAAAATTGTTGCAAATAAGGTCCTAGTATCACACACTTCAAGGACCGCATCGAATCACAAATCACCCTGTATACTCAAAGCTTGTGCGTGTGGTAGGCCCATTATAAGCTTTTTCGGAAAGTTGTATCCACAGTCCAATAATAATTATAAAAAATATCCATTAACAAATTAATTTAATATTCCAGTTCACAGTAACATAATTATAACCAACCCAAGTTGCAACATCATAAATGTATATCAGCATATTATGGATTTTTAATTTGTCCGAATTAAATGATTATTATTATATTCCTGAAAAAAATTAAACTACCAACAAAATTGCAAAAAAGCATTTTAAACAAACGTGCTAAGCTGTAAATCTGAGACAATCGTGAATGTAAATAATATATTATCTAATTGAACTTGAAATCCTCTAGATTAGTCGACGATAGTAGACAGTTTCTTTCAACAGTGTAGGGTCCATCTGCAACAAAATAAAGTTAAACAATCTGCATTTTACTAGAAAAACATAAACATACATAGGTACTCGTAAAAAGAACACTTGTTTTTTTTTTTCGAAACAGTCGATTGTGAGTAGTTACCTTCTTGATACCATTGTGTGGTAGGGATTCCCGAATCCAGACGAGCTGCAACGATAGCTTCCCTCAAAGCAAAGGCTACAGACACAGCCATGCACATTGGAGGCTCACCGATACCTGTCATGAGAGTTATATCGTCTATTACTTGTACCACCACGCCATGTAGCCCACGGTAAATGTGGCCAGGCCCATCCCACAACGTCAGTGCGCATCATTGACGTTGTTCAATAAAATTTCACAATAAATGTTAAAATTAGCTTTTACATTAATACTGATAACGACATGCTTACACTTTGATCCGAAAATAATAACCGTAGAATAAGAGTTCTTTCTAAAGTAAACCCTCCAGTCCTGAGGAATATCCCTGGCTAACGGCACGTAGTAGTTCCACGTCCGGTCTGTGAGGAGTTCACCTGTCGGCGCGTACACCAGGTTCTCGCAAGTCCAGTAGCCCACACCCATCATAAAAGCACCTTCTACCTGAAATCACAGGGTAAGCAAAATTTTAAATAATAAAACTCTGGAAATAGGAATACTCTCTCCTTTTTTCTGCTATTCGGAAACACTTACTTGACCTATATCAATTTCAGGACTAACACTTTGTCCAGCGTCTTCGCAAAGATCTACTCTCAATAACTGAAACTCTCCAGTCAATACATCTAGTTCAACTTCAGCTAAAGTTACCCCATAAACAACAAATGGATATTCTTCATCAGTTCTCGTGAATCCATGAGCTTGCAAGTCCACATTGTCTAAATGAGCTTTTTTTATCAACTCTTCCCAGGTAGGATTATCCATCTGCTCTCTGATTGGTCTCAATCTGTCCAGAAGTTGTTGGCAAGCTCTTTGTACTCCAACAATAACATTTTGGTTTATGATACTACCTCCACCTAGTGAGCAGTTGGGAGCAATTACTGTATTGTTTTCTTTTATTTGGATTTTTTCCACAGGAATACCAAGCAGATACGCTGCTACTTGAACCGCTTTAGTGTTTATTCCTTGTCCCATCTCTACAGCACCATGTGTTATTACTACAGAACCGTCACCACGATAGACTGACAGATTTACATAAAAATTGAGGCCTCCTATGGGTGTCCATCTAAGAAAAGCGAATCTTAGTCCCCTTTTCTTCCATCTGTTTTCAAGATTGAATTTATTGACAATTTCTCGACGTTTCATGTAATCAGATTTCAAAATGATGTTATCAACTATTTCTTTCATGTCACTGCTATATTGTTGGTCTAGATTTGCTAGCCTGACGTCTAAAGGATCTAAGTTCATCTCGTAAGCAATCTGTTCCACAACAAGTTCTGCCATTGCTATGTGTTCCAGTGTACCTGATGGATTGAGACTGCATTTAAAAAATGCAACATAATGAGCAATATTAAGATTATAATCACACATTGATCTTACCAGGTGATCTTGCCCAAGTATTCTTAGCAGTATCGGTTGTAGAGTCATAACTTGTGTAGTTCCATCGAGCTTTGTTGTATGCATTATTGTACTGGCCTTGACCAAGTAAAATTAACAATTCGTTCGTCTTATATCCATTGTCTTCATAAATCCTGTAGTTAATATACTGAATTACCCCGGTTCTGCTAACACCAGCCTGAAAACATTATTTTACTCTCTTGAGAATTTTGCATGAAGGTTTAAAAAATAGATTTTAATAGATCAATAAAACAAACCTCAAAATCAGAACAGCACGGAAGTCTCTTGCCCACGGTTCTAGTATTGGTGGTCAATGACTGAATAAACCGACAAGGTCTGTTAAGTTTATGTACAGCTAACGCAGCGGCAATTGCTCCTTGTATGTTGCGAGACAATTTTAGGCCATAAGAGCCACCAACACGACGTGTGTGCACGTCAACCCTAGAAATCAAAAACAAGAGAACAGTGACAAAACATTATAGTTATATTATTATGAAACTTAATCAGTTATGGTTAAAAAAGGACTGTAAAGAACATAGTTCAACTAACCTGTTTTGATCCATATTCAAAGCTCTCGAAATCATCAATTGCGTTCCTTCCATCCACTGTGTTGAACAGTATACATCCAGTCCCTCATCAGACGGCTTAACGACAGTAGTCAGGGTCTCTGTTGTCATATGGTACTGGCCATATATTGAGTTTTCTCCTTTGATTTCTTTTGCTACTTCTGTTCCTCTGTCAGTAGCTTCGATTTTAGAAAATTGAGTTGATCTACTAGGATTATCCACAGTCTGTCTTACATCTAAGAGTGGTTCTCTTACATTAGTGTATGTCGCTTCAACTAATTTTGCAGCTCTGTCAGCAATGTAACGGGTTTCAGCTACAACTATAGCTATTGCTTGGTTGAAATATTTGATCGTACCACTTGCTAAAACTTCTTCTGTGCTAGAATATAAGAACGAGTCTGGAGGAGTAAATGAGTTTATACCTGGAATGTCTTCAGCTGTGTAGACCGCTATTACACCTGGATAAGCCTGGAAAATAACAGTTTATGTCGTAGTAAGATTATAATGGAATGTTTGGTAGAATAGATGCATGTCTCTATAACGCAAAAACGATTAAATGGATTCGATAACAATTTGGCCCACAGATACACACATCAAAAGTGTCTAGGGATCAAGCATTTTTATGCGGATTTCTTGAGATTGAGATGTGGCTTTGTAATAAATTTATGATTTTATAAATTTATATGGATCCTTTTTGGTGCATTTCATAATTTGAATCAGGAACTGTAAATCAAATTCGAGTAAAAGATGAAAATCAGCTGTCAATATTTTCCCTATAAAAACATACAACGCATTGAAGACATTATTAGTGCTACTGTTTCCCTACTACTGATTAAAACCAACGTTATTATGGAGCGGCGACGTCATTTAAGCAGGGAAGAAATGCTCAGAGCCGTGGGAATGATAGAAGCTGGTTCCCGGCAACGTACTGTGGCTTTAGCTCTGAATACAAGTCAGAGTGTTATCAGTCGACTTTGGACACGTTACCGAAGCACTGGTACCGTGGCTGAGCGCCATGGAGGACGGTATCGCTGCACCACACGGAGACAAGACCGATACATTCAAATCTTAACTCGAAGAGCTCCAACAATAACCGCCATGATGTTAGCCGTGAGGCTTCATCACTCTTCAGGGAACTTAATTAGCGACCAAACAATCAGAAACCGCTTGCATGAAGTGAACCTTCATTCCCGAAGACCGCTACGGGTACCACCTATAGCAATGCACAATCGTAGGATTCGATATCAATGGGCTCTTGAACACAGAGATTGGGCAGAAGAACAATGGCGTTTCGTGTGCTTTTCTGATGAGTCTCGTTTTGGTATGAGACCGGATACAAGACGTATACGACACTGGAGAACCCTTGGACGCCGACAGCGATTAAAATCCTGCCAGGAAGTCCATCCTTATAGTGGTGGAACCATCATGGTATGGGCGGGTATTTGGATCGGCGGAAGAACTGAGTTGATTTGGATCAGAGGCAACCTCAACGCTCAAATTTATGCTGAGACGATTGTATCAGACGTCATCGTTCCTCTACAAGTGCAAATCGGTCCCTTATTTCAGTTAATGCATGATAATGCACGACCGCACACCGCAAGAGTTGTAAGACAGACTCTCGCCGCAGCTAACATCAATGTCCTGCCCTGGCCTGCTCAGTCGCCAGACTTGAACCCGATTGAGCATGCATGGGATATGCTACAGAGAAGAGCTCTGCCGAATATGGAGGGTATCCAGTCGCAAGAAGACCTTTTTTTGTTGTTGCAACGAACATGGGCGGCCATTCCACAGCGTGATTTGGATGAACTCATTTTGAGTATGCCAAACCGATGTTCTTGTGTTGTTAGTGTTCGCGGTAGAAACACGGATTATTAATTGTTTAAGTTACCCAATAAAATTTTAAAGAAAACTGTTATTTCAGTCTTTTTTTCGAACTTTAATGTTAGTGGTTCAAATGTCAAAAATCCCTTTATTAGGAAAATGGCAAATTTCTTTATGAATGCAAAGGTGACTTGGTTTATCGTTACTGTGACAAACGATAACACTTTATTTGATGAATCCTTAAAGAACATTTTAATTAATATCAATCAGGAGAAAAGTTATTGCAAAAATATATGTTGATCCCTAGACACTTTTGATGTGTGTACTTTTAATTTTACATGGATACGATAGTTTTCGACGAGATCTACATTCAAGAATTCAGCATCAAACATACAACAAAAATACACGTAGTTCTTACCAAAGCTTTTCTGGTATCAATAGATACAATGTCACCCAATGCAACTGTGCTAAGTGCCAGGGAACAAAATACTTCATTGGGGAAATGAGGTAAGTCATCGACATAGAACGCTTCTCCTGCACATTGTATCTAAAACCAAAAATAAACATAATGTTTGACAGAGTATAGTATGGATCATTCTCATGTCGACAGAAATGCAACTCGTCATCTCTCAGGATGGACTCGCAACTTGTCAGAAACGTAACTCGAGAGACACGCACTTTATCAGAAACGCAACTCACAACAAAGAAACAAAACATTTCGTATCCCTTTTTACGAACACTACAGTCAATACGGACGGAAGAGTATGAAATTTGCGAATGTTAAAATGATGGAGAATAAGTGCAGAAACTTAATAATTATTATCTTTTTTTTTGCAGTATTATGTTTTAATTGAGTCATGGTCAAATTAATAATTTTTTCAAGACATTCTTTTCTTACCAATGCTTCCACTTTCGTGATCGGTTGTGTCACTGGCCACACTGACCGGTTAGTTTCAAACACCTGGGCAGCTCTGGACACCGGACGGTTGTCCGACAAGACAGTGGCTCCGGATTTATAACGAGTGTGAAGATTTGTTTCCGGAGATAGCGACAATAGACCCTGTTGAAGTGGAACAAACATTGTACTTCATGAAAATATTGCAATCAGCAAAATATATTCATTCTAGTTCCAATTCGGAAATGTAAGGAATTCTAGCCGAACGTTTTATTTGAACACCTTGTATCTAACTTATCATAAAAATCGTGATCCACGCGCCCCTAAAAGAGCTCTCAGCAATCTGACAGAACCTTTTTTTTAGTGGTACAATCATCAAATGGATCCTTCAAACCAAGGCCGGACGGGAGGGACCCAGGCATGGTCTTTGTCAGTGCCTCAGTGCCTAAGGCAAGAACTGCAGCGACAAAATTTAAATATGTACTTTTTCAGTATTATCAGCAAGAAATTAGGTAACGTTTTGTAATTGGTCACATAAATTATCAACTGGTGTTGATAATGACATAATACTCACTTTGTAAAATAATCCCAGAGCAACCTTCTTCCTATATTCTACTGATGGATCTGGTGGGTGGTTTTCAACCACCAGCTCAGCCTCTAAAATTTTAAGTGCTGCAGTCAGAGTATCATTGGTGAACAGCTTCTTGCCAACCAAAAACTTCTCTGTAGCAGTAGCCCGAATAAATTTAGGCGAGAGAGCTCCGATGACTATCCTTGCAGACTTGACTTCGTTGGAAGTTGTCAGTTGATATAAAAATCCTGCATGAACCAAAGCTTTGGCGTTTTGGGACCGTGGCATTACCTGCAAAACATTGTTTTTTATTTATGTAATCACAGTAAATAAAATTACCATACCTTCGCTGAAAACTTATAAAAAAACTTTAATTTTTTTATTTTGATGTGGATTCTTAAGGCTGCATATTCTGAAAGTTGGCAACGTCGCAAAAAGCTGTCAAATATTTACAAGTTTTAATTAATTTGGCAAATTTTCTGTATGAAAACAAGAAATATCGCTCTGTAGTGCACTAAAAAAATTATATAGGAATGCAATTAAAACACTGAATTTGATGTTGTAACCGTTTCAGGTGTATAAAAGGCATTTGGAAGGCTTCCAAATGCTTTTTTTACATCTAAAACTGTATATTCGGTGTTACGATATTAATTATTGTATTCCCTTATCATTTTTTTAGTGCACTACAGAGCCATATTTCTTATTTTCATACAGTAAAAATGCTAAATTAATTAAAACTTGTTAATATTTGACAACCATTTGCGACGTTGCCAGCTTTCGGAATATACGCTCTTAATGCTGAGAAATTTTATATGACGAATTTCAAGACTTACATTATAAAAGTAGCTTCTTTTCATGACTACGTCTGTGTTAAAGGCTCATTCGTTTATTGACAGCAATTAATAGAAACATGAAATAGTAATTTAATATATTACTCCCTGCATCTTTGAATGCTGACAAATTTTATGTAACGCAAGTTTATTACCATATTTTACCTTATACGTGACCAGTTTATGTTCGTCACTCAGTGGTGGTAACATTATGTTCCAAATAATGCTTCCTCTCATGTTCACTTTGAGAAAATCTTGCATCGACAATGTCTCCATCGCGCTCAAACAGCTTCGCTCTAAAATGAATGGATTATGATTGTATTGTATTTTACTAACTTCTTTGCATTAAGGTTATTTTAGTATCAAAGTTATCATTTCCCTGCTTTGACAGGCCTGTTGGTCTAGTGGTTAGTGACCCTGACTGCTATGCCGGGGGTCGTGGGTTCGATTCCCACCCAGGACAAATGTTTGTGTGATGAGCATGATCATTTGTTCTGTGTCTGGGTGTAATTTATCTATAATATGTATGTATTTAGAAATACATAAGTATGTTTATCAGTGTTGTCTAGTACCCATAACACAAGCTCTGCTTAGCTTGGGACTAGATGGCGTTGTGTGATAGTTGTGGAATATTATTATTATTTATTATTAATATTATACTTCTAAATACAAATCCCTTAAAATCGTAATACTGCAAAATCCCTAACACATCTAAAGTCATTTTTTGTTATTTTGATGTAATTTGATAAATAATCGGAAGTTGCTTGTTTTCACTGGGCGAAACCCACGCGACTTCAAAAACTAACTACTTATCTAAATTAAAGTATACACACATTATTATTGCATTGGTGACAAGAATTCATGCAGTTTCTTCAAATGTCTGTAAAGTTGCTATTTTTGACTTACTTGTTGTTAAAACTTAAGCGACGGTACGTATAATCATATAATTTATCCCGGTCATGTAAGTAATCACTTGATTACGAGTAACGTTTATTGTTTTTGTTGCACTCACTCTATTTGTTGAATTATTTTTATTCTGTACTTTGTAGGTACCATAATGTTTTATTTATATATGTATTTACGTATTTGATTTTGAGCGTATGGCACACGAGTGCCATACGCTCAAAATCAAATACGTAAAAGGCTGCAGCTGAAAATCAGCGTCAGGTGGTGGACTTTGTGTTGCCACTTGGCATTTATGCTGAACTGAGGCCCTTTTGGCATTAAAAGATTTGTTTTATTTTATTTCTTAGTTTGAATTAGTTTTAAGTTTTAATGCCAATAAACACAGTTTTCTTTCTTCTTTCTTTCTTTCTAATCAAAATATTATACTACTTACGTATAGTGACATAACCGCCAACCGTTTCTAAAAGCAAGAAAATATCCGACGCAAACCAGTGGTGCTTGTTCTTCATCATGAGGTTACCAGCAATTGACGCCACCTAAAACAATACAAGACGTAAACGAAGCGATGATGAAGCCTTCAAGCATTTAACGTAAACTACGCACTTCTTACGACTTTTTATCTATACAATTAAACTAAGCGCTTTCAAAACTCAACTCACGTTTCTTTTGAGAACATGCGCAACATTTAGTACATGATCGTAAATTTTTTGCAGATATCCAAAGTATTCTTCTTTAGACACTTTTTGTAGTATCTCCAAAAACTCTGTAAGTGTCGTTCCAGCGTTTATTATTAAGTTTTGGTCCATTGTGTATCCTTTGAGTTCTTTCACACCACTTATATCTATGAGGACACGAGGATACTCATCTATGGGATAAACACCTGAAAAATAAAGTTGAATATCTATGTATTCGTCTTGTATTTGTATAGTTGCGAGCTGCCCATCCCCTCGGTGATGACAGATATGATTTTATGTTATGTTATTTCTGACTACAATAACCTACGAACCTCTTGCGGTATTTCCATTAACAAGCATATAAGAATCTGCACCCTCTCTATTCAATATTCCAAATATGTCCTTGACTTTTTCAACTCGAAACCAGAGCCGGTTGTCTTTAAGTTTGATCTCGATAACGTGATCTGTTTTTTCTTCGTCTACAATGCACCACTCACTATCCTCACAATTACTTTTATTACAAGCTTCTCCGGTTTTCTTACATATTTGAAGATCTTCAATGTCTTGTAGCTTGATCTGTCTTGGAGCATCGCTGGCAAACTTTCTGAATGCTTCAATGATTGGTCTGTAGCCGGTACAGCGACAAATGTTGCTGGACAATGACTTTTCTATTTCTAGCATTGTTATGTTGGGATTGGATTGTAGCAGACTGCAAGTTAACAAACAATAAAACGTTGATTGAAGTGTACTAACTAAATCATTTGTCTCTAGCTGCGGACCCCGACTTCTCTTATTCTGTGTTGGCACAAGTTATGTCAGTCTTATGGCACTATTAGAATTTGTTCAAAAGAGAGCCCCAAAATTTGCTAGGTCGGGGTGCAGCGTTTTTACTGTTGTAATTTGTTTTTATTTATCCGTTGTCTACTAATCAAGACTCTCCAGAAATCCATGAAACAGGTGATCTTATAAAATACATGAATGAGAAACTTACCCATACATCGCCATAACCCACGCAGGTGAACAATATCCACACTGAGAACCATTCTCATTGGCCAGAGTAGTCTGTAGTTCATGGTAGCCTTTGTTTCTGTTGCCCAACCCTTCGATGGTGGTGATCTCCAATCCATGGCATGATGTTATTGGTTTCATGCACTGCCACGATGAAATTATGAAATTTAGATTATTGTTGCTGTTATCACTGTCCACGCAGACTCCACAGTTATTGAACCACCAAAAGAACGGTTATTGAATTAACAATTTATACATAGCATAATGAATCTGGAGAAAACTGCCCAAAGGAATTTTATTGGTGTTTCCATACAATCATGTGAATGAAGAAAATAAAATTGTTCAAAATCTGTGGACTATAATATTACTTACCGCGTTGATAGCATACGGTTCGCTATTGCCTCGACGCACGCTGACGGCACAAGCTCCACAGCCGCCCTCGCGACACATGTACTTGGTGCCGTGGAGCCCTAGGCGCAACCGCAGGTAGTCCACCAGCATCATGTCTGAGCTCACATCGCACCCCACTGATGAAGATAAATATACGATGGGTCTCATTTATTCTTAAAATTAATGCATTCATCATTTTATTTTTCTTAACGTTAAGGTAGTTTTCCATTCTTATGCTACAATTATTTTCGGTGTTAGTTTTCTGAGACCTTCTCATGACTTTTCCAATTTTTGTGACGTAAAGTAGATTGGAACTTTGACTTTAATTTCAGTGCGGGGCAGTGGTCCAACTGCTCTATCTAACTAGTTGGACCAATGGGTCTTAACTAGTTATCTTTAAAAATAGTTGCACCTTTTGAGAGTTCCGTGGTCCTTTTTAATTCATTTAAAAATAACCTACTGGTTTACGGCTATATTGAACCTCTTTGCAGTTGAATAACAAAATTTAAGTTGGGTGAATAATTTTTAAACTTTTATTTTTTTACAATGTTTACAACTAACGACACAGCAACGATTTTTTTCTAAAGCATAGCCTACAGTCATTTCACCTAAACTTAATTGTAGCTGAATTTCGCGAATATAATAATATCAATGTCAATTTGGACCCGTCTTTTGTGTGCGATTTCACTCGATAGAGATGTAAAATTTTCTAAAACATTTAATGGACACAACATTGCAATATTTTTGCATTAATGCTCTGACTTAGTTTTGCATGCGAGGTTTCTAAAATGTTATTTGTTCTGTACCTCTGGCTAAATACGCTTAGAAGCTGTGAAAATTCATCAAAATTTCCTTTAATCCAATAACGCTTTATAATAAATATATTGAGTTAGTTTGTTGGCTTCATCACCACTTTTTTTTTTTTTTTTTTTATGTAAGCCCACCCTTCTCGGGCACGCCGCAATTGCGGCGGTAAGACCCCTCTTTGAGGAGTGGCTGGAGAGAAGTCATGGCGTCCTGACCTACCGCTTGACGCAGGTCCTCACCGGACACGGAAGTTTCGGGAGGTACCTGTGTCTGATGCGAAAGGAGGAGACGCCTGGGTGTCACCACTGCGAAGATCGCCCGGAGGACACGGTGGAGCATACGGTGCAAGACTGCCCAGCTTGGGCGGAGCACCGACGTGTCCTCACGGCTGCGATAGGCGGAGACCTCTCGCGCCCGGCATTGGTTGCGGCCATGCTGCGGGGCGAGACGGAGTGGGAAGCGGTCAGCTCCTTCTGCGAGGCAGTAATGCTCGTAAAGGAGGAGGCAGGCCGCGAGCGAGAGAGGACAGCGTCCTCCCTCCGCCCCAGCCGCAGTGGTAGGCGCCCACGGCGACGGACGTCGCTTGATGATCTCCGGCCACCGTAGGCGCGGGCATGCGGGCAGCGAGTAAAGGGCAACTCGCTGCCCGACCAAGGACCATGCCCGGGTCGACGGCGCGTTGTGTCCCACGCGCGCCTCAAAGAGCGTCAGCATAATGACGGGGCCCCCCTCTCAGAGGGCCAAAGCCTGCCGGGGTCGCGGGATTATTCCCTTACCGTAACCCCGGAACTTAACAGGCTATGAAGGACACCGTGGATTTTAGTCAGTAGAAGTCTGACAGTCCCTCCCGCCCTGCCCGGGGTTGGAGGACTCATTTGATGATTTTACCACGCTAAAAAAAAAAAAAAAAAAAAAAAAGCCCACCCTCCTTCTTTATCACTGAGCAATAGTGGAAAAACTGAGCACAATGAAATTCAAAGGCTGACGCTCGTGGCGCCATGCACACGATTTTTCCAGTTTTTGTGACGTAAACTGGAACTTTAAATAGTTCCTCATTTTTAGACTGAGCCTAGTCTCTCTTTGTCATTTTCCATAAAATGAACGCAGTAAATACTGCAATTACGCTGTAAGGTAAAATACAGAAATCTCGTGATGAGGCCTCAGTTCTGTAATATTCCAAGCGAGACTTACTAACTGTCACGACTATTTTTTATTTCTGCACTAACAATATTTTTAATTATATTTTACAGTAACAGATAAGAATAATATTTACCACAGTATTCCTCGCCATTAACTTTAAATTTTACTACTTCCATAACTGTCGACTTACTCCGACGACTTGTTATTCGGTAATAACACCAATGCAGTCTCATTAATATTAGCACTAGTTAAGTACGTGACACCTGACGAAAACGACCGATAATGCTCAATTAAATGAGTTTAAAAAAAAAAACGGCCAAGTACGTGTCAAAATCTGCAGAATGACGAGTTCCGTAGTCTGGGCTGAAAAACAAAATCCCTAGCAGTTAAAAACATGTTAGGAAAATTAATAATGTTATGCCAGTACATTTTATTAGTGGTCAAAGATTACGTACTTGTAAACTTGTAAAACTTACATAGCAGTGATAGTTTGGGCCAAAGCTGCAAAGCCTGCCGGGGTCGCGGGACTTTTCCAATTACCGTGAACCTGGAACGTAAAGGGCTGTAGCGTTGAGCCACCTTCTAGTAGGACACGGGTATCACGCTGTCCACCGTGATGCTGCTAAACGCTATGCCGAGTTTGCCGTCGAATTTGGCGGCCACGGAAGCGAGGTGGGGTTCTGACGTGGCCTCCGCGAACGTCTTGTCGTGCGCTGTGATGATATCGTCCTCAGAGAAGCCGGACAGGCTGCTTGTTGTATAGTAATTTTTAAAACAAAACTGAGAATACTTCATTTACTTTATTAAAAATGAGAAATTAAAATAACATAATATTGTAGGAAAAGGAGAGATGTAGCGCTTGCCGTGGTCAAAATTGTAATGCCCAAAAAATAATTGAAAGTGACGCAATGACAGAACGAAAATTCTAAATATGAATATTTAAATTTAAAAACAATGAATAGCTCTTAAAGTAAAGAGGTTGAGGCAACAAAAGAGGAGGAATACCTCTCTGTTACAGGGCTATTGAAAGACCCTGTGGATTTTAGTCAGCACGAGTCTGACAGTCCCTCCCACCCTGCCCTGGGTGGGAGGACTCATTTGATGATTTTACTACTTCAAAAAAAGTCAGTGAGAGTTTTACTTTTAACCTTCATTATTAAATACATTAGAAGTATTGCCACACACGAGCGACAAGCACAGCGAAGCGCTTTGGCCAAAAACGGTCAAACCACATCATCTTCTTATCTTCACCATTATAATACTACTTTTAGGATATTTTTCCCCACATCAAAACACAACTAGCTGGTAGGAGGGACACACACTCGAGTCTACTGATGGACCGACATGGTAAATCGGTGTCTTGACGATTAAAGAACCCTAAAAAGTAGGTGACGTAAATATTGGACTCGTTTTGCTATTCGAATTGATGTTGGTTTTAATGATAATGTAATTTACAGAAAACAAACATCACCTAAGTAGTGTTCGCTTAATATTAAACTAACGATATAGTTAAATTTGAACAATGTGTAAAAACAATATTTAGAAAATTGCCTAGAGCCTCAACCAACATAATAATAAAAATAATAATAATATACTCATTGTGCAGCTGCCTCAACGCCTGATGCAGAGAGCAGTTCTTTTGGACACGGCGCGCATTGTGGGGAGGTTCCTCTCTCTAGAGCCCTAACCACCGGCACTTTGGACCCTGTTCCCGATGCTGGTGGGCCTACTATTTTTAATATTTTTAAATGTTTTAAATATATATATGTCGGAGAATCAACACAGAAGCACAACAATTTAAAACAACGCCATCTATTATCGTTGCAGCGGAATCAAAACGAACACAATTTAGAATCTCAATTGATTATTGTTAATTTAGAATAACGCCATCTATCTCTCATTGAAGGAACTATGTAGTTAAATTTGACAGATAACGCTTGGGAACTCAAGTTATCGATGAATAGACTTGGGGAAGGTTAGCGTGGGGAGCAAATGCCAACACCGAGCGAATAGTCGAGTCAAATGTCGATCGCAAGTTCAATCAGCTATTCGACACTGACAGGTAGTGACGTTGACAGATGTTGGCTAACCTGTGTGGGGTAGGCCACATAAGCGGTGACAGTTGAGAGAAGTGGACACCAGGGTCCTGTAACTCAGTAAGTTTGCATTTTGTTCTGGGCTATAGTTCTGTAACTGGACATTAGATGGCATGACTGTCTCAATTTCATCTATACTGAAATACAAATAAAAAAAAAGAAATATTGTTCGAAGATCTATAAAATTTTAACTATTTAAATTTGTTAAAAGGAAAATTAAATAAAATGAAAACAATATTGTTTAAAATATTTCTATGACAACATTGACCCGTAGTAAAATAATGATACGTTTCATTTTACGCACGCATTAAAACACAAAATCGAAGTAAATTGACATATTCATTGTGATAATTTTTATTTCTTGCTCTCAAAGAAATATACTGAGCTGTAATTAAAACAACTATTTAAATTTTAGACTTATTGTAAATTTATAAAATAGTTTTCAAATTACAATTTCAAGTCAAATATTAGCACTGCAAAAAATGCTTGTTACGGAACTTCAATGTCGGCCATTCCGAAATTGTTGTTTTTGTTACCATGGTAACCTGTCTTGTGTCCACTTGTGTCAAACTCGATATTTTATGTTTTGTTTGATGTATTTAGAAAGTTTTAACCGTGAATTTCATTTACGACCTGGATAGTGGCTATGTTATTTGAATTATTATGGATTCATTGCGTTCTTATTACCCGACTGCGCGACGCAAAGAAGGGTAATTACTCGTGCAGTGCCCAACGACGATATAATACTAGACTCCTAATAACAGGCGACCGATGTCTGCCAACACATTAGGCAAAAAAGTCTTATATCCGTCTCATTTCGACCAATCCTGTGAGCCGTAAACATACGTTGAGACAGAACAGACCTTGAGTTAGCCAATCACAACGCAGTACCCCGCCCCCCTCGCTTACGTAGTACCTCAGCGAGTTGGCAGAATAGTTTTGTTCGTTAGATCGTGCAATGCGTAGTCTAGTAATATATAGTCGTTGTGCAGTGCCCATGCATTCTCTCTCTTGGACTCTGGAGTTTTTCATTGCGAATATCCTGTGACCTAGTGTTATCTGTTGTGTGTTAAGTTGTTTGTTTAGTTTCTACAAACTTAATAAAATGTTGTAATACTCAATTTTGTGTTTTATTCTAAACAAAATAAACATTATATTATTATAAGTGAAGAAAGAAAGGGATAGCTATATAGATATATAGCTATCCCTTTCTAGGATACTGCACTTATATGTGTGTAATATGTATGTATCTATATACACACACATGCACTGCAAGTTCTGTAACTCCACATCAGATGGCGCTTGTCGTTGAGGTCAAGTGAAGTCTCTATACCCCTATATACAAATGTACTCTATGGTGGACACTTTGAATCGGTCCGGCAAGCTGGGTAGACATTTTGGTTGCTTCGCCATGATAAACTTCCCGTGTTCCTAAGTTTTTAATCGAGCTATATCTCGGACATCCTTGACTATTTTGTATTCAGTGTTTGTTAGCAAGTAATTAAAAGTGTTAACGAAGATTTTGTGAGGATTATTTCCAATATCCCGACCACTCTGATAACGATTCTCCGTTATATATATTTTTTAATAATATTTAAAAATGTAAAACATAAATTAATGTAAAAAGAATGAATAAAGGATAATAATATTCCACAACTATCACACAACGCCATCTAGTCCCAAGCTAAGCAGAGCTTGTGTTATGGGTACTAGACAACTGATAAACATACTTATCTATTTCTAAATACATACATATTATAGATAAATTACACCCAGACACAGAACAAATGATCGTGCGCTGGGTGGGAATCGAACCCACGACCTCCGGCATAGCAGTCAGGGTCACTAACCACTAGACCAACAGGCCTGTCGTCTGTAACATGATGATGCTCTAAATAGGCACTTGGATCGATGTCCTGATACAGAAAGCAGTACTTTTTTGTTCTTTTTTATGGAGCCCTGACTACCAGTAGTTTGGATCCTTTGGCACTACTATCTAAGCACGAAGCCCACAGCTTCGGGGCTCTTTTCGGCTGACTCCTGATGAGATGTCAGAATTTTTGAATTTAGAACTTAGTAGGGTTCACTCGAAAATTTCTAGTACGGGCCAGTATTTTCGACGACGAACTAAAAGAGTAAACTCGTGGGCTAGTCAGTAATCTTATATTTTCACACACTGTTTTATACTGACTTTTGAATTTATGAAATAAGTATTAATTATATAAAACTAAAATCAACTAAAAAGTAATAATGTACCGTGACATGAAATTGTTGAGGGAGCGCTTTTATGGACGCCTGAAGAAGGTATTAAATTAGGTAATAGGTTTCTTTCAGGCGGTACCTAACAAGATGTGCGCCTTCAACGGTTGGGTCATACCGGTTTTAATGTATTCTTTCGTCATATTTAAATGGATTTAACTGAATTCGACACCTTAGATAGGCGACTCCGCACTCTCTTGACTGCAAATCGGATGCATCACCTACGATCATCGGTGATGAGGCTATATATTGTGTCGCAGGTTTTTCATAAAATAAGGTTTTTGATGAAAAACCGGAAGATGACACATTTTAAACTCATTTTCATCATACACCTTTTTTTTTCTACTGATTCCGATTTTTGATCAAAAACTCGAACTCGGGTTATGATAAAGTTCTTGTCAAAATGCTTTTGCGGGGTCAAGGCTTTTTAAATAAAAAAGGAGCTTCACAGGTGCTTCTACCGGGCTCTTCATGGACCCGATGGAAATTTCAATGTGTCTGTTATCTAAAATTTTAATACAATTTACTGTTAAGACCCAAAAGAGGTACCTAAGAGAATAAAACGAAAATATCGCAAACGATTTTTAATGCACAAACAAAAATTAAAAACATGAAAGGAAACGAAACATTGTACCTAACTGTAATTTGGGTACACTACGATAATACGAAAAACTTTATTCCGAAATTCATAAATACGAATTTCGAAATACCGATTTTCATAATTCCGAATGGTTCAAAATTCCTAATATAACAACTCCGATGAATCATTATTCCTATTTTTAATCATTCCGAAATTTCAAAATTCCTAACGTTTATAATGACTATTCTCAAAATACCGAATTTCATTGGACCGAATATCAAAAATTCCGACTTAATATATTTTCCGAAACATCAAAAACACGAATACCGAATATAAAAAATTCCGATTCGGGTCCGTCAGGTCGAAAAGTCCGAGTCGGGGTGCCCCAAGACACATTTTGCTCCAACGACGATATAATAACAGGCGACCGATGTCTGTCAACACATTAGGCAAAAAAGTCTTATATCCGTCTCATTACGACCACTCCTGTGAGCCGTGAACATACGTTGAGACGGAACAGACCTTGAGTTAGCCAATCACAACGCAGTACCCCGTCCCCCTCGCTTACGTAGTACCTCAGCGAGTTGACAGAATAGTTTTTGTTCCTTAGATCGTGCATGCGGAGTCTAGTAATATATCGTCGTTGTTTTGCTCGCTATTGCAACCTGAGTTATAGCACCACTAAGGTGGTTCAACGGAGCCCCGCTTCGCGGGGCTCCTATTTCTGTGAGCAAGGTTTAAAGTAACCTAACACGAAGGGGATCGGCGGGGTTTTTTAGACCTTAGCATCCCCTTCGAACCTAATCTGTCCGAGTCGGGGTGCCCCAAGTCCCGAGCTCGCTTCGCTCGCTCGAATCCTAAGTTATCCTAATAGCTGGTAATAACTCCTAAAAATCCTGAAGGCAAACAGTGAAAGTTAAGAGGTTACGTCTCGCCACTCCGTGCCTACACAGGCTTAAATAACACTCAGGGAGTACGGTAGACAAAACTACATGAAGCCGGTTTTGCCCCAATTCGTTTCTGCAACTCTCCATGTCACTGACTTTGTAGAGTGAGAAAAATTCCGAAAAAATCAGATTATTCGGAATATTGAAAATCGGAATCTCGTTTTTCGGAATGATAACTCATCGAGCATTACATTTTTCGAATATGTGAAAATCGGAAAACGAAGAAATCGGACATACCTACGACTTTCGGTCAAATAAATTTCGGGATTCTTAATAATAGATATTGTTATTTTTAGGTATTATGTTAATCGGAGTTATGAAAATCGGAATATCTAAACTCGGAATAAAATATTTCGAAGTATTTGGGTGTTCCCTTGTAATTTATCATAATACATAGATCAAAAAAGTTATAAGTGATCACTATCATTCACTGTTTTTTTTTTTTTACTTTATCGAAAAGCAATTGAACTGTTTTATTGTTTTATATTCTAAATCTAGATTTTTAAGCAAAGAATCTAAAAACAAGAAGAAATCATAATAATCTACTGTAACAAAAAATATTAATATTTTTCAAAGTGCTGGCAATTTTTTTTTGATGTGTGTACGGTCTAATTCGCAGCATTCCAATCTGCATGATAAACAGTAACAAACAAATACAAAGTTAATTTTATTAGAAAAATATTCTACCAAATCCTTTAATCTACTATATTAAAATAAGTCGGGTTTTCCTTCCTGACGCTATAACTCCAGAACGCACGAACCGATTTCCACGGTTTTGCATTCGTTGGAAAGGTCTCGGGCTCCGTGAGGTTTATAGCAAAGAAAATCGAAGCCATCTGGTGGCGAAACGGAGTTCGCCGGGTTTGCTAGTATTAAATAGAAATTACGAAAACTAGATTTTTCATATTTTACTCTTTTCAAGCAGCACTCTAATGAAAATCTTAAATATTAATTAAACTTAAGATCTGCAATAGTCGTGGAACACAGCAAAAAGTTTCTTTCAACTGTGTAAGGTCCATCTGAAAAAAAAATTATGTTTTTAAGTTTACTTTCCAAGTTTTGGTAGGCGAGTTTGCTATCTTAATCACAACACAGGCTCAATCAAAGCGCTTACTATTTCGTATTTAATTTCGTTTATTCCCGTCCAGTAACATCCATTACTGTCACACTGTCACTGATACTGATACTGCTAGCCTACATCATCCCACTGCTGGGCAAAGGCCTCTAACCATGACTTCCAATTTTCACGATCCAGGGCCAAAGTGGACCACTGGTCATTGGTTTTGTCAAGCTCGTCCCGCCATCTACGTGTGGTAGGTTCTTCTTGTGTGTCAGGGCCCCATACTGCTACTGGTTGGGAAAAATATTGGACAAAACATTCGAAAATATATCATGTCTGCCGCAGAACCAACGAAAGGTGGAGTAGGAAGGTTCTCGAATGGAGACCGCGTATAGGTAAGCGTAGGGTCTGACGCCCCCCGGCAAGATGGACCAATGACCTGAAGAAGGTGGTTGGCAGTGGCTTTAGTAAAAAAAAAGCAGGAGATCTTGCGCTGTGGCGCTCCCTGGGTGAGGCATATTGAAACTAAATTACTACATAGCTAAATAATGTTTAAATACTACATACTTTCTGCAAACCATTGCGTTTTCGGAATACCAGATTCAAGTCTGGCTTCAGTGATGGCTTCCCGCAGGGCAAATGCTACGACTACTGCCATACAAATTGGAGGCTCACCGATACCTGTTGTGTACCAGAAGATGCGTTTTAGTATTATTTTCTGTCATAGTACCGTTCAGTAACTGACATTGTTGTAGTAGTTATTGGCATAAATGAACAATTGCATAGCCCATAGAATTTAAGCTAGCAGCATCAGGGAGAATAGTTTGTCAAAAAACTGCCTTCTGACTGCGACAGCCTTCGCATAAACCTTTGCCCCCGTCCCATCACGTGACATTCACATCCCATTGCCTGCTTGCTTTTTTACCTTTTCCGACTTGCTAGGCTTGCTAGATTATAGCTGAGTAGTAATTTATAGTGAAAATATATCAAGTGACTTTTCATTTCTACTCTATGGTTATTGAAAGAATCAGTTCGTTTTACTTCGAAACTTGAATTGCCATACAGACAGTCTTGGAAGACTACCAAAAGATTAAAATAAATTTCAAATAAAACACCGTAAATTAAAGCGAATAATAGGCTCATAATGGAGACCAGTGTTAAAAGTTTCTTGATAAAATAAAGGTTAATAAACAATTTAAGTTAATTAGTACCACCTAATAGTTTATTTTTGTTTGAAAAGGTTAAGTGTTACAATTACAATAGTCGTAATGAATCTGGGTTTCTAGTTTGGAGCTCGCCTTCATTCATGAAAACACTATCAAAAGATAGGCCTCGGTGAAAGTTTTCGAGGAACCAATAATAATTCATTTTAAATAATAAACACTTACACTTGGATCCTAAAACGGAAACATCACTGTAAGAATTCTTCCTAAAGTAGATCCTCCAGTCCTGTGGATTATCCCTGGCTAAAGGTACGTGGTAGTTCCAGGATCTGTTTGTGAGGAGTTCACCTGTCGGTGCGTATACTAAATTCTCACAAGTCCAGTAGCCTACACCCATCATAAAGGCTCCTTCCACCTAAAATTAATATTGATTTTCTTTGATTAGAACAATACAAATAGTTTGATACTTAATACGAGTTTTAAAATACTTACTTGACCAATATCAATTTCAGGACTAATACTCTGTCCTACATCTTCACAAAGATCCACTCTCAACAACTCAAATTGTCCAGTCAATACGTCCAGTTCTACTTCAGCTAAAGTTACACCGTAAACAACAAATGGATATTCTTCATCAGTCCTGGTGAATCCATGGGCTTGTAAGTCCACATTACTATTATAAGCTTTTGTGATCAAATCCTCCCATGTAGGATTATCCATAGCATCTCTTACAGGTTTTAGTCTATCTAAGAGTTGTTGGCAAGCCCGCTGTACTCCTAGAATCACATTCTGATTCATGATACTACCGCCAGATAAAGCACAGTTTGGCGCAATCACTGTATTGTTTTCCTTCACAATGATTTTCTCGATGGGAATCTTCAGCATGTAAGCTGCTACTTGGACAGCTTTTGTGTTTATTCCTTGCCCCATTTCTATAGCACCGTGTGTAATTACTACGGAGCCATCTCCACGGTATACCGATAAATTAACTTCAAGATTGATTCCTCCTACTGGTGTCCATCTTAGAAAAGCAAATCTCAGTCCCCTTTTCTTCCATCTATTAACAGCGTTGAATTTGTTAACAGCTTCTCGTCTGTTGGGGTAGTCAGATTGTATCATTACATAATCAATCATTTCTTTCATGTCAGTGCTGTATTGTGGGTCCAGGTTAGCTAGCCTTACGTCTAATGGATCTAGGTTCATCTCGTATGCGGTCTGTTCCATTATAAATTCTGACATTGCGACGTGCTCTAGTGTACCTGATGAGTTGAGATATGATATAGAATTAACTTTTTTTTAAATTATATTTTAAGTTTTTTTTAAATTTTGTTTTAATCTTTGTACTCTTTTTTTTTACTTTGATGTTAAAAAACCTCTGTGTTTTTATATGAATATCATTAAATCTTACCAGGTGCTCTCGCCCAAGTATTTTTAGCATTATCAGTAATTGAATCAAAACTCGTATAAGTCCATCGAGCCCTGTTGTAAGCATTATTAAATTGACCGACGCCAAGCAAAGTAAACTGTTCGTTTGTCTTGTATCCGTTGTCTTCAAAAACTCTGTAATTTATGTATTGTATGGCTCCAGAGCTGCTAACACCAGCCTGAAACCAATCATTAACTTTTAATGTCAGGTTACTACGAGAACAATAATGGTGTATTTTAGTAAATGATTTAAAAATACATAATATTGCTCGCTTTATGCTTTTAATGTTAATCAAGTCATTTTTTTATAGCGGGTTTTGCTCTTAACCTCAATCTATCCCAAAAACAAAGAGAGACCTAAAATAAAGTAAGCTTGTGTGAGGAGTATAATTCCTTCTGGGTGAGCTCGCTCCTAACACTCCTGCGCACTGATGGAATACAATAAAAAACTGTTTGGATAGTGGTGGATTTTGACCTTACGTCAATGAGTCCATTTCCATGCAAAGAGAAAAGATTGTAATATGAAAGACAAAAGAAAGCATGGCTTACCTCAAAATCAGAACAACACGGAAGCCTCTTACCCAGAGCTTTAGTATTAGTTGTCAATGACTGAATGAATCGACACGGTCTGTTTAGTTTCTGTGCTACTAAAGCAGCGGCGACAGCTACCTGAGAGCTGCGGGACAGTTTGATACCATAGGCACCTCCAACTAGACGGGTATGCACATCAATCCTGAGAATGTAATTATGGGAAATGATGATACTCAACAATATACTACTTCTCTAGTTCTTTCAGTTCGAAGGACTTCACAACGAATCAATTAGCAACAGGATAACAGAATTTTAAAATGTAAGAAATATACGTACTGATTCTGGTTCATTTTCAAGGCCCTTGAAATCATCAACTGAACACTTTCCATCCATTGCGTCGCACAATACACATCCAGTCCCTCATCAGATGGCTTTACCACAGTAGTCAGCGTTTCCATAGTATAATGGTACTGACCATATATTGCATTAAGTCCCTTTATCACTCTACTTACATCTGTGCCAGTGTCTGTAGCAGTAACTTTTTGGAATTGGGTAGCTTTGTTAGTATCTATAGTCTTTTTTACATCAAGGAGTGGCTCTTTCACATTTTCATATGTAGCTTTTACTAATTTTGCAGCTTTATCGGCTATGTATCGGCTTTCCGCAACAATTATGCCATATGGTTGGCTAAAATATTTAACGGAGCCACTGGCTAACACTTCTTCGTTAGCAGAGTATAAAAATGAGTCGGGAGGAGTAAAGGAGTTTATTCCTGGTATGTCTTCTGCTGTATAAAAAGCAATGACTCCTGGTAATGCCTACAAAATAGAAAGTTGGAATTTAAACTTCTGTCAATTTAAAACAATGTTCATTAAACTTTTATAGTGTTTCAAATTCTTACCAAAGCTTTGCTAGCATCAATGGACACAATATCTCCTAATGCTACTGTACTAAGAACTAAAGCACAGTACACTTCGTTTGGGTAATGAGGCAAATCTTCAGTATAGAAAGCCTCTCCTGCACATTGTATCTACAAACAGAAATATGAATGTAGCTGGATAATTAAATACAAATTTAAGCACTAGATTCGTGAATCTGATGGCCCTAGAATTACATTGATATTAAAAGATTCTGGCAAACTTTAACAGCCTTACTACAAAAACTTAAACATCTTTTGAACACTTGTCTAAAAAAGGCGTGACTGCAAAACGGACCTTATTTCAACGTCATAATCTGACATTTTTTTAGACAAGTGTTCAACAGACGTTTAAAAGTTTTTGTGGCACCACGGTAAGAATTTATGCTAAAAAGTTAGTGGTTCGGTCCGTTCCGATTTTGACCAAACCCGATAGATATACGTATGTTATTTATCTTCGAAAGAGTTCGCACCCCCAGATCAACAAAGACGTAAGTGCAGATACGTCAAATTTTTTTTATTGCTGTTTTGGATAGTATACGTAAAGATACATGTGCTCAATTTTTTCCGTGCAATTTAGACTTAAAATGAAGGTTTTATAACAAAAAAAAAAAATTGGCTTCTTTTAACTTTAATATTTTTTCAAATAATAAAGTCGATAAACCAACATAAGCACGTAAAATTTCTTTACAATACACCTAATCATGCTTAGGTTTTTGTTCCATCAAAAAAAGCAAAAAACGTATAATTATATCTCGTATTATGCTTTTTAATGCCTAATAAAAAAACGATTTTCTTAAAATAATACCGATTACATCCCATCACAAATAAAAATAATCAAACAAAAAAAGCCGTATTTCTATGTTCACGGGTGCACTCGCACACAGTTTCGAAATAATCATGCTTACGCCTTTTTTCTTTCGCCTTTCTTGATCTAGTTGGCGGAAGTAATCATGAACTCGTCACATAAACAAATCGAAAGGTCTGGGTACTTACCCTTACATCGCATGCGCGGGTGTGGATTATTTGTTTAGTTTTCATAACTCACGCGCCGCTCAGAGACAACTGCACGTAACGATTTGTATTTCCGAGTTAAAAAGAAGTTTAAAGAAGTGTTTAGGTACTAATCGGAATTAAGTATCCCTTTTTTTTTCAGTCTACACTGTCTCACTGCTGGGCAAAGGCCTCCCCTAAGTTTTTCCAAGTTTTCTTGTCCAGCGCCACTTCGAACCAGTCCTCACGGTGTGAATCCAGCTCGTCTCGCCACCTTTTTCTAGGCCGGCCTCGGCGGCGCCGTCCATCTTCAGGCACCCACTGTGTGGCGGCCTTCGCCCAGCGGTCAATGTTCATGTGGCTGACGTGACCCGCCCAGTCCCACTTCAGCTTGGCAGCCTTCTTGCCGACGTCCAGAATGCCCGTTTTGGAACGTATCGTGGTGTTGCGAACTCTGTCCTGTCGTTTGATGCCCAGAATGCTGCGTTCCATTGCCCTTTGGCAGACTCCAAGGCGGAACCTTCATAAGCGTCTTCTTGGACCAGTAGCTTTTCCAGGCGTTTTCGATTCGGCGATCGATTTCTCTTTCTTGCCTGTTTTCGAAAGATACTAACTGGCCCAAGTAGATATACTCATCGACATATTTTATATCCTGCCCATCTACCTCGACCCTACGCTTAGTGCTGTTTGTCATTATTTGTGTTTTAGACCGATTCATCGCAAGTCCCACCAAGGAGTTAGCCGTGCTCAGTTCTTGGAGCATGGTTTGTAGTTCAAAAGCTGTAGGGGCAAAAAGAACAATGTCATCGGCAAAACGGAGGTTTGTCAGCCTCTTATTGCCGATTTCTATACCTTAAGTCGCCCAAGAGGCTGCCAAAGTTTTAAATATCTCCTCAAGTGTGCTGGTGACGGGCACGCCGCGATTGCGGCGGTAAGACCCCTCTTTGAGGAGTGGCTGGAGAGACGTCATGGCGTCCTTACTTTCAGCCTGACGCAGGTCCTCACCGGGCACGGATGCTTCGGGAGGTTCCTATGTTTGATGCGGAAGGAGGAAACGCCTGGGTGATGTCACCATTGCGAAGATCGCCCGGAGGACACGGTGGAGCATACGGTGCAGGACTGCCCCGCTTGGGCAGAACACCGACGTGTCCTCACGGCAGCGATAGGCGGAGACCTCTCGCGCCCAGCATTGGTCGCGGCCATGCTGCGGGGCAAGACGGAGTGGGAAGCGGTCGCCTCCTTCTGCGAAGCAGTAATGCTCGCGAAGGAGGAGGCGGGCCGCGTGAGAGAGAGGACAGTGTCCTCCCTCCGCCCCACCCGCGGTGGTGGACGCCCATGGTGGTGGGCATGCGGGCAGCGAGTAAAGGGCAACTCGCTGCCCGACCATGAATCATGCCCGGGTCGACGGCGCGTTGTGTCCCATGCGCGCCTCAAAGAGCGTCAGCATACTGACGGGGCCCCCTCTCAGAGGGCCAAAGCCTGCTCGGGTCGCGGGATTATTTCCTTACCGTGACCCCGGAACATGAAGGGCTACTGAAGGACACTGCCGATTTTAGTCAGTACAAGTCTGACAGTCCCTCCCGCCCTGCCCGGGGTGGGAGGACTCATTTGATGATTTTACCATGTTATTCAGAGAGAGCGGATCACCCTGCATGACTCCCTTTTGAATTTGAAATGTGGGTCCTTCATTACTGAGTTTGATGTTTTCGGTGCTGTTCTAGTAAATACTTCTGAGGAGGTCAATATACTGCAATTCTAATTCTTGGTTTTCAAGAGCTTTAAACATTGAGGAGTGTTTAATACTGTCAAAGGCTTTAGAATAATCTACGAAGGCTAAGTAGAGAGGTTTATTAAATTCTGAGTATTTTTCTAGTTAAGTTGGTTCGAAGTCTGCAGGTGGTCGGTTGTTGAGAAACTGGGGCGAAATCCAGCTTGTTCAGGTGGTTGATGTTTATCCAATTTGTCATCTATACGGTTATGTATTACTTTAATGAAAGTCTTGTAGATGTGAGAATGATGTTAAACTTATTGGACGATAATTGCCGATGTCACTTTTGTCGCCCTTTTTATGCAGAAGGAATATGTTTGAATGGCACATTGTTTTTGGAACTTTTCCGGACCAAAAAAATGGTGTTAAATAGGTTAGTAAGGTGGGGCAACAGAGTGGAAGATCCTATTTTGAGTGCTTCTGTGGTAATTCCATCTTCTCCAGGAATTTTATTGTAGCGCATAGTAGCAAGCGCTTTGTGCAATTCATAACCATTTATGGGGGGGATGGAATCGGATAGATTATATTCAGTATAGTTATCGTATGATGGATGCTCGGAATATAATGATTTATAATATTTTGTGGCAATTTCCATGATTTTACAGGTATTTACAGATTTATTGATTATATTTTACAGGTACATATTTTGTAGGTGTTGTTTGTTCCGGTAACTATTGCACTGTATTGTTTTTCTGCGTCTGTTTCATCGATTTCAAGTTCCTTAAAATAATTAGACAGTTCCTGGTTGAAATGTTGGAAGTTATTAACGAGGGTCTCTTTAGACAGTCTTTTAATTTGTTTTATAAATAATTTGGCTCGATGGATTTTAAAATCTAGTCTGATTTTAACACGAATGGGTGTCTGAATATGGTCTGAACTATATTTGATCCTGTTTATGACATTAATATTTTTAATAATATATCTATTGGATGACAAGATGTAGTCGATTTCGTTGTGTGTGATGCCATCTGGTGACACCCAGGTCCATCGTCTTTGCGGTTTCTTCATATAGAAACTGTTGACTATGTGCATGCTCTGTCCAAAGGCAAATTGAGTGAGTCGAGTGCCTCGCTCGTTTCGATCTCGTAACCCAAAACTACCAACTGTGTCACCACAATCCAGTTCTTGCCTTCGTCCCACTTTTGCAAGTCACCAATAACCATGTTCCAGGTGCCTTTATTTTCGTCGCATGCTCTATTAACAAGATCGTAAACATCTTCTACATCTTCATCTGAATATGCAGATGTTGGTGCATATACCTGAACAAGAGTTAGAGTTTTGGTAGGTGTTAGTTGGAACTTGAGCACAGCGACACGTTCAGAGTACCTATCCTAAAAAATCATTTATGTTGTCCTTCCACTTCTTTGCCACCATGAACCCCACTCCGTGTTGGCCACTGGTTTCACCGAAGTGGAAGAACACGGCATCGTCTCTTTCCTCTGTTTGCTCACCTTCTCGTCTCACTTCTGAAAGTCCCAAAATGTCCCAACTAATATCCTTTATTTACAAGCTCAATCAACCGCTCATCTTTCAGCAGCGTCCGAACATTGTATGTAAGAATGTTGAGTGTACCGGAGTCCTTTATGTAATTTGCCGTAATTGTCGTTTGAAGGTTAGTCGAATATCTCGCCGGAGATTTATAGCTCCCCTGTCACCAGGGCTATGCTCGCGCCCGTCTACGCCAGCACAACTGCTGGAGTCGCCGGGCACTTGGGGTTTTTTTTTCAATACTAATATGATTAACATTCTTTTGTGTGAATGTTTAGTAATTGGTATAATAAATTATTTTAAGATTTTTGTTGTGATTATTAATTTTAATATTTTGAGGTCTTAATAAGAAGTTCTATTTAATTACCGTTCTGATTTAATTACAAAATTAAAATTATAATTCACTGTTAATTTGATTATCTTTTATCACTAATAATCTGTTCTGTTATGACTATTATTATAATAAAGTGCAATTTTCTAAAAACCTTTTTTATTACACCACTGAAATATATTTTACCTAGAAACTTAATATTACTTACAGTTATGGTTTAATTGAACATACTGTTATAAAAAGGCCGTATTTAGACTTAAAACTATATTTTACTTTTATTTTTTAACAAAAAAAGCCGTAAATGCATCTTAAAATTCGATAAGTAAAATAAAATTAAGCAAAAAAGGGCTTAAGCAGTACTTAGCCTCTGTATTTTATCATAGTATAGAACTTCGTAACAGACGTAAGCATGAGTAGTTACAGTATTAAAAATATTTAGAAAGCGATGATTAGAATAAAAAACATTACATCTGAGGATTGCTCTTAAATAAATAAGGAAAACGTCTGTAAAACTTTAAACATTAAATACTGATTACCAATTTAATTTAAGGTGTTTCGAATGTAAACAAAAAAAAAGGTTGTTTTTTTTACTATTTTTTGATATATAACAATAGATCATAGAGTCAAAAACAAAGTAGATATACCTGGTTAAACAGTTTTTTTGCTCCCCTGTAAAGTTAGTGAATTCCACTTACGCCTTTATTGGCCTGGGTGTGCGAGTTGTTCTTACCACAGCTTCCACTTTCTGTATGGGCTTACTAAGGGGCCACACTGTTTGGTTGGTTTCAAATATTTGTGTTGCTCGGGACACAGGCCGAGTATCAGCCAAGTTCGTGGCTCCTGATTTAAAACGAGTGTTAAGTTTCGTCTCCGGTGATAGAGCAAGCAGTCCCTGGTTTGAAATAAAATATTTTAAGTTTGTTGTTTTTATAATAGGTACCTACTGTAGTTTATTTTTTGAAACTATTTATCTTTAGATTTTTGATATTTCAATGATGAACTGTCATCATTTATTATATCAATTACACATCCTCTTGGTATGGTCGGCACTATCTTTATAAAAATTCTAACATCCCGAAACATTTCAATCTGCAAGAGCATACGGATGATCTGAAACGATAAAAGCAATTCGCGGCAGCTACGTCTATTAAAGTGCTCAACAGTCCGCGAATTTCGGAACTGTTCGAACTTTTTTAGGCCAAGTTTTTTAGTCCTGCATATTTTTTAGAAAACAGGTTTGTACAGAGACCCCGAGATGACATAATATTATACTTCGCGTCTAATGTCGTGTGACGAAAGACGTACCGCTCGAGGTAGAAGACAGGGCTAAATGTAAAAAGGTAAACGCACTTCAAGAAATCTTACTTTATAAAATAATGCCAAGGCACAATTCTTCCTATATTCCACTGAAGAATCTGGTGGATTGTCTTCAACAACCAGCTCAGCCTCCAAGATCTTAAGTGCTGACGTCAGTGTCTCATTCGTGAACAGGTTCTTCCCCTTTAGAAACTGCTCCGTGGCATCAGCTCTACTGAATGATGGGGATAAGGCACCGAAGACTATCCTTGCACTGTCCACTACATTTCCGGTTTTTAATTTGTACAGAAATCCTGCATTCACTAAAGCATGGGCATTTTCAGAACGTGGCATCACCTGTAACATTCACTGTGTAGTAAGGATACTTTTATAAAGAAGCAGACTGTCGGCGCAATCAGGTAGACCACATAAGATAATAACATGGGTTTCGTATAGGTACGTACATAAATTTACACTAGTTATCTTATGCGGTCGCGCTTATAGACGCATGTCGGCGTCAACTACCAGCACCGGTCGATGCGGGTTAAGCATTTGCCGGTGTAGTGTCCACAAAATTAATGTTAAATAGTAGAAAAGTAAGAATTTCCAAATCCAAGAAAAATGTCACCTTTCTTGAGAAGATTTTTTTTACTTTTGTATTTATTTACCAAAACAGACAAGAACCTAGAAGACATTAACATTTAGTACTTTACTGATAATGTGGTTTCATACATTTTCAAATTCTGCTACTTATTTTAATAATAATAATAATAATAATAATCGTGAATTTAAATTAAGTTTTAATAGTGGTTCAAGTTAATTAGTTTTTTCTAGCTTCTGTAACTTGATTAAACTCTAAAAACTTTTATTGCATTATTATGTACCTAAATGATTTATAACTTTGAACCGAAAATCTTTGTAACAAGATTCTTTTAAAGATACCGTATGCATATTTTTAGCTTCACTTTTATTCCATCTAAAGTTTTTGAACGATACTATATGTTTTTGTGACGGTCATAAAATGTATTTCACATAAATATTGACACTTACCTTAAATGTGGATATGCGGTAGTTGTCATTAAGTGGCGGTAACATCACATTCCAAATAACGTATCCTCTTAAATTGACTTTGAGAAATTGTTGCATCGTCACAGTTTCTTTGGCGCAAAGTCTCTTCTCTAAAATTGATAAAATAAATGGTACTCATTGTACAAAATTTAAAGTTTATTTTTCTATTTTCTCCATAAAATCTAAACAAAGTTTTTTCCGAGACTAGTTTTTTTTCTCTCAACCTGCGGGCAAAGGCCTCCTAGATAATCTTTCTTTTGTTTTGCTTTTTTTTCAGAAGAAGTCTTATTTGTCAGCCAGCTTTCCTTAAGGATTCTTTGGCTGAAGCAAGTGGTGCAAATATTTTACATCGAGTTCAAAGTGAAAGTCAAAGTTAAGCCATCAAAGAGGCACTTTTAAACGTCGAATATTAAAATTAAGGAAAAGGGATGGGATGGGATTGGATTGATTCTACACCCATTCGCAAAGGTAGGTTGTATGAAGAAGAATGGGCAAGAAACTCCACTTACTCTTTTTAAACATGTGTTAATATTTTTACAACATCATTTGAAATAAATAATGTGAAAGCAATGTACCTTGGAAATATAGACTAAATAGTATAAAAATTAAAAATTTAAGAAGGAAAAAAAAAAGCAAAAAAGTACATGGTGTTCACATTTTAACAAAATATTGCAATTATAGTTCTAAAACATAACAACATAATTATTTACTTACGTATGGTCACTTGCGCCCCAACCATTTCTAAAAGCAAGAATATATCAGACGCGAACCATTTGTTCTGGTTCTTCATCACAAGATTCCCTGCAATCGACGCCACCTACATAATACATTAAACATGTCAGAAACTCTCAAGCTCCTAGCTATTCAAATAACGTCGTATCTAAATTACAAAACAGGCCAAATGCAAGGAAACTTCTGTTCACAGATTTCCCTGATGTAATTTTTTGTTAGAACAACTAAAGTGTTAAGTGCCTCATAAAACATAGATTGATTATAACAGCTTGTAATAATGATCTTGACATCATACAATATCTACATTATTACCACATTATGTTAGAATGATCAACGGCAATGGAAACTCTCACCAATTAAATAGGACATCCGATATAAATCTTTATACGATCAAAACTTCAACTACTTCTTTTCAAGGTTAAAAACAACAGCCGTGCCAAGATTTTGATTCAAAACAGAGCGCAACTTACATTTCTAACAGGAATATGTGCAACTTTTAGCACATGATCATAAATCTTCTTCAGATATCCAAAGTATTGTTCTGTAGATACAGTTTTTAGTATTTCTAAAAACTCTGTAAGTGTCGTTCCACCTTTCACTATTAAGTTCTGGTCAATTGTGTATCCTTTCAGTTCTTTGACTCCGCTTATGTCAATAAGGACCCGAGGGTATTCTTCTATAGGATAAACTCCTGTAAATATAATCTTTATCATATTATCTCTAGGGTCTGTTATCTGTAGGTGAAACTATGTCATTAGATGCAAATATGGTTAGATTGCAACAACAACGTTTACTGCCAGATATCAGCTCGTTGCCAGTTTCGAAATTTATATCATGAGTTGTCTTGAGTCAAATATAAAACTCTGTTAGAAATGTTGAGTTCGTGTATTATGAATATAAAGAAAGGGTTCAGCCACTACTGTCTCATTGAATACTATAACATTATAGGTTGTGAGAGTCATTGGTGTACATGAAACCAAAATTAGATCCCAAGACCGAGAAAAGTATTATTGAGTTCTCACATCAGAAATTTCTTTGTTACAACTATAGAGTCTATGTTGTACCCAGACGTTAGTAAGACTCTCCTGACTAATTTTTGCAACCAATTTTTTATACAACATTGAATGATTACCTTTTGCAGTATCCCCGGCAATCAGCATACAAGAATCATCTCCTTCCCTTCCTAAAATGCTAAATATATCGCTGACTTTTAGTGCTCGAACCCAAAGCTTGCCATCTTTCAACATAATTTCTATGACTTTTTCATATTCTTCATCTACAAAGCACCAATCACTATCCTCACAATGACTCTTATCACATGCTTCTCCATTCTTCTTACAGATTTGAAGATCTTCAATATCTTTGAGTTGGATCTGCCTGGGAGCGTCTTTGGCAAAAGTTTTAAAGGCGTCCAGGATACTTCTATAGCCGGTACAGCGACATGTTTGACTGCCTAGTGATCTCTCTACTTCACGCATCGTTATATTTGGATTGGATTGAAGGAGACTGGAACAATAAATTATTTTGTATTAATCTAAAATATGAATTACTTTGAAGTTATTATTTTTCTCATAATATTTATGCATTTTGTTTTAAAGGCCTTTATCATCATCAACATCAGCCGGAAGACGTCCACTGCTGATCATAGGCCTCCCCTTTAGACCGCCACGCCGAACAACGGTCCACCTATTGGAAGGACTGCCTACGCTCCGTCTTCCGGTCGGTGGTCGTCACTCGAAAGCTTTTCTTCCCCATCGGTTATCAGTTCTACCAGCGATGTGGCCTGCCCATTGCCACTTAACTTGCAAATCTCACGAGCTATGTCGGTGAGTCTGGTTCTTCACTTGAAATAAACGTGTAAGTACCTACTTACAAATTATTCATTCCTTTGAATAATAAAAATAAACAGACACGAAACATTATTGAAACAGATGTTTGAAACCCTAAAACAATTTGTCGATTATTTATTTTGCACAAAACGAAAACCTCAATTTTTCATTAACTTATGGGTTTCGATTTAAAATATCGTATTTAAATGTTTTGTTTGTGCCCTGATGCAGTAACATGGGTGACGGCTAGCAACGAAGGAGATAATTTATCTTCTATAAGAATTAGATTTAAGTAGCGCCCAATCATGAATTTCGGATCATTCTCATTAGTTCCACCACCAATTAGTTCCATGGAACTAGTGAGATTTTTTTTTCTCAATAGTTCCATGGACTTTGACAATGGAACAAATCAAACAAAACTTAATCGAACTCGTCTCACTAGTTCCAAAGTAGTTGTTCCATGGAACTAGTGAGATTGTTTTTTCCCAGTAGTTCCATTAGTTCTTTTTAATTGAATAAGTGAAACTAAAGTTAATAACAATCATCTTTCTTATTACTTCCACTTTCTACAAATATTTCATCAACTGAGAATGAGGGAATAAAACACACCACAACTGTTAAAAACCACCCATTATGCAAACCTAGTACAATTTTTTCGTGAGAATGATGTTGTGATTAACTTCAGTTTCACTTGTTCAATCTGGGGGCACGGCAGTGCCCCGCCAAGTCTCGAGCAAAAGGGCACGGCCGTACCATCTTTTCTCGAAGCGATTCGCGGCTGTTTCGCCCCCCCTATAACTTCGACGTGGACAAAGCTAGGAGTTTAGGTTTTCGGTGAATAATAGTAGGCATTAGAACAAGCTTAAGTTCGAAATTACATGCCAATTGAATGAATAGTTTAGGAGTTACGGTCGATCAAAGTTACACCATTTTGTCACTCACTCACTCACTGACTCAGTGACCGATCATCAAAAATCTAAGGTACTTCTAGCAGACTTAGAAACTTCAAATTTTGCACCAAGATTGGTCATTAGCCACATGTAAAGGAAAAATTATAAAAACATTAAAAAATAATATACCTTAAAAAACAATTTTATATTTGCGGTTTGGCAAGAACATTGTGTATGGATTTTGACTGCATTGTTAACTTTGTTCGTTGTTTAAGTTAGTATTCAATTGGATGAATACATACATAGAATAGAAAGGAATAATATAAATGTAATACATAGACTATAATTAATATAAATTAATACATAAAGTTCATAATTCATTAAATTAATAAAGCTAAAACTCCATTGTTTTGCGATAAATATTGTATGCGTGCTCGATAGATGGCGTTGTACCTGTCTGAATCGCGCTATGGTTTCGTTACAGAGCGCAGTCTAAGTAGTACTTTAAAATAATTCAATAATTTTCATTTGATAGCGCCATCTATCTATGAACAACCATTTCGAAACTAAAAAAATATTGTAGCGATATTCGGAGTAGATTTATTATTGTTACTGAAACAGTTATTTAGGAAAATAGTTTATTAATATAACATAATAATAATAATAATATTCATTTATTTGCTCAGAATGTAGGTATTTACAATAAGGTGTTTACAGAAATGTTGAAGAATCCTTGTACATCCTACCATTTTGGCATGCAAATATTGATGCAGTTCATCATCACACACACAAGTCTTGCTAAAGCTTATCAGTTAGAAACTCAGATACGGAGTAATAACATTTATTTAATAAAAGTGCAGTTAATTTCTTTTTGAAACTTTTTAAAGGTTCCTCTTTTATAGAATCAGGAATGTGGTTAAAGATAGAGGGTGCCATTCCAAGAACATTATTCCTCAACAAAGCAGTCTTATATCTTCCAGTGTGTAACAAGTTTCGGTATTGAGAACGCAAAGTTACATCTCGGTATCTGCCTTCCGATAACGGTAAAAATAGGTTTCTATTACACTTAACAAAAAAAGCAATTTCCAAAATGTAAAGGCACGGGAAAGTCAAAAGATTATAATTTTTAAAGATTGGAACACAGCTGTCAGTAACTTTCAAACCAAATATTGCTCGCAAACATCGTTTTTGGGCTTTAAAAATACTCTCCCTCTCAGTACAATTGCCCCAGAATATAATACCAAACCTTAGAATGGAAACAACAAGACCATGATATGCTAGTAATACTGTTTTGATATTAACTTTTTTCCTAAGATTATAAAGTGCATATGCAGATGCGCTGAGTTTATTACATATTGCTTCAGCCTGTGGCTTCCATGTTAGCTGACTATCAATTAAAATTCCTAAAAACTTTGTAACCTCCACTCTGTCCACGTCTTGGTTATTGTAATTGATGTTAAGGTCATTATTACGGATTCTTTGGTAAAAATGCATGATTTTTGTTTTTTGTATATTAATTTGTAAATTGTTTTTATTTAGCCAATTTATTATAACTTTAATGGTGTCGTTTATATCGTTTTCGTAATTTTCATTATTATCACATTTTATGACTGCTGTACTGTCGTCCGCAAAAAGTACCATAGGATGTTGGATTTGGCGTGGGAGGTCGTTAATGTAAATTGAGAAAAACGATGGACCAAGGACGGTTCCTTGTGGTACACCAAATTTAATTTCTCTACTTGAAGACACGTACCTTTTTTCTAATTTAGACTTAACACATACTTTATTTATTTCTGTTAGTTGTTTGCGCCCGGATAAATATGTTTTTATTAAGTTTAGGATATTACCTCGAATACCATATGCATTTAGTTTTTGTAGGAGTATGTTATGGTCGACAAAATCGAAGGCTTTCGACATATCTGTAAAAACAGCACATATAGGCGTTTTTTTATCAACATTTGGCATAATGACATTCAGCAAGTCAAAAATTGCCATGTTTATATTTTTGTTTTTCCTGAACCCGTATTGCTCATGGCAAAGTATATTAAATTTATTTAAAAAAGATGATATTGCCTCAGATATTACTTTTTCTATTATTTTTGAAAAAACCGGAATCAAAGCTATCGGTCTATAGTTCGACATATCCTCTTTATTGTTCTTTTTATGAATTGGTTTTACAATTGTAGTTTTTAAGCTGTCTGGAAATATTCCTGATGATATGCTAACGTTAATAATATGAGCTATAGGGCCAGCTATATTATTAGCAACAAATTTTATGACTTGAGTGGAAATCCCATCATAACCAAAGCTCTTTTTATTTTTTAGTAATTTAATTATTCTTATCACGTCTTCAGGTACGACTGGTGGCACAAATATTGAGTTTGGGTTATGGTCTATTTTCTTAATGTCGAGTAATGTCTTATTAGGTATATTTGTAATTTGGTCAATGAAAAAATTATTGAAACACTCTGCTATTTGTTTCGGGTCCGTAATTGTATGGTTATTAATCTTTATCTGTGTAATTGGTTCTTTAATTATTTTGTTGTTATTTATTATTTGCCATGAGGTTTTTGATTTATTTTTAGAGTTCTCGATCATGTAATTATTTTGGGATGTCTTAGTTAATTTTATGATTTTTTTGAATCTCTGAGAGTAATTAATAAAAGCGATTTTATTTTCTCGTGATGGTCTTAATCTATATTTCCAAAGTAAATTTCGCTGTTTTTTACTGCATAATCGTATGCCACGCGATAGCCATTTAATAGGCTTTTCTGATTTTTTTATCACTAGCTTGTATGGAAAACATAAGTCATGCAGAAGCTTAAATGTTTCAATGAAATTATCATACGCCTTGTTCGAATCCTCAGTGTCATATACGTCACAAAACGATAGGTTTTGAAGGTAGCTATTAAATTTAGCAAGGTTTTCTATATAAGTGTCTCGAATCTTAGTTCTCCAACTTTTTATTATGCATGATTTATTTACTTTTATCTTAATCAATTGTGCTGTATGGTCAGATAGCCCGAAGTCTATTACTTGAGATTTACATTTCTGTTTGATATTGTGTGCAAAGTTATCTAAACAAGTATTACTCACAGGACGTGTTGCTTCATTAAATTCCAAAATAAGATTGAAACTCAGGAGGAAGCATTTAAGTTCCAAGGTGATTCTATTATTTTTTAAAACGTCTATATTAAGATCGCCGCATAAAATTATTTTAGTGTGACGATTAGTACATATTTTTTTTAGAATAATATCTAAATTTTCATAAAATTTACTTAAGTTGGTCAGCTTAGGCGGTCTATAAATACATAATATAATTAAATTGTGTTGTTTCATTTTAATTGCACAACATTCTATTATTCCCGAAACCGAGAATTTCATAACATCGGGTAATTCTTTATACTCAAGACCCTTTTTGACTAAAATACAGGCTCCGCCGCGCTTTATGTTGTCTCTTGAGTAACATGCAGCGAGCCTATAATTAGGTATATGAAGAAGATGTTCCTGCCCGGACATTATAAAATGCTCGGTTATGCATATAATATCTACATTTATTTGTTTTTTTAATAACTCCTGAGTATGCACGGTTAACAGGTCAGATTTATTTATAAGTCCGGCAATATTCTGATGCATAACATACATGTGATCAAAGAAAAAACTCGGTATGTGTGGCCGCGTTCGTGTTATCATTATGTTCTAGATCAGGCTCTACTTCCGAATATGACATTTGGTAATCATTTATAAGTAACAGCAGATTTTGAAAAATATTTCTCACACCTCGGTTATTTAATTTTCTATTGTGTTTTGAAAACATAGTAAAATCGTAGGATAAGTCAAAATTAGAGTCTAATACTGTTACATAATTATGTGTCAATAAATCAAGGTGAAGCAAGTTGTTAAACGTTTCGATACGCCAGTTGAACATCATTGAATAATCGCTTAGTTTAAATGTAGGTAAACATAAAATGATATTTGTATGTTGAATATTTTCTAGTGTTTTCCTTAACTCTATTACAATTTCTACATAATTTTTAGTTATTTCGAAATCTTCTCTTCATAGACATAGTTACATATCTAGTTGTTTACGTGTTATTTAGTTTAGTTATATTTTTAGTTTGTAAGTTAGCAGATATATATTTATTTAGTTATTTGTTAGTTAGTTTAGTTCTATTTAGTTTGTTAGATAGAGAATGGGTCCTAAGCAAAAAAGTAACTGAAGTCCAAGAAATTATGAGGACACCTAAAAAAAGAAAGAAATACACTTACAAAAAATAAATGAGATCCCACCAAAAACATTAAATGTAAAAAATGCCAAGTCTCTCGATGCAGTCTTTCCATCGTAAAAAGTTTTGAGATCTCACAGAAGCCAAGTCCTATTCAAATTATTTTGTAGTTATAAATCAACATTTAGTAATTATATCAATAGTTTTCTTTATATTATAACTATAGTGACTTGGCAATGAGCACAAATTAACTTGCTGACTGGAATTATGTGCAAATGTTACTGACGAGACCTGTGATCAGATTATTTGTTATGTGTGAATCATGATGGTCACTACCGACTACATGTTCCAATACAATAATTAAGAATACCTTACGGGCCATCGCTTTATGGAAGTAAATGATGAATGTTAAGAGAATATATAAAGTAAAAGAGAATGTTTAGTTTACGCATGCGGTGTGTGTAACCTCCAAATATGCCGTTTTATTTGTTTTTACTTGTGCTCATTGCCAAGTCACTATAGTTATAATATAAAGAAAACTATTGATATAATTACTAAATGTTGATTTATAACTACAAAATAATTTGAATAGGACTTGGCTTCTGTGAGATCTCAAAACTTTTTACGATGGAAAGACTGCATCGAGAGACTTGGCATTTTTTACATTTAATGTTTTTGGTGGGATAAAATTAAAAAGAACTAATGGAACTACTGGGCAAAACCAATATCACTAGTTCCATGGAACTAATTGATGGTGGAACTAGTGAGAATGATCCTGAATTTCGATCTCGCCGTGCATGACTGCGATGGTCTAATTGATTTTATTTTTAGCGCATTGCAGGTTCAGGTACACTACTTGCAATCACTTTTTTCTTCCCACAATTAAAAATTTTAGCTGAACGTTACCTATACATCGCCATAACCCAGGAAGGGGAACAGTATCCACACTGGGATCCATTCTTCTCTGCCAGGGTGGTCTGCAGCGGGTGGTAGCCTTTCTTCCTGTTGCCCAGCCCCTCGATCGTGGTGATCTCCCAACCGTGGCATGATGTTACTGGTCTCATGCACTATGGGAGAAATAAAAACAAATGATTTCATCACCATCATCATCATCAGCCTATAAACGTTGCTACTGCTGGGCAAGCCTACTCTCTGTGAGAGGGAATGGGGAATACACCACGCGGGCCCAGTGCGGGTTGGTAGATGTCCCACGTATCCGAATTTTTGGTTCTATGACATGCCGGTTTCTTCACGATGTTTTCCTTCACCGTTTCTGAGAGCTGTGGTGATGAAATATTTTTTACAAATAATGCGCCTGACTAGGTTCGATCCCACAACCTACTATTCGCAACTCGGAGCCCATACCACAGGGCCACCACTGATCCAAAAGTAATTTGGCTAATGAGATTTCGATTAACATCATATCCAAATGTTTTCACAATGATCCTTCAATAGCCCGTTACGTTCCAGGGTCACGGTTACCTGGTGAGATAGTTCTGCGACCCCGGCAGGTTTTGGCTTTGGAACACGACGCCCCGTCGACCCGGGCATGGTCCATGATCGAACGGACGAGTCACCCATTCCTCGCCGTCCACATGCCCGCGCCTAGGTTTTGGTTGGAAATTGCTTCACGACGTCTGTTGCCGTATAGGCGCTGTCCTCTCCCTCACGATTCCCACCTCCTCCTTCACTAGCATGACTGCTTCACAGAAGGCGGCGACTGCTTTGTCTTACTTCTCCTGAGGTCTAGGATGGATATACTAGAGAGTACGAATTATAATAAAAATGAATGATTAAGATAGTTACCGAATTGATAGCACACGGTACGGCCGAAGGCGACCGAGCGCTGACGACGCACGCGCCACAGCCACCCTCGCGACACATGTACTTGGTGCCGTGGAGCCCTATGCGGTCTCGCAGGTAGTCGAGCAGCGTCACGTCCGAGCTCACATCGCATCCAACTAGGAACAAAAAAGAAAAATAAAAAAAAAAAACCGGTTGTCGTAAGCCACTCTAACGAGTTCGATGGAAATATAATAAAGGATGTAAATACAAGGGCAAAACATCAATTTAGCTAGAATTACACGAAAAATATATATTATGTTTCATAATTTCGTAGTATGACGCGACTTTTAAGCAGCCTGATTTGTTTATGCGTCGACTTCCATGGTGACCACGGGCTCAAAACTATGGTAAACAATGGCTTTTTCTTTTTTGTTTTCGTTCTGTCAGTTGTTTTTGGAGTTTCCTCATTTTTTTTTAAGGTATCTTCATTTGCACCAGCTGGTTTGGATTAATATAGCTCAAATGAATAATACATTATATATATTATGAAATGAAAAATTATTAACAATTTTCTGAAACATTTGTAAAACGCAATATTTACGTAAAAATATTGTAAAGCGTGTGTTTATAAAATACAACGTTTGCATAATGACTTGTGAAATGAATAGTTTATAAAACATTGATTGCAAACTAAAGATTTGTCAATGGGGATTTGTAAAAAAAATAATAAACCTTGTATAAATAAAAAAAAAACAGTTATCACGAAGGTAAGAGATTAGGAACGAAAAAGGAAGGAATACGTTAGGAACTGTCTTACTTGACTGCCTAGAAATCACTAGGTTCCGCGGTCACGATAATGCAGTCCTAATAAGCATTGCAACTTTTTTTTGTCGCATTTCTGTGAGATAAAAATTTATAAAACTGCTTAAAAACTCTATAATATTAATTACTTTACACAATTTAATTGGAATCTATTCAAATAACAATAAAAAATATTCACCAGAGTATTCCAAGCCATTAACTTTAAATTTTATCTGTGCCATGATTGAGAGCCCACTTGCTACACTGGCTTGTTCTGCGATAAGATCACAGCTGTATGAAGCCAAGCCACATAAAAATTATATCAATATACCAAAATATGGCGTACATGATGTCACAAGGTGTCCGTTTCGACCGCGCGGCCATGACGTTTTTTTTAAATAAAAACCATCCCGTTTTTGTAAAAAAATGTAAAAGTCGATTCCCAAAAACCATAAATTTGTCAAAGCAATGGTTAAAAAGTTATAAGGGTTTGAATGTCGCCGCGCCATCGAAACGCTCCGAACCGCGCGGCCATGGAGATCTTTTAAACTAAGAGTCGCAGAGACCTGAAATTTTGGGAAATAGTAGATTGAATTTGTAAAACAAATGTAAAAATATAGAAAAAAATCCTGTGTTTGTATTTTAGGAGTTGTAAGGATAAAACCTCATAACCGCGCCATTGAAACGGTGAAAAAAACATTATCACCGATATCTCACTGAAAAAGCATCTCAGACGTCTGAAATTTTTTGTAAAACACGGATTTGCATTTGTCAAAACTAGTAAAAATAGAACAAAAAATCCTAGGTTTATATTTCAGGAGCTGTAAGACTAAAACGCCATGGCCGCGCCATCGAAACGTTGAAAATTTAGTTTTTCGCCAATATCTCGCTGAAAAAGCATCGCAGAGGTCTGAAGTTTTTTGTAAAACACAGATTTGAATTTGTCAAAACTATTAAAAATACAACAAAAAATCCTAAAAAAAATTTCAGACGTCGGAGATGCTTTTTCAGTGAGATATCGGTGATAATGTTTTTGTCACCGTTTCAATGGCGCGGCCATGAGGTTTTATCCTTACAACTCCTAAAATACAATCACAGGTTTTTTTTCTATATTTTTACATTTGGTTTACAAATTCAATCTACTATTTCCCAAAATTTCAGGTCTCTGCGACTCTTAGTTTTAAAGATCTCCATGGCCGCGCGGTTCGGAGCGTTTCGATGGCGCGGCCACGTTCAAACCCTTATAACTTTTTAACCATTGCTTTGACAAATTTATGGTTTTTGGGAATCTACTTTTACATTTTTTTACAAAAACTTGGGATGGTTTTTATTAAAAAAAAACGTCATGGCCGCGCGGTCGAAACGGACACTGTCACAAGTAGGTAAATACAGATCCATGAAGGTATATAATATGGTGTTTAATTTATTAATTTCAAAAGATAAATATGAATATTGAATGAACTTTTTGTACAATTGTATATCTTCTTAAAAACAAGCAAATGAGGATAAAAAAAAACATTGTAAAGACGTCAGACCATCAACCTGCCTGTAAAAATGTAACCTGTCTTTTCTCAGTCAAACATGAAACTTCTTCTTTTTATGATATAGCTAATAGTCTACTATGGATTTTGATAGATTGGGCCGGTAGGTAGGTTACTGTGCTGGCGTCTGACCATAAACTATAATGTTGAATCTTTTTTTGTGTGCAATAAACATAAGAATATAAAACCTCCTTTATGTAGTGTGTAAAGGTAGATTCGTAGACGAGAGTCACATGAAAAATAAAGGGACAGACGTGATGCTTGGGTTGGCCAATATGCCAAGACCTAAACATTTTAAATCTGATATTAAAATATCACAAAACATCATCATCAGCTTGTATTCCAATGCTGGACTTACGCCTCTTCCAATGAACAACACGAAACCTGGTCTTAAGCTTTTCTCATACAGTCTCTTTATTCTTCAGGTCGTTCTTCTACCTACCTGGCGACGTCCTAAACTAAGTTTACCTAGTTGTGGTTTCCACTCAAAGACATGTCTACCGAGAGATGTGGCTAGCCCATAATAATATTGAAATATTATAAAACAATTAATTGGCTAGTGCTATTGTCAGTAGATCTATATTTTTCCTAAAAAGCAAAATAATACTCAACAGTAGTAAAAATCTTTGAGTATAAGGCCGCAGGGGTTCAAAGTTACAGTTGCCTTGTGCGCCCCATTGAAAAGTTTTCCCATCAAGATTTAGCAATTTATCATCAATTATTCCCAAACGACATTAAACTTCTTAAATTTTCTGATATAATGAGGCATTGTATGCCTTGAAGGTATCCAATTAGAGTTTAGGCTCATCGTTTTTCAAAGTGTCGTTACTGAAGTTAATTTTACAACAGTGAGGCGGGGTTGATTCCCACCGAACTGGAAGGATTATGAGATCCACCCGTCCTGAGGAACTGCTCAAGCTGTTCAGCGTTATCTTAAGCTCCAGCAGATATTCCGCCATGATGACAATGTCATCCGCAAATCGCAGGTAGGTCCTGGTGGGATTGTTGTTTTTATGCCCCATCCTTTCCAACCAAGCGTCTTGACAACACAATCAATCAATCAATGCATTCGTAAACAGTTTTGGACAGATGATGTCTCCCTGTCATATCCCTCTACGTAGTTGGATTGGTTTTGTACTCTGTTCTTGTACTTGGACGGTCATTTTTGCAGCCTTATATAAACATCTCATCACCTCAATGTAGCAGCAATCGTTTAGGCATTTCTATATGGATTCTCAGTATGGAGCACAGCCCAGATGTCGACAGTATCAAAGGCTTGCTCGTAATCCATATACGCTAGATACAGAGGCTACATATTTAAATAAATTTTAAAACGCAAATAGTGATCAACATAATATTAATGCGCGCACCACCTTTTAGTTGTCCAACCCAGTCGACGGCCCAGTCAACGAGCTCTTAACGCGATCCAGTTTAGGCTGTAGGAAAGAGACAGAGCTTGACAAGTCGTCTAGCGCCATCTCTTTCCCACAGCCTAAACTAGATCGCGTTAAGAGCTCGTGGTAAGGCCTCTATTACCTCCTGTGACAGCTGACCGATACAGTTGCGGTAGTATAGGCCTCAGCAGAGACGCCTGGTTCTTGACTATGATGTGCAGCAGTTTCAGGTGGTTCTGGGTGAGTTCGCTCAACTAAGATCTAAGATTTGTCTCGAGGAGGACTGTGTCCCAGCAGTGCGAACAATATAAACTGATTATGATGATGAGTTAACCATGCCCTGCTTATAATCAACATCAATGCTTAAGAAATTAGATAATTTACTAAAACTACTTTAAATTACAAAAAAAGAAAAACATTGTGCCTACATTGTGTAAGTAAATAAACATAACAAATAAAACTTACTGATAAACATGGCCCCATTTTCTTTCTTAGTTTCTTTAAATGTTTAAAAAACCTGTTTTACTTAACTAACTGCGATTAAGTAAAAACAGTTTTTCCCAGCGACTTTACCCGTTTATATCTAGAAATTATGCATTGGGAACACAATATTGAGTTAATAATATTGCGTTCCCAATGCAATGCATTTTTTTGTTATTTTCAGATTGTAACCTTTCTATTACATAAGTTATCACGACTAGTTCAGCCGTCCTGACGTGATTATACATAACGCATTCATATCCTAACATAATTATATAACCCTTACGTATATCCTAATTTATGGCCACGGCTTTGCTCGTGTTCAATTAAAAATTGGTAATTAATTCGGCGACACGTAGCGGCATCTATTTTTTCGATGTGAAACAGCATTTTTTTTTCGATGTGAAAAGTAGCCTATGTCCGTATCTGTACACTATGACAAAGTATAAAATATGCAAAATTTTAGGATAATCCGTTCACTATTCAATACTTTAAGTGGTTTAGGCGTGGTAAGGTAACAAACTAACTTATTTTTGTATATTAATAATACTCGTATTAATAAAACCAAGGAAAGTTAAACTAGTTAGCATATAAGTGCGTCATTTTTCTAATCTATTAGGTAAAAAAAAAGGTATGTTTTGTATTGACTTGTGGCTAAAGTATTAATTGTTAATTCAGCATAATTTCGGTTGAAACAAATGACAATTGTATCAACAATTTACTGAATTTCGCGATAGATGTGGATGAAATAATATGCGCCATGGCACTGTAGCTTATGCAAATGACTTTACTCTGGAGAAAGGAAATAATATGTCCACGGATTCATACTATCGACTTAAAAACTTGAATTTTGTGTATAAATTCACACACAAATAGCTATCAAACATCATTTTTGTGTGAAACAGAAACAGAAAAAATTCAATAAAACATCCCTCATCGGCATGCGGACGGTGAGTAATGGGTGACTCGCCGTCTGATCATGAACCATTCTCTCCCGTCCCGCCCTGGGAGAACTCATTGGATGATTTTACCACGATTAAAAAAAAGGAAATTAACTCGCAATAAAGAATTTAATATCATAACCATATATTACAATAAATGACGTCTTTCATTTCAATATTGGTGCTCAACGTTTACTTTTCACGGTACGTTACAGCTACGAATTTTAATGTCACTTATAACAATCAATACAATAATAACTTTAAAATTAATACTGATTTTGAATTAAGAAAAAAAAATGCAAGTCATCTACTCTAACAAAGAAGGTGTGATGAGCCATTTTGTTTTCAGTATTTCGACATTAAATACACTTCTCATCAAAAAAATCGAAACACTTTCGTTTTTATTGTTTTTGTCCTAATTTTTTACAAAAGAGAATTAATTCCATGAAAAAAAAACATTACTGTGTAGCTGGCAGTTTGGTCATTACAGTAAGAAGAAAAAAATCAAAATTCGAAATAATTTCATTTGTTTATCCTATAAATGAAATTAATCACTGTTTTGAGACAAATGTGTATTTAGGGTTGGAGTACGTTTCTCGTTTAAAAACTAAAAATTAGCGCTTGTCTTTAAACTTTCTGTTTCTTATTTCATTTACTGTGACTTTGGGACGTCTGAAAAAACTTTTTTTTCTAAAACATATGGATACTTCGCCCGCAGAAGCCGCCCAAGTGGTGGCATTGCTGGATTCTGGACTTAGTCAGCGTGTTGTGGCTGCAAGATTGCATCTAAGCTTATCATCTGTTCATAGAGTCTACAAACGCTATCGGGAGACTGGTTCGTTCACGCGCCGTTCAGGATCTGGCAGGAATCGGGTCACTTCTGAGCGAGATGATCGATTTATTGTAACAACTTCTTTACGAAATCGACGCCTTAACGCTTTTCAACTGCAGCAGCAGCTTCGCGTTGTACGAAGAGTAGCTGTAAGTGACTCTACAATAAGAAGAAGGTTGAAGGAACGCGGATTGGCACCGCATAAGCCAGCGAATGGGCCGAAATTAACTGCAGACCATCGAAGAGCGCGCCTTAACTTTGCACGCGAGCACCTAACTTGGTCATACCTTCAGTGGAGCAAAGTACTGTTTTCTGATGAGTGTAAAATTATGCTGTATGGTAACGACGGAAGGAACAAGGTCTACAGAAGAGATGGAGAACGCTTTGCACAATGCTGCATTGAAGAAAAGGTCAGCTATGGTGGCGGTTCGTGGACGGTTTGGGGAGGAATCAGCGCCGACGGTAAGACAGAACTTGCCTTTGTGTCTGGGCCACGGCTGCCTGCACTAAACTCTCATCGGTACATCGAACAGTGTCTTGAACCTCATGTGATGCCCTATGCACATTTTATTGGCAACGACTTCATATTCATGCACGACAATGCTAGAGCTCACACCGCGGGCGTCGTACGAGATTATCTTACCGAAGTCGGTATCTCCATTATGGTATGGCCAGCAAGAAGCCCGGACATGAATCCCATTGAACATCTATGGGATGAATTAAAGAGACGAATTCGAGCAAGAGATCCAGCCCCAGAAACACTTAGCCAGCTGCAAAATGCAATCCAAGAGGAATGGGATAATATACCACAACATGTGATCGTGACTCTCATCCGATCGATGAAGAACCGTATGGAAGCAGTAATAAGAGCTCGCGGAGGGAATACAAGTTATTAAATAAACGTTTCTTACATTTTTTTTTCATTTACGCGTGTTGTTTTACCCATTTCCTTCATATTCCATACAGGGTAAAAATTACTCATTATACAAAATACGAAACCTATGAAGACTTAATTTGAATTTAGAACATTAACATTAGGATTTAAAAACCTCATACTACTCACTATTAAATGACATTTTACATTTATTCCTAAATATACACATTTTTCTGATAATCCTTATCAAATCATAAACTGCGAGGTGTTTCGATTTTTTTGATGAGAAGTGTATATTATTATCGAGCTTAAAATATTTGTTTTAGTGGCTTAACATCTGTGTTTACTTTGAAATATTTGCGAAAGTCTGGCCTTCAATATTACATACGTCTCTTTGTATCAGGTAGCCGTGACACTGGGCCGTAAAGAGCTATTGAAGTACACCGTGGATTTAAGTCAGTGCGAGTCTGAGAGTCTCTCCCGTCCTGCTCTGGTTGGGAGGACTCAATAACCGTAGCGTCGCTAGAAGAGTCGGAGATGAGCGGGACGAACTAGACAGGTTCCGTTCAAACTGAAAGGAAGACGCTCAGCATCGCGAAAAATGGAAGGAGTGGAGGGTAGTCTTTGCCCAGGAGTGGGCTTGAGCAGGCTTATGAAAAAAAATGTTCAAAATATTTACCATGTATTTAATTTGTGTTTGTTGAGTATCATTAGACATAGGAGCAGTAACTTTTAATTTTATGCATCCGTGACATGGCGACGTACCCGTCTCCGTCGTTAAATACTAACACTTAATTACCTGCAGGTTTCACAACATGACTCACGATATCTATACATATAATAAAACTGTAGAAAATAATTTTTGTACATTAAAAAAAAAAAAAAATTATAGCCAGCGTGTTTAAGGACAACCAATAGAACTCATTTCTAGCATTTTTAGAATTTTTGTCTGTTTGTCTGTATGTCTGTTTGTATGTTTATTTGTTCGGGCATCACGTAAAATGTACGAAAGCTATGTAGATAACTTTAATACATAACGACTGACTTGAAGTAACATTTAGGCCTTTGTCAAACAGACAGGCGATAGCGAACCGAACCGAATCATGTCATATAAAAATGCGAAAGCGATCCGATACTCTATGTGACAGGCTTCAAACAATTCCATACATTACAACCAAAAACGCTACGCCACGCATTCGGTTCGTCTGTCAGTTTGACAATAGCTTTAGTTTTTGTTTCATTGAAATCGGATCAGTCTATCAAAAGATATTTGAATTTAAAGTGTTCCAGAAGTAAAATTACGGTCAGTTTACACCGAGACACGCAGCTCGCAGTTCAGTAGCGCGATCTAGCTTGGAATAGAAAAACAACATAACCTATTCAAATATGGTGTGGACTGGAGTGGAGTAGTTTGGAGTGGAGTGAAGTGGAGTAGAGTAGAGTGGAAGGGATAGAATGGGATGGAATGGAAAGAAAGAAAGAAAGAAAAGGTTTTTATTTGACTCACACTAGAAAGGTATGGAATGGGTTGGAAGCGGATGGAGTGGGATGGAGTGGGATGGAGTGGGTTGGAGTGGGATGGAGTGGGATGGAGTAGGATGGAGTAGGATGGAGTGGGATGGAGTGGGATGGAGTGGGATGGAGTAGGATGGAGTGGGATGGAGTGGGATGGAGTGGTATGGAGTAGGATGGAGAGGGATGGAGTAGGATGGAGTGGGATGGAGTGGGCTGGAGTGGGATGAAGTGGGATGGAATGGGATGGAGTGGGATGGAATGGGATCGAGTGGGACGGAGTGGGATGGAGTGGTATGGAGTGGGATGGAGTGGGATGGAGTGGGATGGAGTGGGATGGAGTGGGATGGAGTAGGATGGAGTGGGATGGAGTAGGATGGAGTAGGATGGAGTGAGATGGAGTGGGATGGAGTGGGGTGGAGTGGGATGGAGTGGGTGGAGTGAGATGGAGTTGGATGGAGTGGGATGGAGTGGGATGGAGTGGGATTGAGTGGGATGGAGCGGGATGGAGTAGGATGGAGTGGGATGGAGTGGTATGGAGTAGGATGGAGTAGGATGGAGTGAGATGGAGTGGGATGGAGTGGGGTGGAGTGGGATGGAGTGGGTGGAGTGAGATGGAGTTGGATGGAGTGGGATGGAGTGGGGTGGAGTGGGATGGAATGAAAAGAAAGAAAGAAAGAAAAGGTTTTTATTTGACTCACACTAGAAAGGTATGGAATGGGATGGAAGCGGATGGATTGGGATGGAGTGGGATGGAGTGGGATGGAGTGGGTTGGAGTGGGATGGAGTGGGATGGAGTGGGATGGAGTAGGATGGAGTAGGATGGAGTGGGATGGAGTGGGATGGAGTAGGATGGAGTGGGATGGAGTGGGATGGAGTGGGATGGAGTGGTATGGAGTCGGATGGAGTGGGATAGAGTGGGATGGAATGGGATGGAATGAGATGGAATGGGTGCTGTAATCCAGTAGCAATTGAATAGTACTGCCTTTGAACGACAGAGGACGTTTATTACAAACACGTCAAATGTTCTTGAAAAATCTAAATAAATTCTAAATATAGGGTTTATATGAAAACGATATGATTTATAAAAAACCTGGCGAGAATTAAGCGCTTCGCACAAAAAAATACATTGTTAAATTCCGACATCCACGCGAACGAAGTCGCGGGCACAGCTAGTCAGTAATAACATCGTCCAAGTAGACAAAGATTACAAAATTCTAGTGCATGTTGTGTAAAAAAATTTGGTAGTTGACAAGAATTTGGGTTGAATATTTGAACTAAAAATGTAAAATTAATAACTAAAAAAACGAATCACCTTCAAAAACCAATACAGAATGTGTAAAATAACTTGTCTCTCGGAAGTCGGTAGCAAAAATTATTTGAAAAACAAGGCCTCTTTCCGGCTGCCTACTTAATACTTTTTTGTGATGGTTTTTGAAGGCGGTTAGTTTTTTTATCAATCCATTGGTGACAACTAGTATAACGTTGTCATCATAAATTCAATCTATCGTTAAACCAAAATTGCTACAGTACCTTTGTTCCAAAATTCCCATATCCTCGTCGCATCTATTTCCATACATTTTACCGTGTAGGTATATATCGTTATAACATGGACGTAAGCTAGGTAAGACAGGGGCCCGCCCTATATTCCACTAAATAAAGTGACCGAGGCAATTCATCAAGGCGACCTTACCTGGTGACCACGTAGGATAGAGTAAATGAAGTGCTAACCAGCGGTAGTTAAATTATAAACTACTCAGGTTGTCTGTTGCTTTAATTTAGTTCATCATCGCAGTAAATTGATTTTCTCTCTCTATAGTTGGTCCCTCATGTCTGAGGATCGTAGTCAGTTTCGGAGTTGCATCTGGAGCGGATGACCGCCTCCACTTGTTTCTGTCCGCGCATCCTTTACCACCGAGTCAAATTAAGAGGATGATGATTCCTTCACCTGATCTGTCCATCGAGTTGGTGAACGACCGCGCGATTGTTTGCCTTCGGTGTTCCCAAACAACATTGATGTTAATCGAAAATAAAACCTAACCTTTAGTCGCAAGAGCAGTGGTGGTCTAATAGCAATAGTACGTACCTAGTTATCATGAGTTCGAACTAATACTTCATCGCTTTTCTTTTTACATCACATTATTTATTTTCATAATATTACTGCTCCTTATATAAATGGTGAAGGAAAGAATCTTAAAGAATCTGGATGTCTTAATTATAAAAACACATGGGCCATAATATTATAGATTACAGCTCACGCTATATATCTCATCAGGAAGAGGCCTTTGTGCATTGGGAACATTCTGGACTGTTATTTTTAATTTGTGATGAAGCACTCCATTTACTAATCATTCTGTGTCCTCAAACATACCGACCCAACCCTTTTAGTCCCCGCATGACAGAATATGAAATTTTAATTAAAAAATATCTGGCAGAAAGCGCACGTAAGATGCGTGGACGTTATAAAACGGTACATGGACGTTTATAGACGCTATGTCAAGTATTTCGGGCTAATGGGTGTCGTGTAATGGAGTACTACTGGAAGTTTCAATTAGGACGGAATTCCTGTTATGAAACGTGAATTTAGAAACAGTCGCTCTTTCCTAGAGAAAATTAAGCAGGTTAAAATAAACCTTTAACTTATACGGTTTTTAGGGTTTCTGTCACCTGGCTGTGTGAAAATTTTACAGACAATGTATTTCTGTTTCGGAAATGAAAACCTCCCCATTTTTTGAAATCGGTTAAAAAATATTGTGCACGTGTGTAAGAAAATTTGTTATTTGACAAGAATTTTATTTGGGAAGAATTTTATCCTTTTATTTTTAATATTCAATATTAAAAATAAAAGGGTAGATAAAATAAGAAACTAACAAAAACAATGAAAGTAGGTATCTCTTTTTCGGAAGCCAGTGACTAAAATAAATAAAGACAAAGTCTTGTACACTTTTTTGAGGTGGCGGTGCTCTGCCCAAGCGTCTGTCCTGTACACCTTATGCTCCACCGTGTCTTCCGGGCGGTCCTCGTAGTGGTGACACCCAGGCGTTTGTTCCCTCCTCATCAGGCGGTAGGTCAGGACGCCATGACGCCTATCCAGCTACTCCTCAAAGAGGGGTTGCAAAGTTTAAATGCTCTATTCAAAATGTTTGTATTATGATTGTGTTAGTATCCTCTGGAGACGGACCAGATCCACGTATCAATTTGCATAATTTAAAGTGATCTTGTCCCATTGTCTCCCAAGTGATTAGACCTTACAAGTTTATACTATACCCTTTAGATTTGAACAACATTACATAGACACAGTATAATATCAGCCTATTGCCGTCCACTGCAGCAAATGTTTGCTCCATCTGCCGTCTGTCCGTCTACAGATGTGGCCGGCCGACTTCTACTTCAGCATGCTGATTCTACGTGCAATGTCGGTTACTTTGGCTCTCTGGCGAATGACTGACATAGACACAGTGTTAGTAATTTTACGAGCTGGGTATTGGGGATAAATTAATTAACACCAATTAAAACTTAAACTTTATTAACACACGAATCACTAATTAACAAGCACTTAACACTACTCAACACTTAAACATTTATACACACACTTAATCACACGTAAAAGTCACTTAGAGATCGCTTCGAGTTAACTCCGAGTCGCCTCAAGATACCACCTCTGTTAAAAACTAATTTTATAATCATCGTCTGTGACAGCTGATTTATGCACCACAATATGTTCGTAACACCAGTAAAATATTTACAACACAGGAAAACCATACTTGTAACCAACAACACAAACACTTTTCTAAAAAAATTGCATACACTTTAAACTCAATACCGTTGCGAGTCCAGTTTCAAACAAAATTGATTTAGATTTTATTGACACGAACTAAAATCCTGCAATATTCGGCGAGGCCCCGAAACTTACTGTTATATTCCGTGCTCAGGGATAACGGGACGTATTGAATGCAAAACGGTCCAGAGTGGCAAACACTTCACAAATGTTAATACTTGGGATACTGCAAACTGCAATACACTTCTGATAGTATTCGTGGCTTTAAAAAGAGCGAACTTATTGTGAAAATCTGATGAGATGATCTCATAATTACATAGTTTTATTTCTAACTAGCGGCCCGTCCCGGCTTTGCACGGGTGGACAGTGTGGACATGATGATTTTCGTCCTCTAAAACCTGGCGCTGATGGTTACAAACACAACAAAAAAAGAAGTAGCCGAATCGGTCCAGCCGTTTTCGAGTTATCAGCTTAGCAACACATTTTGCGATCCATTTTATATTTATAGATGAAGATAGAAGAAAGATATAGAAGATAATTAAATAGAAGATACGATTTGAAAAGCAAGACCATTATTTGTCCCAAGCGGGCGCCAAGTAGGGCGAGCAGTGGTGGCCCAGTAGTATCATCCCTGACTTACGAGTTGTAGGTCTTGGGTTCGGACCCAGCCAGGCACATTATTTTGTAATTTGTTTCATCACGACTGCTCCCAAAACGGTGAAGGAAAACATGCTGAGGAAACCGGCATGTCCTAGACTAAAAAATTCGAAGACATGACGTGACATCCACCAACCCGCACTGGGCCCGCGTAGTGTATTATGGGCCACTCTCTCTCACAGAGAGGAGGCTTTCCCAGCACTGGGAACATTAATAGGCTGATGATAATGATGATGGGCGCCAATAAACAGTGTTGGCGCCCAGTGGAACTTGCAGTTGGTCATATCAGTGTTCATGGATTCAAGAAAAGGACACCATTTCTAAGTTTATTTAAAGTACTGCTACTCGTACCAAACCAGTACGATATGCTGAAACAAATATAATAAACAAATAAGTACATGTGATATCCTACAAACCAACCACACAAAAAAGAGTCCTGTGTCACAGCAGCCGGATAATTTTAGACTCTTAATGAAGCTTAAAATTAATCCATGTTCATAATCGCCGTTTCCCCAGCCCCACTTCTAGTGGCGTGTGAAAGTACCCAAACGCGGCAGTAGCTAGTGTAGCTACTCGTATCCACCTCCCGGTACATAGGTCCCGGTACTACGCCTGTCTACAAACAGATTGTCGCCAAGAATTTGTTCCAACTGTTTGTATTTGTACACATTTGGAGCAGATCGCAGCGATTGAGCGGTTTTAGATCGAGTTACTGTGTTTGTGGGTCTTATGCCTGTGTACATAAGGGTTTATGTATGTGGGTAGATGTGATTGTGTACTTAAACACGTTTTGCTTCAATATTTTTTGTGGGATAAGACTAGCCTCGATATTTATATTTAGTTGTGACAATCACTTTGGATACTTACTCGTGAATACAAATATAGCTATAGGTATTTTTACATTGTCAGTTAAGTAAGTGTGCGTTAAAAGAAATACAAAAGACCGTTCGGTATTTGAGTTGACGACTTGAATTTAACTTTACCCGAAAATCATTAATCATCATTTACCTCTAACGCTGTTCTGACAATAATATCGAATAGCATAATAATTAAATCTCCAAAGGAGATGTTTCATTTTGGGCCCAGTCTATGTACACCATATCAATAAATAGGAAAAAAATAGGAGAATTTCATAAAAATACTGAAAAAATCATTTGAAGACGGGTTTAGCTGTTAAAAAATAATAATTAGGACTGTTTTTTAGCACGATAACCCTATTTCAGGGCGGCCATGACAGTACTATTTGACGTTTACTATCATGACGTTTGACAACTTTGACAGTCCCATGCAGTGACATTTGAAGAATTTAAAGATTTTCTTGAGTTAGAATTATTCATATTTTTCGGAGTTAGTAATGATTGTATTTTTTTTTTGTACAATTCAGAATACTATTATTTGACACGGCCTTAATTCGGATTTCGTCGTGTGTTATTTTACAATAACAAGTTCAGTTTCAGGTATGTCTTATATCCATGTTTTTGTTCAATTATTTTTTCTGTGTTGGTTTCTTCCCCTGTGTCTTATTCACATTATATCGATAAACAGGACAGTGGGTCGTCTAACACTATATACTTAACCATTTTTTGTTTGTTTTAGGTTAATGTAAATGAAATAATGTGCCCACAACGCTTTGGCATCAAAATGTTAAATAACTAACATTAAACTTAATGTTCGTACACAAGGAGATCATGAACTGACCAGCATCGCCATGATAGCAATATTTGTGTCTGTTGGGCGTAGGACATCATTGTTTTGTGAGGCGCACTCACTCTATTTTAAAGGAGCGGAAGGGCAATGATTATTATTGCTGAAACAATTTGTTGTTCCACGACAGGTAAACACTTTTTTATTCATACAGAGCAAGCACAAATGCAGAAGTTTCTTTTTATTATGATTCAAGACAACATTGTTACGGAAAGGAAAAGAACTGATACAATCAATGTTTTGAAATGTGTGTAACAGATTCATATCTACACACATTTCACACTTCTATCATTTCCTTGGTCAGATCTGTAAAGGTGATATAAAAATAACCAATCTTGATTAATATTATTTATTTATGATTGATATCCAAATAAACCTTTATTTATTTTTGTTTTAGGTACCCGAGGGTTACTTGCTATATTTTACTTCTTGGGTGCATTCAGAGTACAATACAACAACAAGGACTCATGCCAGCTCCAGTTACTAAAATTATGAATGCATGTGTGTAGTGCCAACAGTTTTGTGTCGAAACACACAGCCCCTCCATCAATAAAGGTCCTAAACAGACCGTAGTAGCACAAACAGTGTTAAAAAAAAGAGGTAATATTAGCAACTTAATTACCAACTTTTGGAATGAAATAATTATGTGAATAGCCAATATGTATATCATATTCTTTTGTTTTATTCAGATTCCACCAAGAGGTATGGTTTGCTATGCTTGTTGGGTGGCAGCATGTAGAAAGATGAAAACAGTAGCACATAGCAAAAAGGACGATGGACAATGAATTGCTGTGCCCACATTATGATGATTGTGTTGTATTCCAGTTGGGCTCGGTACCGTGAGAACATACAAGAGATGATGTAGAAAATAAATAAATCATAAGTCTCAACAAATTGTTTTATTAAAAATATTCTTCATGGCTGAATTGACATCCTTTTAACATCACCAATAATAGTTATTATGTATAACTTGTTTCAAAAATTGTTACTGCATGGTTTGACATGATGTGCATTCCCTCGCAGAAAGGGGGTCTATCAGCTCATTGGATTAAAATGTTTGGTCTTCCTAGCTGTGAGCTGTTACTGTGTAATAGGAATAGTTAACATTTAACAATAACCTGTAGGTAATCAGATACTGCAATGTCACTGCTTTCCTAAGAATGATACATACATCCAAAGTATACTGAATAGGCATTATAGAATGAAGCAGCAAGGCAGTGTTGAAAAACAAATAACGTCCAAGCTTTCGTTTCGATTGACCCTTGTCCCTGAAATAAAAGATAGGTGATGCAAGATGTGCTGCCGCTCTCTCTCTACTAGCTACTATAACAATAACTTGGAGTTGTTAGGTAAGTACTGCACATGTCACTGCTCTCCAATGGATTATCGTGGTTAAGAGAACTTTGAATAGGCACCGAAGAATGAAGCAGCAAGAGTTGATGAACATAACGTCCACGCCTGCGTTTCGTTTCTTGGCATTGAGAGATAAAAGACATAAGTTCTGCCGGAATCGAGTAAAATATTCTGTAGGTACTATTATTTTTATCGAAACCCAAGATTCTTGAGATCAAAAATTCTTTTTTTCGATTTTTACACCAATTTATATCACGGTATGTACACGTCAATCAAGTTTTAAGCTTTCACGGTTTGTCTCTAAATTTAAAATGTCACTTACGGGATATCTTCCGTGATTATATTTTTGGTTGAGTTCCCGATATTTCGACGCTGTTGCAAGCGCCATGATCGCGGGTTGACTGGAGATTGCGGGTGGATGAAAATAAATTGTTAGGAGCAGACAAATCTGTCTACCCTCTTTCTTTGTCTCTTGTTACGCGCACTACTGGAACTCGACACTAAGTCACGGCAAAACACACTCACAGTATCAACAAGTTTTTTGGAGTCTTTATAACGATGCCGGCTGCCCTTTATGAGCATGTTCACAACTGGATTCCACGTACTCGACAATTTGAAGCCATCCTCTCGATTGAAATTCTTGTGTTTTCTTATTTCAATTGCTTCTCTTGTCAGTCTTGGTATGTAATGTTTGTCCGTGGACAAAATACTAGGCTTGTGAAATTCAATCCAGTGATTGGGCCCTGACTGTAGCAGATGTTCAGCTATGGCAGATTTTTGCTCATCGTTATTTTTGACAGCCTTGATGTGCTCTTTGATGCGGCATGAGACAGTTCGCTTCGTCTGACCTATAAAAAATAAATAGAAATATATTATTATATATAATATATATTATTATATATATTATATAGAAATATAGTAATATCGGGAATATAATCACGGAAGATATCCCGTAAGTGACATTTTAAATTTCGTCAATCAAGTGTCATTGTCAAAATAAACATACTACTGTCAGATCCACCATGTTTGATTTTTTTCGAGTGTTGTTATCCTTGACAAAGTTAATTTAAAAGCGCAATTAAACGAAGTGTAATTAAAGAGAATTAACATTAAAAACGGTTTATGTATTAAGAAGCTATTTTTACATATGGTGTACATAGAGTGGGCCCAGGCTCCATACATTTTTGGACCATCTCCTTTGTATGAAATAAAGTCTTATGTCCTAAGTATTGTATTACATAATGTGTATTATTCCGGATGTTCAATTAGGTACCTATAGTAAAACTGATATTTCATTAAATGTTTAGAAACCGAAGATATTGGGATCTAAGAGCGAGCGAAGCGAGCTCGGGACTTGTGGGCACCCCGACACGGACAGGTTAGGTTCGAAGGGGGGTTCCATCCCCTTCGTGTTAGGTTACTTTAAACCTTGCACGCAGAAATAGGAGCCCCGCTAAGCGGGGCTCCTATTTCCCGCGAAGCGGGGCTCCGTTGAGATTCCTTATTGGGTGGTAATGATCAGTAACAAAATAAACAGAATGTTGAAACGATGATGACGATATCCCTAATTTTTAGTTACTTGATGAAATTTTTAATAATTTTGATTAGGACTTATATATTTTATGGCAATTGGTTTTATGTATTTTTTATATTATAGATTGTTATAATTATGACAAACGAATTTAGGACATACAGTATTTAGGAATTTAAATGTTATGGCATGCGATATTATGTGAAATAAGTAATCATTCGGACAAATGATGATTAGATCAAAAGAAATTATGGCACATTATATTATAGATAAAAAAGTTAGGTTACACAATAGAGAACCTTTATTAACACTACCTACTTTAAAATGTGTAAAAACAATCTTGCTTGATTTTCCAATTTTTAGGAAGATCGACTTTTTTTAAATTTATGGTCTCCGATTTATCAAAGAATCAGGCTTGAATTGAAAAAATGTATTTTCTTTGTTATTAATTATGGTATATTTCTTAGGTGGCGAGCTTGAAGGTTTAAACGCCAATGAAATAAAAAACAAAGTCACCAAAAGAAAAGTTATGTTATACTTTTCTGTGCTGATTTAGAAGTCTGTAATCCAACCAAGACTTACCTCTCATGTCCGAATTCTCTAAAACACAAACTAATTAAACATAACATTGAAAATTCAACCCTGGACTTAGAGTCCTGAGTTTAAATTCCAACAGTGTTTAAATAGGTCAGTAAGGTGTCCTTTAATGCTGAGAAAATAGCCACGAGTCCCCAGTGAACATTGTACGAGTCACCTATCCATCCTCAGTTGGTGACAGGAAGGTATAGTTTATGGCTGGCAGGGTCACAAGGTCGGGTTAATGAGCTGAAGGTTACACCTTTATTAATTGCTTTTGTATAAGGACACGTGATAGGTAGTGAGTGAGGTTTCCTAATTGTATAAGAATTTCTTAGTTGGGAAAAGGTACTGAAATGGAAAGGAAATTATTTTAAAAACTCGTAGTAACTAACAGTAATTAGTATTCGAAAAATAACTTCAAAACCTTTATCTCCAGAGGGGAAGGAGGCAAAGAGATACATATTTAAATACGCCAATATTTATTCATTAAAACTTTATGTACAACGTACAGACGCCAGCAATCAACGTAACTCAATCTGACATAGATTTTCAACCTTATCACAAAACTGAAAGGTTAATGTTCGATTGGCATTTGACAGATTCGGGTAGGTTGATGTGCTGGCGTTTGTACTTAGGCGGCCTTATTAATACCTTAGGCTAGGCATGCTTATGCCTTAGGCACCACCACTCATGACCTGTGGCAAATTCAATGACAAGGACACTAACCCCGCATCAAATGAACTTCAGTCGTGGCGCTGTCTCTAAGTATTCCGTCTGCAAATTTGATTTTGACTTTAGTTACGCTCGTACATCTGTATCCGTACCGGTGTCTTCGTTAACGGACTTAGAAAGTAGACCCCGAGAAGTTGTCCGATAGTGGGCTCGGTACGACGGTCCGGTAAGATTTCTTATGTAATATTTCTGCTGTATTTTAGTACTAGCTGTTGCCAGCGGTTTCACCCGCTGCAACTCGAAAATTATCCCACGGGAACATAAAATCGGGATAAAAACTATCCTATGTGTTAATCCAGGTTATAAACTATCTGTATACCAAATTTTAGCCAAATCCGTTCAGTGGTTTTTGCGTGAAAGAGTAACAAACATCCATACATCCATACATCCATACATCCATACTTACAAACTTTCGCCTTTATAATATTAGTTTAGTATTATTTAGAACCTTTATTATTTTACTCTGTAATAATGTGTTACTGAATATTTTTAGGTTATACCTTATTTCTATGTTATTTATAAAAAATAATAAACCAATTACCTACTCTTGTTTTCATCATTAAGAGCAGTGGTGGCCCAGTGGTATCGGCCCCGACTTACGAGTTGTAGGTCGTAGGTTCGAACCCAGCCAGGCTCATTACTTTGTGTAATTATTTATTTCATCACCATTGCTCCCAAAACGGTGAAGGAAAACATCGTGAGGAAACTGGCATGTCCTAGAACCAACAAATTCGATACATGTGACATCCACTAACCAGCACTGGGCCCGCGTGGTGGATTATGGCCCACTCCTTCTCACAGAGACGAGGCCTGTGTCCCAGCAGTGGGAACATTATAGGCTGATGATGATGACGATAATGATTTTCATCCTTAAAACACAATAGCTAATCCATAAAGGCTTTGCTTAGTTCAAGAATCATACAAACAAACAAATTAACAATCCAATCCTGAACGGCTTATCAATAATCTCACGACAATGCCCCAGCTAAACGATTGGCGATTGCAGTTCCTAACGACGCGACGACGTGCAGCAAAGAAACTGATCCCGATTGCAGCCCGGATTGTCAGGAGAACGTTCAATCGACTAGAAATTGCTCTTGGCTCCATTGCCAAGACCTTTGAGCTGCCGTCTAAAGCTAGCAAGTCGTTTGGACCACTTCTTGGGCTATTCAGGTAAAGCTGAAAGCGTAATGCTGGCTTTGAAAAATTGTTCGGTGAACACGTAAAATCAATTGGGTGCTACTTGAAAAGCTCGTTGGAAAAATAAGCAGCAGCACATTACCATCAATGGGAGTCGAATATTGCAGAAATTCACAGGAAGCTGATTCAGTGAAAGATATTATAAATCAATCGGAAAACAAATACAACTCATTGAATAATTATTATCATCACAACTGCAGCCTTGTTTTATCCTCTGCAAGTAAATCCTCTTCATTTTTAGGGTTCCGTAGTCAACAAGGAACCCTTATAGTTTCGCCATGTCCGTCCGTCCGTCCGTCCGTCCGTCTGTCCGCAGTTTAGCTCAGAGACGCACAGTACTAGAGAGCTGTAATTTGGTGTAAATATACGGATTTGTTGTGCCGAAAAAGTGGTAAAATAAAATCTCGTAAAATATTTTTTTTGGGGTACCTCCTGTACACGTAAAGGGGGGGATGTTTTTTTTTTTCTCGCGTACCCCTTAGTGTGGGGTATCATTAAATAGGTCTTTAAAAAATATTGATAGTTTTCATTAACAATTTTTTGATAAAAAAATTCGTTTGTGAAATATTAAGCTTTAAAGTGCTAAATTTTGCTCGACTCGAGTGTCCCCCCCCTCTACCAGCTAAACGGTTATGTTTGGGGATGTGAAAAAATTCACAATAGTAGTATATATAACTAAGTTTAAAAGAAAATTATCACGACTAAGTAGGGTTCACAACTTTACGAGTAATAGTCGACCAACTTATAAAATGTACTTGGAAAACATATTTTCTTAAACAAAATGTATCGGAGAACATGTTTTTCAACTGCAAATGTAAGTTTGTCAACTTTATTTTTACTGCGATAATAGGTATGTTTTTACGGTATGTTTTTTGGGGATAGGTAGGTTTTTATCGTCAACTATTTTTAACTAACTTCAAAAAAAGGAGGAGGTTCTAAATTCGTCGTCGACTCCTGGACCGATTTTGAAATTTTTTCTTTTTAAAATTAAATTCAGCGAATCAGTTTAGTTAGTTCGCATAAGTATTTTGATGGGCAACTACGGAACCCTACACTGTGCGTGGCCCGACACGCACTTGGCCGGTTTTTTGGAGTGCTTTTTCAATCATGCAAAATTGTAGATACCTACCAAAAAAAAATACGTGTGGCACTCGGGGACTGCCGAGGTAAAGCTATTGCATAGCATTTTTATCAACTTATGCAATTTTTTTTCAGGCTGTGGTCGGCCACGTCACTCAAGTGAAACGTCAAGAATACAAAAACCGTGCCAAAGTCCGCCGAACTGAAACAACGTTAGACGATGCGGAGTGTTAGGTTTATTTTCGAGAGCACGCGATAATGGTAAAAAAAAAAAAATAGGTAGTTTAAATACGAACGCACCAAACTCCTAAATGCCTTAATGTTACAACTTTAACGCAATACGTCCTGAAGAACCACTCATAAAACAAAGTGCAAATCTTATTTCAAATGAAACAACGTTAGACAACTTCAAGGAAAATTGCATTCCATCTGATATGAAATAAACGCAGAACAATCACAAGGGAGCAACAAAGAAACCAATTAATAACATTACAATCTTTCCCTGGAAAAACATGATGCTTTGCTGGATTCCAGACCGCCTTCCTACCCAGGGTAGACCAGCGTTTATTCCATTCCAGACTTAAAACAAACCAGTGCTGACAACAAGATCTTGCACAAAGCTAATTTAGAGGCCACTGCATCTCTCGTTATTTATTACGTCCACTTTTGCGGGCTGCCAGTGTGGCGTGAATGATAAAATGGAGCGATATGCGGAGAAAAATGGTGGTGTTGCAACAGAATAAAATTGCTAAACTTCTTTGTCAGTTGAGTAAAACGTTGAAGCTTTTATAGATTCAAGAAGGAATGATTACATTTAAAGATACTTTTGAATCGTCGCTGAAATATTTAACGAACAAAATGATTCCACGTTAAGTAGCAAAATTTGAGTTTAGTTTCTGTCAAGTTTCGTCTAGGCTAGTTTATTTTAAAATTATTGATTTTCATAATAATGACACTAAATCAGGATAAAAGTATTTTGAGGAGATTTCCGAATTAAACTGAATCTATTGCATGTAACACAGCAAAAGTGGCCAATTATGTTATTCACTATATTAATAGCTCTGGTGACGGAGCAATTGATTGCTGTGCTGAAAGTCACAGGTTCGACCTGTGAGTGGTTGCACAATAATAATTGAACAGTTTTGTCTCCTTCTATTTATTTAGAGTGCTTTCATATTATCATAGGGTGCTTTTATAAAGAAGCAGATTCCCGCCGCAGCCAAGTCGACCAGCGCCGACAGAACATAAATAAAGAAACCAGAAAATCTGCCTAAAGTAACCATTACGACGATTCGTCGAAAAATATTTTCTTCTTCAAGAAAAGTGATTCTTGAGGATCATTCTCATGTCGACAGAAACGCATCTTGTCATATTCACTACTCGTCAGAAAACGCATGTAGACAGAATCGCAACTCGTCAGAATGAGGGTTTTCCCGTATGAAGAATCCACTAGATGGCAATACGTAGGCTTGTGGTCTATCTGCTCCGTGATTGGTCAATTTTGACATTTCTGACAATGTCATGTCGAAAAAAACCAATCATGCTGCAGTTGGAACTCACGCCTACGTATTGCCATCTAGTGGATTCTTCATACGGGAAAACCCTCATTGCATCTCGTCAAAAACGCAACTCGACAGAAATGCAACTCGTCAGATTATCAAAGACGCAGCTCGACAAACGTTAAAATTAATAAATAGGTTTTTGGCAATGAACGTCATATAAATACACGCTTTTTTTTAAATATCTGACGAGTTGCAAATCTGACGAGTTGTGTTTCTGACAAAGTACGTTTCTGTCGAGTTACGTTTTTGACAAGTTGCGAGTCCATCCTGAGAGATGACGAGTTGCTAATCTGACGAGTTGCGTTTCTGTCGACATGAGAATGATCCATTTTCGTGGATGTGCATAAAAGGTTACCTACCTCGAGATAGAATGCGAAGCAGTCACCACCTGAGAAATAGTCACCTCCTTGGAAGCAGGCATCTCCTGAGAAATAGTCACTTCCTGCGAAGCAGTCATGCTAACGAAGGAGGAAGCGACTGATCTGCGCCGTCTTTCTGTTCCTTTAATTCCATTATGCAAGTGACTTGCATACAAGTTGCAAGTTGCATGCAAATTGTATAGTGGAAACAACAACTTGCATACAAGCTGCAACTTGTGTGCAATTAGGTTTAAACTTGTATGCACAATAATCAAGTCGGATCATTTGCACGCAAGTTGCAAGCGCATGCGGTCGTGCATAGAGGATTACTTTGTTTATGACTTTATTACTTTGTAAAAATGACTGCTAAATGGGATACGGAGAAAACAATAATGTTTATTGAGGAATATCATAGACATGCTTGTCTTTGGGAACCAAAAAACAATCTTTCTCAACTAGAACTAACTTTTATACCACTAAAATCTTGTATGCAAGCTGCAAGTTGAACAAAATCGTGTTTCCAATTCAAATCACTTGCACACATGTCTGACGTCATACATGCATGCAAGCACTTGCATAGTGGAAACGCGCCTTTACACCGCGTTATAATAACAACCTTACAGAAAATCGCTGACTTTTCACCACATGACCCACCCATAACTACCAACATGAGCACCGTGGTTTCATAAATACTGGAATATGCACCTTAGTATAACGTGAAATGGTCCAATTTAGGTAATTGACAGTGTTTTATTAATACGTCAAGAGTTGTCCTCTTTGCCCTGGGTGATATTGTAACATAATTTAATTTTCACGAGACACATTGAATTTTTGTAAAAGAATTTTGTACAAAAGGTTTGTATAATAAAAAGCGCAATGTTCCCATAAATGTTGACGCATTCACACGGTTCGTTTCATACATTCGGTTTATAAAATGTACATTTCTTAAAATAATAATTATTATGACTTTATGAAGCCGCTGCTTCCGGCTAGGCGGCTGTCGTTATAGTAGTTCTTTGACAGTCGTTACTGTTAGTCAGAAGCTGGACAGTTTGAGAAACCAATCTTCCCAAGGAGTTTCGTATTCAATGTAAATACCCAGTTGCTGAGTTGTGTTAGTCAGTAGGCAGTCGCTTCGTGTAAAATACTGATATTCAGCAGTATCTAATCAACATCAACAACAATATCCATCAACAATACCATCATATTTTATTTGAAAAAATCATGATGACGATGATTATTTTTCTGAACGGCTCTCACTGTCGCCTTGTAAAATTCATCATCATCAGCCTATAATGTTCCCAATGCTGGGACACAGGCCTCCTCTCTGTGAGAGGGAGTGGACCATAATCCACCACATGGGCCCAGTGCGGATTGGTGTATGTCTTCGAATTTTTTGTTCTAGGACATGCCGCTTTCCTCACGATGTTTTCCTTTTCCCTTTTTGAGAGCAGTGGTGATGAAATAAATTACACAAAGTAATGCGCCTGGCGGGGTTCGAACCCACAACCTACAACTCGTAAGTCGGGACCGATACCACTGGGCCACCACTGCTGTTGTGAAATTATTACTTCAATATTCAATGGTAACGCATGTTGCAATAATTTATATGGCAGGCGTTTTTGACATTCGCTTCTCTTCAGCGGAATAATTTGCTTCGGAAATTAGATTATTGAATGTACGGATTCCTAGTAGGCCACTGACAATTTGAACCAAAAAAAGGATGAAAAATTATCCCCTTCGTTCGATTCCTACGTAAAACAAGTGACCATCTCCAAGAAAATTTTTTAAATGTGTGTGTGGTTCACTCACACATTTAAAGAAAAGTGGTTTGACGAAAAATGTTAATCTGGACATTTTGTAAGTAATCTAAGCCTGAACTATTTTAAGTAGTTGAATCTTAACAATCACGGTTTCAGAAGCCTTAGCAAGACTTTTTCCGTTTCCAAAACACACGGCACAAAACACGAACGACACTCGTTTCAGGAACGCATGTTTTCTGCGCCTATAGATGCCGTTTTTAGCGTTTTCATATACATATTCAAACGCCAGTAAAGTGCCTTAGTAGGGGTCTAAAGTGTGATAGAGCCTCAGGTGGTCAATTTTCTAGGGTCCAGGGATGGCCTTCTAACACATTTCTCCTATAATAATAATGCTTTCACACTTTAAACAAAATATTTTAATATCTGAACCTTCTATTTCGAGCGTCTATCGAGAGGGCGCTCCCTTCGGGCCCTCCCTGCCCTCTTTCCTCTACATTAGCATAAATTAAGCGAGAGGAAATTTCAGTGTCGACACAAAAAAATGTGTGAGTTAAAAATATGGCAATATAGCTTAGCTTTAATTGCTTTGGGACCGAATTAATTGTAGACTCGCAATACTTTCTTGTTTATATTTTCGTTTCTTTTTAAACTTAGGTTCTAAGGAGCAGAGTGTATGTTTGAAGAAAGGTTTAATATGTCTGTTTCGTCCGCCAAAAGTTAGTTGTGTTTGGGTTTTTTGAAAGCAGAATTTAATTTGTGAAGGTACGTATAATGATCTGTGTTTTGTTTTTTTTTTGGGATTACAGGAAACTAAATCAACACTAGATAAATATGAAAAAAGATTAATCAATCATCGCAACCCCGACGTATAGACAAGTTGTAGTTTAACAAAAACATATCCTTAAACTATCGGTAGCATCGGTAGCCCTATTAGTTGTATTAATCCGCTCACAACATTTTAATCCGATATCACAGTGCGACACTATCAGAGGAACGTGTTTGGACATCAATCATGGCGGCCATTTATCATCTCTTACGTCAAGACACACCGTATATACAGTGAGAGTCAGAGTGTGCGGACGGGAAATACCGAGCCGTGCCGTGCAACGGTCAGGTAGCGATAGAAGAAAAATAACAGTTTTGTGTTTTGTTTCTCTATTCATCTGTCACAGGCGATTATCCCAGGACTTAAAAGAAATGAAAATATTCATATTATATTAGAGTAATATAAAATGTCATCGATCGCACGCGGTGTGCAGTCGCTGAAATACAAAATTTATTTATCTGGTTAACATTATTTTAAGTGATTAAAATATTCATATAAGTACATAACTAAAAATTTACAAAATATACGAAATTAAAACTAAAACTATTTAAAAAATAAAAAAGAGATACTTGGGCGTCAAAGTACTGCTCCGCATCGCTGTCATCTGGGAACGTGCCCGAATGCTGCCAGTCTTCTGGTCAATTTATGTTATTACTGAGTACCAAAAGAAGAGGCCGTATCATTGTTTATATAGTAAATAAACTGTGAGGCTGACTATAACTAAAAAGACGGCGAAATTTCCCAAAAAAAGTTAAAATATCTGAACAGACACCAAAAACATAGGACAGGGTATTATTGTTACGGCACAGCTTGTAAAAACCCTACATCCAACGGGGAACTTTAATAAGACTCAGTTGGTAACAACCCAATTTAAATACTGATAAGGTAGCAGACATTTTTAATTAAAGGAACTTACAAAAAGTTCACCCACGCACTATCACAAAATTAAAATCATTACTAACAAAAATAAACACTGGAAACAATACTCGCTATATTAAAAAGGGCAAAGGAAAAGATAAGGAAAATCCAGGCAGGTAATTTATGGTTTTTCTTTTTTAAATTGCCGTGAATCAGCCCCAGTTAATGAAAAAGGCCCAATACTAATTAACATATTTCAACAAGTTCAGAAACATTGCCATGCAGAATTGGATTCGTGAGTTAAATAGCAAGTCCACAGGAAATACGAGGGTTTCTACCTTCTGATAGAATGGAACAATTGCATTCTAAGCACGGGACTGCAATCAGTACAAGTTTTCTTATTAGTTTTTGTTTTTTACCTTACTGTAAAGCCTAATCTATGTCAAGTCTAAATGTATCTAAATAACAATTTTGATGATCAAAGGACTTGGTGTGTGATTAGGTTGTATAATGCTGAGTGTCATCAGGTATCGGACTTACGTCGCTTAGTATACGAAGGGACTAAATGGTATGTACAAAACAAAGTAGTTATCCTATGTATTAATCACGACTATAACCTATTTGTACCATACATATATTTCACACAGAGAGCCTAGCACGAGTTCACCTTCTTGTGAAATAAAGTACAAGCGGGAACTTTGACGTTAATCTATATAAATAAAAAACCGGCCAAGTGCGTGTCGGGCCACGCACAGTGTAGGGTTCCGTAGTTGTCCATCAAAATACTTACGCGAACTAACTAAACTGATTCGCTGAATTTAATTTTAATAAAAAGAAGAATCTTCAAAATCGGTCCAGGCGTCTTTGAGAAATCGGGGAAAATACATAAAAAAAGATTAACGACGAATTGAGAACCTCCTCCTTTTTTTGAATAGTTAAAAATAGTTGACAATCAAAACCTACCTATTCCCAAAACATACCTACCTATTATATCTGTAAAAATAAAGTTGACAAACTTACATTTGCAGTTGAAGAACATGTTCTCCGATACATTTTGTTTAGGAAAATGTGTTGTCCAAGTACGTTTTATAAGTTGGTCGACTATTACTCGTAAACTTGTAAAGCCTACTTAGTCGTGATAATTTTCTTTTAAACTTCGTTATATATGCTACTATTGTGATTTTTTTCAACCCCCTAGTCATAACCGTTTAGCTGGTACAGGGGGGGGGACACTCGAGTCGAGCAAAAATTAGCACTTTAAAGCTTAATATTTCACAAACGAATCTTTTTATCAAAAAATTGTTAATGGAAACTATCAATATTTTTTAAAGGCCTATTTAATGATACCCCATACTAAGGGGTACGCGAGAAAAAAAAAACAGCCCCACTTTACGTGTACAGGAGGTACCCTAAAAAAAAATATTTAACAAGATTTTATTTTACCACTTTTTCGGCGCAACAAATCCGTATATTTACACCAAATTACAGCTTTCTAGTACTGGGCATCTCTGAGCTAAGCTGCGGACAGACGGACGGACGGACGGACGGACATGGCGAAACTATAAGGGTTCCTTGTTGACTACGGAACCCTAAAAATGAATTGTTGTTCGTTAGTCTGATTAAAACTCGAGAACGGCTGGGCCGATTTGGCTGATTTTGGTTTTGAATTATTTTGGAAAGTCCAGGGAAGGTTTAAAAGGTTTTTTTTTAATCGTTTCTCAGGCGGTACGGAGTTCGCCGGGTCAGCTAGTTTGATGAATAAAATTAATTATTCGTTCGTACACTAGAGGCGCTTTTCATTTTTCGTTACTTCAAGTACGAAGAACAGCCATCATCAACTTCATTTAGTTAAATCAAATTGTTATCCTATAATCCTCCAGCTTTCAATTTTACAGAAATATCTTCATGTACACTTTCAAAGTGTTCCAGTTTCATAAAGCCTTCGCTTCGCCAATACATTATGTCTCAGCTTTTCATTTCGTAGCTCGTAAATATAAGCCTAGCTGCACTTGACTTGAACGAGGACTGCATCGAGTTGTCCCAAAGGCGCCATAAGGACTGCGGTCGTGGCTAGATTAGACTGCAGGCTAGCCTCGCATTGTAGCGATTTAATTTTGTCGCTTTCTACAAGATAATTGTGTACTAGCTCTTGTAGTATCCGCATTGTAATGACTATAGAATGGACCATTTTCCCGCAAAATGTGACGTTTTTACTTGTTTTTTAGGGTTCTGTACCTCGAAAAGAAAAAACGGAACCCTTATAGAAGCACTTTGTTGTCCGTTCGGCTGTCAAGACTCTTTTTCTCGGAAGGCATGGAGGTTATCTGTGTACCAAACATCGAATAGGGTTACAAACTGTCTCACAAACTTTCACATTCATGATAGTAGTAAGATAAGATTGAGTCACATATTACAACCGTGACTGGCAGGCCTACGTTTAACACATCAATCTAAAATGGCAAATACAAGTTTAGTATATTTCCCAGCTACTAATACTTATCTAACGTCCGTCACATGTCACAGCACATAGTAATACTATCTCGTATATGTACACGTCACAGTTCGTTGACCAATCTGAGTCACGTCATAATATGTTAGGTGTTGCAAAACATCGGTTCAGCATGAATTAACAATTTTAATACAAGTTGTAGGAATAAGTACAAAATATAAACAAAACCCTCCTGGCGCAGTCGGGTAAAAAGTTAACAACATTCAAAGCGCGTCTAACGGTGCGTAACTACACAACAGACTATGTAGCATAACATGTTATATAACATTGTTATATAACAATTTTCAGAGTGTGGTCATGTTATATAACATTTTACATACATTTGTAGTGTTATATAACAATGTTATATAACATTGTTACGTGGTCTGTACGCACCCTTAGATACGTTCACACCGCTGTCAACGGGAACAGTGCCCAGAACGCTGGCAGCATTGCCACGCTCTATGGCAATGGTGATTGTTTGACCTAGGAATAGGCCAGCCCTCTGGTCATGTGAAGAGTCAACTACTGGCCTGGTCTTGAAAAACTTTGTGAGCACTCGGTCCCCATGGCTCTAGTGTTTCAACCCCAAACGGATCACACACGTAGTTACTAGCTAAGCCAATGTATTTGCGCCATTTGGATTTTTCAGTACCTGTGCAGGAATAGGAATGTTGGCGAGATAAAAAGAGTATATTAAAATCATAGCATGGCGTGGAACAAGGCGTGATTTTATGTATGTGTGTAAAAGAAAATTAATTATGTTGGAACAAAAAAGATAAAATTTGTTTAAAAAAAAGTGTGCTAAAATTTAATATAATCTCGTTTTAAAAACCATTTGGGGGTGAAAATAACACAAAACTAACAGCACTGAAAAATCAGCTATATTCTGAAACTTTGACACACCTTTGACAGCAACGACTGCTAGACCATGGTTTAGCTAAAACTTTATCCCAAAACCACTATTTGTAATAACGTTTGTGTAAACCGTAGTTTTGGTTGGTGGGTTTTTAGTTAAACCACATTTTGTTCAGTCTTTTTCAGACCCAGACTGTTCATCACCACATCACCAATACCACATTTTCCACCCCAGTCCGTATCCAAGATAATCACGTTATGATAATGTCCATTATCCATCACATAATTACCGGGGTGGCTCTGCCGCGTACTCTGGAACACTCCGTCATGCTCTCAGGCCATTAGCCGTAATATTTTACAAAGTGGCTTCCATTTAAATTGTGTTTAGCAGCTGTTTCTTTCACTGCTGTGCCCTTATTCGCAGACTAAGACGGTGAAATGATGAATAAGTGAGAACATCGCAAGAATAACCTCATTTGATGACGGAGATAGTGAAATAAAATGTGTGTTTTTTAATTACTGAGTTTGGTAACTAGATACTTCATTTTCTTACTAATATTATATTGTGAAGTTTTGATGGATGGATGTTTGTTTCCCAATTACGTCGTAACGGCTGAAGAGATCTTGATAAACTTTGGCTCAGAGCAGTAGGTTATAGTTTGGAATAATTCTAAGCCCCTTCATACCTGACGACTTTAGTATCCAGGCAGCTATCACAATACAACTTACAACGCTTCAAAATTTGAGAGTGGGGTTTGTGACGCCAGAAGCAAGTAAAACTGTGCTTGCTTGTAACGTACCTATTAGCAATTTTAAAATTATCAATGTTAGTTTATGTAACTAATAAAAGAGAAAATAAATGTCAAATATTTTTTGATAGTCTAACGGACGCGACGGTCTAATTATATTTTTCGAGATATATATCCTATTGTGACGTCATTCATAAAAATTATGAAGAATCGTATGTGTTGTAGTAACCTAAAATGGCTATTTTAGACCGCCAGGACTATCAGAGATAATTTTCAACACCAACCAATAAATACCAGGTAATTATGAATAGTACCTGGAAAATATCTTAATAAATACCAGGTAACTATTAAGATACATTTCCAGGTACTATTCACACATTATAGCTGCGCCTAATCCCGTACCATCTCCCTATCAAAGCTATCAGCACAGTAATGTGGATTGGATGTTAGAGGAAATGTGCGTGACGGTAATAGGGAGCATCCAAATTACATGTCACCTTATCTGTTGCTATTAACAGCGATAACGATTTGAAGACTTATTGCTTACAAGTTTATTGGTGGTTTAAAAGGATTAGGGCTTAGTGATGAATGGTAATAACATGAATGGTGATTGAGCTACTTTGAAAATTTTCACGTTTTTATCAAAACGACACATGGATTATATTGAGAATAACATCTTCTAACTGAACTTATTAACGACAAAATTAATAAACTAATAAAAAAATACTAATACTATAACATACAAACTATTACCTAGTAAAAATTTACTTGTAATAAATGTACAAAATAAAAACATTCAAAGGGCGTCAAAGAATTCCTCCACATCGCTGTCAACGGAAACAGTGCCCAGAACGCTGGCAGCATAGCCACGATAAGAGAAAAAAAAATGAAACTTATTTATAAAGTTCGTTGCTCTTTTAACTAATTTTACACTGGTTTCGAACTAGTCTACAGTTTGTAGAGCAGTAATAAACGCTGCTAGCTAACAACTTAAAACACGGACAAAGCCACAGGCAACAGCTACTAATAAAACTTTTTTTTAAAAGTATCGACTTCAAAAACGAATACAAAAAAGTTTAAAATAACTTTTCGGTGGCTTTTGTTTTTATTTCATTGACTATTGCCACCGACTTCTGAAAGAAAAGTTATTTTAAACTTTTTTGTTTTTGGTTTTGAAGTCGGTACTTTTTTTTAAGTTTTTATTTTACCCTTTTTAGTTAGTTCAGATATTCAACAAAAATGTTCGTATAATCGGCGTCTTTAGACATTTATATCCAAGTGAGCAACAAAAACGGATCTATGTGGACAACGTCACGAGATATCCATGATTGTTATATATTAAAACCTTCCCTAGAATCTAACAAACATTTTTCCGCCACCGCCAAAACCGCATCAAAATCGGTTCAGACAAACGCGAGATAATCTTGAACAAACCTACAATCGACTTTGAAAATGGACGATCCAAGGAGGCAAAAACTCCCTATCTCAAAAACTACTGAATCGATTTTGATGAAACTTACAGAATTCCCTAAGTTGAACAATACCTAGTAGGTACAGCAAAAAAAGAATTACTTTATTCGGACCTGTATTTCCGGAGATATGCAAACACAAACATAAAAACATACATACATACATACGCTTTTGAAATTTGGCACATTTGTTCAGACGCTGATATAGACTAACATATGCGAAAACTGGATAGTTCTGGAAATATTACATATATACGGGGGTCGAAGGAATAACCTCCTTTTTTTTAAGTCGGTAAAAATATTAGAAGTTGCTTCTATATTTTGCAATGTTATTAGTCAAGGTGTGAATTAATATCATTATAATCGCAGTTTTTTCTTATTCTGTATCAACATGGTAATAAAACTTGATAAACTATGTGTGAGGTGTGAGTGTGACCCACATTTATATTGCAGTGAAAGGCGTCAAGATCTTACCGTGTCTACTTATTAGAACAGCTATTTCGACTTCTCCGTCAGCTGGCTCGTTGGTCTAGGGGTATGATTTTCGCTTAGGGTGCGAGAGGTCCCGGGTTCAAATCCCGGACGAGCCCAAATCTTTTTGCACTATTTTTCCTTTTTTGCGAATTTTCTATGAAAGACCCAATCATTTATTATTATGTTTGAACCCTTATTTTACACTTCCGGGATGTTTCTTACACAATGAAATGAGATACACAGTTTTTCTTTTCATAAACTCTGATTTTAGTAGCGAAACATGTTGAATAATATACCAAACAGATATCTACACGTTTGAATTCGCTGTCGCGAATAAACAGGAAGTGAGAGGGTGATGGGGGTGATGGGGGTGTGAAGGGGTGTTTTTCTGTGAGAGGATTTACAAACAGAGGTGACGCTTTCACAATAATTGTATCACGCCTGTAAATAGCCAATTATTTAGATAATATTTATTAAATTATATTATTATCTTTAATATCCACGGACCGGAAGACGCAGCGTAGGCAGGCCTCCCACTAGGTGGACCGACGACATCGTGAGGATCGCGGTAAACCGTGCGATGCAAGTGGCGACTTGTCGTTCGGCGTGGCGGTCTAAGGGGGAGGCCTATGTTCAGCAGTGGACGTCTTCCCGCTGATGATGATGATGATGATATGTTTTACGAGTTGCTCCCCATGGTTTCACGCCCGCTGCTTGGCTTGTATTGTATTTATATCCTGTAGCCTTACTCGATAAACCGACTATCTATCACAATATTTTTTAATATGAACCAGTAGTTCCTGACATTAGCACGTTTATCCAAACAAAAAACTTTTTAGCTTTTTATAAATTATTAAGAGTAGATGTATTGTTAGATTTTAGATAGGTAAGTTATTTACCAAATCAGTCTCACCACTTCACAATGTTTGAGGATGAGTGATAGTGATTATATTTTATAGGTACCGTGGAATGGGGTTAGTTTGATTCACGGGGTAACATTGATAAAAACTTTATATTTTTTTAAAACAGGAATTGTTTAATTTCTGAACGCAACCGAAAAATTTCGTCTTTTGCATTGGCAGCACTGTGTGTCACTCTTTGACATTGCCCAAGCGCTGCACGTACAAACAGATCACTACCGGAGATTTTCATAAAAAACTGGGAGTATTGTGTTTAAAGTATTTTAGGGGTTAAAATAACTTCCAGGGTACCAGATTGGATATGCAAGTTGCTAGAAAAAATGATAGTTTATGTTGTTATGTGTTTAATTAGCTTGAGAAAGAAGTTGTTTTTGTATTTTAACCTCCAAAATTTCATTCAGTGGTGGTTTATTTTCTATACGGGGTGTCATTGATCACAGGCATGGGGTTACTTTGGTCATTGATCAATCTCACCCCATGACATTTTTAACATATATTATCAATATATTTGCAATGATGGCTGCTTTATATGATTTTTTTTTACTTTCAGCGCTATGCCAAGAACATATATGAAGCGTTTAGGCGCTCGCGCCTATCGGAATTCTAATGAAGACGTGTTAGAACGAGCAGTAGCTAGTAGTGATTTTTTTCTATTTTTACTTAACATTTAAGATTTTGACTGATTAATGTTCCTAATTATGTTTTTACAATTAATATATCTCAATGAAACGTTAAAATAAAGGTGATTTTTCAAAAAGTTTTTTTTGCCTTGATCAATGTCACCCCTAAACTTTAAAAAAATTAATATCTTTTTTTGCACTTAGCCGATTTTTTTTGTTCTTTCGAAATAATAACGTTTAAAGGGGTTACTATCATTTACCGTGAAAATATTAGGGGGTATCAAAGTAACCCCACTTACGGTTTAACATTGACCACTCACATTTATATTTTTCATCGACATATTATTTATTTAAAATAGAATCTAATTCATTGTATCGATTGTATAGTAAAAACCGATATTCCAATTTTTTTTTCGTCTTCGGTACCTTTGTATTTTAGAAAATACAGCCCTTTGAATTTTTAAATTGATCAATGACACCCCATTCCACGGTACTTTTCGTAAAAACATTTTCAATAAATAGTTTGAGTTTACAAACATTTAAAACAAAAAAATAGCCAGACTCGGAACAACCACTAGATCATAAAAATATTATTTTGTTCTGTGCAGTTATCGAACCCGGGACACAACGCGGCAGTCGATCGTTTGGCCACTGGCCCAACATGTCCCGAACATCGATGAGCATTTTACTGTCGGTACCTGACCGACTACCCCTATTTTCACGAACTGTGGCTAATTAATAAAATGACCGGGTAAAACGTAAGTGCCACGTTTCGGGCAAAGTGGGCAAAGTAGGCAGGTCACTATAGAGGTAATTGAGACCGACCCTAATAGGGTATTTACCTGTCCTTAATTAAAGGAAATAAAGGACGAGCTACGAGCCATCCCTCCCATCTTGTACCTAATAAGATAGAGGCGCGTGGCTAATATAGGACAGATGGGTCGATTCAATAAATATAGTTGCGTTTTGCTATGTTCTAAAATTAACAAATGAGTTTTTTTTTTACAAAGTTTGCTCTACACTAGGAATTTCTCCTGTCTCGTGGGTGCGTTTACAAACATAGAAACTCACATACACAAACACTCAGACCCGGAACAGCTACTAGCAGATCATACAAATATTTGTACCGTGCAGGAATCGAATCCGCGACACGCTGTGCGGCAGTCAATCACTCGGCCACTAAGCCAGCTGCGCCGTCGCGTCGTCGTATTTGTGTTTGAAGGTTGTGGCCTAAAGGTAAGCGTCCACAGGTCGGCATCGTACGTATCGGACGCATCGCATCAAACGGATTTCTGTGTCGGCAGCGATCGGATTGCCAACGCGAGTATCAGCAATCGGATTGCCGATGCCACCTTCATCGCGTCCACTGATCGGCATTCCGTATGACGTCATCAGTACGCATCGCATGTAGGCATTGCCGATGAGCCGTCCGTACGATGCGGATCAGTCGACGCAGTTGTATGAGTTTGAATACAAGGCAAACTAAAATCCGTTACGTACGATAAGTCCGATACGTGCGATGCGGACCTGTGGACGCTTACCAATATCAGCCATTATCTCACAGCGGCCCGTTACGTGCTAAAAAATGATCTGCCATTTATTGAAGTCATTTGTTACAAAAAATGTGTTAAATGAAGAACCGACTCGAACAAAACCTAAACATTTAGTTTGGATAGGTGAGTCGTTCTTGAGTTATAAAATTACAACGAAAAGTGGCACTGATTAGAAGAAAGAAGATTGATCTATGAGAATCAATGATATTATAAATAATAAAAAACTTTTTGAAAAAAAGGGAACCGACTTCAAAACCAAACACAAAAAAACTATAAAATAACTTTTCTTTCGGAAGTCGGTGGCTTTGTTTTTTTTTATTTCTTTAACATAAATGGCCATTGGCCACCGACTTCCGAAAGAAAAGTTATTTTATAGTTTTTTTGTGTTTGGTTTTGAAGTCGGTTCCCTTTTTTTCAAAAAGTTTTTTATTTTTCTGCTATCTCCGCATTATCTATCGCTGTCGTAGTTTTAAATTAGGTAATATAATAACAACGCAACAATATCTGAACGCCATTCAGTATGAACATGGCGTATCTTTCCTTTTAATATCATTGATTAGAATACTAGAAAACTGAAGAGTTTCATTGGTTGAATGCGCTAATCTAAGTAAATAGTGGTTCAAATTGAAAAGTGCTTGTTGTCATGGATAGTCCAATTATCGAAGAAGGCTATAGGCTATAAAATATCACGCTGCGGCCAATGGGAACCGAGCAGCGGGGTTGAAATCAAGGGGAACTGCTACCTCATCGTCAGCCTATAATGTTCCCACTGCTGGGACACTGGCCTCCTCTCTGTGAGAGGGAGTGGGCCATAATCCACCACGCGGGCCCAGTGCGGATTGGTGGATGTCACATGCCTTCGAATTTTTGGTTCTAGGACATGCCGGTTTCCTCACGATGCTTTCCTTCACCGTATTGAGAATTTGAGAGCAGTGGTGATGAAATAAATTACACAAAGTAATGCGCCAGGCGGGGTTCGAACCCACGACCTACAACTCGTAAGTCGGGACCGATACCACTGGGCCACCACTGCTCCCCTGCTACCTAGTATAAGATAAATGTATGGCACAGTTAGCGCAATGGCTGAGTGATTGGGTTGCGTTGCGTGTCGCGGGTTCGATTCCCGCACGAAGCAAATATTTGCATGATCTGCGCTTTGGTTATTAGTTGTTTCGGGTCTGGGCGTTTCTGTATGTGGCTTTCTATGTTTGTAAATGCACCCACGATACAGGAAGAAATACTCGTACATAGTTGGGGGCAAAGTTTTAAAAAAAAATTATTTATTAGACTTTCAGAAAAAGTCCAAAAAAATAATCTCCTTTAGGGCTGACTTTTCAATAGTCAGATAACTTTTATCTAAGGAATAAAAATGGCGGTTTGACAGCTTATCTATAGAAAATATTATATCAAACCGCTATTTTAATTCCTCAAATAAAAGTTATCTGACTATTAAAAATCAGCCCTTAAACGTTTTCTCGAATATTTAAGATGTATTATTTGAACCTAGCTAAAAAGAATCGCGTTTGCTATTTTTTTATTCCTAATTACCGTTTATGTGACATTTGACTGTCGTCTCAGCAATTATGGAAATAAAATAAAAAGGAGAGATACTTTTTATACTTACTTATGTAAATTGATATGATGCCTTGAAGTTGATTGATGTTAATGTTCCCCTTGAGAGAAACATAACATTAGGTACTTTACATAGCGCCTCAGGAATATGTACAAGAGAGTGCTTGGAAGAGAAAAGTACTAAAATTGCCTTTATTAAGTCTGATGTGATGTGAAACAACTCAAAACTTAATGAAACATAAGATTATGCATGACTAGGGATATTTTTCATGGTTACGTTGAAGTAAGAAATAAATCATTTTGATTTTTTACATCATAGGAAGATTATAGCCTTGTTTAACGTTCCCGGGTATAGTTTTCGACTTCGACACGGGTAAGCCGTGTGCAAACACTATGTTACAATCAAAAAATCTTTATTGGCCAACCTAAAATTTTTACACTTCAAACAGTTCAAGTTATGTCACCATAATCTAAGGTTTGTGTAACAATTTATTACTGGTTAGCACTATAATTATGCTCTGTTGAACAAGTAGATACTAAAATATAAAATTAAGATTTATAATAAACTTAAAATTAACAATTTGAAATTATAATGATGGAATAAATATAAAACTAAACACTAAAAGTCGAGGTATTCCTCGTAGCGCTCCTGTTTTGAAGCGCTCCCATCTAAGCGCTCCTGTTTCATTCCTCCAAGCGCTCCCAAAAGGAGCGCTTGGAGGAACGATTAAAAATATTAAAATCTATTTCCTCGAAGCGCTCCCATTATTAACTTTCGGATAGAGATGGGACTATACTAACTGAAATTATCGATAATAAGTAGAACACATTGTTATAATATACAACTAGCGGCCCGTCCCGGCTTCGCACGGGTTTGGTATTTTGTTTTTTAAATCCTTTAGTCCAGGTTTTTTCAAACCTGTGGGTCGCGACCCCCTGGGGGGTCGCGAAGCCTCTTCAGGGGGGTCGCGAAGCTTCTCTAGAGGAGTTGTTAAAAATTGAGAACCTTACATTTATCAAGCTCTATTTCAATTTAATATGCTAAATTTTTCCGCCTACGCTACGCTCGCCCCTTAATGAAGGGTATGCTTGTGAAGGTAAAAAGAAGTCAACTTTTTTAGGTCACTTTTCAATGAAAACTTGTCTTATGTTGGTGTAGAAATAGTAGATTTACTGTCACACGCCGCGCTCACTCTTCAAGTCTTTAATTTTTTTATCTCGCTTTTAGATTAAAACTTGTTCTGTCGTACTACGGAAACGTTTAACTTTTAGAGTACTTACTCTGCGTTCAATCTTCTGTGGAGCTCGCTGCGCTCGCTCTTGAAAATATGTTTTAAGTTTCCATGACCTAATGACCTCGATTTTCATACATAATTCATTTTTCAATAATGCTTTCGTGGAAACTACTATTCGTCGTAGTCGTAGAACAACGACGGTTTTGATTTTTTTCAATTTTTGCTTTTTTACGTAAAATGAGCTTAAATGCCGTGCTTTATTAGCCAATAACTCTTTTTTTTAAATATTATTTAAAATAACTGAGATACTGACTAGGAATACTGACGGATTTGATTTCTTAACGCAGTAAAATGACGTAATATTCTATACGCCCGTGTACTACGCTGCCCTCTGCCCCCCGCGCCCCGCTTACGCCCGTGTGCGCCTGTCGGATTGTTAGTTCCGCCCATGTTCTGAGTAAGGTTGCGCGTGGCCTTCGCTTTGCACTAATTAATACGTTAACTTATTTTTATTTAACTCTTAGGCTATATTGCATGTCCTATAATATTATTATTTTTTGTGCAGATTTTCCTAGAACAACGACGGAAACCACTTTGCGTCATGTAATTACGAGAAAAATCCGAAAAACAACGACGTATGATAACATACGACACACAAGTTTTCATAAAACAATGATATTTTATAAAATTTAGCCGTTTTAGGAATTTATCTTGTTGGTCAGATTATAAAAGTTCAGAAACAGAACAACATGTCCAAATTTCAAGCTTAGCGGATCAGCGGTTTCTAAAATATACCCTTAAACTCCATTAGAAAACTTTAAAGCGCCGTACTGTAAAGTTACTGATTTTCAGAACCGTCTTTGTTCTACGACTGTGACGTATTGAAAAATGAACTACGCAGCGAGCGTACTCTTACCGTTTACGAACTTAAAAACTTATATTTGTAGTACAAAATGAGTGTATACTCCTGCTTTAAGTTTTTCTTCTAGAAGGCGGTGTGGAAATGTCGGTGCACAATTACTCGCACTAGACAGTTTTTTTAATTCAAATTTTGGGGCGGCAAGCTGTACAGGCCCAGGGCGCCGACAATTTTAAATTACGCCACTGCTTGTAGATCATAAAAATATTTGCAGGAGTCGAACCAGCAACACGCAGCGCAGCAGTGCAATCGCTCAGCCACTTTGCTAACCGTGCCGTCAAAATTGAATGCTTGAAAAAAGCAACGGGTAGGGGGTCGCGAAATATTTCTTCATACTAAGGGGCGACCCCCTTGCCATGAAAAAGGTTGAAAAACCCTGCTCTAGTCCACCAAATAGATGAATATATTCTGCCGACATTATGTACCTATTCATATTTTTTTATTGTTTAGAAAGCTTATGATTTCTTTCCATTATGTTTCCCATTATTACCCCCCTCCCCGCACACCTCAATGTTTTGTCGGAAGTTTTTCGTAGAATTATGGCAATGAGTTGTCTATCGTTTACGTCAATGGTAGAAATGACTTTCCTTGTCCTAGGCGGGGCGAGAGAGTGTCAGACTCTTACTGACTAAAACCACTTACTGACTAAAATCACCCGCTCTGAGCCGGGACCTAGTAACGTATGGCGCTCATACACATAAGAGTGCCGAAAGCAAAATGATATTATTCTCTCAATTTCGTAATTTGGTTAAGCAACTTCGATGTCGATGATGCACACATGAGTTTAAAAAAAAAATATCGATATTATTCATTACGTTTACTTCATGCTTTTCCCTATGTTTAAACGTGGGAGCGCTTCGAGGAAATAAATTTTAATATTTTTAATCGTTCCTCTAAGCGCTCCTTTTGGGAGCGCTTGGAGGAATGAAACAGGAGCGCTTAGATAGGAGCGCTTCAAAACGGGAGCGCTACGAGGAATACCTCAAAGTCGAGGTATTCCTCGTAGCGCTCCTGTTTTGAAGCGCTCCCATCTAAGCGCTCCTGTTTCATTCCTCCAAGCGCTCCCAAAAGGAGCGCTTGGAGGAACGATTAAAAATATTAAAATCTATTTCCTCGAAGCGCTCCCATTATTAACTTTCGGATAGAGATGGGACTATACTAACTGAAATTATCGATAATAAGTAGAACACATTGTTATAATATACAACTAGCGGCCCGTCCCGGCTTCGCACGGGTTTGGTATTTTGTTTTTTAAATCCTTTAGTCCAGGTTTTTTCAAACCTGTGGGTCGCGACCCCCTGGGGGGTCGCGAAGCCTCTTCAGGGGGGTCGCGAAGCTTCTCTAGAGGAGTTGTTAAAAATTGAGAACCTTACATTTATCAAGCTCTATTTCAATTTAATATGCTAAATTTTTCCGCCTACGCTACGCTCGCCCCTTAATGAAGGGTATGCTTGTGAAGGTAAAAAGAAGTCAACTTTTTTAGGTCACTTTTCAATGAAAACTTGTCTTATGTTGGTGTAGAAATAGTAGATTTACTGTCACACGCCGCGCTCACTCTTCAAGTCTTTAATTTTTTTATCTCGCTTTTAGATTAAAACTTGTTCTGTCGTACTACGGAAACGTTTAACTTTTAGAGTACTTACTCTGCGTTCAATCTTCTGTGGAGCTCGCTGCGCTCGCTCTTGAAAATATGTTTTAAGTTTCCATGACCTAATGACCTCGATTTTCATACATAATTCATTTTTCAATAATGCTTTCGTGGAAACTACTATTCGTCGTAGTCGTAGAACAACGACGGTTTTGATTTTTTTCAATTTTTGCTTTTTTACGTAAAATGAGCTTAAATGCCGTGCTTTATTAGCCAATAACTCTTTTTTTTAAATATTATTTAAAATAACTGAGATACTGACTAGGAATACTGACGGATTTGATTTCTTAACGCAGTAAAATGACGTAATATTCTATACGCCCGTGTACTACGCTGCCCTCTGCCCCCCGCGCCCCGCTTACGCCCGTGTGCGCCTGTCGGATTGTTAGTTCCGCCCATGTTCTGAGTAAGGTTGCGCGTGGCCTTCGCTTTGCACTAATTAATACGTTAACTTATTTTTATTTAACTCTTAGGCTATATTGCATGTCCTATAATATTATTATTTTTTGTGCAGATTTTCCTAGAACAACGACGGAAACCACTTTGCGTCATGTAATTACGAGAAAAATCCGAAAAACAACGACGTATGATAACATACGACACACAAGTTTTCATAAAACAATGATATTTTATAAAATTTAGCCGTTTTAGGAATTTATCTTGTTGGTCAGATTATAAAAGTTCAGAAACAGAACAACATGTCCAAATTTCAAGCTTAGCGGATCAGCGGTTTCTAAAATATACCCTTAAACTCCATTAGAAAACTTTAAAGCGCCGTACTGTAAAGTTACTGATTTTCAGAACCGTCTTTGTTCTACGACTGTGACGTATTGAAAAATGAACTACGCAGCGAGCGTACTCTTACCGTTTACGAACTTAAAAACTTATATTTGTAGTACAAAATGAGTGTATACTCCTGCTTTAAGTTTTTCTTCTAGAAGGCGGTGTGGAAATGTCGGTGCACAATTACTCGCACTAGACAGTTTTTTTAATTCAAATTTTGGGGCGGCAAGCTGTACAGGCCCAGGGCGCCGACAATTTTAAATTACGCCACTGCTTGTAGATCATAAAAATATTTGCAGGAGTCGAACCAGCAACACGCAGCGCAGCAGTGCAATCGCTCAGCCACTTTGCTAACCGTGCCGTCAAAATTGAATGCTTGAAAAAAGCAACGGGTAGGGGGTCGCGAAATATTTCTTCATACTAAGGGGCGACCCCCTTGCCATGAAAAAGGTTGAAAAACCCTGCTCTAGTCCACCAAATAGATGAATATATTCTGCCGACATTATGTACCTATTCATATTTTTTTATTGTTTAGAAAGCTTATGATTTCTTTCCATTATGTTTCCCATTATTACCCCCCTCCCCGCACACCTCAATGTTTTGTCGGAAGTTTTTCGTAGAATTATGGCAATGAGTTGTCTATCGTTTACGTCAATGGTAGAAATGACTTTCCTTGTCCTAGGCGGGGCGAGAGAGTGTCAGACTCTTACTGACTAAAACCACTTACTGACTAAAATCACCCGCTCTGAGCCGGGACCTAGTAACGTATGGCGCTCATACACATAAGAGTGCCGAAAGCAAAATGATATTATTCTCTCAATTTCGTAATTTGGTTAAGCAACTTCGATGTCGATGATGCACACATGAGTTTAAAAAAAAAATATCGATATTATTCATTACGTTTACTTCATGCTTTTCCCTATGTTTAAACGTGGGAGCGCTTCGAGGAAATAAATTTTAATATTTTTAATCGTTCCTCTAAGCGCTCCTTTTGGGAGCGCTTGGAGGAATGAAACAGGAGCGCTTAGATAGGAGCGCTTCAAAACGGGAGCGCTACGAGGAATACCTCTAAAAGTCAAATGGAATAGTATCTACTAACACACAAAAAAAAAAGATGGAGACAAAAAAAAAAGTTTTTTTTTGTCAATCTCTGATTTAGTTCTTTGTGTCACAATATTTGTTTAGTAAACAGTCTTAGTTTTAACATTCCTAGTTATTGGCAAACAAACACTAATGTTTATACACCGCCATAAATATTACTGTTTCACATTCCACAATTCTTAGCAAACAATAAAAACCGGCCAAGTGCGTGTCGGGCCACGCACAGTGTAGGGTTCCGTAGTTGCCCATCAAAATACTTATGCGAACTAATTATACTGATTCGCTGAATTTCATTTTAAAAAGAAGAATTTTCATAATCGGTCCAGGCGTCTATGAGAAATCAGGGAAAATATATGAAAAAAAAAAATTAGGACGAATAATTGAGAACCTCCTCCTTTTTTTGAAGTTAGTTAAAAATAGTTGACAATAAAAACTTACCTATCCCCAAAACATACCCAGTACCCACCTATTATAGCTGTAAAAATAAAGTTGACAAACTTACATTTGCAGTTGAAGAACATGTTCTCCGATACATTTTGTTTAGGAAAATATGTTATCCAACTACGTTTTATAAGTTGGTCGACTATTACTCGTAAACCTGTAAAGCCTACATAGTCATGATAATTTTCTTTTAAACTTCGTTATATATACTATGTATGTGCCATTTAACACGGCAAAAGCGGTCATTGCTCCGACTTTCATCCCGATATCTCAATATTAGCGATACTTCCTCTTCACCCGTACAAATCTGTCGCAAACAGTCGCAAAACTGACATCGCTTGAGTCTCATAATACATAAAAAATTACCACAAAAACAACACAATGCACAACCCAAAATAATAGAAAATCTAGCAAACGTACCCTACGAAATATTTCTTTTTAAATATTGTATTTTCGTTTTTAAACAAGTTTATCACACTGAGACAATTTAAAAAAAGTAAATATATTATTATGCATCATATAATTTTGCATTAACGTATAATACAATACTGAGTAAATATAAAGTTAGTGCATATTGTATGGATATAAGTGTATTAATATTCTTTTGATATCAGGATGGTAAAAACACCTTATTTTTCCTAAAATAAATTACAAAAACTATTTCATCACAGAAAATGCTAATTTTGATCATATGTCGTTTTTGTTTTACGAGGTCATCGCGTCAGGGGTGCAGCACCCCCGGCAGCAGCCGCCATTTAGATTTGACATTCCGTGTGGAAGTTCGCTTGCGTTCGGTCTGTGCAAAGACATTAAACTAAATACGAGCAATAGACGGGACATCACGAAGAAAGTTGTGATCCAAAACTTTTTACCACTAGGTAAAAAGTCGCTCGGTATAGTAGTCGCGTTGCTATGCAACGCTAGATTGTGCTACTGACACACGGCATCAATAATTTTGTATGACAATTTTCCCAATGCCCGCTCTATAGGTTCTTTTAAATCTCTTTGGGTCTGTGCTATAATTTCTTTGCTTTTAATGTTATCGTTTTTGAGTTTGTTACAGTTTTGTTTTTGTGTTCTGTGTTGTTATTGTTACTTCATTTGTTGCTTGTAAAGAAGCATGTAACCAGAAGCTGGAACATCTACTGGTGAAACCAGTAAATGCCGTCGTCGTCCAAACATATTCCAACCTCAAGAAGGTTCGGAATCGATACCGTTCACATCGCCGCCAGCAAAAAGACAGAAGATGATTCTCACCAGCGGAGAACGTCTTATGATTATTAATATTTTTAAATATGTCCAAAACACAAAGCCCGAGGATAAATATTTAACTAACCATGATCTTGTCAAACGTACGTCAGAAATATGTGGGGTGAGTGAGAGATCGATATATCGGGTATTACGTGAATACATAAAATAACGCAACCTGAAGGTAAAAGGAGTAGACCAAACGTTCTCCAAAAAGTTGATGATTTTAATAAATCGGCAATGGGCATTGTTCATTTTTTTCAATATGTTGTAATTGAAAAACCATTTCTAGGAATAGCGTTACTAATCATTAGTAACCAATCAAAAATGAAAAATGTTCATATTTGATTGATATTTTTGATAAAATACGCTTGACCTTCCTTGCCCTTCAAGTGACGTTATTATTGGCTGTACCGTTTTGTATCGTTGCCTCAGACAATAAAAAGTAAGTGGCAAGTATTTTCAACAATCTGTCAAGTGTCAAATTAAAAATGTCAAAAATGTAAACAAATAATAATGTTTAGTTTTTTATATATTTTATGATTATTTCTGCAACATGCCTCATAATCTCTTTATAAGATTTGCGAGAAAAGTGATGCCGTGATGTAGGCGTGTAATATTGCAAGGTTTATAAAATGTACCTACTGTTGCGAAGATCATTTTGATTTAAGTAAGATATCAAAGCTTTAGATACCTTTGTATATTCATTAAGTTAATGCTAAAGTATTGCTCAGGAAAACGAACAATAATGTCACCTCGTCGACGACTTTCCGTTTTAAAAAACAAAAATAAAAACCGATTTCAAAAATTTATTGTATTTTTATAGTAGGGGAGGCGAGGATTCTAATTTGCAGTTACTCGAGCATCATGGCGACCTATTGGATTTGAAAGAATATGTTCTAAAAAGAAAAAAGTTTCTGACAAGTTTTCTATTTTAGTGGGGGGGAGGGCGTGTAAACAGTTTTAAAACTGTAAAAAAAACAGTTATACAGAAGTACTCGAGCGCGTCAGCTATTTACAGTGTAAACGCGCTTTTCTATTTCTGATAACCAATACATATTAATCGGACGATTAACTCGAGGGGGCTGTCCGTGGCAAGCGGTTGAAAATCCAAAAAAAAAGTTAATCAAGCGCGTCAGATATTCAAAGTGTATGTAAAGTAGACCTTAAAAAGTGTCGTATTAAAATGTCTGACGATTTGGATGTGGCACAAAGTAATAATTCATATTTCTATTGGTAAAAAAAAACGTAATCTTGAAATACTCGAGCGCGTTCCATTTTTTTTAATTGAAACTAACACTGTAAAAATCATACTCACTAATAATCTGACGTTTTCCATGGGGCGATGTCGGTAGACTCGCGGAGAAAAGGTGAACTACCTGTTAGTTCGCAAGTATCGGTCGTGATTTAATGTCCGCCATCTTCAATGTACATAATCATATACAATTTTTTGAACGTAATTAATCTACCTTTTCGTAATCTGACTCGCTCAAGTAGTAGTAGTAGTTCTGTGGATCGATTTTTTTTTACTAATCTGGCGGGTTCTCCCACACAACCAATGGTGGGGACCATATGAAGGGTTGATACTTGGTACAGGTACATTAAAGGGTGCAAGATTTCTCCTTTATGATAATCTGATGCGCTGGAGTCACATTAAAATTCCCTCCCTGGGCTCCCCGACTAAGGATGTTAACTGACGTCTACTATCAGGAGAAAGTGACGTTGTGTTGTCAGGCAGTTTTTTAAATTATTCACTGGTGAGGCAACGGCACAACTTTTTGGTCAATGGTGACGTCAGCTACCTCAAAAATTAAAATATTAAAAATAAAAAAACTATTGAGCCAATCATAAAAATATTCAAATTAGTTTCTCAAAATGCTCTAAATTTGCAGAAAATAAAATAAAATCGAATGTTTGAAAAATTAAGACAATCCCCATTACTAAACTTTTGGAAAAAAAAAATAAAAAAAAAGATTTTTCATTCAAAATGAGAAAATGATCGAGCCCATCAGTATGAAAAACCATTTTTTTTTATTTTTTTGTTTTTCCGAAAGTTTTTGAACAAACATTGATAAGTAACATGGGCTGAGTTACTCCACGAGAGGTTTTGCGCTATTAACGTTACACGTTGTATATACATAATTACCTATATACATTTGATTGATTGATTTGATGCCGCGCATTCCACATTTTTTTATGATGATTCTTTCACAGTCCAGGCTGTCGTTTGTGGAATGCATTGCTTGTATCAGTAAGACAAGCCAAGTCACTGGTTTCTTTTAAAAGCTTAGTCTTAAATCATTTCCTTTCTCTCTAATAATACATAATTATTTATATTTATGTATGTATGTGTATTTTATTTTATTATTAATGTTTGTGTGTATTGTATTTATATTATCGGTTATCTATTATTTGATGTGCACCACTGTCTACCCTCATTTTTTTTTAAGATTCTTCAAGTCCATCATAATTGTCTGGAAGATATCGCTATTAGCGATAAGACCGCCGTTGTACCCTTAGTATTAATAAAACTTTTTTTTTTTTAAAGAACCTACCGACTTCAAAGACAAATACAAAAAAGTGTAAAATAACTTTTCTTTCGGAAGTCGGTGGCTTTTTTTTATGTCATTGACTATTGCCACCGACTTCCGAAAGAAAAGTTATTTTACACTTTTTTGTATTTGTTTTTGAAGACGGTACTTTAAAAAAAAAAAAAAAAATTTACCCTTTTTAGTTCAGACATTCAACAAAAATCTTCGTATAATCGGCAACTTTAGAAATTTATATCCAAGCGAGCAACAAAAACGGATCTATGCGGGCAACGTCACAAGACATCCATTGTTATTGTATACTAGCTGACCCGGCGAACTTCGTACCGCCTAAGCCTAACAGTCAATTCTTCTAGTTTTTTTTCTTAATACTTTATTCTGCTATTTAAGAAACGGCCAAGGGCGAGTTGGACTCGCCCATAAAGGCTTCCGTGTAGCAGCAAGTAACATAGTATAAAAGTTCTAGTAGTTGGTTGTAACTTGAAAAGGTAAATTATTGCGGTTTACGAATTATGACATATTAAAAAAAAACTAATTACTTGATCTCGTTCAACAGTTTTCGCAGGAAATTCGCATGGTAGTGTACATCATTTTTTTTTTTCAGTTTTGTCATTCTCTTATTTTGGAAGTTACAGGGTCCCCCCTGTAACTTCCCACACACATTTTACCACTCTGGAAGTGTCTCTCGCGCAAACTCTTCAGTTTAGAAAAAAAAGATGTTTGTAAATTCCATAACATTTTTAAAGACCTATCCATAGGTAAGTACCCCACACCACACTTATGGAATTGGAGTTTTTTTTTTGAGTTGAAAATCCTAAGGCTGCTTTTCCACCACACATGCGCTATGCTACGTTGTTGCGGTTTGATATCCACCAATCATATTTACATAACACAGCTCTGGTGGAAACGGATTCAACTAAGATGTGTTTTTATATGAAAAGATGCGTGCTATGGCTGCGTGCTGTGGCTGCGTGCTGTGGCTGCGTGCTATCGCTGCGTGCTCTGGATGCATGCTATTGGTCGTTTTCCGTACAATCGATACATCGCATAGCTCGAGCTGCGCAGCTACCTTGTGACAGCGCATCTTCATAGCGCAGCTACCTTGTGGCAGCGCATCTTTATAGCGCGGTACCTTGTGACAGCGCATCTTCGTAGCGCAGCTACGCATCTTCGTAGCGCAGCTACGCATCTTCGTAGCACAGCTACGCATCTTCGTATCGCATTATGCATCTTCATAGCGCAGCTACCTCGTGGCGGCGCATTTTCGTGGCCCCCGTAAGGACTACTGGCGCCTGTGTGCAAAAAAGGATTTTGGCGCTCCTTACAGCATTTTGAATTATCTTTCTTTTTTATGGGTGTAGGTCAGTGGTGTAATTTAAAATTCAGCGCCCTCGGGCTGTAAAGCTTGCCGCCTCGGAACTTAAACACAAAAGAAACCATAAAGTGCTACTCAAAGCTCACACCCAGAGTGCCATATCATCTTAGAAAAGACAAACTTAAAATTTTAAATTGTGTAGACCACAAATATTAAGAAGCATTTGCAATTGAAAAAGGAGCTATCAAAAGAGAGCTCAAGAAAAGCAAATATCAACCTTATTTGGAGCGCGAGCGAAGCGAGCGCGAAATTTTTTAGGTTTTTGGAATAGGACATGGTAATTCTTCATAGAAGAGCGAACGTAGTCAGCTCTAAAAGTAAAACGTTTCCGGAATTCAAGTTTTAATCTAAAAGTGAGATCAAATATTTGAAGTCTTTAGTAGGTATATAACCTAATCTTATAAGTTTTCAACTCCTATTTCAAAATTATTTTTGATATATTTTTTTGAATATTTTTTTTGGGCCCTTGGCTTTGGCGCCCTTAGAGGATGGCGCCCGTGTGCATTGCATACTTTGCACATAATTATGGTAGCGGGGGCCCTGCGTAGCGCAGCTACATTGTGACAGCGCATCTTACTCGCACAGCTACATAGCGTAGCATCAATGGAAACGGTCACACAGTTTCGTGGCTCAGCTTTTACATCCTCGCAGCACAGCTACATAGCACATCTCTGGTGGAAAGGACCCCCTTATGCGGTTTACATAATACATCTACTTACCAAGTTTCAACAGGATAGCTCTTATACTTTCGAAAAAAAAGTGGTTGTGACATACGGATGGACAGACAGACAAACATGACGAATCTATGAGGGTTCCGTTTTTTGCCATTTAGCCAAACCCTAGAGGAAACTTTTAAAGAAAGTTGATAATAAATCCAAATTAATAAAAAACTTAAAATTCTTTTCAAGTCACTAAAAATCACATTGAAAATTACAATTTCAGAATTCTTATTTTACTTATTCAAAATTAAGTTTTACCTATTTTTATTGTAGAACTTTATGTTTTTTTTTATCGTGGTAAAATTATCAAATGAGTCTTCCCACCCAGGGCAGGGCGGGAGGGACTGTCAGACTCGTACTGACTAAAATCCACGGCGTCCTTCAATAGCCCTTTACGTTCCAGAGTCACGGTAATGAGATAAGTCCCGCGACCCCGGCAGGCTTTGGCCCTCTAGAGGGAAGCCCCGTCATCATGCTGAGGTCGCGAGGTCGTCACCTATCGCCTGCGTGAGGACACGGCGGTGCTCTGCCCAAGCGGGGCAGTCCTGCACCGTATATGCTCCACCTGTCGTGTATGCTCGTGTCCTCCGGGCGATCCTCGCAGTGGCGACACCCAGACGTTTCCTCCTTCCTCATCAGACACAGGTACCTCCTGAAACATCTGTGTCCGAGAACTTTATGGTTAACGAAATTTCTTGTTTGATTTCTTGGTGAGTAAGCAAACAGTAAAAACCTGACCTGACAAACGTCGTTCTATCAGAAGTTATTGGTCTGTGGTAGTCTTACAATTACATGCTTATATTTTCTGGTCAAGTCTGGTGATCCGACAGTCCTTTCCGCTTCACCCAAGGTGAGAGAAATCATTTGATAATTTAAACATCCCAAAAAAAAAAAAAAAAAAATGAGTAGTTTAAGAAAAATCCGTTTTTATTTCAATTTCATTCAGCATCATATTTAACAAAAAAAGCAATAAAAAAAACAAATAAAAATACCATCCTAAGATTCGAACTTGTACCATAAATATATCGATCCAATCGTATAACCTCTAGACCATCGATGTTGCTGTCAATGCTCTTCAAATAGACGTTCGGGTTATGATACTTAAGTTGGAACGAAAAACAGATGACGAATAACATACATTATGCGTTTCATAACAGAAAGTTAAAAAAAAAAGAATATTTTAGTCCTTATTAACCTGGTCCTGATGGTTTCAAACACAACAAAAAAAGAATCATCCGAATCGGTCCAGCCGTTTTCAAGTTTTGCTCTTAGCAACACATTTAGCGATCCATTTTTATATTATAGATTAAACCTTCCCTAGACTGTAATAAAAATTTTTCCGTAAACCGCATGAAAATCGGTTCAAACGCGAGATAATCGTGAACAAACATACAATCGACTTTGAAAATGTACTATGATCCGCGCGCGGACGAAAATAAAATACATTATGACGGGAAAAGGGCCGTTACCTATCACTACATCCATTAAATCCGTCACACACAGTGGAACATTTTTTACGACACGCGTAAATTTATAAGCACACAATTTGATTTCTAGAAATAAAAAATAATAATTTTGAATTAGAGCAACACAAGATTCACAACCTCTGTATGTCAAGCAGGCTGGTACCACGATACTGTAGCGATAGAAGCAACTATCGCTTATTAGTAGTTTTAGGTAACAATAAGTGTCATTATCGCTTAGTGATGAAAAACTTGGTGAATGACCTCTATTGCCATGTTAAATGGTACATACTTTACTATTGTGAATTTTTTCACATCCCCAAACATAACCGTTTAGCTGGTAGAGGGGGGGACACTCGAGTCGAGCAAAAATTATCACTTTAAAGCTTAATATTTCACAAACGAATCTTTTAATGATACCCCACACTAAGGGGTACGCGAGAAAAAAAAAACATCCCCACTTTACGTGTAAAAGAGGTACCCTAAAAAATATTTTACGAGATTTTATTTTACCACTTTTTCGGCGCAATAAATCCATATATTTACACCAAATTACAGCTTTCTAGTTCTGGGCGTCTCTGAGCTAAGCTGCGGACAGACGCGGACGGACGGACGGACATGGCGAAACTATAAAGCCACGTATTCACTGAGCAACAATTGTTTATAAACTCTGTTTCAGAAACAAAATCTACGTGTTTCTGAAACAAATCATTTTGTTTCAGAAACATAATTATAATTTTGTTTCTGTAACCACTACGTGTTTATCGGTATGTTTCGGGGCTCCCCACTTGCGGCGGAGAACACTTTACGTGATGTTTCAGAAACTGTGTATCCGAAACACTGTTGCTCAGTGAATACATGGCTTTAGGGTTCCTTGTTGACTACGGAACCCTAAAAATATGAGTTATCAGCAGTGACGCGTGCCTGGTGGCCTACCATGAACTGTTAACGGGATCCAGTTTAAGCTGTGGTAAAGAGATGGCGCTAGACGACTTGTATAGCTCTGTCTCTATCCCACAGCCTAAACTGGATCGCGTTAAAAGCTCGTGGTAAGGCCCCTGTTTAGTAAAATTAAAAATTTGTTTGTAAAAAGAACAGACAATCAATAAATTTCTTAGGTAAAAATGATGTTTGTAGTGTTCTTCTCAGTGTTTAACAAACTAAATTTAATATTGACTGAATAAAACATTAATAAACATTATATTCGGGCGGCAAATAATGGGTGTCTTGCTGTCCGATCATGGACCATTTCCGAGTCTACGACGCGTCGTGCTCGTGTCCCATGCGCGCCTCAAAAAGCTGTCAGCAATCTGACGGGACACAGCCTGCCGAAGTCTCGGGACTGTCTCATCAGCTAAGCGTGACCCCGGAACGTGAAAGGCTATTGAAGGATACCGTGGATTTTGGTCAGTATAAGTCTGACAGTCCGTTCTGTACCGCCCTAGGTGTAATCATTTGATGATTTTATCCAATTATAATAGGGCGACATCTTTTTTTTTTACGTGTTAAATTCATCAATTGAATACTACAAATGAATATTATTGAAACCACGTCTCAGGGCATACGTTATAATTATGTATTGTATGTTACTAACTTACTATACTAAGTTCTCAAGTTAGTGTCGTCACATTCCACACATTGTACCAAGTATAGTGTGGGAGTATGATTCTCTTAATTACTTCATTTGAAACACTTTTGTTACTGATATCTTTCGACACGAGTGCCGTCACTTTGGGATTGTCATTGAACTTTATCTCAGTGTGTTTGTTCGTATAGAAAGAATGTTTGCAATTGAGGAAGGGCTCAGTAAAAGTAGGTTATTGTGAAGTAACTCTTTGATTGCTAATGTAAGATGATATTTTCATATTGAGGTGATCGACCGCCTTATGATTCTAGTTTTTTGAAGTGCTGGTTATATTTAGTGACCGACCGAAATTTCGGTTTCGGTTTCGGTTTCGGCCGGTTTCGCAAAAAAATCTAGTTTCGGCTTTAGTTTCGGTTTCGGCCAAAATATAGCCGAAACTTTCGGCCTCGCCGAAACTCAAGTTATCATGCATTTTTGTGCGTCATTCGGCAAAATTCGTAGCTAACGCGTACTTGCTCGCCGGCGGGGCCCCGGCTCAGTTACCCACTATCCATTTACTGCACAACACTATCCGTTTTGAGTTTACTGCCATGTCTTGTATATTCATGTCATAATAAAATATATTTGTTAAGTACCTACTTTAATAATTATAGAACTTATCAATCGTCAAGGCAGTGACTGTACTCGAAATATAAGTTAACGGTTTCTCTTTTAAAATAATGTTAATGTTTTTTCAACTCAGTAATTTCGTATTTCTGAATATAGTGCGATTGTTGAGACTTCAAATCCAGTGAAACAATGAAAACAATGATTTTTTATAATTTAGAATAGATTACGGCTCAATAGAAGTTAAATAACATAGAAAAATAGCATTTTCTTAAAAATCTGCTATTTCCTAAGTTTGCCGTATATCATTACTCCCCAGAATTTTATCCTTATTAGCGGCACTATCGAATGGTGAAATAATAAAACGTGTGATATTTTTTTCCAAAATCAGCGGTTTCGATTCTTGGCCAGGATTATTTATTTTTCTAAATCCAATGATGCAGTTTTAGTTATCGTCAAAATCGGTCTCTAGACTTCATTCAACGTATTTCGATATTCTTCATATTTAAGGATATACCTACCTAGCCATCCACGCCCAGTTGAAAAATTCAACCTGTATTTCTTATGTGTTAATAAATGTTAAAAAAAGTAATTTTCAGAAAATAAATCGAAATATGAAATGTGTCAAAAAGTTTCGGTTTCGGTTTCGGCCGAAACTGAGAGTAAGGCCGAAAGTTCGGTTTCGGTTTCGGTTTCGGCTGAAAAATCAGTTTCGGTCGGAGACTAGTTATATTCTCTTTTATTCTTAAGTTATAGGTATATAAGTTTTTGTAACTAAGTAAAATCATCAAATTAGTCCTCTCATCCATACTGGTTCCACGGTGTCCTTCAATAGCCCTTTACGGTTTTGACCCTATGAGGAAGCCCCGTCAGATTGCCGACAGCTCTGAGGCGCGCGTGGAACACGACGACTCGGGCATAGTTCATGATCGGACGACATTACGAGTACCTACTCGCCGTTCGCATACCCGCGCCGCACGTCCCGCACGTCCCGCCTCCTCCTTTGGTAGCATGACGGCTTCGTAGAAGGAGGTGACTACTCTTAAACCTCCAAAAACATCTGTGTCTGGCGAGGACCTGCGTCAAGTGGGAGGTGAGGACACCGTATCACCTTTCCAGCCACTCCTCAAAGAGGGGTCGTGTCGCCGGGATTGTGGCGTGCGTGAAGTAAAATAAGTGTAAACGTTAACTTTCCCAGAAGGAGAAAATATTTTTTTGCAATTTGTCCTTATTTGTTTTCTGTTACGGTAGTCGTTATGTCCAGACCAAGGAAAATCAGGGACGTTGTAGTTGATCCAAAAATTATAACTCCGAGTATTGGAAATCTGAATTGATTTCCAAAAGTTTAAAAGCAGCTTTTGTTATCGCTCGAACACAATGTAGTTGAAACCACTCTGACTTCTGTTTTAAATAAGCGTTTAGACCGATTTTTATGAAAAACGCTTGAAACGTGCGCAGTGCAGATATACAACAAAGCAGCTAATACCAACAACTTTATGAAAATCGCTTCAGTTAGCTTCGATAAAAACGAACGCAATGTTCGCATTCAAATATTAAAATACTCGTACCACGTATTCATAAGTACCATATTTATTTTATTGGAAAAAAATTGGTAGGTTGCGCAAAATAACCCAGATGTATTTTTGAAATTAACTTTAGTATGCTTTATAAAATACTACATTTCTACCACCGATATAAAATAGATGCAGTAACTAACACAAGAGCAGTGGTGGCCCAGTGGTATCGGTCCCGACTTACGGTCGTGGGTTCGAACCCCGCCTGGCGCATTATTTTGTGTAATTTATTTCATCACCACTGCTCTCAAAACGGTGAAGGAAAACATCGTGAGGAAACCGGTATGTCCTAGAATCAAAAATTCGAAGACATGTGACATCTACCAACCAGCACTGGACCCGCGTGGTGGATAATGGCCCACTCCCTCTAACAGAGAGGAGGCCTGTGTCCCAGCAGTGGGAACATTACAGGCTGATGAGGATGATGATGATAAACTAACACAATAATATATCGGTAGTAATCTACGGTAATTTCATAGTTATTACGAATTAGCTTGTTACCAGGACTATTCTTCACCATAATTGTGTGTTTATGGCACTGGGATTTTAAAATTTTAACACAATATAAAGGTGTCATAATATCATCCAAACTAATATTATAAATGCGAAAGTCGTGGTCAAACTAATATTATAAATGCGGGGTCGTGTCGCCGGGATTGTGGCGTGCGTGAAGTAAAATAAGTGTAAACGTTAACTTTCCCAGAAGGAGAAAATATTTTTTTGCAATTTGTCCTTATTTGTTTTCTGTTACGGTAGTCGTTATGTCCAGACCAAGGAAAATCAGGGACGTTGTAGTTGATCCAAAAATTATAACTCCGAGTATTGGAAATCTGAATTGATTTCCAAAAGTTTAAAAGCAGCTTTTGTTATCGCTCGAACACAATGTAGTTGAAACCACTCTGACTTCTGTTTTAAATAAGCGTTTAGACCGATTTTTATGAAAAACGCTTGAAACGTGCGCAGTGCAGATATACAACAAAGCAGCTAATACCAACAACTTTATGAAAATCGCTTCAGTTAGCTTCGATAAAAACGAACGCAATGTTCGCATTCAAATATTAAAATACTCGTACCACGTATTCATAAGTACCATATTTATTTTATTGGAAAAAAATTGGTAGGTTGCGCAAAATAACCCAGATGTATTTTTGAAATTAACTTTAGTATGCTTTATAAAATACTACATTTCTACCACCGATATAAAATAGATGCAGTAACTAACACAAGAGCAGTGGTGGCCCAGTGGTATCGGTCCCGACTTACGGTCGTGGGTTCGAACCCCGCCTGGCGCATTATTTTGTGTAATTTATTTCATCACCACTGCTCTCAAAACGGTGAAGGAAAACATCGTGAGGAAACCGGTATGTCCTAGAATCAAAAATTCGAAGACATGTGACATCTACCAACCAGCACTGGACCCGCGTGGTGGATAATGGCCCACTCCCTCTAACAGAGAGGAGGCCTGTGTCCCAGCAGTGGGAACATTACAGGCTGATGAGGATGATGATGATAAACTAACACAATAATATATCGGTAGTAATCTACGGTAATTTCATAGTTATTACGAATTAGCTTGTTACCAGGACTATTCTTCACCATAATTGTGTGTTTATGGCACTGGGATTTTAAAATTTTAACACAATATAAAGGTGTCATAATATCATCCAAACTAATATTATAAATGCGAAAGTAACTCTGTCTGTCTGTCTGTTACGCTTTCCCGCTTAAACCTCTCAACCGATTTGATGAAATTTGGCACAGACAATCTTTAGAGCCTGAGAATGAACATAGGCTATCAAAACACCACGCGGGCGAAGCCGCGGGCGGAAGCTAGTATAATATATCCTTTCCCGAGTCTAGGAATTTCTCCTGTATCGTGGGTGCGTTTACAAACATAGAAACACACTGCATACACAAAGACCCAGACCCAGAATAACTACTGGCAGCGTACACGCAGAGAATTGTATACGAGAACTTCTGGTTGCAACCGTGACAGCAAGACTCACTAGATAGTTGACTTTACAACATATTTTCTAGTTATAAATACTAAGTCCTTGTTATATCTACTACTTACTTAGTATTTATAACTAGAAATGTTGTAAAGTCAACTAGTGAGTCTTGCTTTCACGGTTGCAACCAGAATTTCTCGTACAGGTAGCTAGACATTTCTCTGCGTGTATAAATATTTACTTCATGCGTGGATCGAACCCGCAACACACTCAGCAGTCGATCACTGAGCCACTGCACTAACCGTGCCTTTCTCTCCTTAGAAAAAAAACAAATTATGTTAGCACCAGAAATACACGTTTCACCAAAGAGACCCTTCACCATAAATAAAAGTAGGAGACGGTTGAACAGTACATGAGATGATAGATGAGAGACCTATGCAGAATAATGATACCAAAGCAGATGGACGCCGAAATCCAAAATGACACACGATAACCAAGGGAAACACCTAGTTTTGTCACCCGTCAGACGGATTTGAACGAAAGTTAGAGAAGGCCCTATATTAGCCAAATGGCAAGCGACATTCGCTAACGTTCAGCAGTCGCTAATACATTTTCAACTTTATAACCCATTGCAAAAAGTTGAAAATCTATTAAAGATTACAGATCGGTTTCGTTTGTTCCGTTCGCTATCGCTCAGCAGTCTTTACTAGATTTTCAACTTTATGTGATGGTGTATAAAGTTGAAAATGTATTAGCGACTGCTGAACGTTAACGATTGTCACTTGCCGTTTGGCTACAGGCTAAGCTGTTTTCTTTGCATTTGAAACCAGCGTCATGCGGTGGACTGACTTTTTTGCTGAACTAAGCCATTTAGGCACTCAGTACTTAAGGCACTCAGTATTTTTTTGTCTTCTTCGTTTATTTATTGTGATTTCTATGAAACATTGTGTGGCTTAGATTTTTTTCAAGTAAAAGTTTTCTCTTTCTAGTTTTATTTACTTGACTCGAGGGTTTCTAAGAGGCACAGAGCGGCGGCCCATACCCAGCAATAAAACAGGATACTTTTTTATTTTTTTTTGTTAACATCAATTGAAACTTAGCTTAGTTCTCAATAAACATCTCAAAGAATACACAATGGTCAATCACAACATCTTCGGAAGTAACTCGCAACGTTCTGTAGCACGTTGCAGCAACACGACGTTATTTGCATACTAATTTAATTGCAACAAGCACTAGGACCGGTTCAGGTACAGTGTCTTAGCCCGCCTCATGTTTATTGAACAGCTCTGCTAAGCCCCAACTACCCTGTATTAAATACCATGTTAAAATCTACCTGCCGACGTTGGCAAAGATGTATTTTGGACGCATAAATAAGCGACAACGCATTATTAAATACATTTCTAGGCAAATTTGGCAAATCACCGTATTTGGTGACTCGCTGTCTGATCATGAACCATGTCCAGGTCGACGACGGCACGCGCGCCTCAAAGAGCTATCAGCAACATGACGGGGCCCCCTTAGAGGGCCAAAGCCTGCCGGGGTCGCGGGACTATCAAGTACCTACGTGGCTTCGGAACGTAAAGGGCTATTGAAGGACACCGTGGATTTTAGTCAGTACAAGTCTGACAGTCCTGTGTGCTTAGTGCGAGTTTTTTTACGTTGACGCGATAGTAACGTTTAACCGCGTTTGGCGCTCCTATTGGCCCACTGCAAGGTCGTGAGAACTCTCAACCAATGAGAGCGCCAAACGCGGTTAAACGTTACTATCGCGTCAACGTAAAAAAACTCGTACTAAGCACACTGGTCCTGCCCTGGGTGGGTTGCCTGCCGTGGTAAAATAAAAAAAGGCAAAGTTGGCAGAGGACGCTCTTGAAGGACATAGATTGAACTTATTGGTGAAGTTCTCCAGACAGTACGGGTGCATAACAGCGTGGTCCCTACTCGTAACCGGGGCGTGCTTATAACATCAACCCTTGTGTGAACTTTGACAATACGGAGCGTAGCAGATAGCGTCTTCATTTCTGCCGTTTTAGTTTAGATATTCTTTGTTTTTTTTTTCACTACCTACATCTGTTTTGGGCTCGTCTTCTATTCTTAATGAATGCATTTGAATACTAATATTATAAAAGGATTAACTGTCTGCTATCTGTTTAGTACACAATCAGCCACAAAATATTTCCACCATTATCCTTTTCATATCTTACAGTGAAAATATCCTTCCCTTAAAATTAATTTCAGGTAACTCACACCCACACATCATATTACTATAGAACTAATATTTTCAATACCCGACATTCCAGCGTCCCGTAGGACAGAAAACATTTAGGTTACATTGTCTTCACCCCCTTCCCCCCCTCCTTCGTCACTCCTTCCGTCCCCGAGGAGGGTAGAATTGCGATTTACGTCAAATATTTACAGTAGACATTACGCGCTGCTTACGACAAATACATTTCATGTGCCTACACAAGTACACGCCCGGGTAAAGAATACTTTTGTATTGTGAATCATTTTACTGGCGAACAATTGTACTTTCAGTTCGTCTCGGGTTTCAAAAGCCAATGTAATGGGTATAGAAAATGATGCTGTTATTTGGTAGAAATTGTGTCATAGAGTCTAGTTCAAGATTTTTGTTTTTTGCCGAAACTAAAAGATTTTAACAAAATAAAAGATAAGGTGGTTGATCTTTGTAAGATCAGGCTAACTAGATAATTAGTACATTACAATATAATAGATAATTACGCAACTTAGAACGAAAAGATAAAGAGTGGAATTAGCTACTTATAGATTTATCTGGCAAAATCTATAATATCTGACGTAACATTTGTTATGAATTGACTAAATCAAGTCTAGCTCATTGATTTGACAAAGAAGATAGAACGAAGATATACCGTTCAAAATGTATAGAAAACCAGTGTATCTAGCTAGTCATAATTCCCCTTCCACTAAGCTCACAGTTCTGTCAAACCATCATCATCATCGATAAATCAGCATTTAAAACTTATTCTTCCACAGCGTACTTTTTCCATGAAAACTGAAACAGTGTATCATCATGGTGTACTGTCGGTGACTAAATTGGAAAGTTTTATTTAATTATACGCCTATCGCCTCCATGGGTTATTTAGTTTGATGATTTTACCACGATAGATAAAAAAAAAGATGCATTTGTGTCTAGGGGTTGTTGTAAGTTGGCCACAAAGTTAATTTGCCACAGTTTTGTAAAGTCCATACATTGAAAGTAATTTCGCCACATGCATAAAAATCATATGTAAATTCGTCATAGGTAGGTCATGGTAATTGTAAATTTGCCACAATTCCACATTTGACATGATTTCTGCTAAAAGTAGCGATCGCAAGCAAAGTCATTGGTTTTAGAGCTCGAATTTAACTCCTGAACACACCGTAAAGGAGACCTTAGTATTAACTTTTAATAGAAAATCGAGCATGCATCATTTTAAAATTTCTCGAACTTAATAACGAACCGAGCCAAGCATCGAGCCAAACATCGCTACGAGCATTTTCATGATCTTTTCTAGCGAACGTTCTAGTCAATTATTTTTCAAAAAACATGCTTCACGAAGACGTGAGACTTAACGGTCGTGTGGGCTACATAGATTATGGCTTTTATTAAAAGATATTGTCACCTTGTTAAAGGTGACCGATCCTGACGACGTTCCTGCGTTCGTGGCAAAGGAGCTGCATAGACTGCCCCCTGTCACCTTCGATCATGTCGATGTCACCAGGTTACTGAAGGACATCACATCGTTGCAGACAAGCCTGGCTGAGGTGAAGTCTAAGTTGGCAGCATCGGAAAATACCATCGAAGACCTACGTGCCGAAGTGTTGTCATTGCGCAATACAGTCTCTGCAAGTAGGTCACCGCTGAGCGCCACGAATGTGAACACGCGTCGCGGCGCGGCACAGCAAAACGCATCCGTCAGCAGTTTTGAGTCACCTCATATGGATGTGTCGTCACCTGCACGAATCGACGAAAATGCATCGCGTCACTCCGTCGATCGTCCCGTACGTGCGGTAGAGACTACGTCACAGGTAGATCGGACTGCTCGCGTAGGTTCGCCTATAATTCCTAAACGTGCCTACGCCGATATCGTAACCAAGGGCAAGCCTGCTGAGTCGCAGAAAAAACAGGACAAAGGGGGTAAGCAGAGCCGCTCAGTTTCCAATAAGGAATTGAAGCAGCGGCAAACGGATGAGGATGGGTTCATCAAGGTGGAGAAGAAGATGAAGAAGAAGCCTCAGAAGAGTCAGAACCAGTGTGGTTCCGCGCTGGCTGGGCCAAACATGCTGTTGCGTCCTGCAATATCTACGACGCTTTTGTATGTGTCCCGGCTACATTACTCCACGAAGGTTGAGGAGGTCATGGAGTATTTGCGAGTGAAGACCTCCTGGAATTTGAGGGTCGAGAGGTTGGAGCCGCGCCATGAAACCAACTTCAAGTCTTTTGTGGTGCGGGTACCGACTCATTGTCTCGAGAGATTCCTCAAGGATGAGTTCTGGCCGAAAGGTGTCGTGTACCGGCGCGGCGTTTTCGAGGCCAGCTGCGCGGCACCAGTCAGCGAAACACGACGCCGCCTCTTCGTGTGCAATAGTCAATTAGTCTAGTTTGTAGGTGATTCATATGTAGTAGTTTATTTATAATTATTATAATAATGGTATGTATTCTATGTTATGGGCCATAGTTGCCTGAAATAAAGGTATAAATAAATTAGAAACAGAAAATAATTTTTAAATCTATTTTTTATTATGAAAAATAAATAATCTTGTTATTCCACTTATTCGTTAATGCCCCTGTTCCACCTGCTTGGTTCACCTAGGTGTACCACGGCAAATTGTTTTTCACATTTTAGAAGATTCATAGGAACCAGTTGCATCTTATGTTTTTATTAGGGGCAACTGGGCCATGGGAGTAATGGGTAGCTTGCCGTCCGTACAAAATTCTAGCTACAAGCTTAGAAACTGAAAGAATGCTACTAACCAGAAAAAGTACCAGGCTTACATTCGTTCAAGGTGGTTTGTTTTTAAACAACTGCACCTGACCGTTCTTGTACTTTTGATAGACTATTCAAAATTATTAAAACAATAACCATATAAAAAATACCACCTTGAACTCATGCCAGCCTAGTACTTTTAATGTTTATGTCTTATTGTAATGGTCCTCCATTATTATCCCGGAACCAGTCCCTACGACTTCACAATTTAATATCACTATTATTTTTCTTTCGTAATACTACGATAAAAACGTAATGGACATTCAGGTCAACCACGGGCAAAAATAATTTCCCGTGGTACACCTAGGTGAACCAAGCGGGTGGACCACGGGCAATAAACGCACTTATTGTTTGATTTTTCTGCTATCCGTACGTAAGAAAGCATCGTGGCTAATTTACAATAAGATAAATTATTATTTTGAAAATATTCTAAACAAAATAGAATCGTGGCAAACTTACACATACTTTTTTTTCGTGGCGAATTAACTTTGTGGCAAACTTACAACAACCCGTGTCTAGCCTTTCGCGCTTGTTATCTGATAAAAGACAAAAATATTCAGTTCTTCTGAACCCTATACCAAAGGAACCCTTTTGAACCCCTCTTAGTGGGTGCCTATGAATTTACTACCGGGGAAGGATTACTGAACACACATAACCGGATTTAGGCGTATCCATTTGTGAGTAAAGGGGCCTAAGATCGGCATTGTTTTCTTTGTTCATGTGTAGTATGGTGTTAGGAACTTGAAGCTCTGATTGAATTCCTCGTTTTAATGAGGATTACAGTCTTTGACCCAGTTAGGTCGGTGTTGTACTCATTAATATGAGACCAAGTCTAATTCATTCCATTTCTAAGCGTGCTTATTAACGTTGAAAAGAAATCCAGTTGGTCGGTTACTTATGAGAACTACAGTCTCTTTAAAATGTTGCTGCTTTTAAATGCTCTTTACAGTGTATCGTCACTATTTTAGCCCAGAATTTTCTGAACCCTAACTCGAAGTTTGTTTAGAGAAAGTAAGAGTTGGTTTTAAATGTAAATATTCTCTTCTAGAGCCTGAATTTAACAAAAACGTAAAGAAAAATATGAAGCCCGACAGCGTTAAGCTAAACAAAATAAGAATAACTTTTTGTATAAACTTAGCAGTATTATCATGTTAAAGCCAGGTATAGGATTAGCAAGTACTACGCTAGCTCATTACACTGCCCGCGCTTGTGTACCGCGCTTAGGTTTCAAAGTTATGTACTTTTAACTAAGGCATACTATTTCTACACTAACATTGTTAAGAAAATATTTACAAGTTTGCGTGGTCGGAAAATAGTTTCTTCTTTAGAGTTTTACATTATAAAATGCCACACATTTAAATGTTTTCCTTGGACATGTTCACTGGTTTTACATAGGAATCTAAAGAAGGGGATATTTTTTTTTCCTTTTTATTTTTTTCCTTTTTATGGATATTTTTGTTTCAATTCTCAGGGCTTACTAGGAATCTGGACATTTTATAATCTAAGTGAAGTAGAGATCACTTTCCAAAATTATTTCAACCAGTATCAGGCGTCTTTTTGTTCTGCTCCGAGTATAAGCATCGTGGCCGGCTGTTCTAGTTCATTCGGGATTTAAACGAGTACTTGCCCAAACCAACCCTCGCCATCCCGCCTCTTTCAACGGCACATTTGGGCTGAGCGATTGGACTGCTGCACTGCGAGTCTTGCAAGATGATGTACGATGCAAATCCTCAAACCGGTTTCTTAGGAGAGTCACGGGAGCCCCTTACTATGTCCTTAATAGCGTTCTCCATTTGGACTTTAAATTTCCCACCATCCTTCAGTTCATGAAACGCCTTTCCAAGCATTCCTTCGACTCTGCCGTCAGGCACCCCAACCCCTCGGGAGGGGAAACCCAACCCAAGGGAATCAGTAAGATTCCCCGCCCAAGGTGCGCCTTCGTCACTCCAGTTGTCCCCATCACCGTTCTCCGGGTGAGCCGTTAGAAAACCAGCTCAGTTCGTAGACACAAACACAAATCGACTCCCACATTCCGTCCTCCATCTTGATAAATTGATTGGCTATTTTATTTAAAATTCTTGAGATTTAGTTTGACATGGATCTAAACATGGGATATAAACTTGGCATGCCGATCTGGTCACCACATCCACACAGCTTTAGTGTTTCATCTTGGGGGAGATGAAAATACTGTTGGAATATCCTCAAAACTCTTTCCTTTACTATTCATGCTGTATCGAGTTATTGCCGATCTTTGTTATACATACTTAGCACCACATACACATCAATAAGAGAATCCAGAAGACCCAATACTTACAACATCTACACTAATATTTTGTCAACGAAATGCATCGGGTAGTAACAAGTGTGCGCAGATAAGAAGTAAGAAATCTGGCAACAAGCTAAACCGGTTTTCAAACTACCTAATTAGCAACATAGCAGCTACTATCACACGATCATCCTTTTTTATTTGTTTATTTATTATTCGTTTTCACCTACAATGCATACACTTAAGTTTTATAATGTACCTAGTTTATAATATTATTTTTATTTTTTAAATATTTATTTATACCTTTTTATTATTGTATTATATCTACGAGTATATTTTATATATGTAGTAGTACTAACAAGCTGTTTTACATCCGTCACATCAACATTACAGGTCCAGTTGAAAACCAGCGTCGGGCACTAGTTGCTCGACATATTGCTGAACTGGGCCTTTTTGGCGCAGCCGTGAGATACACAAAAATAGTATTCTTTTAATTTTTTCTTGTTTTAGATGTAAGTTTTTTATTTTTCCTTCTTTTCTTTGTGTTTTTATTTATTTATTTTAAATGTGTGTGTCTATCGTGGCGCCAAATAAATGTTTTTTCTTTCTTTCTAATGTTGGTAGGTTCGTATGTGGAGGTGGGTGGCCACTATCTAGCTTGGGCAACGACACCACAGGCTCCCTGTAATCTATTGTGACGGCTATGAGATCCCACTGGTGGTTACCTTACCTGGGCCGCCTGGCTTGCAACCACCATTTATTTTCAAATTGCACCTGTTCAAAAACGGCGTGGTCGTCTTTTAAAAATTCGATGGTGAAAGTTTTCGTAGATTTAGGGAGACGATCATCAACTGTTCCTTCTGTTAATAGATGCTCACGATGATCCTTTTAGTCGAATAATTAAGGAATTACGACGAGTGTTAAGACAGGAATTCGTTTGTCATTAATTGATAATGTTTCTGAAAAATTAAATGTTTCAATGCAGAACAACTTGCTGCCAAGTCAGTAGTTATAAAACATTTATTTTCCTGCCGATGACGGCAGACGCTGTAACGATCTTCGGTGGTCCATGTTGAACAATAAATATTAACGAGTCTTGGCTTGGGTACCACTACTATCATAGATTGCGGTACCAACGTTAAAATAACGTCTTCTACAAGCGATACCCTGGGTAGTCAGCTTCGCTAGCACTTTGCTAATGAGCTCATATTTTTACCAGAGCATGAACTATTTGCTCGCTGTCATTTTAGCTTGCACACTTTACTAGATATGTCGGTAGCCGTGGACCGATAGAGCAAACGAGTCCTGAGCTGGTTTGGAAACCCCGGTAGATATTGGTAATTGCGTTTAATACGCTCCAAAAATAAACAGATGTCATTAAGGGGGCTGGGTCAGACTCTTGGGAGAAGCTGATTGCCAGCACTGTTTTGTAAAAGGTATTTTTTTAAGATGGTAAAATTACCAAATGAGTCCTACTCCCTTAGGCCTTTGTCAAACAGACAGGCGATAGCGAACCGAACCGAATCATGTCATATAAAAATGCGAAAGCGATCCGATACTCTATGTGACAGGCTTCAAACAATTCCATACATTACAAACAAAAACGCTACGCCACGCATTCGGTTCGTCTATCAGTTTGACAAAGGCATTAGTGAAGCTAAAGTGATACACCGGGTTTAAATGCCCTTTAAGTTCGAGGAGCTGGCTATGGCTGGGAGAACGGGTATCCTCGTCATAGGGTGGCTGAAACGTTAATGGAGACTTGAGGAAAATGGTAGGATGTTTATAACTAATTGCCATGTTAGGTACTTTTGTATTTCTGTCTTTTATTTTCTAGTGGCCCAGTAAATACAGGCAACGTTTCTGACGTCACAATACACGCTCGAACATGTTGCTAAAGTTGTCGAGCGAAAATACTTTTTAAGAAAAGTGGGGGAAAAGTAAATGGTGTTGGTAAAACTTCCGTTAACAAAAATAGTATGGAAACTATATTATGGAATAAATTACAGCGGCTGACTTTGAAACTTGTTAGAATGTGGCTGTTTGTTGTATGGAAATAAATCTAAGTTGAAAGTTTTTATCGCGTTACCTACAGTGGTCGACTGCCTTGCTTACGCCCAATGGAATTTCTTTGAGATTAGATTGCCTGCCGTAAAAAAACACCGTGATTGGCCCCAGATCCTTCCTTTTCAGCATTACTGCTTCGCAGGAGGAGGTGTCTGCTTCGCAGAAGGAGATCACTGCTTCCCATTTGTCCTCGCTCCGTTATATGACCTGAAAAAGTGATAGACGTGAGAGATCGCGGCGCGATTGCACTTGTACGTATGTAAGTTTTAAGCGAAGGTTTTAAGCTTGAAAATATCTTATACTATTAACTGTATGACCCTGTTCCTCATACCGCACGTAAGTCGTGCTCAATTTAGGATATGAGTTAAGCAATTGATATATGCTTTCATCCTGCCTCCTGTTCTAATCGAAGCAGTCATTAAAGCCAGTTTCTGTATATTATATCAACCGCCATACATTCATGTGTGTCCGCTAAAGATTTCATCACATTGAAAGCCCTGCGGCGATTAGCGTACAGCGTGTAGTCCAGTGCATATTGTAGGTGTGTCGCAACACACACGTTCTAGACTTAGACACAGCTGTGCCCCACATAGTTATTATGAGTAATGTAGGGGAAAAATAATTGTACCTTAATACACGTTATTGCACATGTCAGGTGTACCATGTGTATCAAGGCTTAAAAGTAGCCAGTAATTCAATAAGGGCGTTTGATTGAATGAAAGTCCGATACATAATGGTTTGGCTGTCTCACTTCCATATTTTTGTCTGGCTAAAAATAAAGCTACTGTTAACTTGGATTTATAGTACCATAGCTTTTTATTTTAAGACAAAATCTATTTGAGGTTCTTGCATTTCTATTCATCATCATCTTCATCATGCTGCATGGCATCCCACTAGGTTTGCCCATACGCGGTCTAATAATAGCACATATTATTATCTGCTCCATCGCTTGTCTGTCAGTCTGTAGACACGGCCTGCCCATTTCCACTGCAAGCATATTGATTCTGGGTAACTTGCCGTCCGATCGTGGACCATACCCAGGTCGACGGCGCATCAGTGTTCCATGCGCATCCCAAAGAGCTGTAAGCAAACTGACGGGGCCCTCTCTTCAGGTCACTGTGACCCTGGAACGTAAAGGGCTATTGAAAAATCACCGTGGATTTTAGTCAGTACAAGTTTGCCAGACCCTACCAAGCGGTAGGGTCTGTCAGACTTGAGTGGGAGGAATTATTAAATTGATGATTTTACCACGATAAAAAAAGCACGCTGATTCTACGCGCAATATTGATGACTTGAGTTCTCTGGCGAATAACTTCAATTCGTGATAAGCCTGTTATGAATTTATTATCAAATTGAAATAAAAGCTTTGATAACAAAATAAATAATGCCACAACATTCACAATTAACTCGGCAATCATAAAAATTCATTGTCCTCACTCGCTCACATAAAGTCCGGTGCACACAGCTGACAGTTTACATCCAGTTGTCAGTTTAGTAACGCATGCCGCCGGCGCAGCTGTGACTTGGAGTTAATTCCTGTAATGTCGCTACCCGCTGTTACTTGCTGGCGGGAAATAAATAGCTGCAGAATGTTCACTACGACGAAGGATGGAGGTAATATTTTAGTAAGTGGCAGAGTAATAAGTATTTCATACATGTCATGTCATAAAAATAATATCATAACAATGTGACAGAGGGGGACAGTCCTGTCAACAATATCAGATTTATCCTGGTTTCCTCAGAAACCGTTTTAATCTAAATATTTTCCGAAAAAGTTGGTCTAGTCTAGACAGTCGTCTCTGGACCTTTTTTTTGTTTTACTATTCAATTCCAACGCAAAATGACACGTACTTCGTGACAGTAGGCAACACTGTACTTTCACAGTTGTTTTGTATGCTCCATGGTCATCAATCTCGCAGCACCTCCTTGGTTGCGACTACTAAGCATGTGATCCCAGGTAGGCTACCATGACGTCGAGCCAAACGCGCCTAAGGAGTCGTATTTTATAATTCTGTATAAGAAATCTAAAAATCCTTCGTTCGATTCTGACGATTCGGCGAGAATACGAGAGTGTGCGACGTTTCATGAGATTTCATAATTATACAGAATTCTAAAATTCGTTTCGTTCGACTCCTTCGACGCGTTCGGCTCGGATAAGAGTGCGACCACCTTTAAAGCGAGAGTAATTCCAGTGTGAGAAAGAGAAAGACCTATACAAGTCGTCTAGCACCACCGCCTCGTTCCCACACTGGAATTACTTTCGCTTTAAGAGTCATGGTAGATAGGTTAGAGTCATGGTAGGTAGGTTAGAGTCATGGTAGGTAAGAGTAATGGTAGGTAAGAATCATGGTAGGTAAGGGTAATGGTAGGTAAGAGTCATGGTAGGTAAGAGCCATGGTAGGTGAGAGTCATGGTAGGTAAGAGTCATGGTACGTAAGAGTCTTGGTAGGTCAATTCGATTCGAAATGTGTCCAGTAGATAGCAATAGGCTTCTTATATTACGTTGGACTAAACATAATGGTAAAAAGTAGGTATAATATACAAAGGAACACCTCTGTTTATCCCTTTAGGGATTACAACCGGGATATTACATATCTGTATCATGTCTTTATAAAAGTTTATCAGTGAAAGGACGAAGCTTCGAAGTTTACGCAATATTAACCTTCTGTATTCATGTATTTGTGTTGTTACAATCTGTGGCACTTCATAATATCTCGATGATTAAATACATTTTGTCTGTCGTGTTAAGGCTGCATATTCTGAAAGTTGGCAACGTCGCAAATAGCTGTCAAATAATTACAAGTTTTAATTAATTTGGCAAATTTTCTGTATGAAAACAAGAAATATCGCTCTGTAGTGCACTAAAAAAATGATATAGGAATGCAATTAAAACACTGAATTTGATTTTGTAACCGTTTCCGGTGTATAAAAGGCATTTGGAAAGCTTCCAAATGCTTTTTCTACATCTAAAACTATATATTCGGTGTTACGATATTAATTATTGCATTCCCTTATCAATTTTTTAGTGCACTACAGAGCCATATTTCTTATTTTCGTACAGTAACAATGCTAAATTAATTAAAACTTGTTAATATTTGACAACCATTTGCGACGTTGCCAGCTTTCGGAATATACGCTCTTAACAGTTTATATTTTAAACCATACATATTTTTGGCCCCAAAAATGAGGCCTTTAATTTTCCAGAAACTGGGAGTTGGGACATTTCATTTTGACCACCGCTCTGTGTGTCTGTTCGTGGCATAGCTCACAAACAAGTCGACCACCTTTGATTTAGTTTATTTTATAAAAAAGGTGACTGGATAGAGAATTATCTTAGCTATGTTAAAAGAAATTCCGTTTAGCCGTTTGTAAATCGTCGAGGGTTTTAGAAATTTTCTACTTTACTGCTCAAAAACACATATCTTATTTTATCAAATCAGATAAAACTTACATAATAACTTTTCAAAATATTACGAAGTACAAATAGATGAAGCTTTTCAACTCACAAAACTGCTCTTTACTTTGTTATTCTTCTAATCCCAAAAGACTAAGCAAAAACTTTATTAAACGAACATCATATTGTTCTAGTAAATACAGCGAGTAAATATCAAAGCAAATGTAGACACACAGAGCTTTAATTAGCAAAGATTTTGCTGTAAAAAAAAAAAGAATTCTCATGATATGATGACACTGTCATACAATGTTCATTTGTATTTGTTTTACATACAATTAAGAGGTCAAGTACTTAATTTCATGCAATTTACTCATCATGGGGTAAGTGAGAATGGTGATTACAATTAGTCAAGACTTGCTTTAATTGACGCAAGTAATCGTAAACAATGTGCAAGTACATAGCTTTAAGCCTGCCGGGGTCGCGGGATTATTTCCTTACCGTGACCCCGGAACATAACAGGCTACTGAAGGACACCGTGGATTTTAGTCAGTAGAAGTCTGACAGTCCCTCCCGCCCTGCCCGGGGCTGGAGGACTCATTTGATGATTTTGCCACGTAAAAAAAAAAAAAAAAAAGTACATAGCTTTGACATTTCGCAGTTGCCACCAAGTAGTGTGTGTCGAACAATCGCGTTGCGCAAGAGCATTGACAATTCATTCAATGGCTGTATGTGATTTAGCCTTGCCTGCATTTTTTGCTCTTTCTTGTTTTCCCACTTAAACCTGGACAGCTTAAAAGATATAAAGAAAGAGAAGAATGAGAGTCCAAAAGAAAATTGCTAAATAGGTCAAAACTCACTTTTTTTTGTTAATTTTTCACATAGGATAACTTTTATCCCAGTACGTTCCCGTGGGATGATTGCCAAACTTCATGATGGCAATGTCGCGGCCATAAGCTAAAGTCGGTTTTTTAATCTCGTAGACTGAATTGACAGGTGCAAATGGCAAACTGACATAAATTTCAATAGTATTTACGTCAGTTTTAATGTTATCATTTGTCAATTTGGTCTACGAGATTAAAAAACAAACTATAGTTGTTGAATAAATAGACAGCCAGAGAGGTGATAAAAAGGGTAGACTAATGTCCGTCTTACTCAACAAAGATAAACATCTGTTGAACACTTGTCTAAAAAAATGACAACTGCAAAACGGCATTTGACGTTGATATAAGAGTCATTTTGCAGTTACTTATACTTTTTTAGACAAGTGTTCAAGAGATGTTAAACTTTTTGTGGTACTACGGTACTTACATGTTTAGGAATTCGCCATTCGTTGAGAAATAGCTTCTCTAAAAATAATTAATGTTCCCTTTTTAACCGACTTCCAAAAGGAGGAGTTTATCAATTCGGATGTTTTTTCCGTTTTGTTAATCACTCCAATAAGTGTCTCTAAAAAATTTGCACTTAATACTGTCTCTAAAAAATTTGCACTTAATGTGTATGATTGATGTAAGTACCTGCGCAGCAATTACGCAGCTAGTCAGGAAACAGGACATAGCAGTCACCAGGTCATACCGCCGGATACATCTGACGCAACACTACACACTATGTCTTGCTACTAGCAATTATTACTTGGTACCTCTTAATTATTATGCGATTGATTAAAAAATAAAAGTACCTAACTGTTACTTAATTACAGTCCAAAATAGACACAACAGAGTACCTACATTTTAATTTTAGATTAGAGATGCTTGTCGAACGATTGGTTGAAAATTGGTACAGTTTTCTATTTACATTTTAACCGTCGTCAAATTTTTACTTGTTTTACTTTTATTATGCAGTAGCAATAAGTTAAATATAATATCACTGCACCGTCTAACACCTCTTTAAGAACCTTCCCTAATCAATCACAAACCTTATACTGAATATCGCATCAAAATCGGACAAGCCAATAGCCGGATAGTGTAATTTTTAAAAAGATCTAATTGGGGTTCTACCTAACACCCTGTTTCGTTTGATCCACTATTTTTTGCCCACCCTGTAAACTATAATCCCAATGGCCGCTGGGGCAATTTTGCCCATTCTTCTTTTCTACAATGTAGGTCCTTGCCGCTTTTCTGTCATTTTCTTTTATCTTCTTCTTTAGATTTTCCGTTTTCTCGTATTCCAAAATTCGTGACAAACATTTGGAATATCCACTATCCTTTTTCTGCATTAAGTATTCATACATCACTTCACAATTATCAGAGTTTAGGTACTGGACCCCTAAAGTCTGTTATAAAGAATCCAATCACTAATTACACACTTGTAATGCAAGATTTATTTTAAGATCTAATTGAATGTCGTTCAAAAACAGACAGAGTTCAAGCAACTATTACCTCATACTGATCCAGTTTAATGCATTATAATTATTTGGATATGCCTGCACTTTGCATAACTTATCTAAGTAGACCATCGTTGAAGACATGTCAGCCTTGAAGAAGAAGTAATGGTCTGAAACAATGCGCAGGAGTGTGTTTCATCTTAGGAGATTGTCAATACTCTTTTTTGTAAACAACTCTTTGGTATGCGCGTTGCCAATAGTTTTATGAACTCCGCCTCCTACTGAGTAAGCTAATAAATTCACTGGGTGTGTTGCCATTGTTTTGTTACAAAAATAATTTTGTTACTTGCCACTGTTTTATTACAAATCACATATTATCATAATTTGTTTTTGAGCTATGGGTGTTACGTCTGTTTAACAGAGGATTTTTTAACTGACAAATATGTTAATTCCTGAATTTGCTACGCTTTCAGTTCCCACTTTCCAAAGTGAATTTTAAAATAAAATGTTGGGTGTTGTTTTAACAAAAAAATTTTTGAGAACAACAACAAAAAAAAACCAACTTAATAAAAAAAACATTGTTTCTTACTTCCTTGACTTTTTACAACAAAGTTATGTTCGAAGTCGGTTAAAATTGTGTAGGTATTTCATTAGATCATGGGATCAGGCTTTACTTTGTGGAAAATAAAGGCGGATTAAGTTCATTGGTTAAAATATTAGATGTATTTAATATTATTAGCAAAATAATTTATTTTATGCCGCAAACAAAATAAATGTAAATAAATAAAGCTTTATGAAAATTTACGCAGTACACGTTCGAAAAGCTCTTCAAATAGAGCGAATCAAAATGTTACAAAATCTTTACTACCATTGAATAATGGAGAGGCTGTAACTCTTCTGAAAAATACCTGAAATTCCAGTGAACAACCTCCTAGCTATCTCGCTCGTAAATTATCTACTTACGTCGTTATAATGAATCGTTGGATGATACACTAGAACAAAAGCATTTATCATCACGAGTATTTTCTCGATAGTTTTTATCATAACACAATACCTATTATAATTTATTTCTCATAATAATTATTATCCTACGTATTTAATTAACACATTGGAATACACTACCAAAATAAACTAAGATCTGGTTTTTCATTAATGTTCAGTTCAGTTTAGGTCATCATAAATAAATCGAAAATTTGTCGCAATTTGAATATCTGCCTGTTGATCAACAATTGATCTTACCTAATTTTAATGAGCATGATATAACGACTATGTGTCAGTCTTGAAAAGCAAATTCATAAAAATAAATTAAACAAGCACCTATTGCATTAAACCGCTCTACATACTGAACTTTTTTCACAAATCGATGTCTAAATGAAAAAAGATCTCGTAAAATCTATTGCCTAGTAATCGTCGTGATTCACTTGAATACTATCCCTCGTGAATGCGCGAGAGCATATAAGCCCCTCCCGGCGTGTCACGCATGCGCAGTACAGAGACGGTCGCGAGTACTTGTGAGTCGTATCGCGCAGCACACGCGGCTCAGACGTGCCGAACACACGCGGGAAAATGAAGCTGCCGGTTAGTTTCACGTGGAATTCAGTGATACTATTGATTAATGTGATTAATTAGTTTTCTAATCGATGTGCTATAGGAAAATACAATGCAAATCCAATGTGGAATTTTCTTACATTTCCATAAGTTTGTAGATGAGAAATGTTTCAGTTCCACCCGCCCGCCATGTTACACAAGCTTAAAACATTATTATTGTGTTTCAGAATAGTTTATTTAAACGCATTTTAGTAACCCCCATTGTATAGGACCTTGAACTGGTCTAACTTGGTACGGAGTTCCACATAGTGAGACTCGTTCATTATTTTTGATAAATTATTACGACGTGCTATCTACCGCATCATACAAAAGTGAAATCAGCTTAGATTAGACTACCTAAGGGTCTAGAACGGCCACTTAGCAATATACCAAATGATTCACTTTGTGAATGAATAACCAGAGACGTTGCTGGAAATGCACGAAGTGAATGATTTGGAATATTGCTTATAGTGACTGTTTCGGACCTGTTCATCAACTCAAAAGCTCTTAATTACACTTCCTCAGATCACACTACTCTTGCTAGCGGCATTAAGCCAGGCGTTCTCTGTACCGGTTACTAATGGAACAGAGACCAAGACCAACGAGGCTAGTGCCTCAGAAGCTAGTACCTCAGTAGCCAAGACCGCAGAGGACAAGTCTTCAACAGCCAAGAACTCAGGGGCCAAGCAGGAGGACCAAAACGAAACCAGTAAGAGAGAGCTCTATGAAGGAAACTACGGAGAACGAACTAAGGAGTCTGTATTAAAAATTGGTAAGTATTGCAGTTCATTGTTATTATTAATTAGCCTGACGAATGTCAAAGATAGTCCCGCTGGACACACGAACGGTGGGGCTAGTGGGAACATTAGAAATTGTTAAGCAAGAGGATATGGTTGTATTTCCTATCGAAGAAAATATCATGTTGATATAGATTGATTGATGTATCTCAAATATACAAACGCATCGTTTTTTTATATTCAAATATAAAGCACACTGCAACGTCTTTAGCAAAAAAGTGTAGAATGTTATTGGTCAATATTTTTACAAGCGTAGAATAACAAATACTTCAATGGCTGTTAAAATATTCTTGTTTGTATTATGTGCTATAATGATTTGTAACATTAACCTTGTGTTAAAAGTTATGTTAAGTTCTGCCAGACGATGCAATCGACTTACAAATCATTCGAACTTATTTATATCTGACGTTTCATACATTTTTTAGTCATTTTTTTATGTAAAGTAAAATAGCTTTAACACTTTTCACCAAATAATTACAAGTTAAAGCTATACGTATCATCGGTTGAATACTTGTCTTAAAAAAACTATCAACTTCAAAACGGCATTTGACGTTTATCTAGGGGTCGTTTTGCAGTTACACTTTTTTTAAACAAGATGTGTTCGACGGATGTTAAACTTTTTGTAGCACAACGGTAATTGTTTTACAAAGTCTAAACAATAAACCAATTGTAGCACTAAATGATCAACATAACAATAACATACTAATAACTGTCACTGCTATCAAAACAAAAGCCAATAAACAAAATAATATCAAACACAAAACTATCCGGTTTTATTGAAATATGCGTTGCCGCCACGCCACTGTTTTAACGCTATTCAATTTGCATACATGCGTGGAGTTCCGTGTTTTCCGACATGATTAATTGAATTTGCTTTATCAATGATTTAATAAGTGGAAATTGTATTTAGTTGTTTTGGGACGATCTGAAGTAAATTAACACTTTCATCCTCTATCCGTATTTATTGTTATTAAATTTTATTAGCTAGCCTGTATTTACCACTGATGTGCTCCATTCCTGCCAACGACAACTTTTCCAATTCTCAAGTAAGACATGCTCTCTAATCATATCATAACAGAGTTTGCTAGGACACAGACATTCCCGAGGACTAGTGACAGGTAACCCTTACAATAACTATAGACTACCTTTGTTGCCCTGTACCAGGGGGACAATGGGATTTTTTTCCGATTTGTCACGTGTGGAGACAACTGAGATTAGACGGAATCCTCTGTATGTAGATCATGATCTATAATTTTGACATTCCACTGTGAATTGGGTGAATGCCCCATGTCTTTGATATTTTACTTCACCAGTTTTAGAGTTCAGGCAAATACATAGATAACTACCAAAAATAAAGTGCTTGCTTGGTTTCGAAAGACGAAATGAGCCAAAGCCGTCATCTGAGCAAGGCTCCCCAAAAGAATGACTTCAGCTACATACTTATCAAATTCGTTTTAAAATCATCTTAGCGTAGTGTTTCAGTTTCCCGCATTACACACAGTTATAATCTCTTCAGTCGTTTTTTACAACACCCAGGAGAAACATAAATATTGTCTTTTCGGTGTTAAAGCCACATCGTAACTTGATCTACAAGTTTCAACGACTATTTAATTATTATAAGTGTTTAACTTTGAACAATTTGTCTTACAGAAGTCTCAGGGACACCTCCAAAGAATGTTTACTCAAAAGAAATGCAAGAGATGGTGTCGGAGCAGACTCCAGCACATGTAAGTACTTAATCTATTTTTTTATAGCGAATTTATAAACGTCAACACATCTAAACCACGTTTGAGTGTCGCCACCCTCTAATTCCAGAGTTATGGATTCACTGACAGCTCTTGAAAATACTTTCAGTTCCACAGGCAATAATTTACCTATCGTTTCTATTGCATACTGCAGTGTATAGAGCAAGTTACTTATTTTCTGAACAACTAAATATTAGCAATTAAGAATGTACCGTGAAGATTATGCGTTATCTGGGAACAAAAAATAGTAAGTGAAATAATAACAATTTTGTGTCTATAAGCCTCTTGTTGTTACAAATGACATTCTACTCCTAAAACAATCAATAAATGAGAGATAGAACTTAATTTAAATGAAATACATAATTTGTTTGTGTTTGTGGTAAATCGATCTGTGTCCGAGTGTGGTCTGTGGTTACTGAAAACTAATTACCTACATCGCGGGATTGTTTAATGAGTTTGGAATTAATTTAATTGACTGTAAGCTACAATTGCTATTTTATCTTTTTTTTTTTGGGGATTTTATTTTTATAGTAATAATTTTCATTTTATAGTATCTCTACAACCCCTTTTACTACTTTTATCACCTGTTAATTACCGGATTAAAATAGGAGTCCTTGAGGTCTTAAGTCAATGGTGAATAAGTTGTCTCTAAACGCAAGCTTCGCCGTCGCGTCGACCACATCATCGCTTACCGATCAGAGCCTGTAGCCAAACGGCAAGCGACAATCGTTAACGTTCAGCAGTCGCTAATACATTTTCAACTATAAACCCCATCGCACAAAGTTGACAATCTATCAAAGATTACAGATCGTTTTCGTTTGTTTCGTTCGCTATCTGTAATCTTTGATAGATTGTCAACTTTGTGCGATGGGGTATAAAGTTGAAAATGTATTAGCGACTGCTGAACGTTAGCGAATGTCGCTTGCCATTTGGCTATAGGGCCAGGTGAGATAGTGGTCTAATGGGAGCCTGCCGCTTTCTTATACAAACGTACTTCATACATTGACCGCTAGATCATGACTTCATAATCAAGTACACAGGAGATTGGGCATTAGCAATACATTGCAGATAATAAAGACTTCTATGTATTTCCTTTCAATTTGCAACTTTGTATCTCTTCGATTCAGATTGCGAACTTCATACTAAGGTTTTAACTTTACTGTCAGTTAATTGGCATTGTAAAGTAAAAGCACATTTAGCAACGCATTTAGAGAAAGGGAAATACTCGTGGAAGCCTGAAATCAGAACAAAATTTCTATTATGTAGACATGATTAGGTACTCGTATAATCGTAAATCACCGAGATATTCAATTATGATTTAAGGAGAGAACGCTATTTCTTTGACATTATTTCTTCCATTATAACTTACTAATTCATTTCTATTAGAGATACGAAGTTAATAACTGGAATATCCAATAGTTCCATTATGGACCATTGATCACAGTGTATCATCGTAGTGAGTGTACAACATTCACTCATGCAAATTAAATATTGATTTAAGTGCTAATTATTAACCACCAACTTTGTTGATGTATTTATTTGCTTGTTATCTTATTTCAGTTACTATTACTACTATTTAAAAAAATAGTAGTAGTGTTCACTATAATTTTTTCTTCTTTTAATATAATTGTCCCTTCACTAGGAATTTCTCCTGAATCGTTGGTGCGTTTACATATTTTTATGTGAACAGCCAGACCCGGAAAAACTACTAGTAATACAAATATTTCTTTCTAGTCAAAATACTAGGAACTATCGAAGGGCGAGCGCTTCGGGGATCTGACTTTTGTGAAATTGATCTTAAAAAATGCTGATACATCACTCTTTTTTAATTGGTTTGTACCGTGTGATAAACAAACCGGCGTCACGTAGTGCAGCAGGCTATTCAATGCCAATGATTGTTTATTCAAAGACTATTTGTTGTGATGCACTTCCATCGGATGTCCGAGTTTCGAACAATTGCTTTGGAATGTAGGTTTGAACATTGTACACGTTCATCAGCCTTCTCCCGTCCTGTTTTTAAAAGCGTAGGAATAGTTTTCTTGCCCTGTGATTTGGTACCACTTTAGTCAGTGTAGTACTCGTGGCTACGTCATTTAGCCGCATTTATCCTAGGTCTTCGCGTAGATGGATGACCGTTCAATACGAGTACCTGGGAAACCACGTTTAACTGTTATTAACTACTCTCACTAAACAAATCGATCATATAGATCTTTGAAAGTCGTCACAAGTTAGCAATGGTCTGAAATACTGTCAACTAGTCTTACCACGGGTTACACATCGTAATATTCAGTACGAACTGGGTTTTGGTCGTCGCAGTTGCATTCGGGTAGACTTGAACCCGATACCAAACATAATTGAAAAATTTGAGCACGTGATGATGATGTTGCTTTAGTCAACAAATCAAAAAGGCTTTAAAATCATAACTGTTTTTAATCGACTTATGTAAAGCGGAACACGTAATCACGGATAAAACGTTATTTTAGGACGGAATATCGATGATCAGGGGGCCAATTCTCGATTTTCGCCATTTATCTCGAGTTCGAGATTGTAAGTCTATCTCTATGTCTATTTTTTTTTATTTTTTTTTAGCGTGGTAAAATCATCAAATGAGTCCTCCAACCCCGGGCAGGGCGGGAGGGACTGTCAGACTTCTACTGACTAAAATCCACGGTGTCCTTCATAGCCTGTTAAGTTCCGGGGTTACGGTAAGGGAATAATCCCGCGACTCTCTACGAGTCTCTCGACACTCCGTCTCGCCCCGCAGCATCATCATTATCAGCCTATAATGTTCCCACTGCTGGGACACAGGCCTCCTCTCTGTGAGAGGGAGTGGGCCATAATCCACCACGCGGGCCCAGTGCGGATTGGTGGATGTCACATGTCTTCGAATTTTTGGTTCTAGGACATGCCGGTTTCCTCACGATGTTTTCCTTCACCGTTTTGAGAGCAGTGGTGATGAAATAAATTACACAAAGTAATGCGCCAGGCGGGGTTCGAACCCACGACCTACAACTCGTAAGTCGGGACCGATACCACTGGGCCACCACTGCTCACTGCTCACTGCTGCGGCCCCGCAGCATGGCCGCAACCAATGCCGGGCGCGAGAGGTCTCCGCCTATCGCAGCCGTGAGGACACGTCGGTGCTCCGCCCAAGCTGGGCAGTCTTGCACCGTATGCTCCACCGTGTCCTCCGGGCGATCTTCGCAGTGGTGACACCCAGGCGTCTCCTCCTTTCGCATCAGACACAGGTACCTCCCGAAACTTCCGTGTCCGGTGAAGACCTGCGTCAAGCGGTAGGTCAGGACGCCATGACTTCTCTCCAGCCACTCCTCAAAGAGGGGTCTTACCGCCGCAATTGCGGCGTGCCCGGAGTCTATCTCTATGTCTATCAAAAATATCTCTATCTCTACCAAAAAATGTCGAATTGAGCAGAAATCCGTATTCTCAGTCAAAATAGAAATAAATGTCACGAAAATGTCGAGTCGAGTGAACATAATGTTACCATTATGAAGAATCGCACGTTCCGTTTTAGGTAGCTATAAGTGAATGAATGATTTTGTTTTAAAACGCTAATTAAATCGAATTATATGTGTATAAAACGAAACGTTTAGCGTAAAAATAATCAGTTTGACAGTTGATTAGTCTGTCAGTGTCAGAATTTGCGTCTTTTGTTATGTTTACATGGTTTGTTGTGTTTATAAATCATTAGTGGGCTGTGTTGTTTTACATTTCATGATTTTTATTTTAACATGGAGGGGAATTATTTTAATGACTTCTGTTTCGCTAAAATCGTAAATATCGACGACGGGATAAGTGCGCTGTTGTCGCCGTGTATTGGCCAGTTGCTCGCCACTTTCCAATAACTCCGAGATAAAAATGCTAATAAACTCGTCCATCAGTGCATTCAAGTACAGTCCATTCAGTGGTTTCAAGTCCAATCGTGGGTACACAAATTACAAAGTTTGTTATTTGCGCGAAGGTTGTCGTTTTAAGAAAATACAATACAAAAATCAAGAGTATATATCGATTTCCAGTAGGTATGAGATGCCAAGCCGTATTTTATTTAAAAAATAAATAAAAGAAAACACAGTGTACAATCCAAAACTCTACGAATTCACTCAGAAATGACGTATCTCTACAATCGAGATGACATCTCTACTGCTCAGAAGCACTCGACATGAACTCTAACGTTAGCCTTCGACAAATGTCGAATTCGACATCCCCAGAATAGCAACTTTTAAAATTTGTCGAAAAAATGATGTCATTAGAATTTTTTGTCGAGTTCGACACCATCTCTAAAGCCGAGAATTGGCCTCCCGATCACGAAAACTTATACCGAACATTTTGATATTTAATAAAGCAATATAAGTTTACAAAAAGCGTAACATCACGCGAACTATTCATAAGGAAACTTTTAAAAAATGTGTGCTGAACAAAATGGTGGAGGCGCCGGTTTTTTACGCGCTCAAGTACCGCCAAGTTTTATATTAAATTTCTTTTAACTTGGCCCGGGAGTCTGAGGTTGTGTCACCCTCGTCTTCGAGATTATGAGACGACGTGAATGTGTGGTTGTTGACAAAATATTATTATGATTTTTTAAACAGCGAGGCGTCCTTTCTTGTGTTTCATTTTCAAGAATGGACACATTTGTGGACGAATAACAAGACTTTTATCGTTTGCTGTCATTAAATTATCTCATGGACCTTGATTGCCATGAAAGGACATAGTCATTTAACCGGCTGTGATTCTCAGATCTTTGGCAGTCGTTACGTGTAATATAGAGCCTGAAAGTCGGACAACGCGGCTGTTTATAACATGTTTGAAATACAATCATCGGTATCAAAAATGATGCGATGTGGATGAATTTTGTTGTTTGCTCTTTGTTAGGTTATTTTAATTCATATTAGGTTAGTTAATTCATTACATCCTACTACTATTATAAAGGCGAAAGTTTGTAAGTATGGATGTATGGATGTTTGTTACTCTTTCACGCAAAAACCACTGAACGGATTTGGTTAAAATTTGGTACACAGATAGTTTATAACCTGGATTAACACATAGGATAGTTTTTATCCCGATCTTATGTTCCCGTGGGATAATTTTTGAGTTGCAGCGGGTGAAGCCGCTGGCAACAGCTAGTACATATTTACATAAAGTTATTGTAACATTCCTAAAAAATTACACATATAAAAAATGGATTTAACTTCATCCGGTTAAACGGAAAACATACCTCAACATAGTTGGTCTACGTTTATTATGATAAATTGATATTATATACATCAAAGTAAATGAAAATTCGTTAAAGTGTCAAAATACATTTCACATAATATTTTGTCATTTCGTGGGATGACTGTATTCAGTGCGATGTCACAAATAAAATGAGTAATGTGTGAATTAATTTTAATAAAATCTTACAAAAATGGATTGCATTTAACAATGTTGACTAAAACAAATGCATAGAATGTTTTTTTTTTTAAACTTAAATCATTTTTCGACATAAACTGCTTGATCGACAAAAAAATCGTTTGTGTTAAAATACGTTTCACATAATATTTTGTCATTTCGTGCGATGACTGTATTCAGTGCGATGTCACAAATAAAATGAGGCGCGGCCTTAGGCCATTGTTCATGTATCTCCAGGTCACTAATGACATTCTCCTAACAATGGCGTTTACTAAATATTTACTGAAAACATTACTGAAAGGCGCAGTGAAGAAATGTTTAGTAAATAACATCTTGCAAGAATAACATCGCTATTTCAATAAGTTAATTGTAATTGTTTTGCGAAAGCATACATCTAGCATGCAAGGTGATCATCTGGCATTTGAATTGGCATACAGACTGACAGATAAGACATTACCATAATTATTATGACATAGGTCTATAATTAAAGTTGGGGGTCATCTCAATAAACAAAATAATGTAGTAACTTTTTGATAGAGGAGATTGATGCTAAAATAATTATGCCAAAGTTGGTATAATAAGGCAAAAACATTACGAGAAAAAAAGCTTACTGAGGGTGGTCCGTGTGTGGAACCATTGATGACATACTTACTACATATATTCATGTCAGGCAGTGTCACCTAATTTAAGAGGATCATCCACCGAGCGCATTTATAATAGTTTAAAAGTTACAGGCGCCTAAGAGTTACTTTTGAAAAAAGAAAACCTATAAACCTAGTTTTTTACTGTGTCAGAAGCATTCAAAAAAATCATTGAGATAGGATAACATTTAGGGGTAGGAAAACGTTTTCTCTTTTAGTATGGTGAGCGCTCGGTAGACGATCCCCTTAAGGCGAAATTCAAGGTGTGCATAACTAAATAATTAATTGTAAAACTGCGTAGAACTCCTCTTTGAAGTCTAGTTCCAGTTCCTGTTTGAATCTTGCAGGATAGCCTGTTACGAATAAATTATGCAAAAATCTTTGTCGTTGCCTGAAAAAAATAATATTTAGATTCTCTTATGATCAAATTAATAGCTTTTACTGATTTCGCAGACTGGACGTCTACTCTCTTCACGAAAGCCGTAGTTTCAGCCGAAGTTGAGGGCGTTTCCTACTTCGTATAACTTACGTACGGAAGGTTACTTACGTACCTGACTTAAAAGCCATTAATAGTTTAGCAATGCTCTTGAATCCGGAAATAATTGGTTCTCCCTATTATTATCGGATTCGAGAGCATTGAAAACTCTGGGTTCGGTTTGAAATTTTAAGCTACTTTCAGACAGGCCCGTGTATTCAATGACGATCTCAGAGAGTAGGCCCCCCGAGCCTTCAACGAAAACGCGTTAGTCTCTCAATTACAGTTATATTGCTTCTTCAACATTATATAAGTAATAACATTACGTAGGCAGAGTAAAGTCCGTCTACAGGATAGAATTAATTTGTAAGCTAACTAACAAATTAATTATATTTGTAATTTATGTATGGAAATTGAATTACAATTTTGGGCGACGTCGTGCCCTTGAGCTATGCCTACCTCTTCCAAGGCTAGATTTGATAGGCATTAAATTAGAAAATTAACGGTTATTTCGTACTCTGGAGGATTAAGCGATCCTTCACAATTAATAATATAATAATAATAATATTCCACAACTATCACACGACGCCATCTAGTCCCAAGCTAAGCAGGGCTTGTGTTATGGGTACTAGACAACTGATAAACATACTTATATATATTTGTTAAGTACGGAACCCTAAGGAATATCGTCGACCTCGCAAATTCCTACGTGTTTACGCCAGGCGCATAGAAACTGCAGCGTAGACATCCGTCCCGCCACGAGCCGCCGACGCAGCAATATTCAATAATAGCATTTAGTTAATTTTAAGTAATTTTGTGTCATTCCATATTCTTGTATCGAATAGGTTTCACCAATTTTAATTGTAGTTTTTCTTTAATTAAATTAGTTTATAAAATCAATTGGTTTTTTTTCGATCCACCGTCTGCAGTATACGTAATTGGCGCAGTCGGTAGGATACTCGCGGGCCGGTTCGCGAATCGCGTTAGAGTCATCTTATATCGATAACCACGATCGCGAGTCACCCGGGTGGCTATCAAGTCACAGAACGAGTATCCAGAATCTACGGTATAGCTGCGGAGCCGCGTGGAGAATCCAGACATCGATTCAAGAAGAAGAACCAGAGATGAAACATATGTAAGTACACTAGAATCTTTCTCGTGTTGCTTCCTCTCTATTCCTAAGTTACTTTTATGTCCAAGATTTTTCATCGCGAAAGATCCACTCCCCGGGAACCTGCATCACGACAGGCGCGCCGACATATAGTAGATATTAGCAGAGATTTAGATAGCGAATTAGATTTAAATTTGAATAGTTTATTTGAACTTAAAATGCCTTACGACCCTGACGTAATTTTCAAGGCCTTACGCCTTGTGCCCGATTTTGACGGTAACCCTAACGTGCTGACTAGATTTATTAACATCTGTGATCGTATAGTTACGCAATATGCAAGCGCGGAACCAGGCAGCGAGCTAGGCAACCTATGTCTTTTAAACGGCATCTTAAATAAGATCACAGGGACTGCCGCATCCACAATCAACTCTAATGGCATTCCTGAAACTTGGGCAGGTATAAGATCAGCTCTAATTAATAACTTCTCTGATCAGAGAGACGAAACGGCCTTATACAATGACCTCTCGTTGGCTACGCAAGGTACTAAGACCCCGCAGGAGTTTTACGATCAATGTCAAACCTTGTTCAGTACTTTAATGACTTACGTTACGTTACATGAGACCTTAGCAACGACTATCGAGGCGAAACGGACACTCTATAAGAAAGTCACTATGCAGGCTTTCGTACGCGGACTAAAGGAACCACTAGGCTCACGTATAAGGTGTATGCGTCCAGATACTATAGAAAAAGCTCTAGAGTTCGTACAAGAGGAATTAAATATAATGTACCTGCAGCAGCGTAATGATGCCCCAAAGGCTCAAACTGCTCAGAGTGCACCTAAAATTTTGTTTAAACCTTCTGTAATGCCTGCTATGCCGACCAACGCGTTAAATGTTCCGCGACCCCCTGTACCTAACTGGCCTACTCCAGTAGGACAGCGTGGCTATCAACCACAGCCTCAAGCCTTTAAATTTAACATGCCTAATCAGCAACAAAACCGAATGCCGACCCGAACCCAGCAAATGTTCCGTGCACCTTTGCCAAATTACCATCCTCAAAGCAACGTTTTTAAATTACAACCTAGGAATAATCCGCCACAGAACTCGGGTCCGAAACCCATGAGTGGTGTTCAACATTTTGTACCGAAACCATTACCCGTGCCGCGTGAATTAAACCTCAGTGAACTTGCTTTGCCTGACAATTCTTACTATTCTGCTGACTATTATTATGAGCCGGTATACGATTACTACACAGACGGTACTGACTGTTACATTGTTTGTGACTATGACTATAGTAATATGACCGACGGTAATACAACAACTGATAATCAAGTAGCAGGTGCGTCAGAGCCACAACCAGGCCCTAGCGGTGCAAACCAAATTCAGAACCAAAATTTTCAGAAGGACCAGACATCCAAAGAGCAAAAATAGACCTTAATTTACAGACCCAAAGACAATTACCCTACATAGAAATTTCTAGCCCTCCTTTAAAATTTTTGATTGACACTGGCGCTAACCAGTCATTTATTAGCCCCGAAGCAGTTCAAAGATTTTTCTATGACTATCCCCTTAACTATGACCCTTTCGAAGTGACAAACGTACATGGCGTTAGCAGAAAATTAAATGATTATTCCATAACGCTACCGTGTTTTAATGAATTTAACGAAACCGATTATATAAAATTATTCGTTTACCGTTTTCACGATTACTTTGATGGCTTAATAGGATTAGACTTACTATCCAAATGGGAGGCTAAAATAGATTTAAAAGATTTTCAATTAGTTACACGTACCGCTACGAACAAAATCAAGGTGTATAATTCACGGAATGTAAATCTGTATGAAGATATTATCCCCGCGAATAGTTCCAAATTAGTTAGAATACCTATAAATGCCCCGGATGGCGATGTTTTAGTAAGCGAACAAGTTTTTTGCAACTGTATTATTCACGAGTGCCTTACCACTGTTACTAATAGCCGCGGATATGTAGAATTAGAAAATCCGACACCTAATGATGTGATATTTTCGTTAGACCAACCAACTCATGCTGAAGTGTTCAATGCTAATTGCACCCAAGTCAAACAATCGAACCGCGTAGATAACGTATTATCGCGTTTGCGTACGGACCACCTTAACGCAGAGGAAAAAGCTAACCTTACAACGCTTTGCTCTCGCTATGCAGACGTATTTTACATCGACGGAGAACCACTTACATTCACCAACAAAATCAAACATCGTATAAGAACAACAGACGAAATTCCCGCGTATACTAAGAGCTATCGATACCCATTCGTTCATCGCGAAGAAGTTAGAGATCAAATTTCCAAAATGTTACAACAGGGTATTATAAGACCTTCCGATTCTGCGTGGAGCTCACCCATTTGGGTCGTGCCAAAAAAAATTGACGCATCTGGAAAGCAGAAATGGCGTCTTGTAGTTGATTTTCGTAAATTAAACGAAAAAACGATAGACGACAAATATCCCATACCAAATATCAGTGACGTCCTCGATAAATTAGGCAAGTGCCAATATTTTACGACCCTAGATTTGGCAAGTGGATTCTATCAAGTGGAGATGGACCCTCAGGACATATCAAAGACTGCCTTTAATGTCGAACACGGGCATTTTGAATTCCTTCGAATGCCCATGGGTTTAAAAAATTCACCGTCCACCTTCCAACGGGTTATGGACAATGTTCTAAGAGGCCTCCAAAATAATATCTGCCTTGTATACCTGGATGACATTATTGTCTTTAGCACCTCCCTTCAGGAGCACATGGATAATCTAGAAAAAGTTTTCCAAAGACTGAGAGAATCCAACTTCAAAATTCAAATGGATAAGTCCGAATTTTTGAAGCTCGAGACCGCTTACCTAGGACATATAATTAGTAGAGATGGCATCAAGCCGAATCCTGACAAGATTTCAGCAATCCAAAAATATCCAATTCCAAGTACCCCTAAGGAAATTAAACAATTTTTGGGACTTTTAGGTTATTACCGAAAATTTATCCCGGATTTTGCTCGAATCACCAAACCACTCACGCTATGTTTAAAGAAAGGTAGTAAAGTTACACATAGCCTCGAATATGTCCATGCGTTTGAAACCTGTAAGACCTTACTGACTAATGACCCTATATTACAATACCCGGACTTTAAAAAGGAATTTAATCTCACAACAGACGCTTCTAATGTAGCTATTGGAGCAGTGCTATCTCAAGGACCTATAGGTTCTGACAAACCCGTCTGTTACGCTTCGCGCACACTTAATGAAAGCGAACTAAACTATAGCACCATTGAGAAAGAGTTGCTGGCCATAGTCTGGGCCACTAAATACTTCCGACCCTATCTTTTCGGTAGAAAATTCAAAGTAATAACTGACCACAAACCCCTGCAATGGATGATGAATTTAAGAGAACCTAATTCCCGACTGACTAGATGGCGACTTAGACTAAGTGAATATGACTTTACTGTAGTATACAAGAAAGGAAAATCCAATACTAATGCTGATGCACTCTCTCGAATAGAAATTCATAATGAGGAAACAGATGAGATCACCTCATTGATCACCAACATTAAGAATCTCAGCTCAATGATTAATAATCCACCGGAGGCGCCACCTCCACCAGTAAATCCCTTGACTGACGCTGACTCAGTGACTGAAATTACTAATGACCTCAGATCAATGTTCAACAATCCATCGGAGGCACCACCTCCACCAACAAACTCTTCGACTGAAACCGTGCATACCAGTAATGAACATCCAATACTTGAAATTCCCATTACAGATGATCCTCTTAATAAATTCCATCGACAGATTCACTTTACCATAGTAGGTGACATAAAACGCCGACCGACAGTAACTAAACCATTCGAAAATCATACTCGGATTGCGGTTCAAGTATCAGAGTCTAACCTAGAGAGCGACGTTATAAACGCTATCAAAGAGTACGTAAATCCTAAAGTCAAAACAGCGATCTTGATCAATCCGCCTTTAGCTATGTATTCAATAATACCCATAATCCAAGAAAAATTTAGAAGTTCCTCCCTTAACCTAGTATTAGCCAAGACAGAACTCGAGAATGTCAAAGAATATCTCCGACAACAAGATATCATTCGTCACTATCATGACGGTAAGACGAACCACCGCGGTATAAATGAATGTCATTTAGCTCTATCTCGAAAATACTTCTGGCCAAAAATGAAAGAACAAATCACTAAGTTCATTAATGAATGTACCATATGTGGTCAAGCTAAATACGACAGGAACCCAATTAGACCTCAATATAATATAGTGCCACCAGCTACCAAACCACTTGAAATTATTCACATGGACCTCTTTACAGTTCAAAACGAAAAATATGTAACCTTCATAGACGTCTTCACGAAATATGCTCAAGCGTATCATTTGCGTGACGGTACTGCTATTAGCATAATACAAGCCCTATTGCGTTTCTGTACCCATCACGGACTACCTATGACAATTATCACTGATAATGGCACCGAATTTACGAACCAACTTTTCTCCGAGTTTTTACGTCTTCACAAGATAATTCACCATAAAATTCTACCTCATAGTCCAAATGACAATGGCAACATCGAACGTTTTCACTCAACCTTGTTGGAGCACATAAGAATACTGAAACTGCAAAATAAAGACGAACCCATAGTTAATCTTATGCCATACGCCATTATAGCATATAACAGCTCTATCCACAGCTTTACGAAATGCAGACCGTTTGACTTATTAACCGGACATTTTGACCCTAGAGACCCAATCGACATTGACTTGACTGAACACATCTTACAACAATATGCGCAGAATCATAGACAACAGATGAAGCAAGTTTATGAAATTATTAATGACTCATCTCTAGCCAATCGTACAGCCTTAATTAACAATAGGAATAAAACTCGCGAACCCGAAGTAGAATATTCCCCACAGCAACAAGTTTTTGTTAAAAACCCTTTTGCCAGTCGTCAAAAAGCTGCACCGCGTTATACGCAAGACACGGTACTTGCTGATCTACCTATACACATATATACTTCTAAAAAACGTGGCCCTGTGGCCAAAGCACGGCTGAAACGTGTTCCTAAAACAAGTCAATTGTTACAGGATCCTGCTGTTACTGACATTCCATGCGACTCACCCTCAGGAGATAAGACTATTGAGACTTTAGCCGATGGACCAGGACTGTTACCTTACAGATTAGGACCAACCAGACTAACCACACATTACCATTCGTTCATACAGTATATACAGTTAACTGACATCGAAGATAAGATAAATTCCGTACAGACGCAACTAAAAACCTTCAAAACTAGACTTAGTAACGAGACTTACATGCTTTACGAATATCAGATTGACTATCTTACTGACAAGCTTAGTAAAGTACTGTTACAAGTAAAATCTCTGGAACCTGTTAGAGTCAAAAGAGGTCTTGTAGATGGCCTTGGGTCAGTAATTAAAAGTGTTACTGGCAATCTAGATTATCTAGACGCCCTAAAATATGACGAAGCTATTAAAACTTTACAAAATAATGAAAATAAAATTGTATCAGAATTTAACAATCATATTAGTCTAAGTAAAGAATGGATGTCCCAACATGGCACCGTCTTGGACCAGATCACTAAAAATCAAGAAAGAGTTAATGCTACGTTGGAACTACTTTTACAGAAAAATGCCTATACAGATTACAGTTTAATAAAATTTGCAAAGTTTGCCCAAATTTTAGGAATCATTACCAATAACGTAGAAGATTTAATGCTTGAGATAATTAGATTAGAAAATATAATGGCTTTTATACGTGCGTCCAGCACCCATCACTCTATGATTGACATAGAAGTATTAAGATCAATGATAGATAGGCTAAGATCAATATACAATACAGATCAAATCTTAAATCTAGAATTACGAGAATATTATAATCTTATAAAACCAGGTTCTTACTTTATTGAGAAGAGAATAGTAATAATATATAGTTTTCCTATAGTATCTAAAGACCCTTATGATTTATACAGATTGTCAATCGTACCTAATAAGAAACAACTTGCCCTTATTCCTTCCTCTCCCTACATAGCAACAAACGAGAAATCATTCGTGTACATAGAGGCTGAATGCCCGAAGTACAGTAACATACATCTCTGTGAAAAGAAGACCAGTCATCAGATCCGGACGAAGCCTGATTGCATCCAGGAGCTCATCATCAACCAAGGTCTAGAAGACACTTGCACATTCACCAAGATTTCACTCTCCAGGCAAGCAGTTGAAAAACTGGACGATCAACACTACGTCATCTCATTGCCTCAACCGACCAAAGTACAGTTAGCCTGCGGCAGAAAAGACTTTAATATTCTACAAGGGAGTTATCTCGTCACCATACCTATGGACTGCTACCTGGAAACAGCTGAATTCACCATCATCAACGACAGCAACGAGATAAAAGGGCAGCCACTGAAGTTATCAAAGATTCCTTATAACGACATGAATCAAACATTCAACTCCACTCACGTCATCGGCTTCAATTCAGTTAACTTGGAAGAACTTCACAGCATCCAGAATAAAGTATTGATGGAAAACCCAATCCAGATCGACCAGACTCAGCCGGTCATCTTATATCATACAACCATACCATTCTACATCATAGTAATATGCGCAACCATACTTATCATCTTGGTTATAAGCCGCCGATATAAATGTTGGAATCTTAGAACCAGCGACAAAGAGGAGCAGCAAATTCCTAAAATACATACATATGAAGATGTAATCCGAAAACGAGATGAAGCTCCAGCAACATTTTCTCTTAACATGAGCAAATAGTTGCTGATCTGCGGATGGAGGTGTTAAGTACGGAACCCTAAGGAATATCGTCGACCTCGCAAATTCCTACGTGTTTACGCCAGGCGCATAGAAACTGCAGCGTAGACATCCGTCCCGCCACGAGCCGCCGACGCAGCAATATTCAATAATAGCATTTAGTTAATTTTAAGTAATTTTGTGTCATTCCATATTCTTGTATCGAATAGGTTTCACCAATTTTAATTGTAGTTTTTCTTTAATTAAATTAGTTTATAAAATCAATTGGTTTTTTTTCGATCCACCGTCTGCAGTATACGTAATTTATTTCTAAATACATACATAATATAGATAAATTACACCCAGACACAGAACAAATGATCGTGCTCATCACACAAACATTTGTCCTGGGTGTGAATCGAACCCACGACCCCCGGCATAGCAGTCAGGGTCACTAACCACTAGACCAACAGGCCAGTCGACCAATTTCGGCTGAGATTGACCGTGCATGACGTAATGTTGTACTGGCTTCATTTTGTCAAAGTTTTACATTGTAAGACTTGCCATGTTAATGAGTCTACTGTCATCATCATCATCATCAGCCAATAAATGTTCCCACTGCTGGGACACAGGCCTCCTCTCTGTGAGAGGGAGTGGGCCATACATAATCCACCACGCGGGCCCAGTGCGGGTTGGTGGATGTTACATGTCTTCGAATTTTTGGTTCTAGGACATACCGGTTTCCCCTTACGACCTACAACTCGTAAGTCAGGGCCGATACCACTCGGCCACCACTGCTCTGGTATTATTAGAGTCTATTAGAGTCTAACGTAATCGAGAGTATTAATGATTATTTATTTATCTGTGAATTTTAAAATGTCACATTTTTTTAAGACCCTTGCCCTACTTTTCTCCTGTGTCGTGGATGCGTTTACAAAATATAGAATCTCATAATTATACACAAATACCTGCAGGTCCTCAGATCAAAGAAATAGGCAGATAGAGCGCTCAGAACACGCGAGTGGTTCCACCAAAGTTAATACAAAAAAAATCAAAATCTAGTACAAAGTCGCGACAGTACCAAGCTACGCGTCGTACCAAGCTGCGCGTACGTCGTTGTTGTTGTTTGCCAAAATATGCCGTCACGTGTCTTTAACCATTATAAAAGTTGTTCTCAAAAACAAAGAAAACATTATGGAATGTAATTCGATTTGATTTTGTATTAACTTTGGTGGACCCACTCGCGTGTTCTGAGCGTTATATCTGCCTATTTCTTTGATCTGAGTGCAGGTCATATAAATATTTGTTACGTGCGGGAATCGAACCCGCGACACGCGGGTGCGAAATCACTCAGCCACTGCGCTAACCATAACCATGCCTTCAATGGGTCCCTCCTATTACAACGTTGAATGAAAACGCATGGAATGTTTTATTAAATCTTTTTCGGCATAAACTGCTTGATGTACAAAAAAGAAGAGGTTCTCGACCCGACACGTGTATGTTGTTAATTATTTTACGAGAAACATTAGCTAGATTTACTAAACTTATAATCTTGTAATGTGCACGTTCTGAGTTATTAACTCTCATAATGTTGCAATGCTTGTGAACCGGGCCAATGTTGCCAGTATAGGTCTCTCACAATTGTAGCTTTAATTAGCAACTACGTTTGCTAAAAAACATTTCAAATGTAAGTATTACCAAAGAACAATAAATAATACTTATAATGCGACATAGTTGGGTTAGTTTATTAAATCAATCCAAAATAAATCTATACCATACCAATGTAATAAAGCTATAGAGTTTATTTGGTTTAACACGCTATTCTCAAAAACTACTAGTTCGACTAGGAAAAATCTTTTTGTGTTGGATGGTCCGTTTATTGAGGAAGGCTATATATAGGCTATATAACATCACGCTATCACCAATAGTCTACACACAAACCTGCAGGGTCCTCGCATGAATTAACCAATTTAATGTCTGGACTTTAAAAGAGACGATGACCTCTGAGTTTGTTTCGGATGTTTCTTCTCAGAGTAGTCAGGTACGAAACACCGCCCTCATCTAGCTATAAACAGAAGTGTTTTGACTTGTAAAAGTGTTTGTGAAAACCTATTTGCAAAATAAATATCATTTATCATAGTCGTCGAGCAGCGGGGCTGAAACTGCTTGGAACCGTTAGTAATACATAACTACAAGTCGATGCCTTCCGGCCAAAAGGGGGTAACCGCCACTTTACAAACTTTACAGGAGAGTAGTTTAAAGATCAAAAAAAGTGAAAAAAAATCATATAAAATTTTCTGTACGTTCCAAAAGTTTCAAAATTTACCCATTTAGCTTTTGAACAAGTCTCTACGAAATGGCATTGTTAATTACAATAAATCACACTCCTAACACAATTTAGTGTCGCTTACCCTCAAATAGTCCCGATTTCACTAACAGGAAAAAACATACTAAATGAAAACAACTCGATGATTGAGTTCCAACCTAAATGATTTAAGTGCACCATTCGTTTTATTTCTATTGAAGAAAAAGAGCATACCGGTGACTTTTCTGTTCATAAAGTGCAGCCAATATGATATAACCGGCTATTGGTTAATGAGAGATGAACAAGGAAATTGTAATAAATTACTTATCAATAAGGAATATATTTAACACTTTTGTAAACAACGCGAAAGCACATAATGTTTAATTCTTATAAAATTATACACACACACTTAAATACGTAGATTAGACCTTTTTAAGTTTTTAAACTGACATTAATTACTAAGACGCGGATATGAAAAAAAAGATATTATGCTCATTTACTCAATCTCTCTTTTTCTTTGTCTTCATTTTAAAGAATAACACAAAATAATAGTTATAATTGTAAGTTAGTCTTGACAGTTATACATCTATGCTGCATTTCATACCTATTGACTACGATTAGTTATGACAAAACGTAAGACCCCTCTTTGAGGAGTGGCTGGATGCCCATCACGGCGTCCTCACCTTCTACCTGACACAGGTCCTCAACGGACATGGAAGTTTCGGGAGTTTCCTGTGTCTGATTGGGAAGAATAAACGCCTGGGTGTCACCACTGTGGGGACCGCACGGAGGATACGGTGGAGCATTCGGTGCAGGACTGCCCAGCTTGGGCATAGCACCGCTGTGTCGTCACGGAGGCGACATACTCTCTAGCGCCCGGCATTGGTCAAGGCCATGCTGCGGGGCGAAACGGAATGGGAAGCGGTTGCCTCCTTCTACGAAGCTGTCATGTTAGCAAAGAAGGTATCGGGTACCGTGAGGGAGAGAACAGCTTTCACCGCACAACCTAACCGCTGCGGGAGATGACCAATAACCATGGCATCGGATGTCGCGAGGTGATTTCCGGTCGGTCACTGTAGGCGCGTAACGCTTCGTGTTCCACGCGCGCCTCAAAGAGCTGCCGGCAATTGGAAGGGGCCCCTTTTAATTTTTTTAGCGTGGTAAATTCATAAAATGAGTTCTCCCACCCCGGGCAGTGCAGGAGGGACTGTCAGACTTGTACTGACTAAAATCCACGGTGTCCTTCAATACCTGCTTATGTTTCCGGGTCACGGTATTAGTCCCGCGACCAAAGCCTTAGAGGGCCAAAGCCTGCCGAGGTCGCGGGATAGTCTTATCAGGTAACCGTGACCCTGGGGCGTAACGGGCTATTGAAGGATCACTGTTGATTTTAGACAAGTCTGACAGTCCTTCCTGTAGGTACCGCCCTGGGAGGACTCCTTGGATGATTTAACCATGATAAAGAAGGGTCAGAACAGGCACAGGATTAACTCTTGGCAGTTGCAGAGAATTCATCACAAAACCCAATAACTCCTTGCTGGCCCAACCTTGGATACGAACCCTTGCATGTTTCTCAGCCGTATATACTAGCCAACAAACAAACAAAAGCACTGAAAAACTAAACTGTAGGTCCTACTTATTTAATTATTCGGTATCGTCGGAACAAGGTAGCAAAAGAATAACTTTTTTCTTATGTAACCTAAAATAACTAAGTAGAATAATACACAGTCATAGATGAACATAAAGTCTATTAAATAAACTTCCCGTTTTATTTTCCTTACAAAACTTTGGGCCAAAATGACTCACGAGCACGGTGGTGCTTACGCCGTGGTCGTATACAGACTGTATGATCACTGCGCAACGCTAACGACATTTTGTTCGAACGAAAGAGAGAGATAACCGATGCTGTTTGTCATTCTTGTGTAAGCTAACCGCCAAACCTTCTGATTTATCTTCTTATCTAACCACCATACCAGATTTTTTTTTGGGAGGGAAAAAAAGGGTAAGCGACAATTGTACAGGCGACATTCGTTTGGCTGATTTATCCTAAGCGCCTTCGATGATTGATTTGGTGACTAGGGAAAATAAAAATAAGCGCCAAATAAAGTCACGGAAATGAGGCCTAAATGTAATAAATGACATATATTTTACCCAAAGAAACTGCCCTAATATCCTAACCGAAAGTTTGGTAAACAAAGATTCAAGCAAAATTTGATTAATGTATTTTTTACAAAAAAGTATTTACAGCCCAAACTACTTAACGTTCAAGTAACGAAAAAAACATTCAAAGCCAAAATTGCTTATCTCACAGTTTTGAAATATAATTTTTATCCAACCACCATAATACAAAATACACTAAAAATAACTGTCGTTTATGACGAAAAACTTAGTGTCAGAACCTCAATTCTTTTACCGCCTAAGCGACAAAAAGTTTGTCCTAGAGCCACGAAACTTAGACCATTAGACGCAGAAAAAAAAGCCGATTCTAACCATATATATAAGTCGATTTCGCAAAAAATGTCGCTTATCCCCTTTTGGCCGGAAGGCATCGAAGTATAAAACCAACATGACAGCGGTCTTTATAAAATGATTGTTAAAATTGGTGTCAGCAATATATATATTTCTTTTTGAATTATTTTTTTATGAACTACATGATAGATATGATATAATTACAGGTCAATCGTTAATATCAATATGACAGTTTACTAATCCGATCCGGATCACTCGCGCGATAAACGCCTTCAACTTCATAAACGTAATGGGTTCGATAGCGATAGCAAGTGTTACGGAATACGACTGGGCCAAGGTCGACTCGCTGCTTAACTTGAGGAGTGTTTACACGCGGTCGAGTGATAGTGTAGTGCGGGAGGAAGTGTTTTGCTAAGACAATTTGTTAGCCTGATAAAGCTTTTTTTTATTTATGCTTAGTACGACAGAAGAAAGTTTGATATGGCATTCAGTCAGAAAAGTTTTATATAGCTTAATATGATTCCTATATTTTACCTACAGCGTTCTTGAATTATTTACGGCCTTTATTCTATAAAAAATGTGGGCAGTCGTGTACAATATGAACTTTTGAACGTGTATAAAATAAAGTTTTTTTTTTATCTTATGGCTTGTTTCAACAATTTTCAAAAACACAAAAGGGAAAATGATGAAATTAAGAAACTGTAAAGGTAAGTTAAAGCAGATTTATCATCCTTCTGCCGTTACCACAACAGATTTTTTCTATTTCTCACTCAATCATCATCAACTCTATGTAATTCTGAATCTCACAAAATTACATACTCTCAATTTTACAAAACTGCAATAACTACCTGATGTGCTGTGTACTGTGCACGACTTATATTTCAAAACCGCAAAAAGACCTTCAACTCTCCTAATCCAAACGCTCCTTCAAGATGGCAGGTGGTATTACAAGACACTTGCAATGATCGCCTTTCTATTACTTTTATAATCGCTTGAGATAAACAACCTGAATTACATTACAATACAAACTAGATTATCTTGTTCTCGATACTTTCAATTAATCTTTTATTTTTATTTAAGTCATATCCTTTCTCGGAATATCGGTCAGTAATGTAATACTTACGCTGTAATTGGTTTTATGCGACCTTTTTGTTATTAGATTAGAGTTGATACTGCTATTGAATTACGTAATAACGTTGCCTCTTTCTGTGCCAAAAACGTTGAAGAAAAACATCGTAACTGTTCTAGAATCAAAATTTCGAAGGCGAAATCCATCAACCCCGTGGTGCCATTAGAGCCCATTTCCTTTCCCAAAGCCTATGTCCCAGCAGTGGGGACATTATAGGCTGATTAATACTGATTATATGCTATACATCTTTGATCTAGTGATCGCAAGTTTAACAGTCGAATATAAAGTCCCGGATTCAACTTCCAGTTCAAACCAAACTAAAAGATTTTGGATTTTTTCATCAAAAATTTCCTATTAGACCCAGCATGAACACTGGATGTATAAGACCGGTTGATGACATTGGCTTTAGTAGAACTGGCGAAATGGTACAAAATATTAGCTAAGCCTCTACCTGAGTCTTCAGAGATTACGATAAGCTGTGTAACAAGTCTGTTGCGATTGGTACTGCAACTTTTTTTTACTAGATGACACTTGCTATTGCCACTATTGCTATTGAGTTACGTTATTAGACTGTTGATGACATAACAGGTTGGCTGTACTTAGTTGACGGTGAGTCGGTGATTTGTAGCGGTAATGAGATTATAACTATATTGTGGTATGCTTTTTATCATCGGCTCACCTACTGACCCCTGTTTTGTACTCAGAATTGAAAGACCTATCATTAGCGAGATGGCGGCCATTTTTTTAGTTAAGTCTGTGTTCTTCTTCGTTGATACGCAACTTTTGACGCATTGTGCCTATTTCACAAATTGTTACGTTGCAGTTGTAAAAGAAAACATAATTTGAAGAATATCCTATTATTTTGAACGCAGTGAGTATTGTTAAACTGATTATTTATAAAAGCTTACCTATTACTAGTTACCCATTTATTTATACCTGAGACCTTCGATTACTGAGGAAAGTAGAAAATATAATAATTCAGGTACTAAAACCAACATGCGAAAATCTCAATATTATACAATCCACCTTTTTCGTTACACACCGTCTCCTCATAAAGTCTTCATCACCGCTTCGAATAAAACTTTCATAATCCTTATTGCTTTCCGTTTGGCTAATTCTGAACTGAGCCCGGTTTCCCTCGATTTTCCTTGAGAGTTTCTCAAAAAGAACGAGCCAAAGAAATTAATTAAAAGAACAACTTTTATTAATTTCAATAATACGAGTTTCCAGAAGTTTTGTGAAATGTCTTATTTCCACTCAGATTTAGTGATGGGCTTTGTCTTAAAAATGTTAATTGAATCATTCGGACTGTCGACATTATTCGCCGCGATCCCGGTGCGATATCGAAACATTATTGTCATCGATAAAAATGATTCATGGGTGAAATATCATTTTAATTGCCAGTATTCGGTTGTTTATCGAAACAGTAGTCATATTTTTTATACGCAGATTTTTTTATAATATAAACGAGTACTTTTGTGTATATTAAATAATGTACTAGCAACGCCAGTCTCTTGGGAACATTACTATCTTGGACAGATTTTGGACGCTCGTTTAGTTAATTCAATTACTGTTTGATTCTCCTCGGAATAAATAACAAACAAAAGACGCTACTGTCCAAAAGATTTTCACAATAAAATATTTTGGTAAAACTTCTACAGCTACACTCACTGTTCGAAAAAACATTTGTTTCAGCGAATTGTTGTCCAATCGTGATTAATTAGAAACGGATAGCTTTTTACGTGGGTATTGTGGTCAAGGGCACCATGATTGATGAAGATGCCTTCTCGAAACGATTACAAAGCATCCCTGAGGACCTATAGAAAAACGAAGACATGTCGTCTCCACAGATTTCTTAGCTTACCAGTGGCAAAAAATGTATGAGTTCTTATCATTATGAAGAGGTAAAGTTTGTCGTCAGTAAGGAGTGATCTTTGAAACTGCCTATCTGATTTCAAGCTACATTATTTTCGAGTGCCATAGAACTTGATTTTTCAAAGTCGGGGCTATTTGTTTCGTCTTCGAATCTCCTCATTACTGATTCGAACACACAGGGAGACTTGGAGTAGCGCTCTTCATAACTTGGTGTCGAATAAGCAAGTTTAAATTGCAGTGGGCAGGTCACATTTCACGCAGAACTGATGACTGATAGAGCATGCTCTGGAATGGACACTACGCACCGGAAAGTGCAACGTAAGACGTCCACCTACAAGGTGGACAGACAAATTAATGAAGACAATAGGATCGCGTTACTTGCCGCTTCCAACCGGTTCTATTTGGAGTCTTTGGAGAGGACTATGTTCAGCAGTGGAAATCCTACGGCTGATGATAATGATGATTAAAAAAAAAAACGATAGCTTTAAAAGCCTAAATGTAGAGATGTGTTGGACTTTATTACAGTTGACCCATCGTAAATCATCCGTCTTCAAATACTTGATTACCCATGAAAGTCCAGTCCCAACTCTCTGATTAAAGTTCATAATGACCCCTACAACGTATATGATCTCGTAAACTAAGTATTTAGTCTCAAACTCGTAGTTTTATGCGTTAAAGATGGACATACTCGTATTATGTCTGTAGTAAAATGACTATGTCAACATGAACTATTATGTTCTATGTGCAGTTGAGCTATTAAAACGATTAAGTACCCTTCACTATCATAAAATACCTACTGGTTATCAGTTGCAAGTGGTCAGATTGGAAGCTGATCACGACATAGTTAAGGAAACGCTATGCAGACGATTTGCGAAGTCATCGAATGAGTTTCGATCAGAATGGAGTGGAATGGACTGTCGGACTCGTACTCATATCCACCCCGTTCTTTTCAATTGCTATTTGCGTTCCAGGACGGTTGTTACTTCTTAAGACATCCCCGACTCTGGCAGACATTAGACTCTAAAAAATTAAAATTAAATATTTAAGAATTAAGTTAAAATAAAGGTTTACATAATAACAAGTAAGGTACAATAATTACATATTCTATGTGTAATGTATCAGTAGTCATCCGCTTGATCTGTGTTTCAGGTCTATGATGACCCTTAGTTGAAATTTTACTTGCACGGTGCATCTTTTAAAACGAAGATAATAAATGATGTCGCTTATTTCTTTGCTAATTTAACCGGAAAAGGAAGCAGTATTTGTCTCGTGAGCTGTGTCGTAATTAGTCAATGTTTAACTTTGCGGTTGAAGTATGAACTTGAGGATATTAAGTTTGTTTGAATTACGTTGTTGATACTTGTTTCTTCTTTGTATAAGAAGTTCTTATTAGTAGACGGGCAATAACAGATAGTGTGACACATTTGAGTTTTTTTTAGCGTGGTGTAATCACAAATTAATTCCTTTCACCCAGTGCGGATGGGAGGGATGTCAGATTTTCACTGAATAAAATCCACAGTGATCCTTTTATAGGTTTACGTTCCAGGGTCATAATTACCTGATAAGATAGTCCCGCGACCCCGGACGGCTTTGGTCCCCTAAGGGCCACCGTCAGATTGCTGACAACTCTTTGAGACACGCGTGGACCACAATGCGCCGTCGACGCGGCCATGGTCCATGATAAGACGGCGAGTGTTCACATGCGACTCGAATCGCCATCCGCATGCGACCACATTAGAGTGTTCAAATTCAAATTATTTATTAGTGAAACATCGGTAAATAAGACAATAATTTCGATGTTAGGATGTCTATGCGTAAAGTATGATAAGATATACTCGTATTTTTTACCCACGACGGAACGGAGCAGGTATATGCGTTTAGGGTGAGAGATGTTTGTGTGTGCGTTTGTGCGTTTGTGCAAAGTAATGTTCCCACCTATCTTCTAAATTAATGATGCGGTTTTCAATAACGGGTTTGTGTTCGATGAGTTCATGTTCTTAGACACGGGGGCGCCACAATATTAGTGCAAAACAATGTTGCAATATAATCGAAACGAAATGTCCGATTACAATTCTGTTTTCAGCAAAGTGTACTACGTGGTAGCTTAATGCATGTTCCCAAATAATAAAAATTACGTCTGTAATTCACTAGAGGGCGCTACAATAATAGTGCAAAATGATATTGCAATAAAATTAAAACTAATTGTCCGATTTCTATGCGGTTTTCAGCAATAGGTTAGTAGTTGATTGTTTTGTAACTGCCGCACAGCGTTTCACAAACATTTAGACTCGAAAACACAAACAACCATATCCGAAACAACTATTTGTAGATCATATACCTACATATATCTTGTTTCTGCTCTTTTAGTTACGATACCTTTACGCTAACTTACCTATATGCTTGGATTTTACACTTAGGCGTAACATTCTCTGCTATCTAGTTATCTAAGTCAGCAACACAGGTGTCCCTAAAAGTAATGTGTCCAGAGCATGTGTGCGCGAGCGCAGAGAGAGTTGCTCCACTACTCGACAGTTATCTAACATACACTAATACTTACAACCGGTCTTGAGCGCGTTGAGCTAATGTGGTCCGAAATAACCATGGTTGAGTTATTTATGGATATGCAACCCTATAATTTAACAATGCATAACGTGGCTGAGTAATAACAGCCACACAGGCAAATCTTCTGGGTTAAGCCGCGCTTGCCGAGGTTGGTCTGTGGATGGGTGACCATCTGTCATAGCGAGTTTCCTCCGTGCCTCGGAAAGCACGTGAAGCCGTTGGTCCCGGCTTTCATTTGTAGATCTTTGACAGTCGTTACTGTTAGTCAGAAGCTCATAAAGTCTGACAACAAGTCAGGCCCGGTATCCACCAAAGCGGAGAGGAGAGGAGATGTGTTTGAATAACCAATCAGATATCAAAAGATGTCAACTGAACCTAAGCGGAGAGGAGATGTGGACATCTGATGATTGGTTATTCAAACACATCTCCTCTCCTCTCCGCTTTTGTGGATACCGGGCCTTACTGGGTTGTGGAGGTCCGATAGGCAGTCGCTCCATGTAAAATACTGATATTCAGGTGCATCCGGTTTGACTGGAAGCCGACCCCAATATAGTTGGGAAAAGGCTAGGTAGGTGATGAATTATTCAAAATTGAATGTTTCGTTGAAATATCTTGTTTATTCCAATGTTTATGAAAATGTACAAAAATTATATTTATAAAGAAAGTAAAGAGTAGGGTAAACCCTAGGCTAGACTACAGACATTACTTTTCGGAAATATATGTAATAAAATGGAGGTATTCCTCGTAGCGCTCCTGTTTTGAAGCGCTCCCATCTAAGCGCTCCTGTTTCATTCCTCCAAGCGCTCCCAAAAGGAGCGCTTGGAGGAACGATTACAAATATTAAAATTTATTTCCTCGAAGCGCTCCCATTATTAACTTTCGGATAGAGATGGGACTATACTGTTAACTGAAATGATCGATAATAAGTAGAACACATTGTTATAATATACAACTAGCGGCCCGTCCCGGCTTCGCACGGGTTTGGTATTTTTTTTGTAAATCCTTTAGTCCAGGGTTTTTCAAACCTGTGGGTCGCGACCCCCTGGGGGGTCGCGAAGCCTCTTCAGGGGTCGCGAAGCTTCTCTAGAGAAGTTGTTAAAAGTTGAGAACCTTACATTTATCAAGCTCTATTTCAATTTAATATGCTAAAATTTTTCCGCTTCGCTACGCTCGCCCATTAATGAAGGGTATGCTTGTGAAGGTAAAAAGAAGTCAACTTTTTTAGGTCACTTTTCAATGAAAACTTGTCTTATGTTGGTGTAGAAATAGTAGATTTACTGTCACACCCCGCGCTCACTCTTCAAGTCTCTAATTTTTTTATCTCGCTTTTAGATTAAAACTTGTTCTGTCGTACTACGGAAACGTTTAACTTTTAGAGTACTTACTCTGCGTTCAATCTTCTTTGTAGATTTGGCTTTTCATAGTCCAGAAATCTATAAATTTTCGAGCTCGCTGCGCTCGCTCTTGAAAATATGTTTTAAGTTTCCATGACCTAATGACCTCGATTTTCATACATAATTCATTTTTCAATAATGATTTTGTGGAAACTACTATTGAAAAATGAACTACGCAGCGAGCGTACTCTTACCGTTTACGAACTTAAAAACTTATATTTGTAGTACAAAATGAGTGTATACTCCTGCTTTAAGTTTTTATTCTAGAAGGCGGTGTGGAAAATATGTCGGTGCACAATTACTCGCACTAGACAGTTTTTTTAATTCAAAATTTTGGGGCGGCAAGCTGTACAGGCCCAGGGCGCCGACAATTTTAAATTACGCCACTGCTTGTAGATCATAAAAATATTTGCAGGAGTCGAACCAGCAACACGCAGCTCAGCAGTGCAATCGCTCAGCCACTTTGCTAACCGTGCCGTCAAAATTGAATGCTTGAAAAAAGCAACGGGTAGGGGGTCGCGATATATTTCTTCATACTAAGGGGCGACCCCCTTGCCATGAAAAAGGTTGAAAAACCCTGCTTTAGTCCACCAAATAGATGAATATATTCTGCCGACATATGTACCTATTCATATTTTTTTATTGTTTAGAAAGCTTATGATTTCTTTCCATTATGTTTCCCATTATTACCCCCCTCCCCGCACACCTCAATGTTTTGTCGGAAGTTTTTCGTAGAATTATGGCAATGAGTTGTCTATCGTTTACGTCAATGGTAGAAATGACTTTCCTTGTCCTAGGCGGGGCGAGAGAGTGTCAGACTCTTACTGACTAAAATCACCCGCTCTGAGCCGGGACCTAGTAACGTATGTCGATATAATTCATTACGTTTACTTCATGCTTTTCCCTATTTTTAAACGTGGGAGCGCTTCGAGGAAATGAATTTTAATATTTTTAATCGTTCCTCTAAGCGCTCCTTTTGGGAGCGCTTAGAGGAATGAAACAGGAGCGCTTAGATAGGAGCGCTTCAAAACGGGAGCGCTACGAGGAATACCTCATAAAATGTTATGAAAAACATATTATATTTTCTACTCCGTGAGACAAAAACCCGAATGCGATTGCTGAAAATGGAGTGCTAGGTTTATTTCCTAAATAGTAATAACAATCAGGCCGCCATTATTATGTATTAAGTTTTACGATCTGAAATTTCTCAGTAGAAGCCTGTAGTCTGAATGTGTGTCCGGTTAATGACAGTGGGCTCACTGTGATCAGGCTCTATTACATGGTATTTAAAATAACTAAACTGGTGAATGAGGTACTAAAGGCGCTGCCTAAGCATTCAGAGAAAACAAGCATGATATTCTGAAACTTAATATACAGAATTCAGAGGCCATGCCACAATAATAATGTTATTCCTCCACATTTTGAAGAAGGTTTTAGAAGAAATCTTCATTTTGTAATCATTTCTGTAGCAGAAAACTTCAATGAATTAGAAATTTAGTGACTTAAACTTTACAATAATAATATAATACCTGGGATTCGTGACTAAGCATTGTCTGTATGGCAATAAAATTAAATTGCTGAAACACTAAATGTATTACAATGATATGCATTTTTAATAATAATATTTACATTTATTTAAATACTAAATTAACTAACCTAATATAAATTAAAATAACTTACAAAGAGCATCAAAAAATTCATCCACATCGCTGTCAACGGGATAAGTGCTGGGCATAAATATAGGTATACAAAATATATATATAAATATTATATTATTTAATTATTATTGATAATTTTACAGCCTCTTACAACACCCTACACAACCAACATTCTGTTTCTCCTTAATCTCAAAAGACGGTTTGATCTTTCCTCCAATTACTTATCGACACAAGAAAAGATAATAATTTTCCCTTTAAAAATATAACTTCACGTGCAAAATTTACCGTTTACCTACTTAATATTTCTTTTTGATCCTAAAACCACGAAAATTAAAACATTAAAATAATTAAAGAAAACATCTTGTTAGCCAAAAGGAATATAAAAATAATAATGAAGAGCGTGTCCAAATTCCGGATGGCCGGGAAAGGGTCGAAGCGTTAATTTGAGAAGCTTAGGTCGGGAGAGGCCGCCATGACAAATTCACGTAAATACTTGGGGCTAGACGCACAAGGAGTGAGACGTGACCACGAAATTATTTTGTGACCACGAAATCTTTTTCTACCACAAACTTAAATCGCAATGTCTAAACATGTTTTTATTAATCAGTTTATTGCAATATTTTTTGAAATTATTTCCCAATTTATTATTGCCAATACGTCCAATATTTGAGATATTTGGAGATGAAACTGTTTTTTTTACGTTTTTCGTAATATAATTAACATTTATTGTGCTTCATTCAAGGTGTATATCTACCTACTTCTTATAATAATAATGCTTGGCATTCTACTTCAAAGGCCAAATCATTTGACCAACAGTAAATAAGTACGGAAATTACAACACAAATGATGTGGTCACTAGATCAATACCTTTAACGGTCTACACATAACGTAACTAACGTAAATATGTAATGATTACTTTAAAGATTTATCTTATTTTATGTACGAGCATTTCCTATCATTAGTTTTCCATAAAAATGAAATCATTGTGGTTTTCAACCACAGCGTCCGACTCAATGACCACATAATCTTAACCTCCTAACCTAGAAACTTTAAAACATCGATAATGACCGTAATGTTCGTAATTACATCTAAAAATAGTATTTCCTAAAACTATAATGCAGGAATCATTATCTGACAGTAATAAAATAAGTGGAAGTGAATAGATGGACCACAAAAACGTGCGTTACATAAGAAATTAATAATTCAATACTAGCCCTCGGGTAGGAAGTGCGCCTCATAAAAACGCCAAAGTTGTGAGAGGCCCGCGATATATTTCTTCAAATATATGTATTACGTGTTATAACTTAGAACTCCGAATTATATCCTCTTGATCAATTATTGAGATTACTAGAGGATGTAGGTAATTACTTAGTGAGGTTAAAATCGGGTTGTTTTACGGCGTCTAGCTATACTTTAAGATCGCCCCAGTTTTCAAGGTTCGAGGTAATTTACTGGCTGTAACTTTAATTTAGAAGTATTCGGCAGCGATGAAACTAATTACTTTTGTTAGCAAATAAAAACTTAAAGCTTTGGTATGCCTCAGAAATTGGAATCTAATTAAAATAAACTGAGTTTTTTGCACCCTAATAAAAAGAGAAGTCTCTTGAAGGGAGATCATGATTGTGGTCAGTTCGGAAATGTTTTGTAAATTGTGTGGTCACAGTTTTCCGCAGCTATGTCCCATCCCTTCAAGTATTTATGTTGGGCCCAGGGACTGAGTCATTAGACTATAATACCTTTACAATTAATTGTCAAGCGTCACGACTGCCGCCATTTTACATTTCCAAATCTATTTCAAATTGTTCTCGTCGATGTCGCAAGCCTTATCTATTGTTTGCATAATTCTATGCTTTGTTTGAGAATCAAAAGATTTAAAGTATTTCGAAGTTATTTGAACTTTTGTAATAGACTTCGTTACGTTTCAAACGTGTTTTGAAATTAAATATCAAAATATAGCAGTTGATGTTTTGTGTAATATTTAGTGTGCCCTTCTCGAAAAATTGTTCCTATCTATTTACTAAAATTGGGAAGACGATGAAACTTTTAGAAATGAGAGAACAAATTAGTCTTATTTAATATCTAAAAAAGTCGACAATAAATGAATTAAAGAAATTGCTTAGACTTCTGAGCTAATAGGTATAGTTTGTCATTTGTGTGGTTCTTCTAGCTTAGCTTTGAAATGTAAAATTTTTAGTTCATCATCAATATCTTCTTGCAATAATTCGCAACACGTTTCCCCTGTCAGACGTCACGTCACCATTCTCACTCGATTTTCTTTCAACAATACATAAAACAGAATAAGGGAAGTAAAGTGGGTCAAGAAATGAACCAGCTGCCTAAACATTTTTGTATCGCTACCAACATAGCTGGGTAACTAGGCAGTTTGGAAATATCAACAGAGCGTTTGAAACTAAGTTGCCAGGCCCACAGTCCCACATGCTGATAACCTGCAAGTCTGCAACACAAACATGCGCACACTACAAACTGTACGTACTGCACCGCTCTGTAACTGACTATGTTTATGTTAACGGTATGTTAGGAAAGTTCTACATATTGTATTTATGTAGAACAAGATCTGCAATATTGTGGTGTTGTGTACTTCACTTTTTTTTTTGAATCATGTTGCTTTTCCACGACTTCTGAGATAAGTAATGTTTTTTTTAATTAGCTATACCTACGCTCGTGTGACCACCATCTCGCTTGATGGCAAGCGAAGATGTGATCGACGCTTATGGTTAGAGTGAGCTAGCTTTTTTAACCGACTTCCAAAAGGAGGAGATTCTCAATCAGAAACTAAAAAAGTTAAAATAAAAACTTTTTTGAAAAAAAATGTAACCGACTTCAAAAACAACCACAAAAATTTTCAAAATAACCTACGAAAAAAGTCGGTTACATTTTTTTTTCGAAAAAGTTTTTTATCTAAGCAAGCCGTTGAAGACTTTGTCATTACCCTCAGAAGAGCAAAACTATAAATCAATAATAAAAATATTTAATGTTCTAGCACAGGTATGTCTAACTCACTTAATCAAAACACCTGAAGCCGTAAAGGCAAGAAAAGGTATCAAACAGAATTACTTTCACATTTGTAACCAAGCTAATTAGTTTGTAAATCAGTTACATTCATTTGTAGATGCACTGTTACAAAATGTCAGTTTATAGTTTGATTCATGGGTAATAAAATTGACACAACATTAATATCTCATGTTAGCAATTTCTTAACAGTAATATCCGTTAAATGTCAGTGATGTTTGTTGACATTTACCAAGCATTAGGGTGCTTGTACACGGCGCATGTAACCCGCGCAAGTAAAGGTGCGGGTTACCCGCGCGAGTAACATGCGCAAGCTACTTGATCAAGTTACCCGCGGGGTGCTTGTACACGGCGCATGTAGCTTGAGCATGTTGAGGCACTTGCGCGGGTTACATGCGCCGTGTACAAGCACCCTTACTCGGTTAAGAAATTCTTAATGGTATTAACACTTCACTCTTAGTATCAATAACTTTCGTAGCATTGATTGGTTACGATCTTTATTGATCATTTTGTTTTAAAGGACATCATTTTTTTTGGGCCTTTTCTGAAAGTGCCGGCCAACGAAAAAAATTGCTACCTATGGGTAGTACTAGTCATTTGGAGCAATAGTTACTATGGCACAAAAGTTGTAGGATTGCTCTCGGCCAAGTTATACAAGTTCGAAGATTCGTAATTTTCATAAATTTTTTAATTTCTGAAAGTGCCGAGAATCACCAAATAATGCTAAGTATTGCTAGAACTAGCAACCTGGAGCAATTAAACATAACGCCTGTAATCCCTGAACACCTCTGCCCAACCCGGGCAGAGGTGTACCGAATTAAATTGAATAATAATCTGTTTATTTTTTGTGAAAAGTGATAAAAACATTTTAAAATATACAAATCAGCTGGTGGGACCAGCATCGGGAACAGAATCGAAGCTGTCTGTGGTAGGCCTCTTGGGAGAGCAAACTCCTAACAATACGAGTCGTGACCAAAAGTACTACTTTCTGAATCAACCACGTTTTTCGGGTAATAAAATCATCAACCGTGCTATGGTACCTATCCTGCTGAGATAGTCCCGCAACCCGGTAGGCGTTTGGCTCCATAAGGGCCACTGAAAGCTTATTTAGACGCGCGTGGAACTCGACATGCTGTCCTGGGCCTGATCCTTGATAAGACAACTAGCTCCGCATTATTTGCCGTACGCGACTGGATTGAGATTTCGGGGGCGTCCTCTTTCGCGTGTTCTGCCTCTTCCTTCGCTGTCATTACTGCTGCAGAAGAAGAGGCAGCCTCCTTTCCGGATTGCCAACGTGTGATCTGGAACGGGATCCTCCAGCATCATGTGTATGAGTGGATCACCCGAATAGCCATGATCCCCTGGTGCGATTAGCTTGGCTGTTCGCTTCCTTATGGAAACGACAGACACAGGGTTCCCGTAGAGGGGCTTTAACCGTACCACTCCCACGTAGAGCCTTCAAAAAGCGGCGTTTGCCTCGCAAGGTTGGGTAACAGCTTGAAAGCAACCCCGGTTCGATCCTGTTTTTGTTCCAAACGTCGGAAATGCTCCTTGAAGTTCCACGGGATGTCAAGGACGAGTATCAGTCGAGTCTCGTTGACTGGACGGTGAGGCAAACCCGTCTCACCGCTAATTGTGGACCCGACAGTATCGCGTTCCAAAAGCTATGAGGCTCTTTGAGAAACAACAATTAATGTATGAACGAAATGTAGGTACCGGCTCGTCGACTATCTTAGTATCTGAAACGCAAAGGGCAACCGAATGAAGAGGGTGGACTTTTAGTCAGCATAAGTCTGACAGTAGATACATAGAGCAGTGGTGGCCCAGAATAGAGCAGTGGTGGCCTAGTGGTATCGGTCCCGACTTACGAGTTGTAGGTCGTGGGTTCAAACCCCGCCGGGCGCATTACTTTGTGTAAATTATTTCATCACCACTGCTCTCAAAACGGTGAAGGAAAACATCGTGAGGATACCGGCATCTAGGACATGCCGGTTTCCTCACGATGTTTTCCTTTACCGTTAACCACAAAATTCGAAGACATGTGACATCTGCCAACCCGCACTGGGCCCGCGTGGTGGATTATGGCCCACTCCCTCTCACAAAGAGAGGAGGCCTGTGTCCCAGCAGTGGGAACATTATAGGCTGATGATGAGTCTGACAGTCTCTACAGCTCAGCCCAGAGCGACATAACTCATTTGATGATTTTATTTCCCCCTAAAAAGGGTTGATTCAAAAAGAAGCAGTGCTGATCACGTCTCTTATTGTTAGGAGATTCCTCTCCCAAGACCCCTAACCACAGGCAACCTTGGTTCTGATCCCGATGCTGGTCCCACCAGCAGATTTGTATATTTTAAAATGTTTTTATTACTTTTCACAAAAAATAAACAGATTTTTATTCATTTTTATTCGGTACTCCTCTGCCCAACCCCTCAGGCATTACAGGCGTTATGTTAAATTGCTTGAGGTCGCTAGTTCTAGCAATACTTATCATTATTTGGTGATCATCAGCACTTTCAAAAATTAAAAATGTATGAGAATTACGAATTTTCGAACTTGTATAACTTGGCCGAGAGCAGTCCAACAACTTTTGTGCCATATTAACTATTGCTCCAAATGACTAGTACTACCTATAGGTACCAATTTTTTTCGTTGGTCGGCACTTTCAGAAAAGGCCCAAAAATGTATGGAGCCTGAATGTTCTCCTTTACAATGGACACTTTTAACTTACTACATCTTTCTCACACAATCCATCCATCCATCTCATCTAAATTAAAGATTTAACAAAGGTTCTGTAATAATTTTGGCGATCTAAAACAGTGTCCGTCCATAGAGTTTCGTGCCCGTTCTTCTCCATAGATGTCTACTCCTTGTAATGGACATCTACGGTACTTTCAGGGTTACGGTTACCTGTTTATATAGTCCCCTTCTCTATTATACCCACCATAGAATTAAATGAGCCGAAAGACTAATTTGAAGTTATTTAATGTTTCTCTAAATTTTTCCCAATCCGCTTTTTTCGTGTTAAAGATTCTAGTGGTTCTAGTTATATGCATCGCTTTTTCCCTCTGCGCGTTGATTTTAAAAAGAATGGTATTATGGTCAGAGCTCGTTACGCCGGTATCAACCCGCCAGCCATCCACCAGGTCAAAAAGGTCGAGCGAACATGCCGTGACGTCAACATGGCTCTTCAACGCTCTTCCACCTCTAACTGTGTCAAAGGTAGGCGCTCAGTACCAGAAGCTCCAAATCTCTTAGGGTCCCGAACATCTCCTCCCCCCTAGGGTCCTCTACTGTGCTACCCCACCAGCTGCTTTTCGCGTTTGCGTCGCCCCCTATCAGCAATCTACTGGTGGCCACTTCTCGCTTGATCTGGGTCAACTGGTCCAGGTAGGGCCCTACGGGTTGGTCTGGCTCGAAGTAATAAGAGACTACTACGATTTCCCAGGCTTTGGTCCGGATCCCCACCACAACGATGTTGTTCGTGGTGAGTTTCGGTTAGGGGATAACGTCCAAGTCATCATCAAAGACGGTGATCGCCGCCTTAACCCTCCCACTTCCATCAACCTCGCACTGGTAGAGTCTCGCACCACGGTAGCTCTTCATACTCCGTGCTCCTCCCACATAAGGCTCCTGGATCATTGCCCATGCGATCTTCCATTCACTGGCCGGTCGAGACCGCACAATTCAGCACAAATTGCTCGCGTTCAAGAACTGTTAGAGTTACCATTCTTTAACAATGACACTGACCAGTGACCATAAACTTTTCTTAAACGTAGATTAAATTCACTACACGAATACGTAACAGTTTTGTAGAAGAACATTGCCATGAGGATCCAATTTCTTTGAAAGTTATACATAAATCAGAGATCGTAAAAAGTACAACGGTCAATAAAAGCAAAACTTCGATAACAGATACAGAAGTTTCGGATATAAATCTGTGGGAAACTGGCAACCCTCCCTAAAGGTCAGCTGTCCAAGTGTCCAATGCAAACGAGCGAAACATCTTCATATTGTGCCACTGTACAACGACTGGGGAAAAAGTTTATATAATGTTATGATTACCACCGCGGCACATTTTGTACGCGCACATAATTTTGTGCAGGAGTCCAGCAGTGCACGTACTAAGCTGGTATCGCATTCAACCTCTGTGTCCACCGGCAAGGCTGTGCGTAACTTTTGTTTGCGCACAGTGCAGCACATTTGTCACACACAAATGTGCTGCAGTTGAGTTTAGCAATGTGCGCGCACAAAATAACGAGTCCACTGATCACGTGTATGCACACAAAAGGAAGTAGTACTGGTGTGCGCGAACATTTTAATTTGTTCGTGTTTGCTCGAGTGAGTCGACCAGAGCGAGCATTTTTGTGACATTTGTGTCGCATCTTTACATCACTGAGACAGTTCCAGTAATTACATACTCTGAAGTACGGTGATGCTGTAATGGAAATTTTGCAATATAAGAGTAACTGTTCTTTGGGTCTTTCTTATAAATTGGCCCACAGTTGGGATATCTGAATCCGTGAGATATACAAAAAAACATTTTGATAAAACCTAGACATGATAGTTTGACCTCAGACTCCCCAATCACGTTAATACTTAAATACCTATTTCCTTCCCGAATCTTATCCCAAATCCAATCCATTAATAAATACTTATAAAGCTGAACACATACAGTTTTACTCTCGCCTGAAGAAGTACTTAAACTTAGATTATTCTAAAAACGGTATCGGAGAGAAGTTATCAGTGCAAATGGACCGCCCACTCTGCTACTTAAATCAGTGGAAACATACGGAACATTCTCATTAGGACAGGCACTCGAAAATGTACTGGAAATCGTAAAAAAAATATTATTGGATTGTGTAAAGTTATTATTGGAAATCGGTGAGTTTGTCTCTTATTTTCTTGAAATTTTTACCAACTTCCAATAATAATTATATATTTTAAAGTAATTTTACAGTTTTTTGTGTTTTTTAAGCCGTCGGTTTAATTGATTAAAAAAAAAACAATATTCTACTCTTTTAATGGGTAGGTACAGGCGTAATATTTTGTGTGATTACGTAAACAATACATACTACATGTGATAGCTTCAACCGCCCTTCATTTGCTGTAATTTATTGAAGAGTTCCCTTAATTTCTTCAAGATCCCGTCATCAGTGTGACCCAGAGACCATCTGTAAAGTATAAATTTTCAAAGGAAATATGAATTTCCAAATCAGTCGAGGCGTCTGACATCGAGAAATCGGGGAACAAACAGAAAAACTCTGACTTTTTTCGTCTTTTTCGAATACGGTAAAAAAAAGTAATGTTTTTCGTTAAATACAGTGGTTTCTTACATCTACGTAAAGTGCACTCTTGATCTGTGCCTGGACTAGACAATCCGTGTTTCCAAAAGAGTGGTTACAGGTAAAATATACACCTGCTAATGAAATAGTGGTAAGTAATTTTACAAACATCAATAACTTAATAATGTTTTTCCCAAACACGCTTCCTCCCATCTTGCTGCCCGTATAAACTCAAAGCAGTAAAACATAGTTCGCTCGTTTTTATGTACGTGAGGTTATCAGCGCGCCTGTCCGCTGTCCATCTACTGAAGTAGCTACTGGCTCCAGAGTGGACTCGATAGCACTCGGTAAAGGAACCGACGACGTGGACCCGTCCGGTACCATTGGCTAAATTGAGCCGAGTGGACCCGTCGGATTACAGTTGGTAACAAGAGTGTTTTATAAAAGAGTAGAGAAGTGTCGCATTAGTTTTAAATTGAGGTGATAGGTCCGTATTGAGGTAAAGAGCTTCTTTTTTCATGCAAAATTATTCTTCTTCTCCTGTGGAATTTTATTTTGTCCGATCAGTTCTTAGTGACTTGATTTGTGAAGTTATGAATCGTAAAGAACATTGCCAAAGTGCAGAACCAGGGTATTTGAAATTCTTAGTACATATTTGATTTACATTGATTAAAATGGAGTTTGCTAGCTATTTATTCAAAGGACACAATCAAAGTCAAAACTAAAAAGTTGAACTTTCAACAAAAAGTTGAATTTGTATTTTGTTTTCTTTCGAAAAATCGACATTGACATCCTTTTTGTCGACTCATTTAATATTGCGTGGCAGCCTGTTTTCTTCGTATCGTAGCCACCATCACTGATGTAATCATAATATTGTAACTTCTTCACGTTATGATTGCCTATTCCAGAATCATTGGATAAGGGTAGTAAAGGGCGCAATTATAGCATTTCATTTTCTCTTTTCTCCACGCTAGGAATTTCTCCTGCATCATAAGTGCATTTATAAATATTTTAACTCACATAGGTACCGAAACAACTACTTCTACGTCATACAAATATTTGTTCCGTGCGGGAATCAATCTAAATCAATAGGTCGTTTCTCATTATAGACTTGGTCTGAAAAATAAAGGTTGTTCTAAGATCCAGCCTATCAACCCAGAACCATCACTAACGATGTTATAATTCGCACCATCTGCCAAATAAATCAACATTGAATTGTGCTCAAAATTATAAACATCTGTATCAAGATCATGTCTTGTACTTTAACGTTTAAACTGTACTTTGTAAGTTTGGAGCTTTTGAAAGAGATGCCAAAGGATTTAAGTTAGATATTCGCGTTCAAACAGAATATCAACAAGAGATTATATCTATCTGAAGATACTATTATATTTTACAAACAGTTTGTCGGTTGTCCCAAGGTAAACTGAAAGTGGTCGCGGGACTGTCTCATCAGGTAACCGCGAACCTTGAACGTTAAGGGCTATTGAAGGATTGCTGTAGATTTTAGTCATAAATCACTAAATAATTAATTAAATTACTAGTTACATGTAGTAGTGTAGTGTAGTATGACCGTAGTTACATTAAATATAATATAATGCTTGCATCACTGATTTAGTGGTAACTCGTACTTCAGTCCGACTGATGTCCTAAGTTCGATTTCCGGATCAAGCAAAGTTTTTCCATCAAATATCTTTCAATAGTAGTTCTTGGTCCAGAAGCAGGTTTTATGACAAAAATATTGCTTCCTGTTACATCGAAAATTGCAAGGCTCACCACAAAAGCAATAAAGCTAATGGACTTCTGGCAATACGAGCAATGTTTCAACTTCTCCCACAATACTCCGTTAGCAAAACACAGTGCGCATAACTCCTTCAATTAAAAGAGATCATCATCTTACAGAAGTTCGCAACAGACAAAGATGAGTTGTTGAGACCATGTTTTTACTACCAAACTTCCTAACTTCCCAAGCAGCATTAATTTTAATCTCAGAATTAAGACAGTTACCGCGGTAACAATGATGTATTGTACCGGCAGATCATAATTTCACGGGTGGAAAGTGCGCAATGCGTACGTCATGATTTATATTTTTAATTTCGCTTTTAATGAGCTAACCGAGCTTTGTGCGCTCGATTATTTTGTTTAATAGTGGCGATCAAAGTTTCATATTTTACAGTTCTTTAGAAATGAGTGTGTTGTTAAAATTTTATTGGAGAATAAATTAAGGCAATATTGGTCCTTTTAATCCGGTCACTTATCAATTCCCACAATTTATGTATAGTGATCATTGTGCCATTGCCTGGATATCATTATTTTATATGGAGCGACTGCCTATTGGACCTCCACAACCCAGTAACTGGGCAATACGATACCCCATGGTAAGACTGGTTGTCAGATTTATGAGCTTCTGACTGCATTTAAATAAATGTATTGGTCCATTATTTATATCACTTTCTTTTCACGTCCTTCGTCTAACTCACTGTCTTTCTAGTGAGAGTGAGCCAAAAAGCAGACTTCTGAAACTAAAACCTGTAGGTACCGTGGTGGATAAAATGACGAATGAGCTGACCTATCACGTATATTGTCTCTTAATATTTCCTCAAGTTGTGTGAGATGTAGACAGCACACGAAAAACTTAGGTTATGTCGAATGCACTGACGTACGCATGGGTGTGAGGAATCTAGAGTTTATCTATGGTTGAAACAAAAGAAAAAGGCAAATCTATTAAGGTCGGGTAATTCGCCTTTAACGATTTAAATCTTTTACCCTAACAAGACAACTCTCTCCTCTTTTGACCCCGAAACATAAAACAAAAAAGCTCCCACCTCACGCAAAGTAGTACGTGACTGAAACTCTTACCTCCACTTACTTAAACCTTACTAAACCCTTGGAATCCGGAGGGAAAATAGCCCAGCTGCCCATAGCCCATAGCGCCGGTAATCCGCCGCATTATCGGCTGTGACGAGCACGATAGCCCCGCGACTTTATAGCCCGACGTCCGGCAATCTACTCGCCACGCCATTTTGGTGTGACGTAATGCTAGGGTTATGTAGTGACGTGTGCTAGATAGAAGATTTACTACTTTGAGGGTTTCGTGTAGAAGATTGAATTTTTTTTTCTTGTTGACGGATTGGATTTCTATGTTGTTTTCAGCTCAATAATTTGCTAAGTAAGTACACGAAATCAAAATCAAAATCAAAGCATTTAATTCAAGTAGGCCAGTTAAAGGCACTTATGAATTGTCATAGACGAATAAAAATGTAATTAACACGTTCAGACCGGCGTGTACCACCGGTGGACCACGGAGTATTTGCTGCCACGGCGAGGTGTACCACCGGTGGCCACGTCACACTATACTTTCAATGTACTAAGAAATTCGCGCCGAATTAGAAAGTAAGCAAAAAACAGTATTGAAAAATTGTATATAATTATTAGAAAAAAATTGAAATAATCACGACATAAATTGTACGAAATGCGAATTGTTTATGATAAATTACATTGAGAGAATGTAATAATAAGAAAATTAAATCAAAATTGAAAAAAATATAAAATAAAATGCCATTATGGATGGTATAAAATGAAAATTATTTTGCATAAATAGTATTGAAACAATCCAAACACATTGGTTTTTCACACGCAGAGCAAACTGTATTTACGCGTTTCGATTTTTTTCTAGCCATTCTCGCAGATTCGGTTGTTGTAAAATGGTCGTAACAAGGTCTGCATCTCTTTCGGGTATCTCTGAGCTATCCTTCCGTTTTCTCTAACTTGTGTTTTGGCTTTCTTTGTGCATGGGGCCTACCCTCCTCTGCAGCGTCATCGGGTTGATTATCAGTGCTGGGGTTGCTAATCATCTCTTTTATTATTTGTTCCTGAAATTCTAATAGACTTAGTTTTTTTCCTGCTGCAAATTTTTGGTGAATAACCCAAGCATTTACCAACATTGTACCACAGATAATCTCAATGATTAGCGTTGTTACGTCAGCGCGGCACGTGCGGTTCTGATGTATGAGACAAAACTCTTCACTTTATATTACGATTACTAGCTTATTAGAAAGAGAGAAAGCATAATTCCTGTCTAATCCTGTCCGTGTCCACTGGTGGCGCACCCCGCCCGGCAAGACTTTTGGTTCATGGGGCGGTGATGTACCACCGGTGGCCATATGAAGATTTGCGCCGTAGGATACCAAGTACCTACTCATGAGGTGCCGGTCTGAACGTGTTAAACATTAAAAAGTTATGGTGCTACGGTGCTATGGTGCACGTACGTCGTACATTCACACAAATCTAACGTTCTATTTCCTGATTATATTAACCAATTTAGTGTAAATAAAATTCGTATGTGACTATTAATGATACATACACAAACAGCCAGACCCGGAACAACTATTTGTAGGTCATACAAAATATTTGTACCGTGCGGGGATCGAACCCGCGACACCCCGCGCGCAGCCTTCAATCGCAGCCACTACACCTACCGTGCCGTCAATATTCCCTAATAGGTACTGATACGCAAACAATGCTTCCAAAACCAATAAACACACCGAGCTGAAACAAAAACGATAACTTATCAACTTCAGTTTTAAATAGTGTAAAATCGCTGCTTTATGTAAACCGCGGCAACTTCTCCATGCATTGCCTGTGCTCGCCGCCCGGTTGTGGTGCATAGAATTTAATAAATTATACAAACTTCTTCTGCTTGGTTTGGTGTGCATCGGTGAATTGTAGGAAGCTTTATAGTCATGAAGAATGCTGGAGAAAAATACAGAAAACCCACTTTGAGCAAACCGTCATTTACAATTTGGGCAATGATATTAGGAATTTTAAGCAGCGATTGTCTTGTCTAGGCCTTGAACCAGCCGTTACAAACCGTATTAGACTTTAATCCCGGCTGTTACTTGAAGATTTTTGAGAGCAGTGGTCAATGTCCCAAAAGTCTGACAACGATTGTATTACCCAGTAGGTACTGAGTTGTGGTCGTGGGACTTATCTCATTACCGTGACCCCGGAACATAAAGGGCTATTGAAGGACGCCGTGGATTTTAGTCAGTACGAGTCAGACAGACCTTCTCGCCCTGCCCGGGGTGGGAGGACTCATTTGATGATTTCACCGCGCAAAAAAAAAAAGTACTGAGTTGTGGTGGTCACGTAGATAGACGCTCCAGGTAAAATGATATTCACCTACATCCGGTTAGATTGTAAGAAGATTCCAATAGGGAAAAGGCTAGGCAGGTGATGATGACTTGATGCAGGTCACTGGAATCCACAGAATCCGATTACACGATTCTTAAAGGAGAATTATCTCCAACAGTAAACTTCAGAATTCCAACTAGAATCTATCGGCTGACACGAAGCGTGAACCTGAGCAAAACCTGAGTGAAGCTGAGCAGTGGGACTTCTGTTCCTTTCAATTTAGAAGGGTACGACGATTTACCACCCCGTTTGTGGACTTACGAGCTTCCCATTCGGCTCTGTTCGGGACAATTCGGCACATTGCGGCCCCCGCGATAGATCGCGCTTTGCATATTAACACGGGGGGTGTTCACGCACTTTTTGCGCAGTCCGCTAAACGGTGGTAATGTCGATAGATGAGTTCGTATTATTTCGGGGACGCTCGTATAACTTCGGCTATTGTTTTAGGACACTTCAGGGTATTCTATAAAATGGAAAACGAAATTCGCCTGAATTTAGATCCGATCTAATTGCTAGGCAAGACGTTGAGATGGGTAACGACTGTGTTCCCTAGGGCCATAGACTGAGGTATAGTGTACCTCTTTGTCTATATTTTGTAGAAGACCGTTTAGACCACTTTTTAACTTAAAAATCTTAAAACCAGGGTATGGAATTACCTTGATCAGTAACAAATTATTACAAATATATTATAACTTAACGTAAATACGAATACAATTCGCCGCTTCTACGATTATCCAAACACGATCGACATAAAAACGGTAGCAAATATAAATTTTATGAACATTTAAGTTAAGTAAGATTTGATCGATTTATACTTTAAAAAAAATAACTATACAGTGTGTCAGTCTGAATTTGAGAGGGTTAAAACAAAAAGACAAAGAAATGGAGAAAGAGTAAAAAAAAAGATATCAAGGCAAAATGAAGAAACCATAACAAAATATAATCTTGATAACATAAAGCTAAAAATAATCTATTATGAGCGCCAATTATATCGCTAAATTACCTAGAACTAAGACTATTAACAGTCTCTTGAGCCCTATTTCCACAGACTAACAAAAATAAAATAAGAGAAAACCTTCCCACAGTAAATACAGAAACATTTCGTACCCGACGACCAACTTGTGTCCCTAAACTTGGACGATACAAACACTATATTAAGAAATCAGACGCTATATTAAGTTTTTTTTTCTGTCTACAATTTAATCACGAGCTTTATTTGTTAAAGAGTTGTATATTATCTGTGAGTTTATTTGTAACTGCTGTGTTAATAGGCAATAGCCTAGTAAAATATTACTCAAAAAAAAAAAATTAGTCCGAAAAGAATTAACAAAAAATATTGTACTCAATTGACTCGTATTTGTTCTTTTGTTACGTTAAACTAAAATTGACGAAGACGCAACGCTACTAAAAATTACAAACGTCACTCGGTCAGGCATTAAGACTTACCAGCCCCGACTTTCGTATTTCAAAGCGTTTTATCTTTGTCCATGTTCATTGATTTTAAAAAACAGAAGAAACGTGTCCACTAATTTTCAATCCTGTTACTGAAATACAAAACAGATTTGTGCAGTATAATTAATAAAAATACCCTATTCTGATAAACACGGAATAAAAGTTTTGGTAACAAGATTTGTATTTATTTATAACTTATATTTTAAAAAAGCCTTGATCGTGGGTGCGTTTGCCAAACATAGAAACACACATACAGAACAAACTTATTTATTTATTTATTTATTTATTTATGTACACAGAACATATAAAAACAAGAAATAACATTAAGATAAAAGAGCACAAAGGCACTGCTTATTTCATTAAGAAATCTCTTCCAGCAGACCAGCGACAGAAGAGAGATAGACAACAAAACGTAGACACAGTGTACAAAAAAAAAAAATGAATAAAATATAAACATACTTATTATAAAATAAACATATAAAATATATTTATACAATACATATTTTAAAATAAACCTAATACCTACATAAATATATTAAATTACAGAGGAGAGGTAATAATCTTTGACTTGTTTTTTAAAAACAGAGACAGTTTTAGAGTCAAGTATTTTAGGTGGAAGTGAGTTCCACAAACGCACTGCATGAACGGAGAAGGAGTAGGAAAAAAAGTCAGTTTTATGGGATGGAAAATTGAGGTGATGCTTAAGATGGGATCTGCACAGAGCATCAGGAGGACGGGTAAAAGAAAAACGCTCGCGTAGGTAGGAAGGATAAGCAGGGTTATGAAGGATGTTGAAGAGGAGACATAATATTCGAGTGTTCCTGCGAAGACGAATAGGGAGCCATTTGAGATCCTTTCGGAATTGAGTAACATGGTCGTACTTTCTTAGCCCAAAAACGAAACGAATGCAAAGGTTTTGCAAGCGCTCGAGCTTATTCAAGAGCTCCTCAGTGGCATCCAGATAACAGGCATCGGCGTAATCGATGATTGGCTGAATCAGAGTTTGAGCTAGGTATACCTTAGTTTTAAAAGGCAAGAAAGTTTGTAAAGATTTAAGAGAGTGAAAAGAAAAATGCACCTTACGACTAACCTCACTCACCTGAGCCTGCCAAGAAAGATTGCTGTCAATATACACACCAAGGTTCCGAGCGGCATCAGAATATTTAATGACCGTGCCACCAAGGGATAGCGGTGTTAATGATGAAATATCGAGTGCTGCACGAAAGTGTCTACTGCCTATGATCATGGCCTGGGACTTAGAAGGGTTGATCAGTAAGCCGAAAGACTTAGCCCATTCATTGATTCTTTCCAGGTCACGATTCATGGCATTGACAACTAAATCCGCATCGGCCAGTGGGAAATGTCGATAAAGCTGCAAATCGTCTGCGTAGAGATGGAAGTTACAGTCAATAACCTTAGTGACAGTGTTAATGAAGATAGAGAAAAGGTGAGGAGAGAGAACGCCACCCTGAGGAACACCCGCAGTGAGATCACACCAATCAGAAAAGATCTCTTCTTGACGGATACACTGAGAGCGACCTCGAAGATATGAGTCAAACCAGGCTAACACAGAGGAAGAAAAGTTAAAAGATTGAAGGATCCCAAGAAGTATGTCGAAATCCACTGAGTTGAACGCACAACTAAAGTCAAGTAAAACTAACAGCGTAAGAGATTTGTTGTCCATAGCCCAGCGGATATCGTCAGTGACCTTCAGGAGTGCAGTGACCGTACTATGTCCAGCACGGAAACCGGATTGAAAAGTGGAAATAAGAGCATTAGACGAAAGAAATTCGGAAATTTGGCCATGAACAATGTGTTCAAGAACTTTAGAAAGGAAAGGAAGAATGGAAATAGGTCTGAAGTGAGATAAGGAAGATGGATTATTAATTTTAGGAAGCGGTATTATATAAGCCTGTTTCCAGGCTGTAGGAAATATATTAGAGTATAAAGAGAAATTAAAAATATGGGTAAGAATGGGGAGCAATTGATAAATAATAGGTATGATCATTCTTGAACACAAATTGTCATGACCCACAGCAGAGGAAGAAATAGAGAGAAGAGATTTTTTAACAGTGTCCTCAGAGACTGGGCTGAAATTGAAAAGAGAACAATTTGGTAAAGGCAAGTTAGAGAGCTCATGCAAGGTAGAAGCTTTGACATTTGGTGGAAGTGTCACAGGTGGAAGAGAAAAGTGCCTATTAAGAGCGGACAAGTCCACATCTTTACAGGTATTCGTAGGAGATTTGCCAAGACCAACAGATTTCAAGAATTTCCAGACATCTGAGGAATTACGGTCAATGAGAGATTCATGGAAATAGCGTCTCTTTGCATCTCGACACAGACGATTGCAGCGGTTTCGTGAAGCTTTGAAATGAGTGAGGTTATGTTCCGTAGGTCTGCGTCTGTACCTACTCTTGGCTTTATGCTTATGAGCAATTGCATCCTTGATGTCAGTCGTCATCCAAGGCGCAGGATTATGCTTGATTTTAATTCGCCGGCGAGGAGCATGTACGTCATATAAATTCAATATCTTGGCATTGAAGCAGTTCACCTTATCATCAATACTATCGCTTTCGAAAACAGGAGTCCAATCAATATCACCAGCGTCGCGTCTCAAAGCCTCCAGATCCATGCTGTTAAAACTTCGTAGAACGCAAAATCGTGGTTTACGTTTAGGTGGTCGGATACGATAGGAGAGATAGACAAGATCGTGATACGAAAAGGTTGCAGTGAGCTGCCCAAACTCAGCAACATTGTGAGGCGAAGAAACAATCATTAGGTCAAGAAGAGAAGGCGTACAATTTGGGAAGTTATGGGTCGCAGAAAGAGGTAAAATTTCAAGATTAATGGAGGATAAAAGTGAACGGAGTTTAAGGGCACGGGAATCATTTTTGATTAAACATGTATTAAAATCGCCCATAACAATAACATGCTCGTACGATGGGCAGAGATTATTAAGTGTAGCCTCCAAAGAATCAAAATAGTTAACGTGAAGGTTTGGAGAGTAGAAAACAGCAAGCAATACTTTGGAATGGTTTAAGGTAATCTCAAGAAACAATGATTCAGCCGATCCAGAATACAGCGATGGAGATGAATGTACAATTTTATATGGAATATCGGCGCGTAAATAAATGCCAACACCACCACCACCCTTGCCAATTCTGTCATTTCTGACTAGAACAAAACCAGGAAGTGCGTAGTGCGTAGAAAGGAGGGAGGGCTTAAGAAATGTTTCCGATATTAGCAGTGCATCGAGATGTACGCTACTAAATGAAGCCAGAAGATCAGAATAATGGCCAGGAACACTCTGAGCATTAATGTGGGCTATATGGAGATTTTTAGGATCATTGGAAAAAAGAGAGGAAATGTTGTCATGCAAAGTATGAATGGGAGGCTCACTGTCCACACTAATAAAGCTGCAAGTTGAAGAAGAGCAAGAGAAAAAACTGTCGTCTAAGTCAATAGGGATATTCATAAATAAATGAAATATATATGTCGGAGCCACCGGTATTGTTCCGTCAGATTCAGGCATCATGTGGGCAGAGTTTGGGTCTCGTGCAATGAAAATACACTGGGTGCGGTTCACTTGGTTATTTTTAATTTTAAATCACAAATTAAATCAAACACAATTTAATTTAAACACTCACTACACTTATACTGGGCACAACGAATCGAGTACAGTTTCGGGATGTCTTCACACTGCTGCGGTCAGGCACTGAATGCGCTCCTCGCCGCCCCGATGAAACATCACGACTCTGTATAAGCGCGCGCAGACCACGTGATACTCAAAATGGCGCGCTTACGATTCGTTTGCTGTCCGTACTATTGACCGGATCCGACACGGCCATCCTGCGATTAACACGTCCTCGTGTGATCTTCTTCTTCTTCAGCCTCTTTCTACCATCTTGATGTAGGCCTCCTTCAACTCTTTTCACTCGTCCTCGTGTAATAATCACTCTGAAACACAAAATAGTCCACGACAGAATACTGTTCCACTCGGTCATTCCTGACCAAACTATATTCAGTTCTTTGGTGAAAATAAGGAAATTTCAACTCTACTGTACCATTAAAACCAATACTCTTTAACTAAATCAAACATTGGGAATAGCCAATTGAAAATACATCAATCACTACCCTAGGCCACTAACAACTACCCTGGGCCATTAACAACTACCCTGGGCCATGTACCACAGTCGTTCGAATCTACTTTCACAACTCTATTGCAAGAAAACCACCGATTTTCCAGTGACCTTCGACTTTCGAGTAAAACTTCTAACGCCACGGCTCTCTAGCCGACCACCAATCACATTGCTTTCACACATCCAATGCATGGATCAGAACTTCTGTGCGCATCCACCACGTGGATCGCCCGAGTGCATCACCCGCTGACTACACACTATGGTCTCTCAAGACCCCGACCTCCGCCAGAGCCACCCGCGCACCGCGCATCCATGGACACCAGGATGTCAATAAGATACGGACTACGGCTACGAAACAGCTACTGGTACGGTCGAAAACAATACGGCCAATAGACCGTTTTACTCGATCTCTCACCACAACTTAATCAGAATCTATGGTAACTTCGACTGGTACATGACCCGTTGGCATGTTTGTAGGTACATTTAGAATTCAAGGGTTTCAATGTGTAACGGTCACCATCTCAAAATCTTTATCACTCTAAACAGACCCTTAAACTTTGGATCTAACTAAGACTGATCGGAAATCCCAGAGCATTCAAGTACCTTTGCAATTGTATTATCACAATGCAGCAATATTACAATCAAAACAGCAGGAATCAAATTCGTGGCCTGTGGCTAACACTAGCCCCACTAACAAACCTCTTGTTTGTTTCACACCGTTCACCATGAACGCACACGACCTCCGCCAGTGCCATCCGCACACCGCGCTTCTATGGACACCGAGATGTCAATAAGATACGGATTACGGCTACGAAATAGCTACTGGTACGGTCCGACCAGCCGACCTAAGATTCCACACTATCATTCAACTCAACATCTCTACTTCAAAATGGTACTTGAACCTCAGGCATTCCCCCCAAATCCACAGCACTTAACCAGCACTATGCATCACTACTAACCAGTTCGTAACATTGTAGCGCTTAACCAGCGTTACAAATCCTATCACTTAGACAGTAATAATAAAAAAAGCTTAACCAGCGATATTACTCACTAACGCTTAACCAGCGATAGTCAACATAAAGAACACAAGGCACCAGAGGCGTAAGTAAAAATGAAACGATTCACCTGTGTTGTAACGTGTCTGATGGTGGTTGCACGATGCAGACATAGACGCGTCGCGCCGCGCCTTGGACTGGTCCGTTGCCACTGCCGCCACTACTGCTCGTACAGCGCACGGCTATGTGACCTGGCTTGCCACATTTGAAGCACACCAAGGTCTTCCATGCCGGCTGCTGCGTCACTTGACTTGATGCTGTAGGTCTTCCCTTCGTATCCATCGCCTTACTTCTGCACTCAATACGCTTATGGGCGTTTTATCACAGTTAAAACACTTAATTGACGTTATTTTTCCTCGCTTGGTGTCACTTGTTTTCGATGATTCACAGATAGTGTTCATTTTTCGCATCAGATATGAAACGACTGGCGAACGTGGGTAATGTTTCTTTATCACTTGTTTTTTTTTTTTTTTTTTTTTCTCACCACTCATTTTGGGGTGCCTTTGCGAAATAAATCTTGTTGTAAAAAGTACCTTAAATTCCTTTGTAGGCTATTTGAGATAGCCAGGTTGATGCTTCACCTTTAACGCCTTGCTCAGCGTCAAAATAAGCTGGCATCCCTCCACTGCACTCCCGTTAAAACAAAAGTCGGTGGTGGCGCACCACGACCGCGCATCGGAATCCGGTTTGTCGGGGTCGAATTCCGGCAATAAAAACTCGTTTTTCACTGGCTGCGTTTTCAAAGTTTGCTGGTTTTGCATTTCAAAAAGTAACTAACTTCCACTGATTGTTATTGTCACTTTTCCCGCGTGTAATTTCATTAGCACGATTTGATCCCAATTCTGATGTCGGAGCCACCGGTATTGTTCCGTCAGATTCAGGCATCATGTGGGCAGAGTTTGGGTCTCGTGCAATGAAAATACACTGGGTGCGGTTCACTTGGTTATTTTTAATTTTAAATCACAAATTAAATCAAACACAATTTAATTTAAACACTCACTACACTTATACTGGGCACAACGAATCGAGTACAGTTTCGGGATGTCTTCACACTGCTGCGGTCAGGCACTGAATGCGCTCCTCGCCGCCCCGATGAAACATCACGACTCTGTATAAGCGCGCGCAGACCACGTGATACTCAAAATGGCGCGCTTACGATTCGTTTGCTGTCCGTACTATTGACCGGATCCGACATATATAAACAAAATAAAATACAATACTAACAAAAAAAAAAAACTACAATTAAAATACGGCTGATTGTTCTAAAATACAACCACCCTAACTCACTAGTGCATTAGAATAAATTATACAAGTAACACAATTAAAAAAAAAAAAAAAAGTTACGACACTGGAACTATGACAAATTCAAAAAAAACAAAAATCAACTGGAATGATGCACACAAAAAACTATTACCACCAGTAAAACGGAACGCAAATGCTTGAGATTTTATGAAGGACTTGACAGTTGACAGTGACATTGACAAATATAGATACATAAAGTCATTGAAACAAAATAAATAAATATACCGACACTAAATAATTAAAAGAACTTATTAAAACTACTGGACAAAAATTACTGTGAAGGTGAATTAAAGGACATAAACCGTTACAAATACCGACAGTGGTTAAAAGTAAACAAAAAGTTAAAGCTGTGCAAAACAAAACACTTTGGCAAACAGACAATGCAATACACACATTAATTACGTCGGCGCGCCCTCCTTTGGCCTCTTGATGGTGTAACGGAGATTTCGGCTGGGCTTTTAGGTGAAGAAAGAATTATGTCAACCTGCGCAGCATCACCGGAGTCACCACAGGCCTTGGGGTACCGCGAAACCAGCGCTCGAAGTTCACTTGGAGTTTCAATCTTGTGGCGCTTACCGTCGGATGTGATGATCGCTATCTTGCCCTCTACAGACCAGCAGCTGGGCACTCCAAAATGCTTGCGTGCGTCCATGAATGTACGGTGTCTAGTGAGCGTAAGGAACTCTGAGATTGTGATGCCAGTACCTTTCAAAGACTTCTTGTTCTCCCAGATTAAGTGACGGTGCTCGGAGGTATACTTACGAAACTATATTAATTTGATATCTACCTTAAAGTTCATTGAAGAATTCAAATGTCAAAATACGAGTAATTCGACGGTTCCGAATGATGAAAGGATACTCGTATTAATACCATATATGAAATTTAGGTATTGCCAAATACACGAGATGACTTAAAACTACTAACTGTTCAGGCGTCTTCGTTTACGAGTTACATTGCCACACGCAGTTATTAAAGAGTGTCCATAGGTTGCCTCAGACACTGGTTTCCAGTAATTATCGATGTCTTACTGACACTTCACGCTCGATTTACTATATGTGACGGGTTGAGACGTAAGTGAAGGTGATGACACCTTATATTGTACCTTTACTGTCTTGATTGACTTGATGACTGACCATTTGGTGTGTATTCTTCCTACTTCTCCACTATTCTTTTCTCACTAATTTCGTTGCAGGATCCAAGACAGGTAAATTCATTCTCCGGGACACGTCGAGCTTCATTGTCTCGGCGCTGTTCTGGTAGTTGCCACTGTTGATTCTGATTGTCAGGAGTTGCAGTGGTTTGGGAATAGCGTGTTGGGTTTGAACTGTTAGAACAGGTCGTTCCCAACAGGTTCATGAGTCCATTGTTCTCAAAAATTGAACGTTCATACATATTTTGTTCCCAACGGGTCCACGACATTTAAAAATATTACTGTTGCCAACGGGTCCATGAGAATGTTTGGTACATACAGTCAACAATAAAAGCTTGGTTATATGCTTAAAAACTGAAATTATGTTACTAACCAGCAAAAGTACTAGGCTGGCATAAGTTCAAGGTGATTTTTATTTTAAGTTACAAGTATTTAATAATTATTAATAGTATTTAATAATAGTCATATACGCGCGCCTCTCATATATTTGAAAGTCGTAGTATAATCTAACTATATGAATTCGGAAAATACCCGTTAATCCCATTAACTATAATATCTCGACATAAATGACTCGTGTATGGGTATACACGAGTCATTTATGTTTCCTCCGTGATAAATAAAGGGCTGTATTGAGTAATGGCCGTGTAACACGACACGCAAACGCAATGGCGGAAACTCGCGCCGTTACAATTTACTCGTATTATCCTCACGGTAAGACTTGCAGGGGAAGTGGAAATGAGGGTATGGCTGCGTAATTCCTTTGGGCTTTGCTTTGGGGTTACAAGCTGAGGAGTTGGGTCAATGGGCTGGTTGAGTCGACATTTGCTTGACAAGCTGAGGAGTTGGATCAATGGGCTGGTTGAGTCGACATTTGGTTGATAAGATGCAGGAGTTGGGTCAATGGGCTGGTTGAGTCGACATTTGCTTGACAAGCTGAGGAGTTGGATCAATGGGCTGGTTAAGTCGACATTTGCTTGGAGAAACCGTTTATGTAAGACGGGCAATGACAAAGTAATGTGTTGTTATTGTTTTCTGTCAATTAATTCTTATGAGAAGAACGACGTAGCTCGTCTGTGGTAACTGTGTGTACCTTAATTTTTTCATACGTTTTCGTTACTATGTAACATTGCTATGAAATAATTACTAGGCACTTGACTTAATTATTTTGCAGACGTATTAGTATCATGTTATTAGTATCTTCTTTTATACGTTTATAAAGAGATACTAGATATTGTTATATTTATCGATGTTCACTAAATCAGATAGCTTTATATTATTCTTAAAGGAAACTTTCCATCTTTTTATTGTAAAGGACATTCATTCGCTTCTAATATTAATTAAAAATAAAAAAGTTCCAAGTTATTTTGTCACAGAAGTTATGGAAAAATTGAGCACAATAAAGGAAATGAGCAGTAAAGTCACGTTTTATAACGTAAAGAGAGCAAATCTTTGGCTTATTTCTAACTTTGGAAGTTCTGCCCGTAAAATTACAAGGAAGAAAATGATGACAGAATAATATACAAACATAATATCAAAATAAATTCATTTCCTTACTAACCATCATCTAATTTACATCACCTTCATCATCATCAACTTCCTGACCCTTATCCCATTTTACTTGAAGTCAGCGCATCAGTTTTTCTGCTTCCATTCTCTTCTATCGAACGTCAGTGTATGGTTTACTCCTTTTTCTTTCATATCATTCCTTAGACAATCCATCCATCTTTTCATTGGCCTTCCTCTTCCTCTCCATCTATCAACATTCATACCCTCCCTAATTTACACTACCTACCCTACGTGAAGTAGATAGTGAACTATCTAAATATTTTTTAAATAACTACATAATTTATACTAAAAGGAAAATTCTGTACATTTTTTTTTCCACTTTTTGGAGATTTTGGTCTGACTTTTTGCTGATCTGCTGGCCTACCATGAACTCTTAACGCGATCCAGTTTAGGCTGTGGGAAAGAAATGGCGCTAAACGACTTGTATAGCTCTGTCTCTTTCCTACAGCCTAAACTAGATCGCGTTAACAGCTCGTGGTAAGGCTCTTGAGCCTATTTGGCACAACCGCGAAACATACGGGACGTACTTTTTGTGTTCTTCCTTATTTCTATTCTATTATTGTGGCAAAATTGTGTGCCTCAGGTTTGACAAATAAAATTATTTTTCCTTCTCTTCCTTTCTTAATAAACATTTTGTGTGAAGTGGTACTTCTGTACTTTACAGTTCTAGTATACAATTTACAAGCAACAAGTAAAAATGATTGTGTAGAAGTTGGAACTGGCCGGCGACGAATCACGAGCGTGCCCTTCGTTATGAGAAAAAAGTAATATCTGTCAAGTTAGGTACATCTTCTTGTTTGGTTGACTTACTATATTCAAGCTTTATACCTGTTTTATTGTTGCTATCTTTCTTTTTTATTACAGCCAAAAGGTCATGCTATAAAATCGAAATTGTAGTTTCTAAGGAAAAGTTCAAAAGTATTGTGTTCAACTTTTTGATGAAATTCTTTGAAAGTATTCTTTATTAGAATATTTACTTTTATTTCCAAGTTAGGTCTTGTCAACCGGTTTGCTTGCCCGTCCTCTATAACAGAATTTCATCTATCTCTGTACCATAGTACTAGAATTTTACATGAACCGATTGCTATCTGGCTATCAGACTTTTGGGCTTCGAAATAGGATATAATGGAAAACATTTATTTCTTGTTGGACACGCACTACAATAAGAATTTTGCTGAACATGTCCACACCAAAAGGGGTTACTAATACTAACTCAGCATTTTGCTGGTCGAAAGAGCGTTGGTTTTCAGTAACACGAGAAAAGGCAAATAAAATAACGAAAAAATGTTTAAACTATTTTATTTTACTCTTGTCTTTTGACAATTCAAAAGTGCCAGTAACTGGCCTACTTGAAATAAAAATGATTTGATTTTGATTTTGAAAGAATGAAAAATATGTGGAAGGAAATGTGTAGTGTATTAAATATAATTCAATAAAATTATATTGAAAAGTGTTATAACATTAAAAAGTGTGCTCTAAAATAACAGTCTCATAAAATTATTAAAAAAAACACGTCAGTCAATGAAGCTGCCAATAGAGCGGTAACTAACTATTATTTAACAAACACGTAGAATTATGTCACGATGAATAAATAAGGCAGGCATGTAATCCACATCATAATCAGTTCAGAATTCAGCGACCTGTTGCTCACAAGTTACTTTTATCACTCACACGAGCTGCTATCAAAACTCTCTTAAGTTACTTCTACTTATCTTTATTTTCCCAATGAGACACACCTGTTAACTTAATGTTATTACGAATATCTCTTTGAGTTTTTTTATTTTTTTATTTTACTCTTTTTAGTTTAAGTATTCAAACCAAATTCTTGTCAAATACGTAATCCGTAGTGCCATATACCCACATAGTGGTAATAACATCGTCCAAGTACACAATGAACTAAATTACTGAACCAAACTAAATAAATTGTTATGGGACCAAATGATAGATATGTTGCATCGAACAAAAAAAATATCATCAAAATCGGTTTACCTAGTCGTAAATTATGAGTTTTATTGAAATATGCAATAGAATTGAGAACCTCCTTCTTTTTTTGAAGTCTGTTAATAAAGCCTTTTTAAATTTTGAGATTACGTCTTTTTGTATACTTTTATTACTTTGTAATATCACGTGTAAATTCAAATACAAATTACTTTGATGAATAAATCACATTTTCATTGTATATTTCGTATATGCATCATGTAATGCAATGTTTGCGGAATCTGTTTTTTTTTTGAAGTGAAAACTTCTTTAGCGGCGTTGTACACTTTTCTGTAATGGGTAAAAAATTTAAAACTCGCGTCAGGGTCACGTGACCCTGATCGAAAATGAGTAAGACGTCATTCAAATTAGTTAATTTCATATCTGTACTACTCCAGTTTTAAAATAAAACATAGTAACAAAAAAGTTTTCACTTCTACCGGCACTCCTGGAGTGCAACCTTTTTTTTTTAAGAAGTCATCTCATTGTTTCTTTTTGCGCAAATTTTACTAGACAATCCATTAGCTTTAACAGCGACTTTGACCGTACATACTCAGATAATATTCATTCTCGAACCCTGGAAGTTATTTAACGTATTTATAATAATCCTCAGATCATCATAGTTTACTTTTCACGATTTGTGACGTAAAGTAAACGGGAACTTTGACGTTTATTTAGATGGGAAAATATTTAGTTCTACTACTAGAGTCGCTTTTTAATTTTTCATACAGTAACCGCCGTCGCAGCCGCCGTAAATACTTCAAGTCGTATGTTATAGATAAAATGGCTTCTAGTATGTCTTTCTTCGAAACCTGTTCAGCTGTTAAAGCAACAGTCATTATTTTCGTCTTATTCAATTTACCCTTCAAGACAATGACGCGAACAACCCCAACTCAAACGTACTTGTTATTGACAAGAGTTCCCGTCACTAACGACCTCTTATTATGCATGGGAATGGCCTATTCCCGGCCTCTGATAGCCTATGATGGCCTCTGGTGGCTGAACAACCAGTGTGTTATATGACGTTGATCCGCATTGTGTTAGCTATTGATGATCACGGTGAAATAGGTAACTATGTTAACAACATCAATAAATTGCAAAATTATTTAGACCGTCAGTGAAAGTTTTATAAAATAATGGATGCGTATTTTTTCTTTTGTCGAATTAATGCTTATTTACAAAGATATAACGCATCAAAATTCACTCGTGACGTCAGAAGAGTGAAAACTGCACTTGCTTGTGACGTATTAGCAATTTTAAAGTAGTCGTATTTTGCCAATTTTGGTTTAAGTAATTAGAAAAATTCGTGGACCAATTAGATTTTTTCAGAATACTCTTTTGTTCATCATAAGATTTTTTATGATTCCTGACTCGTAACATTTTACGCTTTGTTTCTTCCTTCATTAATATTATTTTTATCAGTGTTTGAGTCAACTTTACATTGTAAAACTCCCTCAAAAGTATTATCGAACAAAAAATTGGTTATCTACATTTGTCAGTCCTGCTCAATCAGCAAAGCTTTAAGAGTTAAAAAAAAATTTGCTTCATCACCAGAATTGTTGACCATGAGAAGCTCGTGAGTAAATAATCTTCCTGATTAAGCCCCGCTTACTGGGGTTGGTCTATGGATGGGTGATCATCTATCACAGCGAGTAACCTCCGTGTCTAGGAAAGCACGTAAAGCCGTTGGTCCCGGCCGTCATTAATTTTATTTATAGATCTTTGACAATCATTACCTACTGTTTCTGTTAGTCAGAAGCTCTAAAGTCTGGCAAGCAGTCTTATGATGGGGTATCTTATTACCCAGTTACTGGGTTTTGGAGGTCCGATAGGCAGTCGCTACATGTAAAATACAAATATTCAGCTGCATCTGGTTCGACTGGAAGCCGACCCCAATGTAGTTGTGAAATGTTGATTGTTGGTCAATGTTTGTTATTTCGTTGTTGTTTTTATTTTGTAATTTATTTGTATATTTTCATGCTTTTTTTTGTTAATTTTGTGTGTACGTTTTTTCTTTATACTTTCTTTTTGAAAAAGCTAGGCAGATGATGTCCATTTATCCAGTAGAGTTGACCATGTGAACCAGTCACGAACCAGCTATCTACCAAATATTTAAATAATGCATTCGTAACGCTACACAAGTGCCACAAACTCTTAAACAGCCATAAATTGCAGACTGTTTATGGCTGGAGAGTTGGAGTCTGTCCAAGATATATTATTGCAAGTTTTCATAACAAACCAAACGTCTGATAAATTAAGTACCGGTGGTTATAACTTGAATTGCTATGGAAATATTATGTCCAAGTAGTACGAATTAATGGACCAATATCTAAATAAATCTGTTTTTTTAAGTACCTAAGTTATTTTGGTTGTTGTTGTCTACGACTACGATTTTCATTTCATCATCACCAAAAATTTTCAGGATGAAAATTGAAATTATGTCTTTCTCAATGGTCCATGTCCCAGACATAATAAACGTGGAGGGAAAAGGTCACAGACACAAAGGTTACATTAAATTATCGATAAAATAGTTTCAGCACATGGTAATAAAAGTGGAAAATTCCCGAAACTATATAATATGTAACTCTCAAGATCATTCGAGCGTCAAAGATTTACTTATTATTATATGTCAACAGACAATTATATACAATTATGCATAGTTTTCAAAACCACACCAGTAAATCTATTCCTAGCCATTAGAAGCCCTAGCATGACTTCAGTACTTACTGCGTTAAAGCTATTGTCAAACAGACAGGAGTGGCGAATGCGGAGCGAGGCGTTTTGTTTGTAATGTATGGAATTGTTTGAAGCCAGTCACATTGACTATCGGATCGCTTTCGCTTTTCTATGTGACTGGATTCAAAAAATTCCATACATCTATACATATAATAAATTTGTAGAAAAGTGGTGTCTGTACAATGGAATTATTCAAAAAAAAAAAGTAGCAGGGGTTGTTATTTTATCGATGCCGAACCCGAAACTGTAATTAATTTTTTTTTGTCTGTTTGCCTGTTTGTCTGTGTGTTTGTGCACGCTAATCTTCGGAACTACTGGACGGATTTGAATGATTTTTTTTTGTTGGATAGGTATTAAGTTCGATTAACATATAGGCTATAATTTATCTTGGAAACTTGAACACCTGATGCAGAACTGCAACAGACCTACTAAACTATAAGAGATACAAAAATGATGCCATAGCAAAAATTGTTCCACGTGATGAGCATTTTCTGCTGAGAGAATAAAATTGAAGATCCTGGACACCTGATGTGGAACTTCAAGAGCCCAGCTACACTATAACATATACAGGAATGACGTCTTAGCAAGAGTTGTTCAGCCTGATGAGCACCTTCTGTTGATGTATAAAAATTGAAGATCTGGAACACCTGATGTGGAACTCCAAGAGCCCAGCTACACTATAACATATAAGGGAATGACGTCTTAGCAAGAGTTATTCAGCCTGATGAGTACTCTCTGTCAACGTATAAAAATTGAAGATCTGGAACACCTGATGCGGAACTCCAAGAGCCCAGCTACACTATAAGTAATATATTCAGGAATGACGTCTTAGCAAGAGTTGTTTATTCTGATGGGCATTTCCTGTTGTCTTACAAAAATGAAAGATCTGGAACGTCTGGAATCGTCTCGCGCATCCCGTTGTTTTCCCGTCCCCGGGCTCTTAGAATTCGACATCAGACGTTTCAGATCTTAGATTTTGACGACCCCCACTGCTGGCATAAGCAACAGGATCCGCGTACGAAGTCGCGGGCAGAAGCTAGTTACAAATAAAAACGCTTTGGATCGCATTCGCTTCGCCTGTCTGTTTGACAATAGCTTTATAGTGTGAAAGAATGAAAAAGTTCCTCTAGTGAACAAACGAGGAATATTTTTTTTTCTCTTAATAAACGTCAAAGTTTCAGTTAACTTTACATCGCAAAAACTGGAAAAGTCATGATAGGATCTGAAACTGTGACGTTAATTCTGAAACTCTTCTACAATAAATGCAGTAAATACTTCAAGTATGCTGTAAATGAAATACAAAATTCTTGTGATAAGGCCTTTACAAAGACATGCGACACGTGTACAATTTCATTACTTACTATTTGTAGTACCCACGATCCATTACCTTTACATTTAATAAACCTTCGTTCAAATGAAACCTAAAAATAATTGATTACTGAACGTGATAGGCAACAGGAAATTTTGTGAAATCAGGTGGCCTACCATGAAGTAGTTCTGCTCAGGGAACGAGATGGCGCTATACGAGTTGTATAGCTCTGTCTCTTTCCCTCAGCCTAACTACTCCAGCTTTATGGTAGGTTACCAGAAAGAAGCCTGTAAAGTGGTGTGAGTGATGATATTAGCTGGAAGTGTCTGAGCCAGCGGCCGCCGGCCTGTAAGGGCGCGGAGATAAGACGATTAGTGCTATAATAATGTCATGATTGGGAGGAAGGCAGAAGGCCTAGTTCGTCTTCTTGGGCTTTTTACCAACTGTAACCGACGGGTGTATGTGTGGGTTTAGGCCTTCTGATGTGGACGGGATTTCTTCGAAGGAAAATACTGTTATCTGGTTTAAACAATATAATGAAGAAGGGACACAATACACATGAAAACATACGAGGTTCTAACACTTTTAAAGTTATAAGTTAAATTTTTGAGGTGCTCTGCGAGCGCGGTTTGAATTGTGTCGCGGCGCACAGGGATTAGCTAACGACTGGCCGCCATGTTGGGCCGCGACGCGCGAGGGCTCGGCGGGTGGCGTGACTCTGGCGCCAACGTTGAACGCCCCTGATTGGTCGTTGTTGAGGCTAACCTGTGATTGGCTGCCTGCCACGTACAGTGCAGCCAACATCATCTGCCGGATTCTGGGTTACACAACTTTGTTGGCTACGAGAGTTTCCTGATGTCACCAAATGTATTTTACATGGTATGACAGCATAACACATAACAGATTCGTGCTATTCTTAAGGATCGGCAGTCTACCTTGTGATGTGACATATGGCATAATATGCTTACATGACACACATTCCTTATCACATGTTTTTGTTTTATATCAGGTTTTAATATATCACGTTCTATATGTATATGTAATTTTGCATATAAATGTATCATTATGCCTGGTTGATGCAATTATTTGTTTACTGTGCAAAATGCTTAGATGATGGCTTTTTTTTTAATTTAATTTAATTTTGTTTTGTATCAGACTTAATTGCTTATGAATCTAAATACACACATCATAAGTGTCTAGCGATGAAGCATTTTTATGCGGATTTCTTGAGATTGAGATGTGGCTTTGTAATAAATTTATGATTTTATAAATTTATATGGATCCTTTTTGGTGCATTTCATAATTTGAATCAGGAACTGTAAATCAAATTCGAGTAAAAGATGAAAATCAGCTGTCAATATTTTCCCTATAAAAACATACTACGCATTGAAGACATTATTAGTGCTACTGTTTCCCTACTACTGATTAAAACCAACGTTATTATGGAGCGGCGACGTCATTTAAGCAGGGAAGAAATGCTCAGAGCCGTGGGAATGATAGAAGCTGGTTCCCGGCAACGTACTGTGGCTTTAGCTCTGAATACAAGTCAGAGTGTTATCAGTCGACTTTGGACACGTTACCGAAGCACTGGTACCGTGGCTGAGCGCCATGGAGGACGGTATCGCTGCACCACACGGAGACAAGACCGATACATTCAAATCTTAACTCGAAGAGCTCCAACAATAACCGCCATGATGTTAGCCGTGAGGCTTCATCACTCTTCAGGGAACTTAATTAGCGACCAAACAGTCAGAAACCGCTTGCATGAAGTGAACCTTCATTCCCGAAGACCGCTACGGGTACCACCTATAGCAATGCACAATCGTAGGATTCGATATCAATGGGCTCTTGAACACAGAAATTGGGCAGAAGAACAATGGCGTTTCGTGTGCTTTTCTGATGAGTCTCGTTTTGGTATGAGACCGGATACAAGACGTATACGACACTGGAGAACCCCTGGACGCCAACAGCGATTAAAATCCTGCCAGGAAGTCCATCCTTATAGTGGTGGAACCATCATGGTATGAGCGGGTATTTGGATCGGCGGAAGAACTGAGTTGATTTGGATCAGAGGCAACCTCAACGCTCAAATTTATGCTGAGACGATTGTATCAGACGTCATCGTTCCTCTACAAGTGCAAATCGGTCCCTTATTTCAGTTAATGCATGATAATGCACGACCGCACACCGCAAGAGTTGTAAGACAGACTCTCGCCGCAGCTAACATCAATATCCTGCCCTGGCCTGCTCAGTCGCCAGACTTGAACCCGATTGAGCATGCATGGGATATGCTACAGAGAAGAGCTCTGCCGAATATGGAGGGTATCCAGTCGCAAGAAGACCTTTTTTTGTTGTTGCAACGAACATGGGCGGCCATTCCACAGCGTGATTTGGATGAACTCATTTTGAGTATGCCAAACCGATGTTCTTGTGTTGTTAGTGTTCGCGGTAGAAACACGGATTATTAATTGTTTAAGTTACCCAATAAAATTTTAAAGAAAACTGTTATTTCAGTCTTTTTTTCGAACTTTAATGTTAGTGGTTCAAATGTCAAAAATCCCTTTATTAGGAAAATGGCAAATTTCTTTATGAATGCAAAGGTGACTTGGTTTATCGTTACTGTGACAAACGATAACACTTTATTTGATGAATCCTTAAAGAACATTTTAATTAATATCAATCAGGAGAAAAGTTATTGCAAAAATATATGTTGATCCCTAGATACTTTTGATGTGTGTATTATAGTTATTAAGGTACGTCTCTCTAATCTATTTAAAGTAATCTGTGGAAAACATAGTGGGTAGCATATTTATCATAGTTTATTTGTAAGCCTAGTATATTGTATCTATGTAATATGTTACTGTTTGTTTTTCCATAATAAATAAATTAATAAATAACAGTTTTGTTCTGGATATTTGCATGCATGATATTGCATCCAAGCCTAGATTTTTGTCGCGGAATAAAAACTAGATACTTTAACTTTGTATTTAAGTTTTGGCATAACCGACATAACTAGCCAAGTACCTAGGCAACATGAAACCCCTTGAGAGCGCTGGTTGCTAGATTTTAGGTAAACTGTTAATAACCCATTATCGCTCCAGAGTGGAATTCCTTGCCGGAGTCTTTGTATCCAGATAGGCACCTATGATGGAGGAATAATTTGCACGTGCTTCACCGTCAACCACAGGAGAAAAAGAAGTGGAACGTGAAAAAAAAAAGTAAAAAAAAAAATTGCCTTCCTTTTCAATGCTCATCATTCACTTTTCTGGATTCTGGAAAATGTTCTACATCTAATATTCAAGCCCTTTATTATCGTGGTAAAATAATCAAATGAGTCCTCCCACCCAAAACGAGAGACTGCAGACTTTACTGACTAAAATCAACGGCGATCCTTCAATAGCCCTTTACGTTCCAGGGTCACGATTATCTGAAGAGTCAGTCCCGCGACCAAAATATTCAGGCCCTAAACTATAGCTTTGCTTCTGCTTCAACTCATTAAACTTAATAATTACGTGCAAATTAACCTTCTGTAGATTCACCTACCTACGACATTATACCAGAGTGAGAGAATGTGTCGCCCGATGAAGAGAAATTTACTGGAGCTTTATATCAGAACCGTCACAATCTACTTGATAAATGTTAAAGGTAAGCGTCCACAGGTCGGCATCGTACGTATCGGACGCATCGCATAAAACGGATTTCTGTATCGTCAGCGATCGGATTGCCGACGCGAGTATCAGTAATCAGATTGCCGATGCCACCATCGCGTCCACTGATCGGCATTCCGTATGACGCCATCGGTACGCATCGCATGTAGGCAATGCCGATGAGCCGTCCGTACGATGCGAATCAGTGGACGCAGTTGTATGACTTTTAATACAAGGCAAACTAAAAAAAAATCCGTTACGTACGATACGTCCGATACGTGCGATGCGGACCTGTGGACGCTTACCATAATTAATTACACACTTTTAGTACTTGTTAAAAACTGGACGTTTCCCCAATAATAAATACAGAATTATCGTTGGATCAAGGGCCTGATTCAGAAAGCAGTTCTTTTGGACACGGCACGCATTGTTAGGGGTTGTTGTAAGTTGGCCACAAAGTTAATTTGCCACAGTTTTGTAAAGTCCATACATTGAAAGTAAATTCGCCACATGCATAAAAATCATATGTAAGTTCGTCATAGGTAGGTCATGGTAATTGTGCCACAATTCCACATTTGACATGATTTCTTCTAAAAGTAGCGATAGCAAGCAAAGTTATTGGTTTTAGAGCTCGAATTTAAATATTCGCACTCCTGAACACACTGTAAAGGAGACCTAAGTATTCACTTTTAATAGAAAATCGAGCATGCATCATTTGAAAATTTCTCGAACTTAATAACGAACCGAGCCAAGCATCGAGCCAAACATCGCTACAAGCATTTTCATGATCTTTTCTAGCGAAAGTTCTAGTCAATTAATTTTCAAAAAACATGCTTCACGAAGATGTGAGACTTAACGGTCGTGTGGGCTACATAGCTTATGGCTCTTATTAGAAACAGAAAATATTATTTAAATCTATTTTTTATTATGAAAAATAAATAACGATGTTATTCCACTTATTCGTTATTGCCCCTGGTTCACATAAGTGTACCACGGCAAATTGTTTTTCACATTTCAGAAGATTCATAGGAACCAGTTGCACCTTATGTTTTTATTAGGGGCAACTGGGCCATGGGAGTAATGGGTAGCTTGCCGTCCGTACAAAATTCCAGCTACAAGCTTAGAAACTGGAAAAATGCTACTAACCAGAAAAAGTACCAGGCTTACATACGTTCAAGGTGGTATGTTTTTAAACAACTGCACCTGACCGTTCTTGTACTTTTGATAGACTATTCAAAATGATTAAAACAATAACCATAATTATAAACAAAATCATAACCCTCCTTTTGGCTTTGCTTTGGGTAAAAATACCACCTTGAACTCATGCCAGCCTAGTACTTTTAATGTTTATGTAGGTATGTCTTATTGTAATGGTCCTCCATTATTATCCTGGAACCAGTCCATACCTTCAAATAAAAAGATTGCAACATTTTTATACTGACTTCACAATTTAATATCACTATTTATCTTTCGTTATACTACGATAAAAACATAATGGACATTCAGGTCAACCACGGGCAAAAATAATTTCCCGGTACACCTAGGTGAATCAAGCGGGTGGACCACGGGCAATAAACGCACTCATTGTTTGATTTTTCTGCAATCCGTACGTAAGAAAGCATCGTGGCGAATTTACAATAAGAAAAATTATTATTTAGAAAAATTTTAAACAAAATAGAATCGTGGCAAACTTACACATACTTTTTTTCGTGGCGTATTAACTTTGTGGCAAACTTACAACAACCCATTGTTAGGAGGTTCTTTTCTCTGGAGCCCTGACCGCCCGCGCCGGTAGCTTGGACCCTGTTCCCGATACCGGTGGGCGACTATTACTTACATTTTTAAATGTTTTTATTTTCTTGTTTTTTTTTAATATTTCAAAATTTAAACAATAAATAAAAAAAGGAAAAAAAAACAACAGAAATAGATATCATTATACACGCATGCGTGAGTAACAACTCCGAAAACAAGGAAAACTTTAGCCTAAAATATCAATTGGTTCCACCAGAATTACTCGATTTTTATTTTTTAAGTCTATCCTTACAAGTCACCGGCAATAGATTCGACCGTAAGTGAGGTTTAATGAATGAAATTGTCGGGTTCCTATCAAGCTGGCATAATGGACGCAGCTCACGAAGCTACATCTGTGTATTAAGTACGGCCTCCATTTTATTTCCCGCCGGGAAATCTTTCTGTCGACGCGGTCCTCACTCGTTTGGGAACTAATGTATAGTCTGGATTTATGAACGTATAATAAAATTGTAACAGGCCGATATCTCCACATCATTATTATAATAAAATCGTAGCATGATAGCTGTTATTCCTGTACAGTACATTTAATTTTTTTTTTCGCGGTATGAACTAGAAATAATTAAAGGAAAAATTATCATTAATTGTTAAAATTTAATGGAAGGAGTCTTTATTAGAGTGTTATTAAAAATGTAGGCTCCATACAGGAAAATACTCCTTGCACCTGCCTTTATCATACCGATAGCATTTTACCGGCTACAAAATTAAAAATGAGGAAAGTTCGTTTCAGCGCAGCGTATTATATTTATTTTAGGTTTGTAGGTTTTGCTTTTTTTTCTAAAACTTCTTTGTTTTTAAAATACAAAGGTTTTAATTCAATGAAGATTTTGTCTTAAAAATAGTAACTCTTAGAGGCCTGTAACTTTCAAACTATTATAAATTTTGAAAAAAAGAAAACCTATTAACCTAGTTTTCTACTGTGTCAGAAGCATTCTAAAAAAACATTGAGATAGGATAACATTTAGGGGCAGGAAAACGTTTTCTCTTTTAGTATGGACGAGCGCTCGGTAGACGATTGTCCTATATTCATTGCGGTTTTGTGTTTGTTTACTCTGCTTCTATTTATGTTTTGGTTTTTATAGTGTTTGAAGTCTTTGTCAACGTTAACATTAAACAATTATCTACTCCCGATAAAATTCATTCATTTAGTTCTTTAACTGAAACTTTAGAACCATCTTCTGTTGAACGCAAATCCAGGAATTAAAATAAAATTAAAAAAAATAGGTATCTGAAATCTGTCTGGACTACACATACGGCGCTCCACTTTGTTGCTTCGTGATTTGTGTGCCGATTGCGTAAAAGTGACTCTCTACTTAGTCGCAGAGACAGGCGGGGGACACGGGAACAAGCGGGGGACACGCAGGGGACAAAGGAGGAAACACGCAAGACGAAAAAAAGTTTATAATGTCAACTGTGACATTCTGCCGGAAGATATTAAACGTTCCTTATTGTATTTATTTTTTACCTTTTACAAGGATCATCTTTTGGGCAAATTGGAGACAGATATTTTTATTTGTAAAAAATATACTTTCGTTGTACGATTTTATAACGTCTTCGTGTCTAACATAATGTACATCGTGTGCTATTTGTTATAAGATACCTATTTGAGTCTTTTATTTTTAAATTTTTTTTTCTCGTCGTTTCTATTGCGAGTATAATTATACTCAAAGAAGCAAAACAGTACAATAATATCTCCTGCTTTTCCACACTTAGATAAATAAAATAAGCTCACACTCTCTCTTTACTCACAAGTGGGAACCACACAACGTCTAGTAAGATCATTACATACTGTTTCTACTCCTCGTTTAATAATCTTGTCAAGAACGCGCGTCAGTTCTACTTGAAACGTACCGACAACTGTGGGACACACGGTGTAAACCCATTTCTCAAAGACTGTTATCCCTATAACCGTCGGTGCTCCTTCCTACTTTCTTCACACCCTCAAAAAGAACTTGAAAAGCTTGAAGCTACGGTGAACGCTTTCCACCAAGTGTACCGTATGATTGTTCGTCACCTGGACGGTAAATATGTGAGTACGGTAAAACTTGGTAATACGCCCTGGTTGACAAAACGCCCCGTCATTCTAGCATTTAAACTTACTGCTCAGAATCACACGTGGGGGTGGCCGCTGTTGGGGCTATGTTGTAAGCCAACAGTGGCAACACTCGCGTGTTATTCCGAGCAGTGAGTTTGAATGATAGAATGATGGGGCGTTTTGTCAACTAGGGCGTATTACGTAGTTTTAACCTATTACACATCTAACATGGCTTTACTAACCACATCTAAGCAAGTATCCTCAAAATCAATTACGCAACAGCTGATTGAAAGAAATTCTGTCACCGAAAATCAACAATCACCACTATCTTTATTCCAACAGAAGCTTTAATGTAATTCAATAAAGTTAAAGATTCAGAAAGCTACGCAATCCAAAAATTTGTGGAAACGAAGCGACACCGGGCGTTAGGAGGACTTGATGAGACAAAATCAGCACTTCAAGTGGATTAGTGTCTGTCACTCCAACTAGGTGGCAAGGGAACGCTGATTATTATTTCAGTGGAACACTTTTTTTTATCGTGGTAAAATCATCAAATGACTCCTCTAAGGGCAGGGCGGGAGGGACTGTCAGACTTGTACCGACTAAAATCGACGGTGATCCTTCAATAGCCCTTTACGCTCCAGGGTCACGGTTATCTGATGACAGTCTCTCGACCCCGGCAGTTCATACACATGAGGCGCTTTTTCAATTTGTCATACAATGAACGCAGTAAATACTCCAATTAAGCTGTAAATAAAATACATTTTATAATTGTCGTCATACAATTGTAATAATTATTATGTTGATGCTCTATAACCTGGTTTAGTTGTCTTGATGTTGAACTTTAGATTTTAAGCTCATACGTAGCCTGTAATGTTGTAACAATATAAGTTCTTTGCGAATTTTTAATTTTCCACGAAATGAATTTCTATAGGTAATCTAGAAAATATTTTTGCCATTTCTATAATATAAAAAAATATCATGCATTTTTCATAAAAACAACTAGGGCTAAACCTACGAAGGAAAGGACTAAACCTACCCTCTCAATCATCACCCCATAAAATCTGCGCACATACTCATTATTGATCAGTAAACTGCCCAAAAACTTTCCAACCAACTGAGTTCCAACCTTCTGGTGTTAATGTTAATGTCTTTTGTTCCGCAGCAAGTGTTCGGCGTGCGGCTGCCCCAGCACACTAAGATTTCCGATGTGCTGAGTGGGCACGCGCCCTCCTTCGAGGCGGCCGTCGCCAGACAACTATACTCTCCTGTATCCATTTACCAGACCAGAGTAAGTTCTGTTACAGTTTTTTTTTTACTTTTCCCCACACTAGGAATTTCTGTGGCATCGGTCCTGACTAACGAGTTTTAGGTCGTGGGTTCGAACCCCGCCAGACGCATTTCTTTGTGTAATTTATTTCATCACCACTGCTCTCAAAACGGTGAAGGAAAACATCGTGAGGAAACCGGCATGTCCTAGAACCAAAAATTCGAAGACATGTGACATCAACCAAACCGCACTGGGCCCGCGTGGTGGATTATGGCCCGCTCTCTCTCACAGAGAGGAGGCCTGTGTTCCAGCAGTGGGAACATTAATAGGCTGATGATGATGATGGTGAGGAATTTCTTCCTGTATCGTGGGTGCGTTTACAAACATAGAAACTCACATACACAAACACCCAGACACGGAACAATTACTAACAGATCATACAAATTATTTGTTCCGTGTGGGGGTCGAACCCGCGACACGCTGCGCAGCAGTCGCTCGCTCAACAACTGCAGCGCCAACCGTGTCATCAAAAAGTTATTACCTTGATACCATCACAGTTTGATCCCTGAAGAGTTTGTGGTGAAATTGTAATTATTTTATCTGAAGTTGGCTCAATGGTCGCAAAGCGCCTTTGCTGAGATCTCCAGGTCGGACAAAATGTTAGTTATTTATACCCACCTGGAATAAATGAATAACATTTTTCACTTTTCGTAGCAGGTTTGTTTTTATTTTTGACAAAATTGCGTTTGGCGTTCGAGTTCTCAAACTTAGATTATTCACTGGGGCAACATCATAAACAAGACGTGTTCGAAAATTCAGAACTACGAGATTTGACGCAAACATTGATGTTTAAAGTTACTGGACTAATAATATATTCTACAGAATATAATCATACATCAGATTTGGCATCAGTAGTGGATAGGCGAGTTAAACTAAGCTCATAAACACTAAATAGCGCGGCTGTGCCAAACCGATACTGATTCAAATACTGCTTGTGCCATAACTACATAATCATATACATAATGCAATCAAATCATCCCTCATCAGCTTTATGTACTGTAATGTTATCAGGTATTGCCCATTATTATACTTTTAAAACTTACATGTCATGTTTCTGTTACATATCCCCTTCTAAAGTGATGGTATGTTGTATTATTAGGTTCTTGGCTTAATAAATTCATGATCATACTCGTAGTTACTGTAACACCCAATTCATTTAAAATATCTCGTTTTCTTGTTATGAGAATCATAGAATTAATAATCTTAGGAATTCAGGTACTTTAACGCCAGTAACACAAATACTTTATATAATTTTCCGCAGATCTCATCACCGACAACATTCGAGGTGCCAGTCCCAGCCGCATCACAGTCAGCCTTCTCCAACCCAGAGGCTTTTAAACAACAGAATACTGCAGACCATGAACAGAAGTTGCAAAAAGTTCTAACAAAATCCGTGGAGCTACCACGCCCACCTCTAGCACTTTATACAGTGAAACAACCTTTTGACTCGTATCCACAACCTTTGAGCTCTGGACTCTCTCGACGACATCAAAACCTTCCTGACGAAGTCTTACGACTTCAAGAAGTACCCAGGAAAAACTCGCCTCTGTTGTTCCCAGTATATGATCAACGTGGACCCTTCAGACATCCAGGACAGTTTGTGCCATCACAGTATCTCCACCAGAATGGAATATTCCAAATCTTTCCTGTTGGTAACAATTTTGGCAAAGGTTATCAGGAAGTAAACAACAACCAGGATTCTATCGAAGACAACTACGAAAAAATAAAAGGTGAACGCAAGCTGCAGATCGATTTTCCGGTGCAGAAGCAGGTTAGTTTGATTCATTTTAAATATACGTAATGCTCACTAGAAACTTTAAGTGCAAATTCATTACGATATCGCAATTAATAAGTTACTTCAAAGTTAAACACTACCGTATGGTTTACTAACTGATTGATTTCTTTCTGCTTCAGGAATACCACGCACATCCAAATGGAGCTATTAGTTTTGCACGTTTCACTCACAACTTGCCCGAGAAAACGCAACACGTGCCGCAGCCTCGATCTGAGACCTTCCATCAGCCCCAGCGAGCACAGTATCAATCACAAGGGATCCCTGTTCAGCTGCCGTCACAGGTTCAACCTGAAATCATGCTGCAACCCCAACAACAACAAGCACCGTCATTAAATCAAAAACTCCCATATCCCTCGATACTTCAAGGAATCATTCAAGATCTACAACATTATCAACCAATTTATAAGCAACTAAATCAATTTAGTCATATTGAACAACCTAGAACGATGAATACACTTCAACAACATCTACTTCATCAGCATCCTCAACAGTCATCTAATCTTCAAATAGTTCAACTACAGAGTGTGCCTTCGTTCAATCCGCAATCACTGCAAAAAATATCAGAACGAACACCAAGACCATTTGGTTATAATGGTCAGCCACAACCTCAGTCAACAAATAATGATATTTCATTAGAACAAGCTTCTGTTCAATTAACCGCGTTGCCTCCATTAAAACCTAATTACAGCAAATATGTCAAACCTTTAGAACCCCGCACTACATCATCAATTTTCTTGCCGACAAACTTGCAACAGCTTTCCACGTCCACCGCCAAAGTAGAGCCTGTACCCGATCAACTTATATCATCAACTACTATACTACCTGATGTTAAAGATCAAGAAAGCACTAACACACAATTCAAACAAGAGGAAACCGAAACACAGTCTCCGACACCTCAGCCAGATCCTGAAATAATTCACCAATCACAGCCAACAATTTCACCTTCATCAGGACAATCAACGACATATCTACCGTTTGTAACTAATGAACCACAATCAATTTTCTTTCAAACTACTCCACAGCCCTCCTATCAGTCTACAATACGCCCCACGTCGCAAAAACATGATGTTGTAATTCAGCGACAAGAAATACAAGAAATATTTTTTGAGCCACCCGTTCAACCTCCTAGCGCACCTCAAGACGGAAACAGACAGAAGCTATTTTTACCTTATCCAGAACCAGAATTACACCAGTTACGAGCACAGCCTCATTATCAATTTTTTGAACACTTACTGCCATACAGACACGAGTTGCAAGATATACATTCCCCTCAAGAATTTATAGTTGAAGCACGACAATCTCAACCAAACCCGAATTTTGCACAACAAGGAAAATCAAGGCAATATGTAGTTCAACAAAACTCACTCCCACTTCAGTTCCAGCAGTTCCAACCAGCACAGTTGCAAAATCAGCATCTTGGATTGGAACAAGGTCAACAACAGCAACAGGAATCGAATCAAGCACAACAACATCAACGAGTATTAGAACAAGCACAACAACGGCAACAAAAGGCTTTTGAAATTTTACAACAACTACAAGAATCAGACCAACAGCAACTAGTAGCACAACAACAAACACAACATAGGCAACAAGCATTAGAACAAGCACAACATCAACATCTAGCGGAACAACAACAACAAACGTTAGAACAAGCACAACATCGACAAAAATCAGAATTACAAAAAGACGCATTAGAACAAGCAGAACATCAACAACAAGCAGAACAACAACAAGAATTAGAACAAGCACAACATCAACAGCAACCAGAACAACAACAAACATTAGAACAAGCACACCATCAACAGCAAGCAGAACAAGAACAAATAATAGAACAAGCACAACATCAACAACAAGTAGAACAACAACAAACATTAGAACAACAGAAACAGGAATTGGAACAAACACAACAACTAAGCCAGGAATCAGAACAAGTACTAAAACAGCAATACCAACAAAATTCATTGGAATCTACCAATCAAATCCTAATATCCACACTTACGCCTCTTCAGAATACTGAACAACAGACTGAAACAGTTGAAATTCAACAACAAACCGAATCACAGACTGAAGTACAACAAGATTTGAAATTTCAATCAACCACGGGAAAACCTGACGAGCAACCGGAACATTTACCAAAAGCTACTCCTAATTTAGAGCAACCGTACGTGGGTCCCTATTTGACTTCGTCTCTTAACCCCCAAATATACGCAAACCACCATTTGTTCCCCCAACCTGAACAAAGCCCACTTTTAAGTGTTCCATCGTATACAGATGTCCAATACTTCGGAAAGTTCGCCCAGGCCTTATTTGGTGGCCAGCATTAGAAACATTATAAAAAGAAACACAAAAATATGTTACCTATTGATGTTTTTAAAATAATTTAATATTAAAAAAGGTGTTTCTGAATGAAAAAAATACCAAAAAATAAATTCTTCGAACGCCTCCTGAAATTATACTCAGTTATAAAATGTCTTGAGTTGTAAATAATATGATAAGTGTAAGCTATGTACATAAAAGTTTAGTATTATTGTTATGTATATTGTTTGTTATATAAGCTGTGGATGATATGCGTGTGTTCACTGTGATGCCATACATAATTATATGTATATGCGAAGACATGTATCGCTTTTTTAATAAAGATTTGGAAAATCTCGCAAGCTTTTTATTTTTATGGATACCATCATAAGTAGTTGCTTGAAAACTGACTTTGATCATTTCATCAAATGAGTCCTCCCACACAGGGCAGGGCGGGAGGGACTGTCAGACTTGTACTGACTAAAATTCACAGTGTCCTTCAATAGCCCTTTACGTTCCAGGGTCACGTTAATTAGAGAAGTCCCGCGACCCGAATTTGGTCATTTGAATTGTTTTTAATGACAATATAAAAATTTGTTGCATTCAGGTAATTACAAGGTAGCAGTACTATGAAATAATAATAATATTATGATGGACGAATGGAAGGACCTGTTGGTTTTGTACGAGTACTGTTGACGTTTAGATAATTTTTGCTTGTATTTTTGTCCTTTTTAAAATATTTATTATTTATGTTGGACTAATGCCAATTTGTATAGGTATGCCAGAAGGTAAAATGTAGCTGATCTCAATCATTTATGTTAATAATTATCTCATACTATACCTACAAAGCAAATAAAATTATGATTCCGATAAAAAGTTAACACATAAATCCAAGATAATACAGCCTCCATCCCCACCTCATCTCTCAGAGTTACGTTATCAGCTAACTTGCAGACTTACTAGCCCATCTCGGATTATCTCCTGATTTATTTGTATTAAAATACACCTGAAACTCCTTAAACATTGTTCAGAAGATAATAAATCGTGAAAGTATTGAGATTACTTTAAAAAACTTTGGGCTTTAGAAAAAAGAAAATTTCGTGTAGCTGCCTTCGTAATGTAGACAAAAAATAGGCGTTGAACATTCTGGAATATTTTTAGCTGAGAGTATTTTTTATGTTCGAGCACAGAGGTGCACTCAGTGGGTATCCTCGCTCTGTATGTGTTTCATCGAAATGTAATTCGCATAAGTTGATAAAAATGCTATGCAATAGCTTTAACGCGGCAGTCCCCGAGTGCCACACATATTTTGTTAATTCGTTATCTTAGGCCCGTTATCACCCTATATGTATAAAAAAGTACCACCGATTATTTTGGAAAATATCCGAGAAAACACAATCTTGTCTATTAACTTCCCCACGACGGTAAAAACGAAACGATAACAAACAAATAAAAAATAACGATACTGCACAACAATATCGGGACCAAAAATAATATACCATAGAGTAGAAATGAAGACTTCATACTCCTTAGTCTAAAGCCATGGAAATTATCGTTACGGTTGATCTGAAGAAATATAATATAACATTATTTGGTAAAGGAAACATCTTTTATTGTTCCTTTCGTTATTTTACCCCCGTGGGTAGCAACTGTAATTTACACATGACGTTTATTCTTTGCTGGAAGATCGGAAAGGATAACAATATCCTGACATCATTTAGCTTATTGATGCTCTAATAAAAAAAAAATATGCTGGAAAATGTTTCTAAAGGCATCTATGTCTACAGGCACGCCACAATAGCGGAGGTAAGACCCCTCTTTGAGGAGTGGTTGGAGAAGCGCCATGGCGTCCTCATCTTCTGCCAGACGCAGGTCTTCATCGTTCCTGTGTCCGATTGGGAAGGAAGAAACGAGTAGATCGTAGGTACTCGTAGCTACATTAAAATGTTGCAACTTAGATTAGTTCACAAATTCTACGGCTGCCGTTGAAATATTTGAAATTAATTAATTTAATGGTAGCATAACTGATCAACTTTTCCCAGAACATACATATACCTGCGTAACAATACATTCAACTTTACCGCCGACCTATGCGGGATTGTACTAACGGGAGCATGTATGTTGCGTCTCTGAGGAACATGTTAACATCGCACATTCGACATTAAATCCCACAAACGAGCTAACACATTAAGGTCCCAGTAGACAGCACACCAACACAGGTACAACCACTTAACTAGTACGACATTACCTTTCTCCCCGTCTCCACAATATTTTACTTTTTCATGTCATTTTGCTGCAATCGCCTAATGCTGAGTTTAAGGTGAAGTGTCTATGCTAACACGGTTTTTATTTTTTAGTTTCCTTCGTACATAGATATGTACGAAGGAAACTAAAAAATAAAAACCGTGTTAGCATAACAGTTCAGATGAACTAGAGATATAACATGTTGAAATATAGTTAGGTATTGGTTATATGATTTAAAGACAAAAATGAAAACACATGAAATTTCTCAATACAAAAAAGTTCGGTCTATGTTTTTTAAGCTTATGCATAGCTTTTATCGCGGGCTCTGAGCGCGGCGACCGTATCAAGAAATTCCTTAACGAAAATAAACCTAACACCCCGCATCATCTAACATCGCTTCAGTTCGGCAGACATCTGAAAAAAAAGGATGGTATTTAAAAGTAGATACTTCAATTTATTCCCATTTCATTTACCTAATTTTGCCTGTGTTCCACCAAATATACTGAATGTGCACCAAAATATGTTCATTAAAATATGTCATAACGAGGTGTAATAAAAAAAATCTACCTAAGCAGGGTCGACGAGGCCCCGCTTCGCGGGGCTTCTATTTCTGTGTACAAGTTTTAAAGGAACCTAACCAAACCGAACTTCGGGGTGTCCCTGAAATCTTGCTAAAGCGAGTTTTAGATTTGGTGACCATTTATCCATTTTGGTGTACAAAAATAATTATTGATGCGCATTTAAATTTTAGCCAAAAAAAAATTGCATAGTTGATAAAAAAATTATGCAATAGCTTTACCGCGGCAGTCCCTGAGTGCCACACGTATTTTTTTTCTTTTTTAGACTTAATGCTGTAAATTACTAAAAGTTATGGAAAAAATGTTACGAAATTTTTTAGAGAATATACTAACTAGTAGATATCTAAAATGATTAATAAAGATTAAAGTTAGGATTTCAATAATTTGACGTCACCACCGCCGCTAAGCTCCCATCGAACGACGATTATGTATTAACCTACGGATTACGGGGTAGACGGTAATAATGCTCAAAATACCTGAAAATATCCTGAAAGTACCTGAAAATACCCGAAAGTGCCTGAAAATGTTGGTAACAGGTTGGTAATGAGCCGACCGAGGCGTATTGTGTGTAATTCGGGGAGCGACGCCTAAATTGTAACTCATTATTTTTATATTTCTTATAATTTGTTTGAGGGTGAGAATTTCGAGTCGGTTGTTGTGGTGTCAAGATATTTTATGTTATGATTAGGGTTTCGTTTATGAAAATAAACTATAGAGACATATCTTGTTGCCATAATTATTTCCATCAAGATTACCGTCAATGTTTTTAAAAAAAAAAAAAAAAAACATAATTAGATTACAAAAAGTACTCATATGAGTAGGTACAATCGACACAGTGGAATCATGACCCACCATAAGCTTATTTTCCAACAGACATTCAAATACCATTAGGTCCACATTCGCGTAAACATACATATCCATGGCAACGACTTTGATCTTTGTCAATTTGACGGATTCAAACGATTTATTGTCAAAATGGGTCATGATTCCACTTTGTCGATTGTACATTAACCAACTATTAAACTGGCATAATATCCAATAGCGATAATATTTTCAAGAAAAAGTCAAATACAAAGTAAATCCCTCCAGTGTACGTCACAATCTCCTACATTATTACAGCGAAGTCGTGGGCATACAGGAAGATACAAATCCCTATTGGTTATCGGAAATCAAGCCCATTATGACGTTAGACAAAAGGCTCTTTATTATGGCCCGGCCTTGCCGGGTTATGTGGCCTGACAAAGGGCCTGTTTACACAAATCTTAAGGCTTGAGTGCGGGATGTGTGCCTTTTTGGCCCACGCGTTATTGTTGGCTCTGTTTGGTGATGGAGTACTTGAGATATGGTTAAGATTACTATGTAATATAATCCTTATGTTCGATAATGTAGCAAGAAGATGGTGTCCGTCTTATGGGACTTTAACAAAAGTGACGAAATGTGCATGTACACACGACTTCACATCAAGCTATGCAAAATCAGTATTAGCTGACCATTTATTGTGTGGATTTTCATACGAAGCGAGACCAATACAAAGTGGATTTATATAACTTGATGTGTAGCTGTGTGTACTAGAAGACAGCTTAGGCTAACCATTATAAAGGATGGTATCTGGGATTTTACTCTATTATGTTATTACTAGCTTCTGCCAGCGACTTCGTACGCGGATCCTGTTGCTTATGCCAGCGACAATGGGGTCGTCAAAATCGAAGATCTGAAACGTCTGATGTCGAATTCTTAGAGCCTGGGGACGGGAAAACAACGGGACGCGCATGACGATTCCAGATCTTTCATTTTTGTAAGTCAACAGGAAATGCCCATCAGACCAAATAACTCTTGCTAAGACGTCATTCCTATATATGTTATAGTGTAGCTGGGCTCTTGGAGTTCCACATCAGGTGTTCCAGATCTTCAGTTTTTATACGACAACAGGGAGTGATCATCAGGCTGAACAACTCTAGCTAAGACGTCATTACTGTATTTATGTAATAGTGTGGCTGGGCTCTTGGAGTTCCACATCAGGTGTTCTATATCTTCAAATTTATTTTCTCAGCAGAAAATGCTCATCGCGCGGAACAATTTTTGCTATGGCGCTATTTTTGTATCTCTTATAGTTTAGCTGATCTATTGCAGTTCTGCATCAGGTGTTCAAGTTTCCAAGATAAATTATAGTATATCTTGCCCAGACTTAATAGCTATACAACAAAAAAAAAACCAATCAAATCCATCCAGTAGTTCCGAAGATTAGCGTGTATGGAGTAACTTCTCCCGTTTTCCTAACATTTCCCTTCACTGCTCTGCTCCTATTCATTGTAGCGTAATGAAAAGTATACTATAACCAGCGCAGGAGTATGAAAAATAATTGTACCAAGTTTCGTCAAAATCCGTCGAGTAGTTTCTGTTTCTATAACGGTTATACAGACAGACAGACAGACAGACAGACAGACCGACAGACAGACAGACCGACAGACAGACAGACAGACAATAAGTTCATTAATTGCATTTTTGGCATCAGTATCGATCCCTAATCACCCCCTGATAGTTATTTTGGAAATATATTTCATGTACAGAATTGACCTCTCTACAGATTTATTATAAGTATAGATTATGTTGAGATTTTTCAGATTCAGTGCAGTGCAGTAATAACGAAACTGCGAGGATCGCCCTGAGGACACGGTGGAGCATACGGTGCAGTGCCCCGCTTGGGCAGAGCACCACCATGTCCTCACGGTGGCGATAGGCGGAGACCTCTCGCGCCCGGCATTGGTCGAGGCCATGCTGCGGGGCGAGACGGTGTGGGAAGCGGTCGCCTCCTTCTGCGAAGCAGTCATGCTAGCGAAGGAGGAGGCAGGCCGCGTGAGGGAGAGGATAGCGTCCTCCCGCCCTGCCCGGGGTGGGAGGACTCATTTGATGATTTCACCACGCTAAAAAAAAGTAAAGAAGTTAGAGAACATTTTTTTTTGTTTTAAATATTCATTGTTTTTGACAGGACCAACAACCATCTTGGAATATCTAATCTGTCTGTCTTCCATTTCCAGATTCGCAGACGAAGCAAATAACTAGAAAGCTCACTATTTTAATAGTTAATCAAACTGTCTCCGTTGAAAGAGGTAACCTAGAAAAATAAAAAATTCACGAACACGTGTCTACGAAGCTTCTCATTGCGGTACATTTTACCTTGTACACTGGAAGTGAAGTTTTTGCCCGCACAACATTATGACAAGCAGAACACAGCTAACTCATCTAGAACATTTGATGTTAACATCGCTGAAATTACCGTAGAACTTCACTTGAAACTAAATGTTTTCTGTCTGACCGTACCTACAACTAGGTAAATAGGTGCTGTTTTTTAAGGGTATTTTACTCGGCTTGTTATTTTGAAGTAATTTAAACTTGTGTTGTATTTCAGTGAGATAAGGTTTCTTTTTCTTTTGATTGAGGTGGTAAAAATGTGTGTGGCAATAAGCTTGAAAACATCAAACGACGCCTGAGTTCTCGAACAAAGCGGCTAAGATACTGTAACTTTGAATGACTTCTCTCACCCACGGCTGGACGGGAGGGACTGTCAGACTTGTACTGACTAAAATCAGCGGTGATACTTCAATAGCCCTTTACGTTTCAGGGCCACGGTTACCTGATGAGATAGTCCCGCGACCAGCTAATGTACCTACTAGTAGGTACACTCACATTTAATAGGGCTCAGGGTCAGCCCAATGCACACTACTGACTGTTCACAAATCCAGATTACGTGACCGATTCTGAAAAACAGATTGAAAAACCCAATAACTCTGCATGATTAGGAAATCAAACCCACCTCATGCTTAGCAGTCGCACTTGCGACCCCAAAACCAACTAGGTAGTTAACAACTTTTTATAAAACTGTTGTTCCAAAAATCCCCTTTTCACCCATATTAATGAGGCAACTGCATCAGTGAAAACTAATTTTGCACGCAAACATTTTCAGAGATGTGGAATGCAATAAACAAAGTTTTGAGCTGTTCTACCATCCACTTACTGTGGAGTCTATTATAAAATCAGTAATTACCTGGAATTTATTAAACTTTGTTTACATGGTAGGAATTTTCGAGGAACTGTTAATGGTCTCTCTTTCAATATCCACGGAAGAATAAGCTTACAGCCAACTGAAAACTTTTCGTCAGATCTTTTACTCAAAGTATACGTCTACTGCATACTACTTTAGGCACGAATTAGTGTAAGGCTGTTATAGTAGGGGAGCCGAGGATGCTAAATTTGCAGTTCCTTGAGCCACATGGCTATCTATTGGATTTGAAAGATTATTTTTTAAAAAGAAAAAAGTTTCTGACAAGTTTTCTATTTAAGCGGGGGGAGAGCGTGTAAACAGTTTTAAACCTGTAAAAAAAACAGTTGTAAAGAAGTACTCGAGCGCGTCAGCCATTTATAGTGTAAACGCGCTTTATATTTCTGAATTAACCATTACATTATTAATCGGACGATTAATTCAAGGGGGCTGTCCGTGACAAGCGGTTCAAAACCCAAAAACGTAAACGCCTTATAAATAATTAAAATTAATTAGACGGAACGTTGATTGCTATAAGAAATGAGCAGGCGTTACGTTTTTGTTTTACAACTTCAGAACTCGCTCATTTCCTAATGCCACGCTCAAATTGTCAGATTATTAATATATACACTGTTGTTGTGAACGTAATTAATCTACCTTTTCTTAATCTGACGCGCTCGAGTTTTTCTGAGGATCAATTTTTTTAACTAATCTGACAGATCTGATCTAACAGGTTCCCCCAAACACCCCACCATAATATGGAGGGTTCATACTTGGTCAGGTACATTAAAAGGTGCGAGGATTCTCCCTATATAGTTATCTGACACGCTCGAGTCACAACACAAATCCCTTCTTCGCCGCCCCTACTATATGGTATGACGCTGAAAATCGGTATATTGCATGAAGCGACTACCTTCCTGCTCTCATCAAGTTTTACACTAATTTTCAAATAGTGAAAATAAAAATTTACTGACAAACATAATAAAAATGAACCGTTTATTTTCTCAGGTCTCAAAGGTAAAATAGGTTAGACGTAAACGTAGCATATACTACGTAAATCAATACCAAACAATCTAAACACTAAAGTCTAGCTAAACTAATTTGAGACTAGCGGCATGGAGTATCCTTGCCTCTCCTTGCCGACCTTACCGAAATTGGAGGCAAAGAAAGTCAAATAGAGCGGCCAGAGACAAAAGAATAAGGTCGCTCGGCCTGGGGGCCTGCGGGAGGCCGAACATTTACATATGCCGAATAATTAACATACGGACCGTTTGCTCCGGCTGCAATCACGTGGTTGAGGTCTACGAGTCTTTGTTTAAGCAAAAGTGTGATGTGAGATGTGGAGAAAATTCTAGACGAGAGGAATTTGCAAAACTGTCTCGAATGTGAAATGCCCGGCAGCGCGTCTTTTTTATTTGAAGTTAGATTGCAATTTTCTATGGTACAGTTCAACTGTCGTTTCAGCAATGGCAAAAAACGGAACCCTTATAGATTCGTCATGTCTGTCTGTCTGTCTGTCTGTCCGTCCGTATGTCACACCCACTTTTCTTCGAAAGTATAAAAGCTATCCTGTTGAAACTTTGTAAGTAGATGTATCATGTGAACCGCATCGCATTAGGAATTTCACACAAAAATAAAAATAAAACTAATTTTGGAGGTTGCCCTTATAATTATATGTATACTTACAATTGAAACTCATTTTTTTTTCTCCGAACCCTTACTTGTGGGGTATCTATGGATAGGTCTTTAAAAATGATGTTGAGGTTACTATATCATTTTTTTCTAAACTGAAGTTTCCGCGAGAGACACTTCCAAAGTGGTAAAATGTTGATCCCCCCCCTGTAACTTCTAAAATAAGAGAATGATGAAACTAAAAAAAATATGTGATGTACTATCGACAAAGTTGAATCATGACCCATTTTGACAAAAAATCGTTTGAATCCGTCAAATTGACAAAGATCTAAGTTGTTACCATGGATATGTATGTTTACGCGAATGTGGACCTAATTGTATTTAAAGTCTGTAGGAAAATAAGCTTAAGGTGGGTCATGATTCAACTTGGTCGATTGTACATTACCATGCGTACTTCAATTGAAAATTGGTTTGAACGAGATTAAGTAATTAGTTTTTTTTTTAATACGTCATTAATCATAAACCGCAATTTACCTTGCAAAGTTACAACCAACTACATGAAATTTTATATTATGTTGCTGCTACGGAACCCTTTATGGGAGAGTCCAACTCGATCTTGGCCGGTTTTTATTTCTTTTCTTTAACGTTGTAAATTCATCCTTTGGACTCTAATGGAGGCTCCGTCAGATTGCTGACAGCTCTTTAAGGTGTGCGTGGGACATGACACGCCGTCGACTCGGGCATCATCCATGACCGGACGGCGAGTCGCCTATTACTCGCCGTCCTCATGCCCGCAGATTTATTTTTTCTTATTTATATGTTCCCAGCATTGTCCCGAATTGGAATCCAATTGCCCAGCAGTGGTATGCCGTAAGCTAATTTAATAATAGAAGTAGTTACGCGAGCAAACCCTACCATACGTCAACTCGCCCTACAGTCAAAGAATACATAATACACAGATCAAAAAAAAAATTGCGATCACTTTGACAAATCGGAACCTTTTTTGTTACGGTAGATTACATTCTGATTTGCTGAAAGCGGGAGAGTTTATTTGTTTGAACGCACTAATCTCAGGAACTACTGGTTCGAATTGAAAATATCTTTTTGTGTTGGACAGTCCATTTATGGAGGAAGGCTATACAACATCATTCTACGACCAATAGGAGCCGATCAACAAGGGTGATAGCAAAGGGAACAACTAGTTTAAAAAAGAGATTTAATTTAATAAAAAAGTTCAATTGTTTTTTCATAAAATTAAAAAATAAAACAGCTTATGTAGGTGATCACAAACTTTTTTTTCATGTGTGTACGTAAGTACGTACATAAGTACATACCTACATAATCTCATGCCCTATTCCCATGGGGTAGGCAGAAACCACCTGTTACAATCCTTTCATACTACTTTCTCCTCATCCACATTCCTACATCTGGTCACACAATCACGGCAAAGAATACCAGTTATATTTTAACATAGAAGTCAAGTTAACTTAAAAAATATGTCGCTGACTTGACAAACTGTAGATTCATTACCCACCCCCGCACATTTCATCTCCACACACTCAGCATCCGGTCCGTGTAATCCCAGTCGGTTCTAATAAAATGCGGGCTCATCCCATTTTTCGGCCGCCCCGACATGATTATGTAAAAATCGGACACAGCTGTAATCTGCTTAAATTTTTCGCGTACGTATATTTTCAATTCCACGATGGTTGGGCTGTGATTCTGCTTTACATACTGAATAAATGACTTTAAAATATGTAGCGGGAACAAGCGTGTGCTTGGTTTATTTTTCCGCGATAATATTAACATGTTATAAAAATAAACCTGATAATATTACGGTTTTTTTTGCTGTTAGCATTATTTTTTCTAATGGAAGCTAGCCCTTTCGTACATAACACGAAGCTAGTCTCCGATATCTTACGAGACGACTTTGGTATCCAGGTGACTAACGCAATACAAATCCACAGAGCTTCGTTCACAAGCACGCGCCAATATGAATGTCGAAATCGTAGAATTATCTGAGACTTGCATCACATTGTGTACGAAGAGCCTTAGTCAGCGACATTCATTCTACTAGGACCGTAAGTGAGCCACAACACGTTGTTGGTTGCCCTCTTGTACAATTCCTTATATTCTATTTTGATGTCATGTGTAATGTGTAATTGTTAAGGTCTTCCCAATAAATAAAATAAAATAAAACACCATTACCCTCGGATCATTGAAACCCTCAGTCCTTGACTAACGTTTATTTTGCCGTTCATTTAATAATATTTATTCAAGAATACCTAATTCAACAAAAACAAGGTTTAAAAACACCTTCTTTAGTACAGTAACTTTGTCGCCTGAATGTACGCGCTAGTTTGCGTTAAATTTTGCAGACTTTATAATGTTGGCCCAATGAATAATCCATGTTTGAGACTGCGAGCGTCGAACGCAACTTTGTCAAACACAAAAAAAGGAAGTCTTTGTTGAGAAACTGCACACCCTATTCTTTTTAATTTTATACAAAGCATAATCCTAGAACAAGACCCTAGGGAGACAGCTATTCTAATACAAGTAAACACAATAAAATACCAGTTGCGCAGTAGTGAGAGCTCATCACTCACGAAACCTCACCCAATTCTGCGGTCAGTGAGGCTGCATAGATTAAGGTCGACTACAATCACAATGATATTTATCACTACAGGTATGTATGATTGTATGTAGGACGTTAAATGATACCAGTTTACACTTCAATGTATTCATAATCTTACATAATAAGAGCAGGATACTAAATGCCTCATTAATAAACTTCAAATTAGTTACACGAGCTATGGAGAGGGCTATGAGCGGAGTTTCTCGACTCAGAAATGAGGAGATTGATACACGAACCAAAGTTGCCGATATAGCCCAACAAATAAGCAAGTTAAAGTGGCAGTTGGCAGGCCACATGCCACGCAGAACTGATGGCTAATGGGGCCGTAAGGTTCTCGAATGGAGACCACGCACCAGTAAGCGCAGCGTAGCACGTCCACCCACGAGGTGGACAGACGATCTGATGAATATCACAAGATCACGCTGGATTGTGTTGGAATGACGAATTTAAGAAAATAGCAGACAAGCGAGCCTCTACCACGTAGAAGTGACGATGTTAACTGGCTTAACAAAACATAAATGTTGTTGTGCCAGCGACACAAAGAGGATGTGCAGTCATTTAAAAAATGATCAATTGATTAATTTTTCACACTACATATCAACTAGTCTTATAGTTTTGACTTTCTTTCATAAACAAAACTCTCTTGTCCCACAATATATTCCTTCCTGAAAAGCGCGCCGCCAGAATAAGAAATAAACCGACAAATTGCCAAAAATCCAGTCTCAATTTGGGCAAAAACACGTAAAACCTAATGCATTTCCCTAGTACATCGTACACGGGCACGGCGCGGCACGGTACGGGCTCGGCTCGGCATCAATCATGGAATCCCGGCTGCATACTAAATAACCGGGTATGGGGGGCCTACCTGGGCAAACACGACGCTTTTATTGTTGCGGGGGAATAGTGGCAGTATCGCGCCGATTGCTCGCTCACCCGCTTTAAGTGATATTGAAGAATTGGAATGGTGATGTTGTTAGATTTTTTTTTTTGATCTTGGTAAAATCATCAAATGATTCCTCCCAGGGAGCTTCCTCGCAGGGCGGGAGGGACTGTCAGACTCGTATTTACTAAAATCCACGGTGTCCTTTACATTCCAGGGTCACGGTAATTTGAAAAATCCCGCGACCCCGACAGGCTTTGGCCCTCTAGAGGGAGGCCCCGTCATCATGCTGACACTCTTTTGAGGCGCGCGTGGAATACAACGCGCCGACGACCCGGGCATGGTCCATGGTCGGACAGCGAGTCGCCCATTACTCGCCGCCCGCATGCCCGCGCCTACGGTGGCCCCTTTTCCTTTTATTACGTAAACAAAAATTGACGAAGACGCGACACGAAATTGCTAATAGGTACGTTACAAAGCTTTTCCCACGTTTTCATACACTCACTTTTCTTGTTTGTTTGTTTGTTTGTCGTTCCGGTTGGATTTTTGCAACTCAATTTTGAGGCACTTACCGATAAGCTAGCAGGCTGAAATTTTTAGGGTAGCTTCAAATCCGATGAACAAAGATAAAAATAATTAATAGATTTAAAAAAATCTAAAAACCCATGTTTTTAAATATCCTTTAAATAAGAAAATATCCCTACGGGGCTGAGAGAGGGGCCACTCAAAACGTGGGGGCGTATCTTTGCAAGTTACACCCACGATCTATACACGTCATGTAAATATATCCCATTATTTATGGCCTATAAATGGCATACCCCTTAAATAATATCTTTTTCAGACTGACGGACTTATTTTGCAATTTATTGATGCTGCCAACATGTCTATTCATGAAACTTTAAGACTGTTCTTCCTACAAGGATGGGGTGGACCCACTAATGAGGATGAGCCTTTTGCTATTAACTGACCACAAATACAGACTATCCATCATTAATTCATGATTTACATAAAAGTTATCTCAGATTACAACCTTCTCCCAATTTTATATGACATTCACTGTATAAAATAAGTGTAAAAGTAAATGTATTTTCAAAGCGGGTCGGATTCCTATTAACAATTTATTACAAAGGTCATCTTTACCCGCTCTTTATTATATAAATCTTGTAAATCGAGATCTAGCAAGCCTAAACCCAAAAGAGTTACAGCCACTTTTCCTTTCAATCGACTTTTACGAGTTACTGTGACCACTCTTGACTTCAAAAGGCATTTTTCCTCTTCCCAATGTACCCACATAAGGATATTGTTGAATTTGTCATAAAATATTCATGCATGCGCGATGGCACATATTCAAAGGCGTCAGGAATTGTATGGTGTCCTTTGCGATACGCTTTAAGCATGCAACTGAGTGCCAGGCCATAAGATTAGCGAGATGAGGCCTAAGCTGAAACAAGCTAGTAATAAAATAGGATAAACGACGATTAAACCTGATTGATAATAATAATATAAGAAAAAAAAAAAATGCGTAGAGCTTGCTATAGTTAACAAGATAACACAAGAGCTTGTCGCTTATCACAAGACGCAGTAGTTTGCGAATTGTAAAGGTATGCCTACAGCATCCATCCGTTACGAGTAGGTACTCCTAATATACAAGACTTGTATAAAGCTGACATGATAACTCAATATACAACATCACGAGGTAGTGCGTGTGTTCATTAAAATACAATACATTTTATTGTCATTAGCTAAAAATTTTTTGTTTGTACCGTCCATATTTCAAGAACTAATGGAATGATCCACATTGTAGAAACCAGCAGTTCTTTGGCGCGGTTACTCATGCTCTCATAAAGTAAGCAAATCATTCATTTATTTTCAAGCGTTTCGCTATATTATTGGCACTATTGACAGCAATCATAATTGAACATTTCAGTCTACACCGTAATTAATTTCAAATCTTTATCGAACTCGTTCTGGCTATTTCCATACCTGGTTCATAAACTGCATTAATTTGCACCGACTAAGTCACCCATAAAACTGTTTTCCAAAAGTAAACCACTTTTAATCATCGAGTAACTTTTACTCACATTTTATCGCTGGTTTAATGGCTCGTGCGCTCGCTCCGTCCGTCACTTGGGCTCACTCAGCAGTGCTTCGATAGGAGTTGACCATGTCAGTAGCCTTAAGAACTATACAAGTTTGTTGTATTTTGAGTTTATTTTGATACAGATAGTGTTTTAATAAAGTTAATAGGAAGTGGGTTTTGAAAGGTAGGTTTATTTTTTTTTCGTTTTTAAAAGCAAAGAGATATAACAAGATTATTTTGAAAACTAATATAGTCGTTGGCACAGTGGTTGAGCGATCGACTACTGCCTAGTATGTCGCGGGTTCGAACCCCGCACGGAACAAATATTTGTATGAAGTAGTAGTTGCTTGTGAGTTTCTATTATTTTTGTTTGTTGTTTTGAGTTTTTCTCCACGATATAGGAAAAAATCCAAGTGTGGGATCAAGTTTAAAAAACAAGAATTGAAATTATATTTTTTTTTCTTTTTATATTGTTATTTAATAGATTAGTATTTTGTATAATATTAGAATGCCTAATTATTTTAAGAATTATAACCAGTTTACATACAAGAAAAAAACACCAAAAAACAAAATGATAGGCACATTAATTTCTCAATAAATAACAATAACTTTTAAAAATCAAACAACACAAATAAACAAAAACATCACGACGTTATCACACTTAATTACTCACACATCGTGCGACCTATAACTACATTCGAATTGATTTAATCTATCAACTCATCGTCATAATCATCGGCTTCGCTTTGCACACAACTCTTCCAAACCAATACAATACTGAACTTAGATAGGTACTCGAAAATCGGGTCGTTCCCTTAGTCCACGATTCTTTTTTTCTGTTTCCCAACGGCTTCAGCTCCAGGACAACATTTGACTAAAAAAAATCGATTAATATCTTCAGTCATCACAAAAATATTTGACTCGTATTTTTCCTTTTACATTTACCTACCTATTATTTGAGTCTTTGGCATTTATTGATATTATGTAAGTCTTACAACTTTCATTTATTATTTTTCCAACTTTCGTTTAATATTTTCAGTTGCTGAAAATTTATTTTGCATCTAAAATCGCTGTAAATGCCAAAGCTTCTTTAATATTTTTAGTTGCTGAAAATTTATTTTGCATCTTAAATCGCTGTAAATACCAAAGCTTCCAAAAAACAGAAATTTCTACCTCCCCTAAGTTTGTACAATCCGAAACTGTGTATATCTGTTGTCTCACATACACAATTTAAAAATTACAAATACCTTTTGTCATGAAAATAGGCCAGTCAACATAAACAGTTAAATTCGCAAAGCATGATATATATTTCTGATATTTAGTATGTTGTTTGAACGCGTTAGAGCTATACTAGCAACCCTCAAAAAATTTTGAAAAAAATTTTAAACACCGAAAACCGTGATGTGATGTTTTGTGTGTCGATTTTGACTGGCCTAAAATCCCAATAATCTAATCACAAACCTCACGCGTACGAAGTCGCAGGCAACAGCTAGTCTGTATTACAAATATTACAATCCACCACAGATCAGACTGATGAGCTTAGATTCCAAGAAGATAAGACCAAATACGTAATACTCCAGTAACTCGAAGTACAGAATAGTGATTCTTTTTAAAAAGAGGTTTTAATCCGAACTTTTTCCAATATGGCCGAGGATGGAGAAGAGAACTAATTAATGAGCACAAGCAAGGGTTGTCGGTCGAACAGAAAGGGTAGTTAATCTTGTTCATTGTGATATCAGGAGATACTATTGGTTTTACCACCCCTGTAATACGTTAAGAATGAATGGAAAGAAGAGTACGAAGCTGTGAGTAAAAGAGTCGCAGGTACAAACAGCTCGCAATCGAATTCTTTCTACAACATAAAACTGTAATAGCGATATTGTTTCGTAAAACGTGTAAAACATTTCTTTTTTTTTGTCAAATCTGACGAAAAAGTTAAAGATATAGTGAAGCAAAACATCCAAACGAGGCATGTCCAGTTAAAATGGAAAGATACGTGTCATCTACTTCTGCTCGTGTCGAGATTCATCTCAGAAGTGGAAACGTTAAAAACCAATAAGACTTTGTTTTGCTGATGGAACTGGTAAAACAATCAATCCCACCACCTCAAAGATGTAAGACCACTTTTATCGTGGTAAAAGCATCAAATAGACCTGACCCAGGGTGGGGAGGGAGAAACTGCCAGACTCATACTGACTAAAATCCACGGTGATCCTTCAATAAACCTTTACGTTCTAGGGTTACTGTTACCTGGTGAGACAGTCCCGCGACACACGGTTAGACCACTTAAATCTTGAGTGGTGACAGTCATCAGTCATAGGAGATAATAGCAGTTAACCCATTTTCCAATTTCCAAAATTCACTCTCAAGTGGTTCTCCTTCGAGTTTCATACAAGGTAGGGGCTAATAGTGGCGGTATTCCCAAAGCAAACGTCCAATGCAAAAGAGTTGAGCTTTACTAAGCACTGGCTTATCCCAACGGAGCGCGCTGGTGAACTATAGATGACTGACTAGAAGATAAGGTAATATACTGATCAGTAAGCATATATTTTTACTTTATATCCATATTTTTGACATACTAATAGCATGCTTCCTGTCCGTAGTTACTGTAGCTTACGGAAGCCTGCAACACCGCAGGCATCGGCGTCGCCGACCCAGCAGAAAAAAATAATTTAAATGTTTGTTGTAGAGCCCCTTCATGTAACTCATTGGGAAAAATAATTCTGTTAATAAATGTTGAAGTATGGGAGTTTTAGATACAATATTTCCAGTTTGTGACATAATAGGCTATTTAAAAAAATTAATTAGTCCGAAAGATGGATTTAATTCTCCAAAAATATTTGACACGTATTTTTTCCTTTATTACGTAAACCCAAATTGAAGAAGATACAACGCTTCTAAAAATCACAAAACGTCACTCTATCGGTATAATTTTACAGGTCTCCCACACGTGTCCTCCCACCCCTTACTGTCAGATTCGTACTGACAAAAATCCACGGTGTCCTTCAATAGACCTTTATGTTCCGGGGTCACGGTAATGAGATAAGTCCCGCGACCCCGGCAGGCTTAGACCCTCTAGAGGGGGGCCCCGTCATTATGCGGACGCTCTTTGAGGCGCGCGTGGAACACAACACGCCGTCGACCCGGGCATGGTCCATGGTCGAACATGTACGCATTAATCTAAGTGTCGCTCAGTATTAGTGTAAACGAGCTTCAATTAGTCTTCCAAACATTTTGACTAGCTAATTCGATTTTATTTTCTTCTACGAAATCGAACCGGAACAAATCATCATTTGGACATTCCAACCAAATGATGATGGAACTGTTACCAAATGGAAGACATAAATCTTACCATCGGTAATAAATGTTTGTCCACAACTCCACACATATCAAATAACCGTGACCGTAACACCGTTCACTAATAGAAACTGATAAATTACCTGCACGTCTAGATTTTACGAAATTTATTCAATTTTAATTATTGATTTCTAGTAAATTAGATTTATTAGTTAAAACTATGTCAATAGTATTAACTATTTAAAATCTATGAGATGTAGAAAATGAAAGACTGTCAAAAGTGTCAACTTGAAAACTCTATGTTGCTTTAGGGTTCCATACACATATTATAACTGAATTAAATAACCATCTCAAAGTCATAGCAGATATTGTAGTGTTAAATCAAACTAAAATTATAAAGCTGAAGAGTCTGTTTGGTTGAACGCGGTAATGTCAGAAACAAATAGTTTAAATTGAATATTTTTTTGTACACATTTATCGATGAATGTTATAGGCTATATAACATCACACTACGACCCAAAAGGAGCCGAGCAGTGGATGAAACAGAGGGAATAGTTTTTGAAAATGGAATTACAACCATTACATTGGACCAAGCGAATTACCAATGCGTACCTAATGTTGTTCCATTTAATTAATTGTAACGTTTTTTCAAAAAAAGCACAACGTACTATTTTTTTTTAATCCTCTGGCACATCTAATTAATAAATGTTGGAAACTCGTGCGACCCCTGACTTTGTTTACAGTATTGATCGCTGTTGACCTCTAGCTAAATAGCGCTTTATGGCGCTAAACATAATAATATTATAATCAGTGTTAGCAGGTAATATGGTAAGCAGCTGTGACCCAATTACTTTGAGGCTAAAGCGCGTTAAGCTGCTGGATGGTGGAACTTATGAACTAAGTTTAACTTATGCACCGGCTGAACTTGATGCGGGTTTTATGTAAACAGATTGTGATGCATTTTCGACGATTTCATTAATTTTATGGCGGGTTTGCAGTGGCTTAACGTTACGTGTAGCGGGTTCGATTTCCGTTGAGAAGGTATGGCCTACACGTAACGTTTTTAGGGTTCCGTAGTCAACAAGGAACCCTTATAGTTTCGCCATGTCCGTCCGTCCGTCCGTCCATCTGTCCGCAGTTTAGCTCAGAGACGCACAGTACTAGAGAGCTGTAATTTGGTGTAAATATATGGATTTGTTGTGCCGAAAAAGTGGTAAAATAAAATCTCGTAAAATATTTTTTTTTAGGGTATCTCCTGTACACGTAAAGTGGGGATGTTATTTTTTTTTCTCGCGTACCCCATAGTGTGGGGTATCATTAAATAGGTCCTTAAAAAATATTGATAGTTTCCATTAACAATTTTTTGATAAAAAAATTGGTTTGTGAAATATTAAGCTTTAAAGTGCTAAATTTTGCTCGACTCGAGTGTCCCCCCCCTCTACCAGCTAAACGGTTATGTTTGGGGGTGTGAAAAAATTCACAATAGTAGTATATATAACGAAGTTTAAAAGAAAATTGTCATGACTTAGTAGGCTTTACAACTTTACGAGTAATAGTCGACCAACTTATAAAATGTACTTGGATAATATTTTTCTTAAACAAAATGTATCGGAGAACATGTTATTCAACTGCAAATGTAAGTTTGTCAACTTTATTTTTACAGCTTTAATAGGTATGTTTTACGGTATGTTTTTTGGGGATAGGTAGGTTTTTATCGTCAACTATTTTTAACTAACTTCAAAAAAGGGAGGAGGTTCTAAATTCGTCGTAATCTTTTTTTTAAATGTATTTTGCCCGATTTCTCAAAGACTCCTGGACCGATTTTGAAAATTCTTCTTTTTAAAATTAAATTCAGCGAATCAGTTTAGTTAGTTCGCATAAGTATTTTGATGGGCAACTACGGAACCCTACACTGTGCGTGGCCCGACACGCACTTGGCCGGTTTTTTTTTTAGATAGGTACTTAGTACTAAATAAATTCTTGTAGAGATAAACGTTCATACATATGATTGAGATGTTTTTATAGAATAAAATATTTTATTAATACCTATATTGCAGAAATGTAAATGGAAAAAAGTTAGTAAAGTAACGAATTAGGAAAACATTCGTTCAAATAACCTAATGTTGTATTTCTGTTTGGTTAAAAATTACCTATTCAGTTTACACACTAAACATACCTTAGTAATAAATTTTAATTTACTTTATCTTTTATTCGTGAAATGATCATCGACTATGAGTCATCTGTATTTCTTTCTACTTTTACTATCAAGATTTATGGCTTTATTAATTTAATCCAAACACATTAAAGTTATTTGCTTCTAACGAATTAATTTATATTCAAATAAAAAGATAAATTATTTGATTGAACTCGTTACTTTATATGCAATGAAATGATCGACAAATATGTTCCAATTTTGTTAAATTAACTGAATTAGTAAAATCATGAATAGTATTAAACCGGATATTAGATTGCTAATTTCTAATTACAACATTTGTAATACAAATGAAAATTTGATTGGAGCCTGGATTATTTGAATATTATTATATAGATTTATTTTTATTGCTGTAGAAATACGCAACACAGATGTTTGACGTGCATTGTATGTATGTTTGATTGTATGTCTTTTCCCATGGACCCCCATTGCCTGGGTTAGAAAGTAACAAAGTGCAGAGCGCCTGTGTGTGGCTCGGTTTTAATTCTCTAATAATATTGGGTAGACTAAGTCCATAGTGCACGTATATCGCACGCTTCTTGTCGTATAATATTATCATAACATCAGTCATGTTCAAACAACAGGTTTCGGTTGTCGCTGGCGCTCTGTTCTGATCCAAATGGGTGACACTGACGCAAGGACGAGCCCTAGAGTAGCTGGCTGAAGAGAGGGTTATTGTTTGGAGGGGGCTTTTGTTTTTAATCCACTGTTTTCCTTCAACAGTCATGAGGTAACCGTGACTCTACTTTCCAGAGCCACGCGCGGTTACTTCATAAGACACTCCCACGATTCTCTCGATTCTCTATGTGGCCCGTCAGAGTGCTCACAGCTCTTTGAAGCGTGCGTGGAATACAACGCGTCGTCGACCCGGGCCATGAGAGAGAGAAGACGGCGAGTCACCCATTACTCGCCGTCCACTGGCTGGAAATCGCAATCGTTCCGTGAGCGCCTGAGCGCGGCGGCTGGGTCGTGAGATGGAGGCTGCCCTTTTCCTCACGCATTCCGTCACTTCCTTCACTAGCATGACTGCTTAGCAGAATTAGGTGACTGCGTCAAACTCCGTCTCGCAATAGTTTTCTTTTCTCACGATTTCCAGTGTTAAAGTCATGTGTCGTATCTGGGCCTCACCTGCGCTATCGGTCGCGCTCGATATGTCGCACGTGGCGATTGGCGATTAATTATCGCTTGTTACGCGCACAGCATTTACTACTGTTTTACTTTTTTACGTCATGCATGCACAGAAGTAGAAGCTAAGGTGTGTGCATGTCACACACATTTGTATAACTTCCCCCAAATGTCGAAAAATGGATCAGGATTTCTGATCAGGAAAACTGATGTATGTGGCCGGCCTAATAGTATTTTAGGGGTATTGGGTTGTTTGTTACTCCATCGTGTGAACTAAACTACGGAACCCTTCATTGTGCGTGGTCCGACACGCTCTTGGCCAGTTTTCTTGTTTAGTGGCGCCCAAAGAAGCTGGCGCCCGGGACACATACCCAACCCCCAGCCCCATCATCCCCCATGGACTAAAAGACATTTCGAACCAATACTTCCCGATTAGCGCGTTCAATCAAATGATATGCAAAAACATAAGCCGGTCAACTAAATCAATCCAAAAGTAGGTACTACAGTCCGAGTATTTCACAGTAATTTTATTTACTTATTTGAAGTCTTCAAACTCCAAATCTAAGCACAACATCAAAACAACTACTAATCTATACTTTACAAGTATAACTTTCCGTTGATTAAGTTTGAATTAAGTTAAATATACATTACATTCAATCAAGAAGTTTGATCGGAACCAAGTTCTGATTAATTTTGCGCCGAGTTTAACTTACGGTTTTTAATTATGATTTGAGGTTTGCGTTTGTATTAAGTACAGATTTAGTTGGCGCTTTATTAAAACTCTGTTTGAAATTTTACGATTTATTTTTTATTTCACTTTTTTATTTTATAGGTACATTATTTCCCTAAACATTTTCTAAAGCATTTTTATTTTCAAAACAGCTCTTACGATAAATATAAAAAAAAAAAACAAAATAAGTTATCCAGCGTAAATTATTTTTGGAATTTTAAGTACCTGCGGTCACTGCGGTCGATTTTTTTATCAAATGAATAAATTATTTATTAATGTTTAGATATTCATCATGTCTGCTCGGCTGAGTTTAGCTCACAAATTAAACTTGACCTCATAGCCCAAGGTAACTAACCTATGAAGTGTATCAACAATCTAGCTAGAGCCTTAGAGAGCCAAAGCCTGCCGGGGTCGCGGGACTGTCTCATCAGGTTACCGTGACCCTGGAACGTAAAGGGCAATTGAAGGATCACCGTGGATTTTGTCAGTACAATCTTACAGTCTTTTCCGCGCTACCCACCCAGGTCGATGTGGTTTAAAAAAAAAGACAGGGTATTTAGACTGAACGGCCCAAAGCGAACGCGGGCATTTCGACAGTTACCAAAAATCTCATATAAACGCCATAATTTTTCCTCTCGTTCATAAGGAAGTCATTTTTTACTGTTTATGGTCATAATACCCATAATAGTATCATGATAAAGTGATATCCTTATCATAAAATGTTTTTGTTTTCCTTAAATCTTTTGCGTACTTATATTTGTAAGTAAGATGACAGAGATAGAATACTAAATAGTCTTCTTTTGTTTTGGCAGTAGTATATAGTGACAAATACAGTACTATGGCTGATAATGCGGAAGTATAAAGAATAAAACATTTTTACCAAAATTAAACCGTAGAAACATCGGACTGAAAAGTACAAAATACAAATTTTCTATTCTTTCTAAAAAAAATTCCTTCCAATTTTATTATTAATGTAAAGAATTAGAAATAAAAACCGTTTATTTGGATAGCAAACCGAAGCACATAAAACAAACAAATAAAAAAAAATAAAAATTGAATAATGAAATCGGACTACGCCATGAAAAGTTATGCGTGGCCTTAAATTTAAAAAATAAAACAGATAATTATGCATGCCATTTCTTAAACACGTCCATTTTTATAGTCGGTTAAAAATTCAGTTCGTTGAACTCTGAACGTGTGTTAAATGATAAAATTGTTAACAACGGGAAAATTTATCGATAGCGGCTGTTGTGCGGCAGTTAACCGTGACCCTGGAACGTAGAGGGCTATTGTGATCCTTCTCACAGTGGATTTTAGTCAGTACAAGGGGCTTGGTATGAGGCCGGTCGGAGGAGGTTCAACAGCGGACGTCTTACGTTTGATGTTGACAATATCACTTAATATTCCAGTACTGACATTTATAGCCTTTCTGCTCATAAAATATATTAAAGCTCTGTGCAAAACTAATCACCTTTCTAATTAAATCTGAAGCCATTATCTATCGTAATAACACGCTAAGCGGTAACCTCAACTCAAGTAATTAGATCGGAGCTCCACTATGCACATTATTAACATAAAATATGACACGAGAGTTCACTCTCAACGTGGTTTTTATTATATTTTACTCACTTCCGGGGTAATTTGTCAAATGTCAATAGAATTTTATTAATTGATGGAACAGAAACTACTAATCCTTACTAATCTTAAGTATCTTCTTACTATTTTTCAAGCATTATAAATGCGAAAGTTCGTACTATAATAGTTTATAGGATACTTTTAATCCTGTTTTGGCGATTTCGTGGAATAATTTTCGAGATTCTGGTATACGTACGTGTGATGATTATAAATTTTCATTTTTTGTGTACATACACGTAGGTCTGGTATCACATAGGATACTTTTTATCTTGAAACTAGCCGTAGTTTTACCTCCCCTTCTCGGCTCCTATTGTTCGTATAGCCTATAGCCTTCCTCGATGAATCAACTACTCAACAAAAAAAGATTTTTTGTATTCGAACCGGTTGTTCCTGATATTAGCGCGTTCAAACAAACAAAAACTCTTCAGCTTTAATAAATTTGTATAGATATAGATTACGATCCCGCGGGAAATTTTCGACGTCCATGCGAGCGAAGCCTTTGCTATAAATACTGTCATCAGAGGTAACTTGATTGGTGGATATGTAAATATTTGTTGATAGTATTAGAGCGGCGAATATTTGTCAGTCTGTAGGTCAAGACTGCTAAAACGATTGATCCTTGTGTGGAAGGCTAGAAGTTGGCATTCTTTGGGTATTTGCATAGGCATAAGCCCGTATAAATGGACAGTAAGGACTTATATGGCATGATGGACGACAATAATAATAAATATAAAAACATGAAATTAACATAAAATGATACGCGGTTCGTTGACGTAGTACGAAGGCTTGGCCTTTGCTAAATGGTCTCATTTAGTTAGGGTAACTAGATAACACAATCGGGAAAACAATAGTTGCTCTTCTTCTTCTCTTAGCATAGTGTCCTGAAAATAGTCGCTCACACGGGAATATCTCGTCATTGTGACCACGTTCTAAACCTTTTCCCAAAATATCGGATGGATCTGAAAACCAGTATTTTACATAGAGTGACCCAGTTACTACATACTTTATGGTAGGACTGGTCCAAAAAATAAGTCTCTTATTATAACATTTATTATCAACTTATTAATTAATCATAAATGATATCATTGTGAAGTATCCACATAATTTGGCATGTCGCCCGGAGCTGCGTCCAAATGACTAGCAGCCATTGTTTGTATCGCAGTCGAACAAGTTGTTTGTACATTGACAAACTAGTGAGTGCAGTGTCAAGTGAATGTACAACGTAATATCAATAGACTAAATATTGTTATGACACTGTTTAATCCATAGTTATGGTTATGACACTCAGTTGCAACTTGCAACTGATATTATGAACTATTTCTGTTGTGTTAAAAAAACACCGTGAAATGTCACTTACGGGATATATTCCGTGATTAAATATTTTTTGAATTCCCAATATTTCGACGCTGTTGCAAGCACCATGATCGCGGGTTGACTGGAGAATACGCTTGGATGAAAATAATTGAGCTGACAAATCTGAAAGATGGTAGACAGATTTGCTGTTTCTGTTTCTCCATGCCTTCCCAATCTTATCTATGGCTGCTCTCGTGATGGCCATTCCTTGCTTGATTACATCTGAACATCCACAATTGTTAGAAATAAGGACATCGAGGTAGACGAGGGACGATATCACAACTCGCGACATTAGTCACTTTTAGTTACTTATTTGCACGATTGACAATCATCATCTTCATCATGTTGCTGCGATTCATTTTCAGGCCAGATTTCTCCATTATGCTAAGAAGATCACTCATAAATTATCGACTCTTGTTGCAAAGACCACACCAAGTTACGTACATGATATTGTATGAGAGTGATTGTCGACTTCAATAAGTTATAAGTTATTGCTTAACTATAACTTAAAGCATAACAGGGAAGCAAGCTAGAGCTTTGCTTAGGTAATGATGGTTACAATAAGAAAAGCTAGTGAAGGCTGGTTATATCATTGTTAAAGATTGTGAAGTAATGATAGTTGCATTGATTTGTATGTAATAGAAGGGGAAATAGGTAATTAAGTAATTGTGATTGGTTTTAATTTATTTGTTTGTACACCACAGTTTAGTGCGCAGTGTGCGCACAGTGAATTTTATATCATGTAGCTCATTCAACTCTGCTGTAATATTTTATACCTGGATTTCATATTGATCATTGAAGACATTGAAGGATGTGCAATTGTGCATAGATCATTAACGATTTTTAAAATACCATTAATCTAGTTTAATTAAATCATCCGAAAATTGAAATGCTACGTCTATTTATTTACACCACCATAAAAAATACCATATAATTTATACGATAGCTCACAGAATTGTAATGAAAATAACAAAAACATTTCTTTATAGCTCTTTTCATTCACTTTTCTAATTTCAAAATGGATCCCAAAGTTAATCGTTACATTGTTCTATTTTCAGACAATGTCGAACTACACAAAAGGATACTTTTGTCGTATTCAGGAGTTTTCTATTTTTAGGAAGCTTACATTGTAATTTCAACTTTGCCCAAATGAAGCTTTCTAGCCTTTGATCAAAAGATTGGCAGCAGTGCCGTTCAACGGGTCAATGCTGCCAGTCTTATAGACACCTTTCCAGATGCCAACATTGTCGATGTGTTTATTTTGTTAGTTTCCTAAAATACAATTTTTTTTCTTGGCTTTAGATGGTGACAAAACTAACTCTCCTGCTAATACTCGCTCAGCTGCATCGAGCATACAACTCACCGCTGCGACAGTTCCGAGAGCTGAAGCCAGGTCAGGAGATTCCCATGCTACTTCCGCAGCACAGCGCCCCACTGTTACCCCCACACGTGGTAATCCACGCGCAAACCAGAGAGAAGAAGAGTCCCAACATAATCTCGATACCGATACAACAGATCCTCTTACCAAAGTTCCACATCATCCATCATGGCCCAGCGCAGTCCAACGTCCACCACAGTGCTATCCACACAGATGTCAAACATATCATCACACATGACAATGTAAAAATACCGATAATTTCGCAAACTGTGTCCCACACCAGTTCAAATATCACCCACCCAACATCGGCATCAGTGATACCGATATTAATACCGATACATCACAACCTGGTACCGGTACAAGATCTGTCAGTCATACCGTTACAGAAGTCTGTTAACAAATTGGAGCAGAAGGTGGCACACTACACGGTGATGGAGAAGAAACAGGACAAAGATAATGAAGAAGTGAACAGATTCAGGACATTCTATGGTGGTTATGGTACGGGGTTATTTTTCGGTGGCCAGGGCGCCGGACATGGGTTCCATATATTTGGGTAGCAGTTATGTTTCTAGTTTTAATTAAATAAATTATTTATTTTAATGGTGTTTTTGTTTCATGTAACAGTCAAGTACAAATCTTAAAATGTCTCGTGTTGTTGAAAAGTACTCCTGTGCAAATTATCATAGCAACACACCCAAAAATGTCATGCTGCGTTTCAGAATGTCCGATGCAACGAGAACAATAATTATCCCTTGTTAAAACGCGGTCTAGTTGACAAATCCTTTCACCATGATGACTAAAACTCGAAGCTGTGTTCAGAAATGCTATTAATTGTACTGAAAAGATTCAAGACTATTTTGAATAGTTGATTTCATTTCCTTCTGTACATCTGGTCCCTGTCCACCAATATCAGACATGATTTTACTAAAATGTGACGCAGTTTTAAACACTTGTCTTAATAAATTTTTCCATTGAATATTTACCACTTTTGTGCCCCAGAGCAGTGAAACATTTAACATGCCAGAGGGAATGAAAAGGATGGTATTTAAAAGTACTTCAATTTATTCCCATTTCATTTACCTAATTTTGCCTGTGTTCCACCAAATATACTGAATGTGCACCAAAATATGTTCATTAAAATATGTCATAACGAGGTGTAATAAAAAAAAATCTACCTAAGCAGGGTCGACGAAGGCCCGCTTCGCGGGGCTTCTATTTCTGTGTACAAGGTTTAAAGGAACCAAACCAAACCGAACTTCGGGGTGTCCCTGAAATCTTGCTAAAGCGAGTTTTAGATTTGGTGACCATTTATCCATTTTGGTGTACAAAAAGAATTATTGATGCGCATTTAAATTTTAGCCGAATAAAAACAATTGAATTAGCGAACAGATTAAAATTAAAAGGCACGTCCAATTTTTTAATTTTTTTACCAGAATTCACCTGCACGGATGAGTTAATACAATTATGACGTCCCCAAATATTTGGCTCATGGCAGCAGTCGACCGGGTGCACCGCAATAGCCCGCAGTGTACTTGATCAAAAACGTCACACAATGTAAACAGATACAAAACTTCCAGTTTATACAAAAGATTGAATCTATTCAATGCTTCTTCTTTTCAAAAACTTCAAACGACTTTTGTAATTGGTTTTCATGTTATGCGCATGTGTCGTGGAACAATAAGATCAATCTGATGGATATTTTTTTGGGTGTGAATTTGGACGTCTATAAAGCCGGAAACACATTATTTAACACGCCACGCGACTAGTGATGGGCCGGAGGGAAGAAAAATATGGGAGGGAAAAAAAAGATTGGGAAAATATGGGAAAATAAAATAAATTCCCGGAATTTTCCCAAACGACGGGAAAATAAATATTGAACCAATAACAATGTTAAAAATATGTAAATAATTATTGTATTAGGTGGTAATAAGGTGGTAGTAAGGCCTGCAACCGCTGGGTCATGCCAGTATTGATGTAGGTACTCTTTTGACATACTCATGGACTCAAAGTCTCAAACAGAACTTAATTGTTCGGACCCTCGTATCCAAGGCGATAGGAGGGTCCGTACATTGCTTACTGCTTATCGAATGCATCACTCACGGTCTTCGGTTATGAGATTGTATATTCGAGGTTGAGATTTTCTAAACGTTAAGACTTTGCTTGACACTAATGGTCGCATGGAAATATGACAGAACAAGGAGCTTCACGGACGTTTTTTCCGGGCCGTACATAAGCCTGATGCAGATGTAGACATATCTGCGTCGGTAGCCTGGCTACGATCCGGAGACTTCTTTGGAGAAACCAAAGGTTTTGTCAGAGCAATAATGGATGAAGTTCTGATGACATACAGGGTGATTTTTTAGTCACCATCCAAATTTTAATATATTAATCTTTGGCGAAAATCATTGAATACGTGTTTTTTCTTTTTGTATCAATCAATACAAAAATATCGAGATATCACGTCTCAATGTTATCTATAAAAAGTTGATGAATCTGGACACCGCGCTGTGATGTGTCGCTCAGGTGTAGCGGGGCGGGGCGGGGGGTCAGCGGGGTGCGCTCTGCCCGTTTCATGCGTCGGCAAGTGTATATTATTAACGTTTAGCTTAGTGACCACATAGAGCGGATGAGAAAATGATTTAATAATGACAATTTGACGCATCGATTTTTTTCAAAAATGGGTTTAGTGATTGATACCTAATGCATAGAAAAATTTTGGACGGTGGTAAAAGTCACCCTGTATAACTACCGGAGATTTATTGTGAAGGATAGCAGGGCTGACATAATGTCGGGCATGCCACCGTGTCCAGGCGAATCAATCTATCACATTTTCTCCGGGTGTTCTCGTCTCGCTAACGGAGAATATTTGCATAGACACAACCCTGTAGCCAGAATAATCCATCAACTTGCTCTAAAATACAACCTTGTGGAATCAGAAGTGCCGTACTACAGGTATGTGCTCGACCCAGTTCTCGAAAGTAGCAATATGACTGCGATATGCACGCGCTGCGTGAAGAGCTCCATCGCGATCTCAGGGCAGTATGGAGGGAGCGTCGGTCGCAACAGAGGTCCGGGTACGCTACAATCGCGGCGGTAACACCCTCTCTTAGAGGAGTGCCTGGATAGGCGGCTCGGCGTCCTGACCTACCGCATGACGCAGGTCCTCACCGGACACGGAAGTTTCATGAGGTACATGTGTCGGATGGGGAAGCAGGAAACGCCTGGGTGTCACCACTGCGAGGACCGCCCGGAGGACACGGTGGAGCATACGGTGCAGGTCTGCCCCGCTTGAGCAGAGCACCGCCGTGTCCTCACGGCAATAGGCAGAGACCTCTCGCGCCCGGCTTTGGTCGAAGCCATGCTTTGGGGCGAGACGGTGTGGGATGCGGAGGATCCTTCTGCGAAGCAGTCATGCATGGGCCGAGTGAGGGAGAGGACAGCGTCAGCGTCCGTCCACCCCAGCCGCAGTGGTAGACGCCCACGGCGCCGGACTTCGGCAGACGGATCTCCAGCCACCGTAGGCGCGGGCATGCGGGCGGCGAGTAATAGGCGACTAGCTGTCCGACCATGGACCATGTCCGGGTCAACGGCGCGTTGTGTTCCACACGTGCCTGAAAAGGCACGTGTGGAACACAACGCGCAAATCAAATCAAATTCATGAATACGGTCAAGCATTTATTTTTGACCGTATTCATGAATTTGATTTCTGTTTGAGTTCGTTCACCCGTGTGTAGCGTTCACAGCTGATTCCAATGTTTCCATCACATTTTGCAGACTTTAAACTGGCAATTCATCGAAATACTTACAAATAACTTATTTTATTGGCCATATTAATAGGCCAAAAGAAAAATGCTTGAAAAAAAAATTGATGATTTTGAAAAAAAAAAATGCCAAAAAATATTCTTTTTGGAATGTACTTGGTTATTGATACGAGTAAGCACACTTAATTCTTGCAGTTAATTCTTTAAGACCATAATATTACGTTGAAAATCTGTTAGAGGCTCGAGAGTTTACGTTTGCCATTTTGTCTACAAGCAAGACTAAAAAAAATATAAATTGTTAGATTAGAGCTATGATTATGTGGCTATTTATACGTACAATACCCACTTTTCAGCGCACCAAGTAATAGATCTATCTTCAAAGTCAGCTGATTATCTACTATTATAGGTATAAAGCCGCATTTATAGCAAAACTAATATTCAAAAAACAACCTAATAATCAGAAAAAGATCGGTGTGATACTTTTGAGACTTGTTCGAAGTTGATTTTAAGTCTTTTTAAATAAATACGTATCAACAAACATTTTCATACATAAAATCCCTTACTTTTATGCTGTAACCATACTTTTACAATGAATGTCTTTTTTTTTAACCACTCACATGCATGCACAGACTCACAAAAATGCAAAACTTTGTAAAAAATAAATTAAATTGCATATTTTTATACGAAAAATATTTTCCCGTCATTTGGGAATATTCCCGGGAAGAAATGGGAAAATATCGGGAATTTTCCCAACTCGGGAAAATTCCCGGGCAAAAACCCATCACTACACGCGACGCAACGTGTCGACACCCGATGTGCAGTGAGCGCGTGTCGTCGCGTCGGGTGTTCATAGTGTGATTCTGGTCATACAAAACAATTACATTTGATTTGACTCAACACGCATCACGTTTCGTCGGGTGGCGTCGGGTGTTAGTAATGTGTTTCCGGCTTTAGAGTGGATTAAGACAAACAGACAAATGAACTATAATAGATAGATTCTTTGAAGGATGACATGGCTAAATAGATGACTGTTGAGAAGTAAATAGAAGAACACAGGACCACAGAAGACAGAAAAAACATAAAAATGATTAAATTCCCATAACGCGTCTTAGGGCCCTCGCCCACGGGCGACTTTTTGTAGTGATGCAGTCGCGATGCTCTCGCGCGTAGCATCGATACAGACGCGAAGCAGTTGCCAGCTGTGTGCCCGCGCCCACGGGACCCGATTCAGTCGTGATGCAAACGTGATTCGGTCGCGATGCAGTTTGTGGTTACGACAATTCTAATTCAAACAATAATGATTAGTTAATGATTTGACTGATTTCTGTCTGTGTCGCACTGATGTTCGGTTCCTACTCAAGCGCCGCGCCACACTCCCTCCCCCCTCTGTTCTCTCTCCAATGTCATCTGACGCAGTCGCGCGTTTGTATCGATACAATCGCGATGCAGTAGCGCGTTCGCGATGCAGTAGCGTGTTGGCATCGCTATTGTAGCGCGTTGCAAATGCGACTAACACGCGTTAGAAGAGATGCTTTCAAGCGTTTGCTAAACGCGCGACTGCATCGCTACAAAAAGTCGCCGTGGGCGAGGGCCCTTACCGTCCGATCTTGGCCCATGCCCGGTCCCACGGCGCTTCGTGTTTGCAGCTCAAAGAGCTGTCAGCAACCTCACGGGGCTCTCCTTAGGGGGCCAAAGCCTGCCGGGGTCACGAGACTGTCTTATCAGTTAAGCGTGACCTTGGATTGTGGGTAAAGGGCTATTGAACGAACACAGTAGTTTTTAGTCAGTACGAGTCTGATAGTTCCTCTTGTCCCGCTCTGGGTGGGAGGACTCGTTTGATGCTTTTACCAGGCCATGTAAAAAAAGACGCTGTGGTACAGTTTTACTTGTACATCTTCGGCTAGTAGGTAGTAGCCTACAATATGCTGAATTTGTAGATTCAAATAGCCTAGCACTCCATGAAGTAGATCTTCTGCCTTTCCTATACCATGTGAAGTAATCGTAACAAATTGCAGCAATGTTTTATTTGTTCCTTTTATCTGGAGCAGCCGTCTGTCGCCAGATGTGTACTATGTGTAGCCGACAGATATTCCTTTAATTTAATTGATGACGTTCTACTCCAGACTGCCCTGTTGGTCTCGTGGTTGTGGTCGCGACTCCTGAGCGTGGGATCCTGGAATCAACTGCCGGGTTGGGAAAAAAGTGCTATTGGGTTTTTCTTTAAGAATTTCTCAACAACTAGCAGTCCGGAGTGCCTCGTAAAGCACGTTAAGCCGTTGGTCCTGCACCTGATCTCTAAACTGCTCGTGTTGCATTGCCGCCCCGTCGGAGTATGAGAGTAAAGGAACAGAGAGTTCACCTGTGCAGTGCCTGCGCAAACACTTGCGCTTTATAGTATATCCCGTGCAGATGGCAAATGTCCGTTGAGATTGGCCGCCGTGGCCGAAATCAATTAGGAGGTTTTTACTCCAACGTATCCTCTCCCTCACGCGTCCCGCCTCTTCATTTCTATAAATAATTCTCAGCAGTAAACCACAATGCCAACACAATTTATGCGTTAGTTGTTTATCGGCTATCGCCATTTTGTTGAGCAACTTTCACCGAGTGTCAAGTTCAACTGACCGCGCTCAGTCACTGTTTAGACGTCACTAGAGTGAGAGTGAAGATAGTAATAAAATAATAGTCACAAAGTCAAAGGCTATAATTAAATGCAGTAATAAATTAAATAAATCAATTACAAACGTCCAAAATTGTTAATTTACAATTCATCATTGAAAGCATAAAATTTTCTGTTTTTTTTTATTTCTCTGTGTTCAAATTAAACTAGGTGTCGAGATAGAATGTGTGAATGAATAATTTATATTTTGCTAAATAATGTTGTGCGGGCCAAGTTCGCGCTTCGTGTACCGTTAGCAAATTAATTTACTGACCCGTGATACATTTTTGAGTGTATTTTTAGATAGTGTCAAAATGGTCATTCTGTATTGGATTTTTTAGTTATTTATGGAACCTGACTGGTGAGTTCTATCAGGTGGAAAGTTGAAATAGGATTAAACGTAACCGTGCTAAAATTGCCCTAAAGGATGATTCACGCTACACCGTGCCGTGTCCCGTCTGTGCCGTGTCCGGTCCCCGGACGGGGCACGGTCCGACATTGTACTTAGTGTAGGTATTTTTTTTTAATGATTCATGTTTAACCGTGTCTCGTCCGTGCCCTGGACGTGCCCCGTCCGAGCCGCAAGCATGAATCATTCGACTTCGAATATTAGGTATCCGGATATAGCAGAATAACAGTACATTCCTTTTTTTCTTTTTTAAAATCGTACTATGAATTTCTCCTGTTTCGTTTACAAACATAATCATCAGAACAACGCCTTAAGGTTTCTTCCGAAGCCCAGAGAGTTTGGTACTCCAAGGAAGCTCACGTATAGGTATGGCTGCTATTGAGTCACCAGTGCCAGTGCCGGATTAGCCATATAGCAGGAGGCAGCAAATGCTACGGGCCCCGCGCCTTAGGGGGCCCCGCGCCTGTGCCCAAAAAAAGAAATCACAAATATGTAATACACCTTGGCTATTCTTAAAGTGAGCGATTGGCCACACTGTCACTGCTAACGCCTCGTTACAGTCGTCTCTTCAATATAATCCACATTGCAGCAATGTAATCCACATTGAGGCATTTCGTATTGAGAGTTTTGCTCCAAAACCTCCAGCGGCCGCCCTCAGGCTACTCCTGCCCAATTTCAGTGAGCCAAACGCCTCATGCAAGGAGGCCATACGCCGGCGTCGTGCGGTCCCTAGCTCTCTACGGGGCTCCCGTGTGGTCCCTGATTAGCATTCGGACGCGACCACTAAAGCTGGTCGCATGCCAGGGGGTCATGGCTATCCGGATGATCTGGGGATATCGCACGATCGCCAGCGAATCGGCCAACCTCCTTGCCGGATTGCTGCCCTGGGATCTGGAGGCGACTGCCCTCCATCGCGTCTATGAGTGGCGCGTGGAGGCGCAGCGCCGGGGTGTATCTCCGTTGCTTCTAGAAGAGAAGGCACGCCGGGAAGAGCTCAAGGGCAGTATGGAGGGAACGACTGTCGCAACCCAGGTCCGGGCACGCCACAATCGCGGCGGTAAGACCCCTTTTTGAAGAGTGATTGGATAGGCGTCATGACGTCCTTACCTACCGCATAATGTTTCGGAAGGTACCTGTGTCTGATAAGGGGGAGGAAACGCCTGGGTGTCACCACTGCAAGGATCGCCCAGAGGACACGGTGTAGCATACAGTGCAGGACTGCCCCGCTTGGAAAGCACCGCCGTGTCCTCACGGCGGCGATAGGCGTAGACCTCTCGCGCCCGGCATTGATCGAGGCCATGCTTCGGGGCGAGACGGAGTGGGAAGCGGTAGCCTCCTTCTGCGAAGCAGTCATGCTCGCGAAGAAGAAGGCGGGCCGCATGAGGGAGAGGACAGCATCCTCCCTTCACCCCAGCTGCAGTGACGGACGTCGGCAGACGATCTCTGGCGGTCACCGTAGGCGCGGGCACGTGGGTGGCGAGTAATGGGCGACTCGCTGTCCGACCATGGACCAAGGGTCGACGGCATGTTGTGTTCCATCACGCGCACCTCAAAGAGTGTCAGCATGATGACGGGGCCCCCTTCTCGAGGGCCAAACGTACGGGGGTCGCGAGACTTATCATTACCGTGACCCCGATACGTAAAGGGCTATTGAAGGACACCGTGGATTTACCGCTAAAAAAAGAGGCAATGTAACTCTAGGGCCCCATGGCTACATTTGCTACGGGCCCCGCACCGGCTTTATCCGGCACTGAGTCCAGTGCCGTCACAACATTTAACAGAATATAGAATATTTGTAAACAAACTGAAGAATTACTCAAGACTTTCTGTTATCGAACATAAACATTGTAACTTTGACCCCTAATACCTAAGTTATCTCTTCCTATTAAACAATATAAATGCTATCAAAAACAAAACTTAAAAAAACCGACCAACCAGTTCTTTGACCATAAAAGTTTTGAGATTCATGTAGGTAAAAAGTCGAGTCATTCACGAACATTCACGCCTGCAGTACATCAACCTTCCTCAATCTGTCAAACTTCTTCAATAGATTTTCAAAGGTTTATAATGTTCGACTGGTAAAATTTGACAGATTCGGATAGGTTGAGGTGCTGACGTTAGGGAAGAAAAATTAAAAAGTTGTAATAAAAGAATATTTGACACAGAAATTCCAGTCATAAATTAAAAAACTGAGAGAATGTTAGAAACTGAGAGAATGTTACTAACCAGCAAAAAAAAATTGCGTGCAATTTTTTGCATGCAGCTTGTAAATGTGCCCTTATTCTAGACGTCTTATATTCCAACAAATTAAATGTCATAAATTAATTATAAAAGTAGATTTCAACTTCAATATAACTGTTTTGCTTCATTCATCTTCGTGAACTTTGGCTCCACAAAATTATCTTTTCATAAATATAAACATTCGTTTCCTTACATTGATGATAGTAGTAGGTATATATTTAAACAGAGTCGTCGTGTCGACTACTTAAATATACATTATTTTAGCGAATAAAACAAAATAGAAAAGATAAAAATTAATAAAGAAAGTGTTAAGTTGGCAGAAAGTCGAAAAAATAAAAAGTTATCAATAAATTAAGAACTTCGAACATGAGGTGAGTATGAGATTTTTTTTCATCTGTAAAATAATAACTCATCAATTTATCCAAAGAGGTTTGAAGGTATTGGCAATGTATTGGCGCTATCGGTCGCCCGCCATTTCTTTTTCCAAAATGATGTACGATGCATATTGAAAACTTATGTTGTTCACCGCAGTTCTGAAAAATAATAATCAAGGTGGAAAAGTTGAATTTTTTACACGACTTCAGGAATTCAGTATACATTTCATAATATAATTAATTCTTAATAATTAAGTACGGCCGGCAGGTCAACCTACCTCGCAAACTTTATCAGATTTTCAACTTTATCACAATAGTGGAAGGTTAATATTCGATTGGTATTTGACAAATTGGGGTAGGTGGTGCCTGCTAGCGTCTGTACATAACTGCTAGGTTCAACAAACATTGTACACATGACTATGATCTTTAATATTAAATTAAATTAAAACTAACTGCGAAAGTGATTCCAACAATATCCACAGCAATTATTATTTATTTATTATTTCACAGAGTGCTCGTCTTCACAATTTTGGCGGTAGTGATCGGCGTTGACAGCAAGGTCCCGCCAGGTAAGATCTTAGCTTATAATTCAGCTTTCATCACAATAATTTTACGAAATATTCTAATCTACAGTTTAAACAATTTCTTTTTTAGAATTTATAGAAAACAAGCCAGTCAGCAAGGCATACAAGTTGATGTACCAATCAAAAAAGTGGATTGATGCCAAAGAAGAATGTAAAGCTTATGGCGGTTCGCTAGCTGTGCCTAAGTCACAGGTAAGTGTTTTGAAATTATTCGTAGAGTTCTTCAGAAAGACCAGTTGCATTATTAAGATTGGTTAGTAAGAAAAGAAGAAAGATTTGTAAATCACGCGTAGCATAGCGATTCTATCTCTATTCTACCAAGAAAAGACAAAGTTATTTCATCGTTATTCCTGTTTTTTTTGCACAAGTATGACACGATTCGTACACCAGTAAAGAATAGAAACATATCTCTTCTATATTTTAAACATTGATATGCTTAAATCGATAAAAATCTTTTACGTTCTGTCATTTTGTCTATTCTCGCGTCGACAAAACCCGTTTCTACGGCGCCATGCTACGCGTGCTGATAGGTTAACGTGGACAAGACGAAAGGGTTATGTAAGGGTCATAGCAGTAACTTTCTTCTTTTTTGTGTTCTTGGCACACCAAACTTACAATTTTGAAAAGGTATCGATCCCCGCACGGAACATATATTTGTATGAACTGCGATCAGGGTGATTGTCTACGTGAGTTTCTGTTTGTAAACGCACCCACGACACAGGAGACATTCCTAGTGAGGGTAAAAGTTTAAAAAATGGACCCTAAACATCTCTACACAGCTTCACAGGTGTCAACGCAAATAATAATATGACTGCATGTTTTAGTTCGGGGTCTAAAACATGCAGGATTAGGTGATTAGATCACACGATCCACCCCAAAAACATTTAACTCCTGTAATTATCACATTTTTCACGTCTAGAAAAGACTTTCAAACAAAGTGACAGCTGAAAATCACTGCTTATTTCCAAAAAAACATCTTGTGATAGAAAAGTTAAACGCGAATTAAAAACATCTGTAGAAGAAAAGATAAACGAAAACTGAAATTAAATTCTGAACATCTAAAGGAACCGCTGTTCACTGCTCAGCCTAACAAACAAACCTGAAAACATTTCAAATCAAACTGAACAGCCAAAGTCGAGTGTTAGCAAGAAAAAGTTTAGTGACAGGCAGAACGAGAAGCAATCCCAGTTGGCGGGCGGCGATCTCAGCTTAAAGAAATAACTTGTACAATGGCGGAAGGTGACACGGTTGACTCTCGCAACTTGGCTATCGATACGCCATTTCTTTTCATTTTATGTAGCACCTAGAGGTGTATTTTAGTTTTAATAGTGCTGATTTAAGGTTTTGTTTCACCACTCAGACAAAACACAATCGACACAATGTGGAATTAAAAACGTTAACAAAAGAATATTAATTACTAGAAAAATGTGGAAGTACGGTACTTAGATACCTATACCATTTGTGTTACGGAATATTTGGCACATTATGGAACACCGAGCCGCAGCAAAAAAGCGTTAATTATTCAAACCAGAATCAGTATCCCTTCGCCAATCATCTTCTTCTTCTATATTAATAATTTCGTCAAGGGGTACGGTAGACTCGATCGAAAGCTTACCTGAATAATAAAACATTAAAAAATAAAGATTTCCAGTCGACAACATATATCCTCAAAATCCGGATTGTTGAGTATTTTGTAAAATTCTAATGATTCTAACCAGACAGATCGCAGCCGCCATATTGGCCAATGACGCGAAACGTCACTGACATCGGGTATCATGTTGTGAAGTTTTTATTTCTTTTGCTTTTCTTTCTTTTTGGCAACCGAGTCGATAGCACTGTTAGCATGCCAGTGTCATGTGGTGTATTAAGTAGTTACTAAACCTCCTCAACACGTTTCTACACTACGCTATTCATTTTAAAAAAACAATGAACTGTAACTTAGGTCAGTGTCCGACAGATAAAGTAATTGCAAGAATTTTCCTTTCTGATCGAGAACGATATTACTACCGGCTACTACTTCTTCACGTGAAAGGGCCGACTTGCTTCAGAGAGGAAATAACCTATAAAATATTATTTACTAGCTTTCTCATTCATTACAAACTAACATGTACATTAAAAAAAACATAGGTACAGTGGCGATCAAAATTCCATGCGTACGCTATCAAAGAAATTGCTTAACGTTTAGTGTGACTTATGACCTTCTACTTTCGAGATACACAATAATCCTTCAACTATTAAGTTCATAATTTCAACGTCTAAATATGAGTTCAGTTGGCCCAGTGGTTTTGGCATTTAGGACATAAATGCGTTAGTCGAAAGAGGTGCGAGTTCAAATTTCACGCAGCAGTTGATAGACTTTTTGTGGGTTTTTACTCGATTGTTAAAAATTATAATTTATTTTATTGCGTTTGTTTGGAATTTCCGTGTGTTTTTTCTTGTATTTGTTGGTTAGTGTCGTGTGATTTAATATAATTATAACGGTATTGTTAAATATTGTCAAAATGCAAGCAAAAATTAATATAAACACAAAAATAATACTTAATTCAATAACTAATATATGTATAACTTATTTAAAAATAAATAAGCGTTAAAACAAAATAAAAATAAATAAGTTATTGTAACAAAGTAAACAACGCGCGCACGCCTAACACGATCGCCCACCGGAGCACACGCGTGAGGTCTCGTTGCATACGCACACAGACGCGCCCCGAGCAGGTATAAAAGACCTGCCCGGCTCGCCTAGCAGCAGTTCGACTCTGCGAGGGCTTTGTATCCGACGATACGGAACGACTCCCTAGCAAGTTGAGCGCTCTGCTTATAATACGTCACGCTGGTGGTACTTTCGTAACACGGAATATTACCGGTGTGTCTTATTATTCGTGGAGTTATTTAGCTTGTAGCGCTTCCCGCTTTGTTCATTCTCGTAATATTTTATTAGTTTGCTTTTGCTCAAAGATTGTTTAGTTTAAAATCACTGTTGATGATTGTGTTATACATATTTCATTCGCTTCATATTTGTTTTGTATAAAATATATAGCATTGTATAGCTTTTATATATTTTCTAAATCGCCTAGCTTGCATTGGTTTATTAGCTTACTGTAACTGTTTTCTCATATTACTACAATCTCATGTTTGCATTTTAAAACTATTTGTATTCATCATTGCATAAACATAGTATCGTAGTCGCCTAGCTTGCACTGGTCTATTGGCTTTGCTATTTTTTTGTATCACCTACCTTCTGATTATAATATTAGCTTAAGCAATTTTTTCCATGCTACCTGGCTTTGTTTTGTATAACATTCCTGTGTTTCGTATGTTATTTTGAATATAGGTCTTAAGTATTTCTCCCTGGAGTATTATTTACCAAGAACCCCACTACAAATTGACGCCCCAACGTGGATCCTCCAAAGAAAAACCTTAGACCTAGACCAACAGTACAGACACAGAGGTTTACAATAAAGGACTACCCGCAGAGAGGGAAGAAAACAAATACGATGGATAGTAAGAGTGGTTCTCCTTCAACTTCATCATCAATAACTATGTCAACTGATCAGTTTCAACAACTACTCTCAGCAGTTGCTTCAGGGTCAAAGCATAGGAGTTCCATGGTAAGATGTCCGGTGAAATTTAATGGCAATAAGAGCGCTTCTGAGGTCGAGTCTTTTCTAGCAGCAGTGCGTGTGTTCAAGAAGGTTGAATGTATAGAAGACGAAGACGTATTAACAGGGCTGCCATTAATTTTAACAAATGATGCTGCTACTTGGTGGCAAGGCATTAAAAACCAGGTAAAAACTTGGAATCAGTTCGAAGAACGCTTGCGGCACGCATTTGCGCCCAAGAAGTTGGCATTTAAAATATATCAAGAGATAGTGGAAAGAAAGCAAAAGAAGGATACATTGACGGAAATATTTATAGCAGAAAAACGTGCCCTCATAGCCGAATTACCTGCACCAGGTCATACTGAACAGCAAGAGATTGATTTAGTATTCGGCCAAATTCGTTTTGAGATAAGAGAAAGAATATCTAGAGAAGCTATAGAAAATTTCGATGATTTATTAGATAAGGCTAGAGAGATTGAGCGAAATTTAGGAGAAAGAGCTGAAGTAAAACAGATCTCTAAAGGAACAGATAGCATTCCCAAGGGTAAAACTAGATGCAATTACTGCAGACTTCCAGGACACACTGCGGATGTCTGTAGAAAACGTCTGAAAGTTGAGCAGCAGAAACCTGCAGAGAAGCCAGGGGAAACTAAGTCTGAAGATAAAGTGAAGCCAAAATTTTCATGCTACGGATGCGGCGAACCAGGTGTCGTTCGAAGTCGTTGTCCGAAGTGCAATGTTCAGCGCATAGGAACGGAAGACATCAATTTCTGTTCCCTAAACACTGCGAGCACTAGATGCCTTAGACCGATAGTGCCAATTAGTATTGGAGGTATAAAAGGCACTGGGTTCGTAGACACATGTGCTAGATCGAGTGTAGCCTCGTATCAACTTTTCGTTTGTTTGAAGAAAGAAGGATATGACTTCAAAAAGGAGACTATGACCATAACGTTAGCCGATGGTATACCCAAAATGCAGATTGTCTTGACTGTTACAGCGCCTGTTGAAATTTATGGAAAAGTTATAAATACTTCTTTCATTGTTATGCCTTATGCGAAAAGTAACAAGACATTACTTGGAGTTGGTTTCATCGAAGAAGCCATGATGGTTCTGAACCTACCTCAGCTAACATGTCGGTTCCTTGATGATCCTGTGAAAATTTATGACTTGAAACAAGAAGACATTTGTGAGACAATGATCGCCGATTTGATTTGTATTGGTAGTTTACCAGAGATAATTTCTCCAATGGGTAGTACACCAGAAAATGCTGTTACTCCGAAATCGATACCATCGAGTCACGTCGAACAAACTTTGATTCGACCTTATGGTCCCGTGATGAGAGTGTCTTCAGACGTATCAGAAGATGTACCTGTACAAACGCAAAGTGAGCCGTTAGTTGCTAATGACGCACCCACTAATATGGAGATTTGTCAAGCAAGTGCAGCGCGTCCACAGACACCTACGTATGGTCCACTAGTGCCAATTGAGTTTTCTACTCCACCGAGTAAGCGCCAACGACTGTTTGATGGCCATTCTCCAGTGGTAGATGCATTGTATCGAGATGCTAGAAGGTCGATAGATGAAAGTGCCATAGAATTGTCACCAAACTCCAGATCTTTGTTCAATTCACCTAGTACGGATATTTCAGCCATGGACGCCGAAAAGCCTGACTGTGTTCTAAGCAATGACGAGTTTATACGTTTGCAAAATCTTTTAGAGAGGAATGCAAGTACATTTGTTCCCAATGGAAAACCTACAACCCAGACGGAGCACTTCATTGACACAGGAGATCACAGACCGATTTCCGTCCCACCGTATCGTTTATCGCCTGCGAAAACTCAAATTCTGAAAGATGAAATAAGCAAGATGCTTGCAGAAGGGATAATAGAACCATGCAACTCTCCGTGGTCTGCACCTGTAGTTATGGTTCCTAAGAAAGATGGTGGAACACGAGTTTGCATTGACTATCGTCAACTCAATGCAGTTACTATACCAGATGTGTATCCACTACCTCGTATAGATGATCTATTACACGATGCTAAACCGACACCCTATATGTCTACCATAGATCTACGCGCAGGGTACTGGCAGATAAAAGTAAAGCAGGAAGACCAATGCAAGACTGCTTTTGTTACACCATTCGGCATGTACAAGTTTTTACGGATGCCCTTTGGTTTGCGCAATGCACCAGCCACTTTCCAACGATTGATGGATGGTTTCCGCGTGTCCTTGAGTCACGTTAAGCTCTTCGTCTATATCGACGATCTCATCGTCCTGTCGCCATCATTTGAGCAACATCTGAGCGATCTTCAAGATGTCTTCTCCCGACTTCAAGAATATAACTTGACAGCTAATAAAGAAAAGTGCAAATTTTGTTGTTCGAGGGTTAAGTATTTGGGACATTATATTACCCCAAAGGGACTAGAAATGGATCCTAACAAGGTCAGTGCGATTGTAAACATGACTGCTCCTACCAATTTAAAGCATTTACTTTCGTTCTTGCAAATGTGTTCTTGGTACAGAAGATTCATTCCTGGATTTGCTAAAGTTGCTGAACCCTTAACCCGCCTAACCAAGAAACAAGCTAAATGGCTGTGGGAGGACGAACAAGAAGCTGCCTATCACAAACTTAAAGAACTTCTCACGACTAGTCCCATATTGGTTCAAGCAGATGACTCCAAACCTTATATAATTAAAACCGATGCCAGCAACTATGCTATCGGTGCAGTTCTCGTGCAGGGGGAGGGTGATCAGGAACACCCCGTAGAATACGCCAGTCGATTACTAAATCAAGCCGAAAGAAACTATTCTACGACTGAACGCGAGGCACTTGCAGTTGTATGGGCACTCAATAAGTTTAGAGGATATATAGAAGGGACGCCTATTACAATCCTGACGGATCATCAGGCTCTCAAATGGCTAATGTCGTTAAAATCCCCAACTGGACGATTGGCAAGATGGGCGCTCCAGTTACAGCCGTATGATATAACAGTAAAGTACATCACTGGGAAGACGAACGTCGTAGCTGATGCTTTATCTCGCCCTAATTGTGATACTGACACTAAAGAAAACTGTGGAATATGTAGTATTGTGATAGATACACCAAGGAAAAACCCTAAAGAAGTAAGAGAGGCACAAATGAAGGACAAAAACATAGAGAAGATAGTAAAAGCATTCGAAAGTAATAATGAAGAAGAAGCACGATACTGGTGTCAAAAGGGTTACGTTATGAATAACGGTTTACTATACCGCTACAACCCTGATGGTGATAGTGAAAATAGTCAGATTCTTGTGCCAGAACATGAACAAACCAATGTTATATCAGCATATCATGATGAACCTACCGCCGGTCATTATGGTACAGAGAAAACGTTTGCTAGAATAGCTCAACGTTATTATTGGAAAGGCATGAGGAAGGACATCGAAAACTACATTCGAAACTGTCTGTCATGCCAAAGATACAAACCGTCAAATATGAAACCAGCTGGACTTCTTCAAACAACTGCAATGAATAAAAGATTTGAAGTAGTCGCTTTTGATCTGTTTGGCCCATTACCTGCGTCATACAATGGAATGACCTGGATTCTCATCGTTGAAGATCTTGCATCTAGATGGGTAGAATTGTTCCCGCTAGAACAGGCAACTGCAACTAATTGCGCAATGACTCTCATTAATGAGGTATTTTTAAGATACGGCATGCCACGAAGAATTATCAGTGACAATGGCACACAATTTGTTAGTGCTGTTATGCAGCAAGTAGCCTATTGCCTTGGCATTAAGCATGCATTTACGCCCGTTTATCATCCTGAAACGAATTCGGTAGAACGTCGCAACAGAGACCTTAAAACTCAGCTCGCCATACTTGTAGGAGATGATCATCGGACCTGGTCAGAGAAATTACCAAGCATCCGATTCGCAATGAACACTGCAGTTTGTTGTTCGACTGACCACACTCCAGCATACCTTACATTCGGTCGAGAATTGAGAACGCCCGATGATAATGAACATGATCTACGTGAAATAATCTCTTCAGAAAATTTCATTCCTGAAATTACACCTAAACTGTTAGCATTAGCAGAAACATTAAAAAGAGTTAAAGAAGTACAAGAAGGAAAAGAAGAAAAGCGAAAGGAATATGTAGATAAAAGCAGAAGACCTAGCCCTAAATATAAACCTGGAGATCGAGTTCTCGTTGATGCACACACCCTCAGTAAGACCGTCCAAGGATTCAGCTCAAAACTTGCCCCACGTCGAGATGGCCCTTATATAATCTTGAAGAACCACGGACCAAGCTCTTACCATGTCGCAGACCCTAAAACACCAAACCAGAGTGTAGGGCTATACCATTCATCTGCATTACGCCCTTTCCAAAGTGAAACTGAAAGTCCACTACCAGCACCAGCTCGGCCAATTCGAAAGCGTGGACGACCACCTAAAACAGCAGACCCACTTACCTCTGTTGAAGTAACAACCACAAAACTTCTGAAACCCACTCGAGGACGACCACGAAAGGATACTTTGAACCTGCCTTCCTCGTCGAGACGTCTTCGGAGCCAGAGGGGGAGATTGTAACAAAGTAAACAACGCGCGCACGCCTAACACGATCGCCCACCGGAGCACACGCGTGAGGTCTCGTTGCATACGCACACAGACGCGCCCCGAGCAGGTATAAAAGACCTGCCCGGCTCGCCTAGCAGCAGTTCGACTCTGCGAGGGCTTTGTATCCGACGATACGGAACGACTCCCTAGCAAGTTGAGCGCTCTGCTTATAATACGTCACGCTGGTGGTACTTTCGTAACACGGAATATTACCGGTGTGTCTTATTATTCGTGGAGTTATTTAGCTTGTAGCGCTTCCCGCTTTGTTCATTCTCGTAATATTTTATTAGTTTGCTTTTGCTCAAAGATTGTTTAGTTTAAAATCACTGTTGATGATTGTGTTATACATATTTCATTCGCTTCATATTTGTTTTGTATAAAATATATAGCATTGTATAGCTTTTATATATTTTCTAAATCGCCTAGCTTGCATTGGTTTATTAGCTTACTGTAACTGTTTTCTCATATTACTACAATCTCATGTTTGCATTTTAAAACTATTTGTATTCATCATTGCATAAACATAGTATCGTAGTCGCCTAGCTTGCACTGGTCTATTGGCTTTGCTATTTTTTTGTATCACCTACCTTCTGATTATAATATTAGCTTAAGCAATTTTTTCCATGCTACCTGGCTTTGTTTTGTATAACATTCCTGTGTTTCGTATGTTATTTTGAATATAGGTCTTAAGTATTTCTCCCTGGAGTATTATTTACCAAGAACCCCACTACATTATTTATTAAAAATATTATCATAAAATCAACTGACATTTCAAAAGTTAAGATTCGAACTCAAACTTCATTGATCGTGAACCCACGCTATCGGCACAATCATATTGTTAGATCATAACTAATGAAAGCAATGCAATGGTCACCATCTGTTTTTGTTAGTCAAATATTTTTACTCGTTTCGTTAGTCTAGTACTACTTATTGTCATTTTATTTCGTTTTCAATTTTTACTAATGATGATAATTTATTACCTACAGGGTTTATAATAAAAAAAACATGTAATAACAATAATAATATATTTTAGTTGAAATTATTATAATTCTATGTTTAAAGTTATAAAACTGCTAAAATTATGAATATTATTACTCGACCTGGATATAATGTGAAAAAGATATCGAAAATCATAGATGCAATTTTTATAAATTAAACAAAATTATGAAATTATTAAAATTAATATAAGTAATATAAAACAATAAATAAGAAAATTTAAAAATTCAAAATAAAAACATTATTATTCTCTTCAAATTAAAATAAGTGGTTTTAACAAGGGTAACTTACGTATTATTATCCAATTAGCAATTACAGGGTATTTTTATACATTGCGGACATTTTTAACAAAGTTATCATTATTAAAGCCGTTTATTTGGAAACAGTACCAAGGCACCGCGGCCATGAAACGCAAAGGGCCAGTTGCCTTTTTGCGTTCCAGTGCCGCAAAACCGAGGAAGGCGAGCTCGCTATTTGGGTCATCCCGACTCGGACATGTTAGGTAGGCCCTGGAACACAAAAGAGCAGTTGCCTTTTGCCTTCCAGGTCCGCAAGAACGAGCGAAGTGAGCTCGTGACTTGGGTTATTCTGACAGATTATCTTAGGCCCTGGAATGCAAAGGGCCAATTGACCTTTACGCTCAAGACACATTTCCATAATATAACTTTTTTTCACTAAATTGAATTTGGTGAAACTGAAGAAACTTGTTATGCTCAATAACAAAAATTTTTTGACACCGCGGTACTGGAACGCAAAGGGCAACTGGCCCTTTGCGCTCCAGGGCTGCTATGCTAAAAGGCGATTATTTTGTAACAGTAACGGGGCATAGCGGCCCTGGAACGCAAAGGGCCAGTTGCCCTTTGCGTTCCAGTACCGCGGTGTAAGTTTCTTCAGTTTCACCAAATTCGATTTAGTGAAATAAAGTTATATTATGGAAATGTGTTCTACTTCTGAAATAGAACCACGGAAAAAATATCCAAACTACATAAAAAAATACCCTGTTACAAGTTATTGAGGCAAGTTTAAGGATCGTTTTCTTTACGAAAAGATGTTTGAAACCATACCTCAATTCTTAATCCTTGAATAATAAGTTATCAAATGATGTTCACGTTTTCAGTCTATTTACAATAAATAAACAAAATTCATATCAATAATAGGTCCTCGAGACAATCTTAACGTTTTTTTTTTTATTCTTTTAAACGTTGATGCCTTCAATGTTGAGTACACAATGAACGCTTATTAATTTTGTATTGAATTAGTTATATGGAAACCATTTTCCTTCGTATTCATCACCATTCCCGGACGTCCCTGACGTCCCTGTTTATTCTTAACAACTCATCTCATCATCATGCCATATCTCATCCCACAGACTCATAGTATTTCGCCACTGGAACAAAACATAGAATACTATTATATATTATTTATGCAAAAACAGCTGTTGATCTATTTTACTACTAAGAAAAAACTTTAAAACCACATACTAAGTATCAATCACTTTTTTTACTTTTAAACAAATACTTTTGAATAGGGAATAGATAACCTTATTTATAAAAATATAATTATTAACATGTGGAATGATTAAAATTTAAATGTTAATACTCACACTTAGTCTGGTTTCATTTGATATTTGTTTTAAGTTTAATCCACATATTTATGCAGGGCTTTAATGTTCGCCCTCAATATTTATTTAAATCCAATTGTTAATATTTCACTGCAAAACCACAGGACAGTGTAACACTTATAATTATGCTGTTTACATAGTCACACAAAATAACCAAGAATCAACAACGTTCAATTAGGAGACTCAAAACGAGATAACATAGTTATGCCTACCGCACAAATTGAAATAATTCACTTTTTTTTTTTTTCTACGATCTACCTGCAAAACTTTATTAAACTTAACCATAGATATAGATAGACCTATATCTGTGATTATAACGAACGACCCACAACACTAATGACTTATATTAGTAGTTATACAAAAATCTATTTTAATTATCAAATTCCTACTAAAAAAAGTATTAAAAATAACAAAAAGAATAAAGTAATTATTAAAAATTAAATTAAATAAAGTATTTGGGAAAAAAAAGTGGGATTCGATCCTCCGCAATCGAACGAACAGAAGTTCTATCCGAGCACGATTACCATTGCGCCAGCATTACTTGTAGATCATTAGTTGAAATTATGAACTATATCAAAAGTTAATTTGATATGTATAGTAATAAAACAACTTATAACAAAAGGTCGTAAGTCAAAGTGAAGCGTCAGTCTATTGCTTTGAGAAGTTTATAATTCATTTTTGAACCTGACTATACACATAAAAATACAATTCCTCTTTATAATATTAGGAGTCTGAAACGTTTCACCAACAGTTGTTTGGTCTATGAATTGTTAGTAGGTACGGCGAATCCCCGCTGCCTCGACAAGTTTAGTGTGGCGGGAAGATGACGATTTTGAGACGATAAAAAAAGCATAAATAAAAAAATAAAATTGGATCAGTATCCTCCAACAGCGCTTCGCACTAAAAAAATACATTGTTAAGTACCGACATCCACGCAAACGAAGTCGCGGGCACAGCTAGAACCTTGAGAACCGATGTCTACAGAAATATCTACCTACATTTTGCACCTAGATGTGTATTATGAGTCACGTTTTACCCGAGCGAAGCCGGGTTTTTTCATCTAGTATCATAATAGTCCATAATTATATATAATTTAAATGTACGAGCAATGGATCTTCTTCCAAACTTTCTTGACTTAGAGTTAGTTGAAATACCTGATATTTTGTTTTCAAATATGCACTCGCTTTTATTGTGACACGAACCATGAAAATCACAGAACATCTGTTGTTTCAGGAGGAATTTCAATTCCTGCAGAAGATGGTCCGTGGCATGTCGTACCCACTGATTACAGACACTAACTACAAGCTGCTGGTGTGGCTCGGCATCAACAATTTTGAGGCGTTCCCCATCTGGAGGAATGTCGATGGTAACGTCGCAACTGTTCTTATGTGCCGTTACCTCTCCTTTTTTAAACATTTTGAACACTAGGAAATTATTTGCACAAAGAATCAACCCAGGGACAAATAAGTGAAAACAGGAATATTTTTGTTTCGGTCGGTAGACGCCACAAAGCCACAGCTCCAACCACAGTAGAAGGTCGTGATCTCAATAGTTTTTCTTTTGTATTTTTCAGGTGAGGGCATCAATGATACAGGTTTCAGCCAGTGGGTGAGCAGTGGTGTTGGATTCAGGTAGCTATTGGTAGCTATATTATACTCTTTTCATACATCCTTTTTCATGTACATCCTCACCCATATCTCGACAGCATTGGTCGGTGCAGTAAGTCTTCTTCTTCCATTTATCTCTATCACCGCCAACTCAATATTCATTTTGATTCGTTTCCATTACTCATCGTATCATTTCCAACCCCCGTTTGTCTTTGCACGTACGTAATAATAAACTCCTCTCCAACAGTGATGACCCGAAGGAGCCCCACTGCGTCGGAATGGATGCCATAAACCCTGGTCTCCGAGACTACTGGTGCCACCTTCGGCAGCCATACATCTGCGAGATTAAGGTCCCGACTACAGTAATGAATGAAGCCGAATAAAGTTTCACTTAATGTTATTTAAGACTTAAATTATTACCTATGTATTGAGGTACTTATTAGTTAATTAATTTATTAAAATGATGATCGATAAGTAGAGTTTGGTCTTTTTTTTCGGAATCACTATATTTTTCTTATTTATCATCAGGCAGCCTGTTCACAGACACCACCAGGCTCATTTCAGAGAATTCTACTTGTCACTCGGAACATTACAAGCCGACAAAAAGCCCGCACAATAGCAGTCGTTAAAGCATTTACGTTCAGCAACGTCAGCACATTTCATTCGACGGTAATATTATGAAAAGGTCACCGAAGATATAAAACCTCCTCAACATTTTATATAAGTATCAAGTAGGAATCACTTAAGACTCACTTTTGACGGGATTATGTTAAAAATCCAATATAAATGTTAAAAGTCAAATATTCGCGAAGCGGCCCAATAAAACTTGGCTGGATTACGACAGAAGTTTTTAATTTAATCCTAAATGTATGAGAAATAAAAGCTTAGCAGCAGTGCCTGCCTATTGTTTTATTCATTTGCCTGTCACGGCGGCGCGATCTTCCAATAAAAAGTACTTTAAAACAACATGACACTTTTATTGGTAATCCTTTTTAGGGTTCCGTAGCCAAATGGCAAAAAACGGAACCCTTATAGATTCGTCATGAATTGTTTTATCTGATCATTTGAATTCAACAACAATATTCTTCGTTCTATAACGTAGCTACCAATTGTAAGTTAGTGTTCATATACGTATTACAGCCAGATGTTCAAATTGGAACCTTCACTTTAACTTCTTTTAACACGAGCTCACAAAGAATGAGTGTTCATTGAAAATTGTGAAGAAGCCGTAAATAGAAAGCAATCTTTATTCATGTAAGTACCTATGTTAAATGTTATATAATACCACTGGGAAAGTGTCTTACTTTTAATAATAATAATAGGTATTTGTTTGCATGAAATAAGATGCAATAGGTGTTAAAGTTAAAAAGTTCAACACAGTCCGCTTACTATTATGAAGATGTTCAGAATTTTCTGATTCAATTAAACCCGATTACTCTTTGAGCGTCAACCTTCATTTTATTAGCTAAGTACATCAATCAATACTGGATAATTATGTCACTATCAAGCGAGTACTTCGATGACCCTAGATCAATACCAAGTGCAAAACCATGTTCGCTTGTTGAGGTGTACACACTGTACACAACAGAATCTCGTCCAACTACTATGTGGTCCAACTCAACGTCAGCAAACAACTTAAATAGTCTTACTTTTAGTATATCTATGCTTTTAGTAGATAAAATTCACAGACTAGATAGGTTATGTGAAATGTCGTTTTGACATTGTCATTTTTTTTAGACAAGTGTTCAAATGATGTTTATCTTTCTTGTGGTAAGGCGGTAAATGTTTTGAATTTTTCAACATAACTCCTCCTAACTCTTAGAAAGCTGATTGGCAGCAGATAGCTTCTGATAGTTCTGATTGTAATTTTTTTTATCTTTGCCATCATCAGGGTCACCTGATTTACTGTAACTTCTCTTAGTTGGACATATTCTCCTCTTGTGTAAGGAATCTGAAAGTTTAGATACCTAGCTAACTCTATCGTTGGTTTATTACCGTGAGCCCGAAACGTAAAGGGCTGTTGAAGGACACCGCGGTGGATTTTAGTCAGTACCTACAAGTCTGACAGTCCCTCCCGCCCTGCCCTGGGAAACTCATTGTTTGATGATTTTACCACTATACAAAACTCTATCGTTGGTTTTGTTCGTGTCAATGTATGTAGGTACCTAGAGGATCTAAGTTTTTTTTTTGTGATAGACTATTTATGGTTCTAGCAACAGTTTTGTATGAACACTAATTGTCGTGCATATCTACCAGATGGATCGATGGCGGCAACACGTATTATAATGGATATTCATGGAAAGACGATAATTATATATCTAATGATTTTTATATGAATGTGTCCAGCGCCATTTGTACAATAGGACAATATCGATGGTTTGATGACTTGAAGATGTTAACTCTTGCTGTCATTGATAAGTTTTGTAATTACATGATTAATATAAATCTACTAGCGACCCGCCCCGGCTCCGCACGGGTGCAATCTTTATAATATTATTAAAATTGCGACTATAATTTGAGATTTAAACTATCCTATCTCTCAAGTTGGATCGAACTGCACATGGTGTGCGAATTTTATTATAATCGGTTAAGTGGTTTAGGAGTCCATTGAGGACAAACATTGTGACACGAGATTTATATATATTAAGATAAGCCTCTTCCATTTACTACAGAGCAATTTTATTGAGAACGTGCACGACATCAGCGCCACCTAGCGTTCGCAACTTTAGGGGCTCTGACCGTTCTAATTGAAATCAGATTCTTTAACAAATCACTTGGTTTTGGATTCCATGGCGATTCATTGGCACTGAACAAAATTAAATAAGCATAGGCAAACTGTATTCTATAAGAAAAATATCAATTAAAGGATTAAAATTAAGGTTATGATGTTATTCACTTTTTCTATTCACGGCAGCTAATCATCTCCTGCATTGTTCATCTTTCCAAGAACCGCTTGGGAATCAATAAAACTTAAATTTACTATTTCTGCTTGTATTCTTGCAGTTTCCTACACAACAACTATTTTTTCCAGCGGAATAATGCGATTATAAAAAATTATGTACAGACGATAGAGCTGAATGTCAGAGCCGTCGTATTCCGACTGCGCCCCAACACCTGCCGTTGAAGAAACTACGATATCACGTCAGATATTAATTGGAATCAAATGATGTCAAGGGCAATTTTGTTTAAAATTAAATGCTTGTAATGATTAATGCATTTTTTTGGATATGGATTAATACTATATTCATTAAAACATTGTCGCAGAAATTATTTTAAAATTTGATTTCCAAAAGAAAGGTTATGGTGAGTTAATCATAAAAGATAGACATATCGACTCATCCGAAGAATAAAGTCCGATTTGCAAGATTGATGGTTTTCAGTAGTTACACAGAGTTACACAAGTCAACAACTTCTACAAGCTCTACTAGAGCTTGTAGAAGTTGTTGACTTGTGTAACTCTGTGTAACTCTAAAACTACGATACTTGACATTTTGATTTTTTGGTGTGTTATTATATTACCCTAGACTAGTTAAATGACAGGTATTGTGAATTTATAATCCTTTTAATACACGATATAGTGAGTTCCATATCAACATAAGACGTTTTATAGTGAAAGAACGAAGAAAAAAGTGGGTCCGTAGTGAATATTAGACGTTGTTTTACGGAAACGCCTCCACTTTAGTGACGTTCTATATTAACAAGTGTCTTTTTGTTGGAATGGGACATTCCCTGATGACACCTAATGAGTCCTATCCAGGTCAGGTAATCTTCAAGTAAAATATCTCAACCTTATAGTCTATGGTTCACGTATTTCATCTGACACTTCCCTAACCCCCCGGGTACCCCTGCCTTCCGTTTTCTGTCAGCCATCTTTGTTATGAGTGTTACCAGCTTACAATCTAAAATAGGCAATTAGAATTTATTGACCAAGGACATCCAGTTTTATCAAAGAACATTACTTGTTTTTTTAATTTTCTATTTTATTTCATATACTCGTCTTTATTAGAAGGTTTTCCAAGTAATAGGTTTGATTTTAGGAGTTTTGACCTAAGTTTTAGGGATAAAAATTTCTGAGAGTTGGTATCACTGTTTGTTAATCTGTCAAACAATTTCACAAAGTTTTGTGAACTAGCATGGACCTAAAAAAAAAGGCGGACGGAACTTCACTAAGAAACAATTGAAGCACCCATAGTAAGTCAGTGCGCTAATGTGGACAAGCCAGCACGCACACATTCACACCATAGTAAGTCAGCCGTCGGCCATTACGCTTCGAACGACACTCGCGGTTTTATACGGTGTTATTTTGTCTAATAAAAATCAAAGTATGCCGTCATGTGTTGCAAAAAGTTGTCTAAACCATAGTAGTTCAATTAAAAAAGCCAGGGGATCACTTTTCATAGTTAAGCATGTCAATTTGAAGCTTATTTCTCGATTTTACGTCAATAAATTTAATAAACATCTCGAAATCAATCAGTGTTGCAACTATTTCGAGGTTCAAATTATTTTAAAATTGGGAGATTCATATTTTATGTTACTATTTATCGTTATTGTATTCTTCTATATTTTTACAGATTTCCCACGGCAAATGATGCATGGAAAAATGATTGTATAAAAATAATAAGGGAGTGTAGACATGGAATAGGAATGTAGACCTGTAGGAATGGAACATAAAATAGCTTTAATTAAATATTTATAGCCGAAAAATACATAAACATTCGTTTTCACCACTTAAGTAAATTAGAAGGGATTTCTAGATGTGTCGATAGCAAAAGACAAGGCTACAAAAATTTGAATCACCAAAAGGGATTGTAAAACTTTATTAACATTAAACGAGTTGTAAATATTTTAATATCCAATGTGCTTAAATTATTTTACCTTTTTTTTTAAAATAGGTATCCGTCACAAAAAAATTGTAATTAAACTTAAGTTCAAGGGAGATCTTAATTAAATATTGTTTAAAAATGGGTAATTTTTTCCTTCATCTGGCATCCCTATACACACGCACACATATTTACGCCGCCGCCATTGTGGTGCTTCAATCGTTTCATAGTGAAGTTCCGTCCGCCTTTTTTTTAGGTCCATGTGAACTAGTGTTTAATTTATCTAATTTCGTAAATAATCCTCCATATCTGAAGCTGTAAACATGTGCAATATGTACAACAAGTGCAGTGGTGTGTTAGAAGACGAAAGGACGTCAGTTCAAACGCTTCCAAGAAGAAGACGAAGAGAAGATGGCGCATCATACTTATGAAAAACACTTTTTAGCCACATTGATCCGGGAAATGTTTCGGAGTCATCAAAAAAGAAGCAAACAAAAACTTAGAACTAAACCTAAACGGATTTCTAATATTAGAGGTATTAAAAATCATAATAAATATAAGTACTTGTTGGAATTCATTGGATGCTGTTTCTGAACGCGTGTTTAATGGTTGAAATGTAATTAATAAAATATTATAAGGTACAGACGTGTTCCCACTAGAGAATAAACAGTTATAAGTTTTTAATAATTTTAAAATAAAAATAAATGAAACTTATAAGATTTTTATTATTCCTTATATCCCTTTATGACTTATCACAGCATATTTCTTCATATAATTGCAATGTGATTGCAATTATATGAAGAAATATGCTAACATTAAACTAAAATTTTAAATTCCTAGCAAGAAATACTTTCTAGGCTGAATCGTATATGTCTTTGCCTACAATTACGCGTCGGACGGAAAGACAGATAAAAAAAAAAAGCTGTCATTCATGATAATGTGAACCTTCGGGCATGTCAAATTTGCTATAAGAGAGTGCCCTGTCTGAACCTATCTAGTCTGTGGTCCTATCTGACTACCTACCTTGAAATATTATATTTATAATATATAAAGCTCGAT